>JAIOJX010000031.1:132736735-133336735 GCA_022376925.1 Tragulus kanchil
AGACAGTGCAGGCGATTCCTAAGCAGGACATGAAACTGCTGCTTATGGTATGCACCATGCTTGGGAGAATGCGGAGACCCAAGAATTTCCCAGGAGACTGTTTCCCAGCCTCAATCGCCCAGGGCTCCTGCTGATCCTCAGGGACATTTAGGATATGGGACTTTATCATGTTTGCGCATCTGCTATCTGGTGACTTCTCTGCGATTTTCATATTGAGGTCTCCCATGATAGAGAAACTGAGCCCTTCTCGTATTTATCAGGAGCTAGGAATATTTACAAAGTGCCCCCTTTATTTGACGATTTTTTTTTCTTAATGTGGTTGAATTTATGGCTATATCCCTTTTGGTCATTAAAGTGTTGCAAACAGTTTTTTCCCCTCGTATTTTTTTGTGTGTGTGTGCTTTTTTTTTTTTAAAGATTTATTTATTTATTTATTTTGGGCAGGGTCGGGTTGGGGAAGGAGGGGAGCGGGCGGGCCACTTCTATTGGTCTTTCATTTCTCTGTTTTCATCCGTCTTTGTTCTTTGGCTCCTGCGGGCCTCCCATCGCGGTGGCGTCTGTTGTCACAGAGCGCCAGCTCTGGGCGCATGCGCCCCAGAGCTCCGACTCGGTGATTGAACCCATCAGTCCGTCACGTGGGATCTTCCCAGGCCAGGGATCGAACCGGCTCCCCTTGCACTGCAAGGCGGTGTCCTTATCCACTGGACCACCAGGGGAAGCCCTCCCCTCGTATTATTTTTTTTTTTTGCAAGTATAATTTCCTGATTTTCTTGACTAGTTCAGCCCCTCTCCTTATCTGTTGTGATGAACCACTGTTTTTCTTTCTTGGTTTCCATCAGCAGCACACTGATATGTTGTAAAACAAAATGAATTTATTAATAAAGATTTAGAATAACTTTCAGAGGTTTCATTCACACGTGACAGAAAAGTTTGGAACTGCTGACCGTCAATACTCACTTGTCTTTTCACAGACTGAAAACAGGTCTCTGGCGGCATCAGTTCTGGGTCCTTGAGCTACTGCTTTCAATACATCTCAAGGTCTGGGTAGCAGGGACGGGCGGGGCTGGGGGTGACTGCTTTAACAACTTCCTTCTGCAGTTAATGCTTTTTCTTCTTAAGAAATCTTTCATTATCGTAAGATATGGGTCATAAAAATATTGTATTCTTCTCTAGAGTCTTTCCAGTATTATCTCCCATATTTAGGTCTTAGTGAAAGTGTTAGTCACTCAGCAGTGCCCGACCCTTTGCGATCCCTTGGACTGTAGCCCACCAGGCTCCTCTGTCCATGGGACTTCCCAGGCAAGAATACTGGACTGGGTTGCCATTTCCTTTTCCAGGGGATCTTCCTGACCCAGGGATCGAACCCAGGTCTCCCACACTGCAGGCAGTTTCTTTGTCGTTTGAGTCACTTTGGGTCTCAAGACTTCTAGAACTGATTGTATGTGTGTGGTATGATGCAGGATTTCTTTCTAGTTTATCCTCATGGACTTGCAGCAATCAGCTTGTGAGAGACCGGTTAACTTGTCATAAAACCCCATTCATGTATCGGTCAGTGTCTACAAAGCCTGTACTGGGGTCCATGGTCCTGTACCCTGCACCTATTAAATGTTCCTCCATCTCCAGTTTCTCTGCCATCTTCCATGGCCATCTTGACACCGAGGTCTCCCCTCAGCTGGTTCTTTAACCCTTCCCCGACCCATTTAGCAAATGCTCCAATCTTCTTAGGCAAGTGAAGCCTCTGCTGAAAAGAGAGAGATCAGATGGAAGGCAGGGAGGGGGCCACGTGACAGATTGGGGAGGTGGGAAGAGTGGACGGCAGGACAGAGTGGGCAGTCCCAGGTGCTGCCAGCATATCACAGAAGTCGCTCCTGCCTGTCTAACAGAAGCTGCTAGGGATTCATACAGAAGCCGACTGAGGAAACCGGAGCAGAGAAAGGAGACCCAGGCACTGGGAGGTCCCTGGTGGTCCAGGGGTTAAGAATCTGCCTTCCAATGCACAAAACTTGGGTTTGGTCCCTGATCAGGGAAGTAAGATCCCACCTGCTGGACGGCATGAAGCCCATGCATGCAGCATCTGAAGACAGCCTGTGTATGGTGAGGAAGTGCAGTCAAAACTAAATAAAACAATAAATACATTACCATATGTAAAATAGTCATGGGGAGTTTGATATATGGTGGGACACCCAGAGCCAGTGCTCTGTGACAGCTGGGAGGATGGGGTGTGGGGGGAGGCTCAGGATGGAGAGACACATTATGCCTATGACCAATTCACATTGATGTATGGCAAAACCCTTCACAGTACCATAAAGTAACTATCCTCCAATTAAAATAAACAGAAAAATTTAAAAACCTTGTACACAAACGTTTACAGCAGCATTAACCATAACAGTCAAAAGATGGAAACATCTCAGGTACCTGCCAATGGATGAATGAATAAACAAGATGGGGTATATTCCTACAATGGGATGTTATTCCACCATAAAAGGAATGAAACACGGACACACACTACAGCCTGATGAGCTTGAAAACACTGGGTTCTGTGACAGAAACCAGACACAAAATAGCACACAGTGTCTGATTCCATTTCTACGAAATATGCGACACAGACAAATTTGTAGAGACAGAAAATGGATCCATGGTTACCTGGGGCTGGGGGTGGGGAGGGACCACTGGGACTGACTGCTTCACAGGTTCTAGATTGCTTCATGAGGTGATAGAATGTTCTAGGACTAGACGGTGGTGATGGCTGCACAGCACTGGGAATGTATGAAAGATCACTGAATCAATCATATGCGTTAGGATGGTACAAGTGGTAAGTTTTATGTTCTGTGTCTTGTCTCTTGATTTTTAAAAATGGCACGAGGACAGATACAAACAGCAAATGCACTGACAGGGCGCCTAACTTTTTCCTGCTTTGAACACCAAGTGATGCCGGGAGCTGCCATGGCCATCTTGCCACCATGAGGCAAAAA
This sequence comes from Tragulus kanchil, assembly GCA_022376925.1. Lineage (NCBI taxonomy): Eukaryota > Metazoa > Chordata > Mammalia > Artiodactyla > Tragulidae > Tragulus > Tragulus kanchil. The sequence goes on from JAIOJX010000031.1 coordinate 132,739,708, forward strand.
CTAGGCAGATGAAAATCCAACAAGCTAAAGGAAGGAGGGAATGAAAAGATAGAAAATTCTGAGACCCTATCACACAGCTGAGCTGACTGCCAACCACAAGACTCCTTTACAATGAATGTCCTCGAAATTACAAAAAAGATGGAGAGCTGCCTGTCATGAGTGGAGCTGCTGAAGGACTGGGCTGAGAGAAGAGAACTCAGTCTTTCTCCTGGATGGAGAGAAATGAAGAAAGTCAGGAAGCCATAAAAAGCAGGTATCTGCAGGGGAGAGGTGGGGGCCGGTGTTGAGGAAGCTGTGGACTGGGAGTCTGAGGTTAAGTCGATGCAAACTATTATATATAGGATGGATAACCAACAAGGCCCTACTGTATAACACAGGGAACTACATTCTTTGACAGATTTCGTGTCACCAAGCCCAAGATGGTGATTTGCCTGGCCAACCAGTCATGGGAAGAGATTCCGTGAGTAGGCACGGGGTCCCACATAGATTCCTGGTGATTCCAGAGGATCTGGGAAGATGCAGTTCTAACGCTGGCCATAGGGTGTCGCTGTTAGAATTCATTGTCTCTGGGCTCAGACTTCTTGTGTCCCTCCTGCTGAATTCTACTTTTCTTCTTTTTTAAATTTTGATCTCTTTTACTCATTTTTAAAAATTTATTTTATTTATTTATATTTTTGGAGGGTGGGGTGGGGGAGGGGACGGGTGGGCCACTTCTATTGGTCTTTCATTTCTCTATTTTCATCCGTCTTTGTTCCTTGGCTCCTGTGGGCCTCCCATTGCGGTGGCGTCTGTCGCTGCAGAGCACCGGCTCTGGGCGCACGCACCCCAGAGCTCCGGCTCGGTAATTGGACACATGGGTCCAGCCGCTCTGCGGCACGTGGGATCTTTCCAGGCCAGGGATCGAACTGGCGCCCCTTGCACTGCAAGGCGGTGTCCTTACCCACTGGACCACCAGGGGAAGCCCCTCAACTGTCCTGTTGACCAGTGTTTGCAGCTGCCCAGGAGATAGAAACAGTATCCAGTATGAGAGAATGGTGGCATAGAGGAAGCAGAGTAGACGTCCACTCACAGTGGAAGGCCATCTTGAATCACAGTTCAGAGAGTGACATGAATCAAATTACAAGGTCTCTTTGTTGTGTTTCCGGTTGTATTGGTCACCTATTTAATGTCACCTCCCATTGCTCACCATAAACGTCCCTGGGGATGGGCAGGGACTAAGTTGTGCTCAGAGAATCCAGGAGTCTCCAGGAGACCCTGGCACAAGCCAGGAGTTCAGCCTGATGTTTAGATTTAGGTCTCTGCAGCCCCAGGAGGGACTGCGGGGACCTAAGCTCCTGAGTCAAAGGCGGAAACCAGATGGTTCATTCACTCAGGAGGGAAATGGGGCAGGATCCCAGAGGCTTCCTGGCAGCTCCAAGGACAGGACTCAGTGAAAAGTAACTGTTCAGTGATGAAAGGGTTAATCAATAATTGCATCAATGATTGCATCTGCACCAAGGGGGCGGGGCTTAGGGTGGGGCAAAGGGTGTGGGCTCTGTAGGGTGTGTCAAGGTGGGCAGAGTATAAATCTGGTGTGGCGGACCCTGGTCGCAGGTTTTCAGGCAGAGCATCAGACGGAGAGCAGAGCAGCAGTGAGCAATTAAGGACCCAAGTCTATCATGGGTGAGTTTGGACCCTTGCAAAGGACCAGGCCTGCAGGTAGGGTCGTAGTGGAGGCCTAGAGACCTCCTGTGCACCCAGTGAAGCATCTGGCTGTTCAAGAGGGCTTCCCGCAGCTCTGAGGTGGGAAGGACTCCTGGGGGTCTCAGGTCTGGAATTAGAATATCGCCCTGAGATGAGCACAGAGCAGCCCACAGTGGCCCCCTGCAAACATCAGGGTGGCTTCAGCCCTTGGATAGGAGATCTAGGGCGCTCAGGAGCCTGTCCTGCCCGTCTTCGCAGGCTGGAGGCCCTGTGGCTGTGGTTAGGCTGAGCGCAAGGATGTGGAGTGCTGAGGCCCAGAGAGGTGCAAGGGCTTGGGTGGAAGGTAGAGAGCCAGGGTGGGACCAAGGGTTTCCGGGCCGGATGCCGCCCTGGGCCTGAGCCCCTCACCTGCTCCCTAGGGCCTTGCCCAGGCCGGGGAAGGCGGGCTGGGGCCTGTCGGTGACTGGGACGCCTCAGACCCTGCTTCTCCTCCCGCTTCGCTCAGGACCCCCAAAGAGGCAGCGCCGGCAGCGCACTGTGTTCACCCAGAAGCAGTTGCGCACCCTGGAGGACCACTTCCACAAGAACCAGTACCCGAGCTTCGTGGACCGTGAGGACCTGGCAGCCAGGCTCAACCTGGAGGAGTACAGTGTGCAGGTCAGACCCCTCCCGCCCCTGCGCCGCCCCCATCTCGGCACTGGCCCCACACCCGGGTTGGGGGGCCCCCTTGCCGCCCTGCGGTCCTCAGGAAGCAAGGGTCCTCCTCTAGGCCCGGACCTCGGGGTCTCTGGGAATCCCTCTGACTGACCTCCTTCCTGGCCCTCGAGCTCCTGGTGACCAAGCCCCGCCACTCCTGCCCTCTTTCTTTTTTTTTTCTTTTAAATTTTCCTGAGGTTTTTGTGTTTTTTTTTCTTTAAGTGGGGAGGAGTAGCAAAGGAATGGTGCACAGGAAAGAACTTAAGTAGGTGTTTTGGCACACTGTCAGTTTTTTAAATGATATAAACTAAGGAAAATATGGTGATGGTTTAGTCGCTAAGTCTTCCCAAGCAATAATACTGGAGTGGGTTGCCATTCCTTCTCCTGCACTCCTGCCCTCTTCAGCTCTCCCCTACCGCCTCCTGCACTCCAGGGACCTCTAACTGGGTCTGGGGGACCGAGGGAAATGTGCACCGCCCCTCCTTTGACGCCTCCTCCCGGTTCTCTGTCTCCCCAGGTGTGGTTCAAGAACCGCAGGGCCAAAAGGTCTAGGCTGAAGAAACGGGCACAGGGGCAAGGCCAGGATCCCTGCGGAACTTCCCTCGACCACAGAGACCGGGTGCCGGTTGCTTCCTGTGCCTCCGCGACTGCAGACCCTGCGCCCCCGGAGGGCCTGAGTTTCTGCAGGCCCTCTCCACCCAGGCCCGCCAGCGTGCCCTGCGCACCAGCGCCCAGCGTCCCCAGCCAAGGCCCAGCCTGGTGCGCCCCGGCGCAGCACGCCCAGGACGACTTACCGGCTGCTTCATTCCAGGCCCCACTGTGGCCTCAGGACCCCTGTGCCGCGGCGGACTCGTGGCCAGACCCTGTGGTCATATTTAACTTCACAGACCTCTTCCCACTCCAAGAGTTCTCGCCGGAACCTCCCTCCGTCTTGCTCTCTGAGTACCAGAAGGCAGATGACTCAGGGGATGACTCGGGTCCCCGGGAGTTTCTGAATCTATAAGGATCGCCTGTCCCAGCTAAGTCCTGCAGACCTCGGCCTGCGCATGGCATGTGGAAACCCTGGCAGCTTGACCACCTTTGAGCGGGACCCACCTTCATGTATCCAGCCTGCAGGGTGGGGGACACTTTTGAGTTCACGAGGGAGGGGCCCTCAGGGTCGCTGCTCTGAGTGTCCCCACCACCGTATTTAGGGCGTGCAGACAGTGCAGGCGATTCCTAAGCAGGACATGAAACTGCTGCTTATGGTATGCACCATGCTTGGGAGAATGCGGAGACCCAAGAATTTCCCAGGAGACTGTTTCCCAGCCTCAATCGCCCAGGGCTCCTGCTGATCCTCAGGGACATTTAGGATATGGGACTTTATCATGTTTGCGCATCTGCTATCTGGTGACTTCTCTGCGATTTTCATATTGAGGTCTCCCATGATAGAGAAACTGAGCCCTTCTCGTATTTATCAGGAGCTAGGAATATTTACAAAGTGCCCCCTTTATTTGACGCATTTTTTTTTTCTTAATGTGGTTGAATTTATGGCTATATCCCTTTTGGTCATTAAAGTGTTGCAAACAGTTTTTTCCCCTCGTATTTTTTTTTGTGTGTGTGTGCTTTTTTTTTTTTTTAAAGATTTATTTATTTATTTATTTTGGGCGGGGGTCGGGTTGGGGAAGGAGGGGGGCGGGCGGGCCACTTCTATTGGTCTTTCATTTCTCTGTTTTCATCCGTCTTTGTTCTTTGGCTCCTGCGGGCCTCCCATCGCGGTGGCGTCTGTTGTCACAGAGCGCCAGCTCTGGGCGCATGCGCCCCAGAGCTCCGACTCGGTGATTGAACCCATCAGTCCGTCACGTGGGATCTTCCCAGGCCAGGGATCGAACCGGCTCCCCTTGCACTGCAAGGCGGTGTCCTTATCCACTGGACCACCAGGGGAAGCCCTCCCCTCGTATTATTTTTTTTTTTTGCAAGTATAATTTCCTGATTTTCTTGACTAGTTCAGCCCCTCTCCTTATCTGTTGTGATGAACCACTGTTTTTCTTTCTTGGTTTCCATCAGCAGCACACTGATATGTTGTAAAACAAAATGAATTTATTAATAAAGATTTAGAATAACTTTCAGAGGTTTCATTCACACGTGACAGAAAAGTTTGGAACTGCTGACCGTCAATACTCACTTGTCTTTTCACAGACTGAAAACAGGTCTCTGGCGGCATCAGTTCTGGGTCCTTGAGCTACTGCTTTCAATACATCTCAAGGTCTGGGTAGCAGGGGACGGGGCGGGGCTGGGGGGGTGACTGCTTTAACAACTTCCTTCTGCAGTTAATGCTTTTTTCTTCTTAAGAAATCTTTCATTATCGTAAGATATGGGTCATAAAAATATTGTATTCTTCTCTAGAGTCTTTCCAGTATTATCTCCCATATTTAGGTCTTAGTGAAAGTGTTAGTCACTCAGCAGTGCCCGACCCTTTGCGATCCCTTGGACTGTAGCCCACCAGGCTCCTCTGTCCATGGGACTTCCCAGGCAAGAATACTGGACTGGGTTGCCATTTCCTTTTCCAGGGGATCTTCCTGACCCAGGGATCGAACCCAGGTCTCCCACACTGCAGGCAGTTTCTTTGTCGTTTGAGTCACTTTGGGTCTCAAGACTTCTAGAACTGATTGTATGTGTGTGGTATGATGCAGGGATTTCTTTCTAGTTTATCCTCATGGACTTGCAGCAATCAGCTTGTGAGAGACCGGTTAACTTGTCATAAAACCCCATTCATGTATCGGTCAGTGTCTACAAAGCCTGTACTGGGGGTCCATGGTCCTGTACCCCTGCACCTATTAAATGTTCCTCCATCTCCAGTTTCTCTGCCATCTTCCATGGCCATCTTGACACCGAGGTCTCCCCTCAGCTGGTTCTTTAACCCTTCCCCGACCCATTTAGCAAATGCTCCAATCTTCTTAGGCAAGTGAAGCCTCTGCTGAAAAGAGAGAGATCAGATGGAAGGCAGGGAGGGGGCCACGTGACAGGTTGTGGAGGTGGGAAGAGTGGACGGGCAGGACAGAGTGGGCAGTCCCAGGTGCTGCCAGCATATCACAGAAGTCGCTCCTGCCTGTCTAACAGAAGCTGCTAGGGATTCATACAGAAGCCGACTGAGGAAACCGGAGCAGAGAAAGGAGACCCAGGCACTGGGAGGTCCCTGGTGGTCCAGGGGTTAAGAATCTGCCTTCCAATGCACAAAACTTGGGTTTGGTCCCTGATCAGGGAAGTAAGATCCCACCTGCTGGACGGCATGAAGCCCATGCATGCAGCATCTGAAGACAGCCTGTGTATGGTGAGGAAGTGCAGTCAAAACTAAATAAAACAATAAATACATTACCATATGTAAAATAGTCATGGGGAGTTTGATATATGGTGTGGGACACCCAGAGCCAGTGCTCTGTGACAGCTGGGAGGATGGGGTGTGGGGGGAGGCTCAGGATGGAGAGACACATTATGCCTATGACCAATTCACATTGATGTATGGCAAAACCCTTCACAGTACCATAAAGTAACTATCCTCCAATTAAAATAAACAGAAAAATTTAAAAACCTTGTACACAAACGTTTACAGCAGCATTAACCATAACAGTCAAAAGATGGAAACATCTCAGGTACCTGCCAATGGATGAATGAATAAACAAGATGGGGTATATTCCTACAATGGGATGTTATTCCACCATAAAAAGGAATGAAACACGGACACACACTACAGCCTGATGAGCTTGAAAACACTGGGTTCTGTGACAGAAACCAGACACAAAATAGCACACAGTGTCTGATTCCATTTCTACGAAATATGCGACACAGACAAATTTGTAGAGACAGAAAATGGATCCATGGTTACCTGGGGCTGGGGGTGGGGAGGGACCACTGGGACTGACTGCTTCACAGGTTCTAGATTGCTTCATGAGGTGATAGAATGTTCTAGGACTAGACGGTGGTGATGGCTGCACAGCACTGGGAATGTATGAAAGATCACTGAATCAATCATATGCGTTAGGATGGTACAAGTGGTAAGTTTTATGTTCTGTGTCTTGTCTCTTGATTTTTAAAAATGGCACGAGGACAGATACAAACAGCAAATGCACTGACAGGGCGCCTAACTTTTTTTCCTGCTTTGAACACCGAAGTGATGCCTGGAGCTGCCATGGCCATCTTGCCACCATGAGGCAAAAACTAGGCAGATGAAAATCCAACAAGCTAAAGGAAGGAGGGAATGAAAAGATAGAAAAATTCTGAGACCCTATCACACAGCTGAGCTGACTGCCAACCACAAGACTCCTTTACAATGAATGTCCTCGAAATTACAAAAAAGATGGAGAGCTGCCTGTCATGAGTGGAGCTGCTGAAGGACTGGGCTGAGAGAAGAGAACTCAGTCTTTCTCCTGGATGGAGAGAAATGAAGAAAGTCAGGAAGCCATAAAAAGCAGGTATCTGCAGGGGGGGGAGAGGTGGGGGCCGGTGTTGAGGAAGCTGTGGACTGGGAGTCTGAGGTTAAGTCGATGCAAACTATTATATATAGGATGGATAACCAACAAGGCCCTACTGTATAACACAGGGAACTACATTCTTTGACAGATTTCGTGTCACCAAGCCCAAGATGGTGATTTGCCTGGCCAACCAGTCATGGGAAGAGATTCCGTGAGTAGGCACGGGGTCCCACATAGATTCCTGGTGATTCCAGAGGATCTGGGAAGATGCAGTTCTAACGCTGGCCATAGGGTGTCGCTGTTAGAATTCATTGTCTCTGGGCTCAGACTTCTTGTGTCCCTCCTGCTGAATTCTACTTTTCTTCTTTTTTAAATTTTGATCTCTTTACTCATTTTTAAAAATTTATTTTATTTATTTATTTTTTGGAGGGTGGGGTGGGGAGGGAGGGGGACGGGTGGGCCACTTCTATTGATCTTTCATTTCTCTATTTTCATCCGTCTTTGTTCTTTGGCTCCTGTGGCGCTCCCATCGCGGTGGCCTCTGTCGTCGCAGAGCACCAGCTCTGGGCGCATGCGCTCCAGAACTCCGGCTCGGTAATTGGACACATGGGTCCAGCCGCTCCGCAGCACGTGGGATTTTCCCAGGCCAAGGATCGAACCGGCGCCCCTTGCACTGTAAGGCGGTGTCCTTACCCACTGGACCACCAGGGAAGCCCTTACTCATTTTTTATTTATCTATTTTCATCCATCTTTGTTCTTTGGCCCGTGTGGGCCTCCCATCGCAGTGGCCTCTATCGCTGCAGCGCACCGGCCCTGGGAGCATGCGCTCCAGAGCCTGGCTCATAATTGGACACACCTGCCCAGCAGCTCCGCGGCACGTGGGATCTTCCAGGGTCAGGGATTGAACCGGCGCCCCTTGCACTGCAAGGCAGTGTCTTTACACACTGGGCCACCAAGGAAGCCCCGTTCCTTCTCTTGAAGGTATGAATGATCAAAGATGGAAAAAGCTGCCTGTCATGAGTGGAGCTGCTGAAGGACTGGGCTGAGAGAAGAGAACTCAGTCTTTCTCCTGGATGGAGAGAAATGAAGAAAGTCAGGAAGCCATAAAAAGCAGGTATCTGCAGGGGGGGGAGAGGTGGGGGGGGGGCCGGTGTTGAGGAAGCTGTGGACTGGGAGTCTGAGGTTAAGTCGATGCAAACTATTATATATAGGATGGATAACCAACAAGGCCCTACTGTATAACACAGGGAACTACATTCTTTGACAGATTTCGTGTCACCAAGCCCAAGATGGTGATTTGCCTGGCCAACCAGTCATGGGAAGAGATTCCGTGAGTAGGCACGGGGTCCCACATAGATTCCTGGTGATTCCAGAGGATCTGGGAAGATGCAGTTCTAACGCTGGCCATAGGGTGTCGCTGTTAGAATTCATTGTCTCTGGGCTCAGACTTCTTGTGTCCCTCCTGCTGAATTCTACTTTTCTTCTTTTTTAAATTTTGATCTCTTTTACTCATTTTTAAAAATTTATTTTATTTATTTATATTTTTGGAGGGTGGGGTGGGGAGGGAGGGGGACGGGTGGGCCACTTCTATTGATCTTTCATTTCTCTATTTTCATCCGTCTTTGTTCTTTGGCTCCTGTGGCGCTCCCATCGCGGTGGCCTCTGTCGTCGCAGAGCACCAGCTCTGGGCGCATGCGCTCCAGAACTCCGGCTCGGTAATTGGACACATGGGTCCAGCCGCTCCGCAGCACGTGGGATTTTCCCAGGCCAAGGATCGAACCGGCGCCCCTTGCACTGTAAGGCGGTGTCCTTACCCACTGGACCACCAGGGAAGCCCTTACTCATTTTTTATTTATCTATTTTCATCCATCTTTGTTCTTTGGCCCGTGTGGGCCTCCCATCGCAGTGGCCTCTATCGCTGCAGCGCACCGGCCCTGGGAGCATGCGCTCCAGAGCCTGGCTCATAATTGGACACACCTGCCCAGCAGCTCCGCGGCACGTGGGATCTTCCAGGGTCAGGGATTGAACCGGCGCCCCTTGCACTGCAAGGCAGTGTCTTTACACACTGGGCCACCAAGGAAGCCCCGTTCCTTCTCTTGAAGGTATGAATGATCTTTGTGAAGCCACGAGAGAATCATGGCAGGTTAGCTTTCTCCTCCATGCATGATGTAAAATTAAAATAAAAGGACTGTGGTACATATTGCTAGCGCTCATGCTTTTTACCAACGCGCTTTCTCTTCCTGATCACAGTCCGCAGGCAGGTTTTTCACATGGGCGTGGCTGTGAGTCTCTTCTGGCCAATAGGCTTCCCATCGAGGTAATATGAGTCACTTCCTGGTTGGCATCTTAAAGAGCAAGCGCCTGCTTCTTCATGTTCTTTCCCAGCTATGCCGTCTGAGGGTCCTGTGGGTTCAGGCTCAGAAACAGGAGAACAAAATCTCCTTCAGTCTGGTCCTACTCTGTCTGATAAGATAGTTAGTTACCCAGCCACATGTTACAGATAATGACTGTACATGTAAATTAAGCAAAACATTCAGTTCCTCGGTTATACCCATCACATTTCAAGCACTAAGTAGCACCATGTGGCCAGTGGTCATGGTGCTGGACAGAGCAGATATTTTAAAAGTCCTCCATCACAGAAAATTGTACTGGATAGTGCCACTATAGTACCCTGAAGGGCTTGCCCCAAAGAGGCTTTCCATGTGTTGTATTAATCCATTGATATTTGGGGTTTTTTTGTTTGTTTGTTTGATTTTTCTTTTTTGGCTTGTTTCCCCTGAAGTAAAGGATTTGAAAATCTTGTGCCATTTAGATGATCAACTGGTGGCACAGTGCGGCTTGGCTCCACCAAATGGAGATTTGAAGAGGAAGACACCATGAAGACCCCAGGATGAGCTGAGCTGGCAAATAGAGTGAAGGTCAAGCTCCAGGGAGTTTCAGCTGCTCATTGCCCTCTTTCTCCGTGATCTTTCTCCACTTCCCTAGCTTATGAACTGAATCGCCCAAAATCTGTTTGACTAAGACAAACATCAGAATCGCTAGAAATGAGGCCATGCTGGGACTTGTTTCTGGTTGGTGTTGTGAGTGAGCATATACCACACTGCTGTGTGATCTGTCTGAAAGCATTGTGATTATTCATAATATATGTAAATCTGGTGACCTCCCACCCCCAACATCAGCTCTCACCTTTGCTTTCCCTCAAATGATACTGGTGCAGTTACACCACACACACACACACACACACACACACACACACACACTAAGAAAATGGGCCATTTAATACTTGTGTACTCTCTTGTATCAGTTCTTCTGAAGACACTCAGACTCAACAAGTTCCTTTCTACTCCCAGTAAAAAGCAGACACAAAGGTCAACGTTATCATTTCCATCACTTGTTAATGTGTTTGTTACCTTAAGCAGTAATCTTAATATGAAAAATCCGCAGTCTTTTGCTTATATATTCCATTTCCCTTAAAAATAAAATCTAGCATCCTTGCTTGATGGACAGCACCCTGCATGACCACCACCATGTCCTCTCTCCCCTCCTCAGAAAGAGTTGTATGGAATATTCTTTTCTCTCTAGAAAGTACTCGCTCCTACCCCATAGCTCTCCATCTCCTCAAACAGCTATTCCCTCAGTTACAGTGGAGACATTATTGTTGTTGTTCAGTTGCTAAGCCGTGTCTGACTCTTTGACCCCATGGACTGCAGCACACTAGGCTTCCCTGTCCTTCATCATCTCCTGTACTTTGGTCAGACTCATGCTCAACTGTAGGCCACATTTTGGGGCGGCTTTCCATGTGTTGTATTAATCCATTGATATTTGGGGTTTTTTTGTTTGTTTGTTTGATTTTTCTTTTTTGGCTTGTTTCCCCTGAAGTAAAGGATTTGAAAATCTTGTGCCATTTAGATGATCAACTGGTGGCACAGTGCGGCTTGGCTCCACCAAATGGAGATTTGAAGAGGAAGACACCATGAAGACCCCAGGATGAGCTGAGCTGGCAAATAGAGTGAAGGTCAAGCTCCAGGGAGTTTCAGCTGCTCATTGCCCTCTTTCTCCGTGATCTTTCTCCACTTCCCTAGCTTATGAACTGAATCGCCCAAAATCTGTTTGACTAAGACAAACATCAGAATCGCTAGAAATGAGGCCATGCTGGGACTTGTTTCTGGTTGGTGTTGTGAGTGAGCATATACCACACTGCTGTGTGATCTGTCTGAAAGCATTGTGATTATTCATAATATATGTAAATCTGGTGACCTCCCACCCCCAACATCAGCTCTCACCTTTGCTTTCCCTCAAATGATACTGGTGCAGTTACACCACACACACACACACACACACACACACACACACACACACTAAGAAAATGGGCCATTTAATACTTGTGTACTCTCTTGTATCAGTTCTTCTGAAGACACTCAGACTCAACAAGTTCCTTTCTACTCCCAGTAAAAAGCAGACACAAAGGTCAACGTTATCATTTCCATCACTTGTTAATGTGTTTGTTACCTTAAGCAGTAATCTTAATATGAAAAATCCGCAGTCTTTTGCTTATATATTCCATTTCCCTTAAAAATAAAATCTAGCATCCTTGCTTGATGGACAGCACCCTGCATGACCACCACCATGTCCTCTCTCCCCTCCTCAGAAAGAGTTGTATGGAATATTCTTTTCTCTCTAGAAAGTACTCGCTCCTACCCCATAGCTCTCCATCTCCTCAAACAGCTATTCCCTCAGTTACAGTGGAGACATTATTGTTGTTGTTCAGTTGCTAAGCCGTGTCTGACTCTTTGACCCCATGGACTGCAGCACACTAGGCTTCCCTGTCCTTCATCATCTCCTGTACTTTGGTCAGACTCATGCTCACGGCGTCAGTGATGCCATCCAACCATCTCACCCTCTGTTGCTCCTTCTCCTCTTGCCCTCAGTCTTTCCCAGCATCAGGGTCTTTTCCAGTAAGTTGGCTGTTCACATTACATGGTCAAATCATTGGAGCTTCAGCTTCAGCATCACTCCTTCCAATGAGCACTCAGAGTTGATTTGCTTCAGACTGGTTTGAACTCTTTGCTGTTCAAAGGACTCTCAAGAGTCTTTTCCAGCACCACAGTTCAAAAGCATCAAGTCTTCAGCCCTCAGGCTTCCTGATGGTCTAACCCACACACTTGGACATGATTGCTGGAAAAAGCATAGCTTTGACTAGACAGACCTGTGTTGGCAAAGTGATGTCTCTGCTTTTGAATACGCTGTCTAGGTTTATCATAGCCTTTCTTTCTTTCTTTCTTTCTTTCTTTCTTTTTTATCTTTTTGCGGGGTGGGGTGGGGAGGGAGAGGGATGGGCGGGCCATTTTTATTGATCTTTCATTTCTCTATTTTCATCGGTCTTTGTCCTTTGGCCCATGTGGGCCTCCCATTGCAGTGGCCTCTATTGTCGCAGAGCGCCGGCTCTGGGTGCATGCACCCCAGAGCTCCAGCTCGGTAATTGGGCACATCAGTCCAGCTGCTCCGCAGCACATGGGATCTTCCCAGACCAGAGATCAAACCGGCGCCCCTTGCACTGCAAGGTGGTATCCTTACCCACTGGACCACCAGGGGAAGCCCTATCATAGCCTTTCTTCCAAGGAGCAAGCATGTTTTAATTTCATGGCTACAGTCACCATCTGCACTGACTTTCAAGCCTAAGGAAATAACATTTGTCACTGTTTCTACCTTTCCCCCAATTATCTGCCATGGAACAGCACCCTGCATGACCACCACCATGTCCTCTCCCCTCCTCAGAAAGAGTTGTATGGAATATTCTTTTCTCTCTAGAAAGTACTCGCTCCTACCCCATAGCTCTCCATCTCCTCAAACAGCTATTCCCTCAGTTACAGTGGAGACATTATTGTTGTTGTTCAGTTGCTAAGCCGTGTCTGACTCTTTGACCCCATGGACTGCAGCACACTAGGCTTCCCTGTCCTTCATCATCTCCTGTACTTTGGTCAGACTCATGCTCACGGCGTCAGTGATGCCATCCAACCATCTCACCCTCTGTTGCTCCTTCTCCTCTTGCCCTCAGTCTTTCCCAGCATCAGGGTCTTTTCCAGTAAGTTGGCTGTTCACATTACATGGTCAAATCATTGGAGCTTCAGCTTCAGCATCACTCCTTCCAATGAGCACTCAGAGTTGATTTGCTTCAGACTGGTTTGAACTCTTTGCTGTTCAAAGGACTCTCAAGAGTCTTTTCCAGCACCACAGTTCAAAAGCATCAAGTCTTCAGCCCTCAGGCTTCCTGATGGTCTAACCCACACACTTGGACATGATTGCTGGAAAAAGCATAGCTTTGACTAGACAGACCTGTGTTGGCAAAGTGATGTCTCTGCTTTTGAATACGCTGTCTAGGTTTATCATAGCCTTTCTTTCTTTCTTTCTTTCTTTCTTTCTTTTTTATCTTTTTGCGGGGTGGGGTGGGGAGGGAGAGGGATGGGCGGGCCATTTTTATTGATCTTTCATTTCTCTATTTTCATCGGTCTTTGTCCTTTGGCCCATGTGGGCCTCCCATTGCAGTGGCCTCTATTGTCGCAGAGCGCCGGCTCTGGGTGCATGCACCCCAGAGCTCCAGCTCGGTAATTGGGCACATCAGTCCAGCTGCTCCGCAGCACATGGGATCTTCCCAGACCAGAGATCAAACCGGCGCCCCTTGCACTGCAAGGTGGTATCCTTACCCACTGGACCACCAGGGGAAGCCCTATCATAGCCTTTCTTCCAAGGAGCAAGCATGTTTTAATTTCATGGCTACAGTCACCATCTGCACTGACTTTCAAGCCTAAGGAAATAACATTTGTCACTGTTTCTACCTTTCCCCCAATTATCTGCCATGAAGTAATGGGACTGGATGCCACTGTTTTCATTTTTTGAATGTCGACAAAATAGACATAGACCCTAGTTATTCTCATATTTCTCCTTTTAAAACTAATTGAATGTTAGCATTTGGTGCCCACATTCGGTGGAATGTGGGTTCTTACAATACATACAACAAATTGGTTTACCAGGGTAATGGATGTATTTCTGCTGCATGGCACCAATGCCTTGCACACAGTAGGTGCGCTGTAACAATTTTTGAACTGACCAAAGACAAGAAGCAACTTCCATTTCTGGGAGGACTAGGGAAGTAAGTTCTGAGTCCTATTTGGAGCCAGCCTGTCAGGGGCGGACTCAGGATGAGAACCCGGGTCACCCTCTAGAGCAAGAAGTCAGATGGGGCAGAAAGAAGCAGGTCAGACCTCAGGCCTGGGCAGAGAGGTCTCCTGACCCCAGCCTGGAGAAATTGGAGAATTGGAGTCAGGTCCATGGAGAGGCCGCCCCTTGCTTTGGGTCCATGGTGGGAACCCAGAGGGGCGGTTGCAGCCCCTGACGGCCCACATCCTGTGCATCTGTCTGTCCTCTAGAGCCCGGTGGTTTCCACCTGCACATGGCGGGGGTGGGGTGGAGGGGCACCCAGAGCTGCAGCTGTGACCTCCATCCTCTCTGCTTTTCTCTGCCTGGGCCAGCTCTGCAGAGTAGGGAAGGGGACAGCAGGAGCGCATGGGGGCTCCACCCTCCTCCCAGTTCATGGGGAGCCTCAGTGTTCCGTCAGTTGGAGGGTCTGGGAGTCAGCTCAAACATTCGGTGGCAAATCTCTCTCTGAAACTCTCCTCCAGGGTTGAGTCTGGGCCAGAGGACCCCAAACCCTGCAGGTGAGTCCTCTCGGGGCTGCCGGGTCCTCACCTCTCAGCCGAGCTTGGGGAACTTGGCAGGAGATGGGCTCTGGAATTCTGGGATGGTTCTGGTAAGACCTGGAAAGGCCATGAGCTGAGTGAGGGAATGAGGGGTGGGAGGGCCTTGGACTCAGCCTCTGATTTCCTCCCAGGGACCCTCTGCAAACCCACCATCTGGACTGAACCTCTTTGGGGCTGCCTCAGGGTGTCCGTGTGAATGCGCTGTGTGCAGAGGTAGAACGTGCAAGTGAATACAGCCCCACTGCCGCACACTCACTGATGATCTATGTACACACCCATCTTCCTCTAGTTTACAATTTGGTCATAGTTTTATTAGTTCTATTTTATTTTGTAATATATATTGAATATAAATAATATTTATATACTTATTCATAAGTAAATAAAAATCAACTGGAGTTGATTTAATAATGTTTCAGCTGCACAGCAAGGTGATTTGGTTATACATATACACAAAAATTATTTTTCAGATTATTTTTCATTATAGGTTCTTACAAGATATTGACTGTTGCTCCTGGTGTTATACAGTAACTCTGTGTTGCTTGTTGCCTACCTATTCTTTTAATTAGAGACCTAGCATCTTATTTATACTTCTATTTTAAAATGTATGGTATACTCCACGTCAATGCTATGCCACACTGATAGTGAAAGCAAGATGCCAAATTCTACCGTGTCTTACCTTAAAGGTAAGTGGAAAACAACGGCTGTGTTAATTGTGGGAGGAAACATTGAATCTCAGCAAGTCCCTTGTAGTACAGATGGTTGCAGTAGATGGGGGAGTAAATAACTAGCAATTGAAAATAAGAGATACCCATTGCTGGCCTGTAACTATGTACCCAAGAGGGAAGGTTGTGTATATGGATACGATATGTTTGTGACAGAGAAGAACAAACCTACCTTCCTATTAGATCTCTCCCTTCAGATCTAACCCTTGGCCTTTGTTGCCCTTATGTTTAGCCATGCTGAATCTTTTATAAAAGGATGCTGTCTAGAGCTAGAAATATACAAGAGAGCCCATTCTCAAGGCTCACACAGAGATAAAGTTGCAGCACAGAGAGAAACCTTTGTCTTGTTGGGCTTAAAGGGTATTATGACCAGATCTGCCTGGACAGCTGCGAGAACAGAGGAGATAAAAGTTGCAGCACAGAGGAGTCTTTTAAGACCTGGAAAGGCCATGTGAATGAGGGGTGGGAGGGCCTTGGACTCAGCCTCTGATTTCCTCCCAGGGACCCTCTGCAAACCCACCATCTGGACTGAACCTCTTTGGGGCTGCCTCAGGGTGTCCGTGTGAATGCGCTGTGTGCAGAGGTAGAACGTGCAAGTGAATACAGCCCCACTGCCGCACACTCACTGATGATCTATGTACACACCCATCTTCCTCTAGTTTACAATTTGGTCATAGTTTTATTAGTTCTATTTTATTTTGTAATATATATTGAATATAAATAATATTTATATACTTATTCATAAGTAAATAAAAATCAACTGGAGTTGATTTAATAATGTTTCAGCTGCACAGCAAGGTGATTTGGTTATACATATACACAAAAATTATTTTTCAGATTATTTTTCATTATAGGTTCTTACAAGATATTGACTGTTGCTCCTGGTGTTATACAGTAACTCTGTGTTGCTTGTTGCCTACCTATTCTTTTAATTAGAGACCTAGCATCTTATTTATACTTCTATTTTAAAATGTATGGTATACTCCACGTCAATGCTATGCCACACTGATAGTGAAAGCAAGATGCCAAATTCTACCGTGTCTTACCTTAAAGGTAAGTGGAAAACAACGGCTGTGTTAATTGTGGGAGGAAACATTGAATCTCAGCAAGTCCCTTGTAGTACAGATGGTTGCAGTAGATGGGGGAGTAAATAACTAGCAATTGAAAATAAGAGATACCCATTGCTGGCCTGTAACTATGTACCCAAGAGGGAAGGTTGTGTATATGGATACGATATGTTTGTGACAGAGAAGAACAAACCTACCTTCCTATTAGATCTCTCCCTTCAGATCTAACCCTTGGCCTTTGTTGCCCTTATGTTTAGCCATGCTGAATCTTTTATAAAAGGATGCTGTCTAGAGCTAGAAATATACAAGAGAGCCCATTCTCAAGGCTCACACAGAGATAAAAAGTTGCAGCACAGAGAGAAACCTTTGTCTTGTTGGGGGCTTAAAGGGTATTATGACCAGATCTGCCTGGACAGCTGCGAGAACAGAGGATTCCAGCATTAAAAGTTTTCAGCACGGGAGGGGTCATGAGTATGCCTATGGCTGATCCATGTTGATGGATGGCAGAAACCATCACGATATTGAAATCATTCTTCAATTAAAAATAAATAAATTAAGAAAGAAAACACTTGGCAAGAGTACTTCCTTGGTGGTCCAGTGGTTGGGAACTTGCCTGCCAACATAGGGAACACTGGTTTGATCCCCAGTCTGGGAAGATTCCACATGCCTCGGGGCAACGAAACCCATGCGTCTACAGCGGGTGCTCCACAACAAGGGAAGCCACAGCAATGAGAAGGCCGGGCACTGCCACAAACAGCAGCCCTCAGTTACCACAACTGGAGAAAGCCTGTGCACAGCAGCAAAGACCCAGTGCCACCGTCAATGAATTAAAGAATCATTTAAAAGTCTGCAACAAACAGCCACACTTCCTCCTTTTTTGAAGTGTGTGTGTGTGTGTATGTGTAAAAGTGTGGGTGCACAGGTAGGTATTTAATCTGTGTTAGTCTCTGTCCTCTTTGGAATTTTCTTCCCCATGAGCTAGAGTTATTTTACATTCAGTAAACACTGTTGGACCATCTCCCCACAAAAGCCCATCTGACTCAGATAAGTTGATTCTTGGGGGCCTAGTTTACCATCTTTCTGGTCTGCTGGCTATTCACTAGTCACTAGTCGCTCTTCCTTGCCCTAAGACCTCGTCACTCTGTCCGAAGATGAGCAAGATGACGGACTGGGCACATTCCTGAGATACTGAAAGAGAAAGGCACTTACCATGTGATATCACTCTTATGTGGAATCTTAAAGAAATATATTAATGAAACAGGAACAGACTCACAGGCACAGAGAACAAGCTTGTGGTTCCTCAGAGGGTGGGAAGGATTGGGAGTTTGGGATTAGCAGATGAAAACTATTTGTACATAGAGTGAATAAACAATTAGCACCTAACTATAGCCCAGGGAACTCTAGTCAATATCCTAGCATCAGTCGTAATGGAAAAGAATATGTCTGTACAGCTGAATCAATTTCTCTACAGCAGAATACACATTGTAAATCAACTATATTTCAATTTTAATTTTAAAAAATTTGTGTTTTATATATATGCAGTGAAATATTTTTTGTCAGTAAAATGCACAAATGGAAGCTATGAACAATACAGATCAATTTTGAAACAGGATATGAAGTAAACGAAAGGAAATGTCAGGAAGTACAACTATACCGTTATTCCACTGCATACATAATAATCAAGAGAAGATCAGATTTATTCCTTAGGGAACACCACTAATTTTAACACCTCCCACTCCCAGCAAAATGATGCAGAATCACTCCCCTTACTGAGGGTCTATCGTGTCCATGAACAAAGTCTTTCATTTGCAGTTTGGGTGCTCCACAACAAGGGAAGCCACAGCAATGAGAAGGCCGGGCACTGCCACAAACAGCAGCCCTCAGTTACCACAACTGGAGAAAGCCTGTGCACAGCAGCAAAGACCCAGTGCCACCGTCAATGAATTAAAGAATCATTTAAAAGTCTGCAACAAACAGCCACACTTCCTCCTTTTTTGAAGTGTGTGTGTGTGTGTGTATGTGTAAAAGTGTGGGTGCACAGGTAGGTATTTAATCTGTGTTAGTCTCTGTCCTCTTTGGAATTTTCTTCCCCATGAGCTAGAGTTATTTTACATTCAGTAAACACTGTTGGACCATCTCCCCACAAAAGCCCATCTGACTCAGATAAGTTGATTCTTGGGGGCCTAGTTTACCATCTTTCTGGTCTGCTGGCTATTCACTAGTCACTAGTCGCTCTTCCTTGCCCTAAGACCTCGTCACTCTGTCCGAAGATGAGCAAGATGACGGACTGGGCACATTCCTGAGATACTGAAAGAGAAAGGCACTTACCATGTGATATCACTCTTATGTGGAATCTTAAAGAAATATATTAATGAAACAGGAACAGACTCACAGGCACAGAGAACAAGCTTGTGGTTCCTCAGAGGGTGGGAAGGATTGGGAGTTTGGGATTAGCAGATGAAAACTATTTGTACATAGAGTGAATAAACAATTAGCACCTAACTATAGCCCAGGGAACTCTAGTCAATATCCTAGCATCAGTCGTAATGGAAAAGAATATGTCTGTACAGCTGAATCAATTTTCTCTACAGCAGAATACACATTGTAAATCAACTATATTTCAATTTTAATTTTAAAAAATTTGTGTTTTATATATATGCAGTGAAATATTTTTTGTCAGTAAAATGCACAAATGGAAGCTATGAACAATACAGATCAATTTTGAAACAGGATATGAAGTAAACGAAAGGAAATGTCAGGAAGTACAACTATACCGTTATTCCACTGCATACATAATAATCAAGAGAAGATCAGATTTATTCCTTAGGGAACACCACTAATTTTAACACCTCCCACTCCCAGCAAAATGATGCAGAATCACTCCCCTTACTGAGGGTCTATCGTGTCCATGAACAAAGTCTTTCATTGGCAGTTTGGGATAGACATATACAAACACACACTGCTCTGTTTAAAATGGATAACAACAAAGACCTACTGTATAGCACAGGGACCTCTGCTTAGTATTCTGAATCTACATAAGTGAGAAAAGAATTTGGAAAAGAATACATGCATGTGTATGCGTAGCTGAATGACTTGGCTGTACACCTGAAACTCACTCAGCATTCTTAAGCAACTATACTCCAATAGAGAGCTTTAAAATTTTTTCAAAGAGCTATAATATGTATGTCTGTTCCTCTTATAAAAAGGCAGAACCAAAATCTCTATTAATGAGTCTCTATTTTGCAACCAGCCCTGTGCCTGTAGTATGCAGTGGATAAATGCGCACAGTTCCCGCTTTCTAAAGGTAGTAAGATCTGTTCAGATCCTCGTAAGACTGTCGTGTTTAGGGAGACAAAGCGTGATGCTCAGGTAGTGAGGTGTGCTCAGGGACGTGGCTCGGGTCAGATGGCCATCCTTGGGTGAGAAGATGCTGGCCATCTTGCTGTGAGACATGAACCTTCTTGACTGTACCCACGATACCACGCCCTTCCACATCCTGTGCCTCTGTTAGCTTTGCTCAGCTCTGCCTCCTGTCTCGCAGAAGCAGAGCCATGTGGCCCAGACTCCTCAGCCTCCTGAGTCTAGGTGAGTCCGGAAAGACATGGTAGGAGAGGTGTATGGTGGACACCTGGGCGTCCTCACCCTCCTGACTAGGTTCCACGGCGGAGAGCGCAAGGAGCCTGGGGTCCTTTGGAACAAACCGTCTCTGATGTGGTTTTCCTTCTAGGATTCTGCGTGAGTTTGACGATCTGGGCAGTCGTGGGTGAGTCTCCCCATCCCCTTGTTTCTGTCTGGAGCAGAGTCTTTGGGGTTGATGCAGAAGCCCCTGGGGGACTGGGGTGAGACCGCAGCAAGTGCAGTGAGCGCTGCATGCCCTGTGCACCCCAGGGTGCCGGATGGTCCTCCATCCTCATCTGCACACTCCCCAGAGGCTGACCCAGCTCTGGACTCCCATGAGGAACAGTGTGAAGTCCTGTAGCTGGGGCTAGGGTCAGTGACTGCCATTTCTGTCATGAGAGGGGAGTGAGACGCTGCACCCACAGACCCTTCTCCGACAAGGTGGCTTCTTAACAAAACAGCGTCTGCAGGGCCGCCTGTTAGACCTACCCTGGAGAAGGGTCCAGTCATCCAGCAGGGCCACCCAGACCTTGTCACGCATTTGATAAAGGTTAATTAACAAAAGAGCAAGGTTCATATTTTACTTCCTTTTATTTATTTTAATCAAGTAGCTGTTTCACTTCTTTTCCTCACATAGTTTTTGTTTTGTCTGTTTTTCTTTTTCTTTTGGCTGTGCCCTTCAGTTTGCAGGATCTTAATTCCCAGATCAGGGATTCAGCTCTGAGCCTTGGCCAAGAAAGCACGGAATCCTAACCACAGAACTGCCAGAGAACTCCCAGTGTTTTGTGTTTTAAGAGACATTTGTTCAACATTTTGTCACCTCTAAGAGTGATTCTTATCCTGAGAATCTCTGGGGTGTCCGTCCTGAGTTGGCCGTGTCACTGCCCGCCCCCTACCAGGTGTCCTTAGGCACCAGGGGGTTCCAGTTTAGGGAAGGAGCCTTGGAAAAATTAAGGAGGAAGCGTGCCCACAAGGGCAGTGGGGAGAGGGGGGTAGTTCCTATTTTCCTCTCAAAAGCTGTGCCTCTTCTCTCCTAGGTGGATATGGCAATCTCTCTTTGTCAGCCTCACCAAGCCCCGTGGTTCCCTTAGGAAAGATTGTGACTCTTCTCTGTCACTCCCATTATCCATTTAAGATGTTCACACTGTTCAAAAGAAGTGGAGCCAGTTTCCGTGCAGTCCAGAGCCATCATGTCAACACCTTCACCCTTGGCCCGGTGACCACGGCTGATGCCAGGTCCTACACATGTTCTGGACAATACCGGTCATCTCGGTGGTCTGCACACAGTGACCCCCTGCAGATTGTGGTCACAGGTAGGAGGAGTCTAGCCCAGACCGGGACAGCCCTGCCTGCAGACAACGCCATCCAAGGTCCACATGCCAGAGCAGGCCAAGACTTAGGATTCCTAGTCAGGACCTAACCAGGCAAAGAGAAAGAATCTCCACTCAGTGTGCCGAATGGAGGGATGGGTTGCCCAGGTGAAAGAAGGAGGACCTCCCTAGGCATTAGTGATAGCAGGGAGCTGCCTCTGCCTGCCAGCAGGAAAGACTGTGGAGGAGCCTGATCTCAGTGCCTATTACCCAGTAGAAAGTTGTAATCCCACACAAAGGAGCTGGAGTCCCAGATAAGACAAAGTCACCCCAGGAAAGGGCTCCAGAGGCATGACGTCGAGGTCACAGATTGAGAAATAGTCCCTTTTTCTCCACCTCCTTCCCAATCTCTTGGTAGTCACCACCCAAGTTCTAAGAGTTGTCTGTTTTTCTTTTTCTTTTGGCTGTGCCCTTCAGTTTGCAGGATCTTAATTCCCAGATCAGGGATTCAGCTCTGAGCCTTGGCCAAGAAAGCACGGAATCCTAACCACAGAACTGCCAGAGAACTCCCAGTGTTTTGTGTTTTAAGAGACATTTGTTCAACATTTTGTCACCTCTAAGAGTGATTCTTATCCTGAGAATCTCTGGGGTGTCCGTCCTGAGTTGGCCGTGTCACTGCCCGCCCCCTACCAGGTGTCCTTAGGCACCAGGGGGTTCCAGTTTAGGGAAGGAGCCTTGGAAAAATTAAGGAGGAAGCGTGCCCACAAGGGCAGTGGGGAGAGGGGGGTAGTTCCTATTTTCCTCTCAAAAGCTGTGCCTCTTCTCTCCTAGGTGGATATGGCAATCTCTCTTTGTCAGCCTCACCAAGCCCCGTGGTTCCCTTAGGAAAGATTGTGACTCTTCTCTGTCACTCCCATTATCCATTTAAGATGTTCACACTGTTCAAAAGAAGTGGAGCCAGTTTCCGTGCAGTCCAGAGCCATCATGTCAACACCTTCACCCTTGGCCCGGTGACCACGGCTGATGCCAGGTCCTACACATGTTCTGGACAATACCGGTCATCTCGGTGGTCTGCACACAGTGACCCCCTGCAGATTGTGGTCACAGGTAGGAGGAGTCTAGCCCAGACCGGGACAGCCCTGCCTGCAGACAACGCCATCCAAGGTCCACATGCCAGAGCAGGCCAAGACTTAGGATTCCTAGTCAGGACCTAACCAGGCAAAGAGAAAGAATCTCCACTCAGTGTGCCGAATGGAGGGATGGGTTGCCCAGGTGAAAGAAGGAGGACCTCCCTAGGCATTAGTGATAGCAGGGAGCTGCCTCTGCCTGCCAGCAGGAAAGACTGTGGAGGAGCCTGATCTCAGTGCCTATTACCCAGTAGAAAGTTGTAATCCCACACAAAGGAGCTGGAGTCCCAGATAAGACAAAGTCACCCCAGGAAAGGGCTCCAGAGGCATGACGTCGAGGTCACAGATTGAGAAATAGTCCCTTTTTCTCCACCTCCTTCCCAATCTCTTGGTAGTCACCACCCAAGTTCTAAGAGTTGTGTGTAAAGGGAAGCAGGAAATTGCATCTTGCAGAACCACCCTGGCTCCCCAACCCTGCATATGAGGGGTGGGATGAAGTAAGAGCAACCCACTTCAGTATTCTTGCCTGGAGAATCCCACAGACAGAGCCTGGCAGGCTAAAGTGCATAGGGTTGCACAGAGTCAGACACGACTGATTGACTTAGCATGCACGCATGAAGCTAAGAGCAGGTCTAACAGCTAAAGAGCTTAGAATAAACACAGAGGAGGCAGAGGGTCTTGAGCAAAGAGGAAGAGAAAAGCATGAGCCAGAAGCCTGAGAATAAGGTAAAGAAAATGCAGCAAAACACAGGAAGGGGCATTGGCTCTGCTGATGAAGGGGAGAGTTTTCACACCTTCAGACGTCA
Organism: Tragulus kanchil; assembly: GCA_022376925.1. NCBI lineage: Eukaryota > Metazoa > Chordata > Mammalia > Artiodactyla > Tragulidae > Tragulus > Tragulus kanchil. The sequence continues at coordinate 132,762,939 of JAIOJX010000031.1, forward strand.
AAGGAAGCGCCGAGGGAGGGTGACTCCCTGAAACTCACGACCTCTCTGCTCCTAGGTGTGTTCACGAAGCCCTCCATCTCAGCCCACCCAGGTGCCCTCGCGCGTGTGGGAGGATATGTAACCCTGCGCTGTCACTCGCTGCTGTTGTTTGACAAATTTATCCTGCACAAAAATATCAGCGCGGAGCATTGCGAGAGTCGTGGAGAGACGCTCCCTACTGGGCATACCCAAGCTGACTTCTCCATTGGCCCGGTGACGTTGAAGGATGAGGGGAGTTACAGATGCTACGGCTCTCCCAACCATTCCCCCTATGAGTGGTCAGCCCCCAGTGACCCAGTGAGCATTGTGATCACAGGTGAGTGGCTGGACCAGTCCCTTCTGCTCTTGGTATCATGGAAACTCTGGTGTCCAGTACAGCATCAGTACAGGAAGAGAAAGACAGACACGTAGAGACACACAACCACAGGAGAGGGGACAAAACAAAGAGCGAGAGAGAGAGTGAGAGAGGGGAGGTGTGGACAAGGAAGAGAAAAGAGAAGAGAGAGCACCTGTCATATGCTCAAGAGAAAGCATAACCTGTGATGCAGTGAAGGAGCAAGCATGTGAAAGAACAGAGGAGAAAAATGTACCAGAAGAGGGACCCAGGCAGCCCCCCTGATCAGGCAACCATGACTGGCTAGGGGTTGATATTCCACCTTAACGTGGGAAATCAGAGCTCCCTTCCTCTGTCAGGAGCAGACCATGGTACCAGGCACCCTTGCAGTCCAGCCCCTGGGTGATCTGGATAGAGGTCGAGACCTTGAAGTTGCTCAGCCTCGTGGTTTAATGGATCCTTCTGCACAGAGGGAGGAGTGGTCCCTCCCAACCTTGCCCACCAAGGAGTCATTACCAGTGCCTGGAGGTGGGCAGGGCAGCGCCGACCACTTCCTGAAGAAGGAGCTTCTCAAAGATGCTATTGAGATTCTGGCAATCTCCCCTCAATTATCCCTTTTTCTGGATCAAGACTGTGCTTCTTGATGGCCCCTGAAGTAGTTGTAAGGTTGCATCATTCAAGAGAACCTCACATCTCACTGATTAATGCAGCAAAACACAGGAAGGGGCATTGGCTCTGCTGATGAAGGGGAGAGTTTTCACACCTTCAGACGTCAAAGGAAGCGCCGAGGGAGGGTGACTCCCTGAAACTCACGACCTCTCTGCTCCTAGGTGTGTTCACGAAGCCCTCCATCTCAGCCCACCCAGGTGCCCTCGCGCGTGTGGGAGGATATGTAACCCTGCGCTGTCACTCGCTGCTGTTGTTTGACAAATTTATCCTGCACAAAAATATCAGCGCGGAGCATTGCGAGAGTCGTGGAGAGACGCTCCCTACTGGGCATACCCAAGCTGACTTCTCCATTGGCCCGGTGACGTTGAAGGATGAGGGGAGTTACAGATGCTACGGCTCTCCCAACCATTCCCCCTATGAGTGGTCAGCCCCCAGTGACCCAGTGAGCATTGTGATCACAGGTGAGTGGCTGGACCAGTCCCTTCTGCTCTTGGTATCATGGAAACTCTGGTGTCCAGTACAGCATCAGTACAGGAAGAGAAAGACAGACACGTAGAGACACACAACCACAGGAGAGGGGACAAAACAAAGAGCGAGAGAGAGAGTGAGAGAGGGGAGGTGTGGACAAGGAAGAGAAAAGAGAAGAGAGAGCACCTGTCATATGCTCAAGAGAAAGCATAACCTGTGATGCAGTGAAGGAGCAAGCATGTGAAAGAACAGAGGAGAAAAATGTACCAGAAGAGGGACCCAGGCAGCCCCCCTGATCAGGCAACCATGACTGGCTAGGGGTTGATATTCCACCTTAACGTGGGAAATCAGAGCTCCCTTCCTCTGTCAGGAGCAGACCATGGTACCAGGCACCCTTGCAGTCCAGCCCCTGGGTGATCTGGATAGAGGTCGAGACCTTGAAGTTGCTCAGCCTCGTGGTTTAATGGATCCTTCTGCACAGAGGGAGGAGTGGTCCCTCCCAACCTTGCCCACCAAGGAGTCATTACCAGTGCCTGGAGGTGGGCAGGGCAGCGCCGACCACTTCCTGAAGAAGGAGCTTCTCAAAGATGCTATTGAGATTCTGGCAATCTCCCCTCAATTATCCCTTTTTCTGGATCAAGACTGTGCTTCTTGATGGCCCCTGAAGTAGTTGTAAGGTTGCATCATTCAAGAGAACCTCACATCTCACTGATTTACATTTTTTCTTATTATTTTTGTAGAAATATAGTTGATTTACAATGTGCTGTTGTACAGCAAAGTGATTCATTTAATCATATACATCCACTGTTTAAAAAAAGAATAATAAGCGACACTCCAGTTTACAATTTATTTATTTATTAATTTGGGGCTGCGCTGGGTTTTCATTGATGCCCAGGCTTTCTCTAGTTGTTGTGGGCAGGCTTCTTGTTGCAGCGGCGTCTCCTGTTGGGAGTATGGGCTCTAGCACGTGGGGATTTCAGTAGCTGTGCCACATGGGCTCTGTAGTTGTAGCTCCCAGGCTCCAGAGCACAGTCTTAATGGTTGTAATACGTGGGCTTAGTTGCTTTGAGGTACATGGGATCTTCCTGGATCAGGGATCAAACCCCTGTTTCCTTCATCGACAGTTGGATTCTTTACCCCTGAGCCATCAAAGAAGCCCTATAGGTTCTTTTCTAAAATATTCTTTTTCATTATGGTTTATCATAGGCTATATTTTTAATTGGAAGGTAATTGTTTTTAAAGGTAGTGAGCCATGGATAATCTGAAAGCAATGGAGAATCAAGGAAGAGCAGAATCGTAAGGAGACAGACAGACACACTATGAGTCCAGGTTGTAGGGATACAAGTGAGACCGAGAAAGAGGCACATACAGGGTGTCTCTGCAGAATGGGGAGAGAGTCCTTGGTTCTTGTCCAAAGACAATCTGAGTGATGTTGTGCTCTAAGATCATGGTGTCTTTCTTCCAGGTCGATACATGAAACCCTCTCTCTCAGCTGAGCTGGGTCCTGTGGTGAGGTCAGGAGAGAACGTGACCTTGTTATGCAGCTCTGAAGTCTCCTTTGACATGTTCCATCTGCTCAGGGATGGGGAGAACCTTGGGCACTGGCTCACTGGTGGGCAGAGCCACCATGGAGCACGCCAAGCAGAATTCCCTCTGGGTCCTGGGACCTCAGCCCAAAGATGCTATTGAGATTCTGGCAATCTCCCTCAATTATCCCTTTTTCTGGATCAAGACTGTGCTTCTTGATGGCCCCTGAAGTAGTTGTAAGGTTGCATCATTCAAGAGAACCTCACATCTCACTGATTTACATTTTTTCTTATTATTTTTGTAGAAATATAGTTGATTTACAATGTGCTGTTGTACAGCAAAGTGATTCATTTAATCATATACATCCACTGTTTAAAAAAAGAATAATAAGCGACACTCCAGTTTACAATTTATTTATTTATTAATTTGGGGCTGCGCTGGGTTTTCATTGATGCCCAGGCTTTCTCTAGTTGTTGTGGGCAGGCTTCTTGTTGCAGCGGCGTCTCCTGTTGGGAGTATGGGCTCTAGCACGTGGGGATTTCAGTAGCTGTGCCACATGGGCTCTGTAGTTGTAGCTCCCAGGCTCCAGAGCACAGTCTTAATGGTTGTAATACGTGGGCTTAGTTGCTTTGAGGTACATGGGATCTTCCTGGATCAGGGATCAAACCCCTGTTTCCTTCATCGACAGTTGGATTCTTTACCCCTGAGCCATCAAAGAAGCCCTATAGGTTCTTTTCTAAAATATTCTTTTTCATTATGGTTTATCATAGGCTATATTTTTAATTGGAAGGTAATTGTTTTTAAAGGTAGTGAGCCATGGATAATCTGAAAGCAATGGAGAATCAAGGAAGAGCAGAATCGTAAGGAGACAGACAGACACACTATGAGTCCAGGTTGTAGGGATACAAGTGAGACCGAGAAAGAGGCACATACAGGGTGTCTCTGCAGAATGGGGAGAGAGTCCTTGGTTCTTGTCCAAAGACAATCTGAGTGATGTTGTGCTCTAAGATCATGGTGTCTTTCTTCCAGGTCGATACATGAAACCCTCTCTCTCAGCTGAGCTGGGTCCTGTGGTGAGGTCAGGAGAGAACGTGACCTTGTTATGCAGCTCTGAAGTCTCCTTTGACATGTTCCATCTGCTCAGGGATGGGGAGAACCTTGGGCACTGGCTCACTGGTGGGCAGAGCCACCATGGAGCACGCCAAGCAGAATTCCCTCTGGGTCCTGGGACCTCAGCCCACGGTGGGATCTACAGGTGCTATGGCTCTTTCAGTGACTCTCCCTACAGGTGGTCAGACTCAAGTGACCCACTCTACCTATCTGTCGCAGGTGAGGAAACGTGTTAGTTTGTTGTGGTGGTTGTTGTTCGGTCACTAAGTTTTGTCCAACTCTCTGTGACTCCATAGACTGCAGCACACCAGGCTCCTCTGTCCTCCCCTATCCCCACTTCATGGATCATAGGCTTGTCGTGGAGAAGAGGCTTGCATAGCTCCATGAAGCTATGAGCCAGGCTGTGCAGGGCCACCCAAGACAGATGGGTCATAGCAAAGAGTTCTGACAAAACATGGTCCACTGGAGGGGGAAATGACTCCCGTATTCTTGCCTCGAGAACCCCATGAACAGTCCCATGCTTTACCATACACGACATCACAGTGTGTTGGCCGAAAAGTCCATATGGGCTTTTCCATAACATTTTACTGTCTCCCAGAGCTCCATGTCTCTCAGGGCTCCATGCTGGTGTCAGGGGAACCTTCAGGCTTCTGGAGAAATGGAGGCAATGAGGAAGGGAGAGGGAGGGAGGGTCCGGATGTCTTCTCACCTCTCTTCAACCTCTTGTATGGACACTCCACATCAGAGTCCCGTCTATACAGGCAAATACAGAAAAGGGTCAGGAGGAGAAGAGGCTGGGTGGAATTGGAGGATATCAGAGATTGCATCGGACCCTCACTCTGATTGTTTTCCCCAAAGCACCTTGACAGACAGATTTCCCAATCGAGGAGCATAGATATTCATCACCGGGGCAGAGAGAGTGGCTCTCATTTACAGCCATCTTTCATTGCCAGGCTTATCCTTATGGCTCACTTCTACCATGACGTCTCCAGGATGGAGTAGTTACTCAGCACATTTAGGTGGAGAGACCAGAACCTCTCCCTTCCCCTCCTCCATCAGTGCTCTGAGGGATGACAGAGTAAAGGACAGGCAGGAGGTCAACCTTCCAAAAAGAAGGGTGCCTCTTCTGGGGCGGGGAGGGGGGAAGGTTACTTGTTCACCCCTTCTGTCTTTTTCTCTAGGATCCACTACAAGTACTTGCCCCTCACTCATGGAACCAAGCACCACCGAAGGTAAGCTAGGTCTTCTATCTTAGTAAACCTATGGGAAGGCAGAGGGCGCCTGCATGAGGGTTGGCTCTTCCACCTCCCAGTTCCGTGAACCCAGGCTTCTCAACTTCCCTCTCTGATGCCCAAGCCAGTCGTTGAGACCATGGTCCACACAAGAACCAGAGGGGACATCGAGCTTCTCATGCTCTGAGAGTGAGAATTTCTCAATTGGACAAAGGGCATCTGAACAACCTGACCCCATGCTTAAGGGAGATGTGTACCTTCCTCCGCCAGCATCTGCGGGGATGGAGGTGGAGGGTGGGACCAGGTGAGAATTTTAAGGAGCACCTTAGATATATGTTATCCTACTGTAGTGTTTTATGAACTAACATTCAACAGTTCAGAAATACAGACGGTGTGGCTTCTTGAGGATTCCTTTCCAGGCATATGTGGATGGAGGGGAAAATGTCTGGTGGATTAAAGGGGTCCATGTTCATGCAAAAACTTCGTGCCTTGTCATCCGGGGCCACAGAAAACAACTCAATAGATGCCTGGTGGACCTGGGTTCAGACCTCTGCTGGTCTTTCACTGCCTCTTTATTTTATCCATTGCTAGCATCTCTCCTGGATATGTTTGTACCTCCTGGGTAAATGGAGACCATAACTGATCAGGTTGACAGATGCTAACACAGATGCTAGGATGCAATGAATCCAGTATGTATTGGCACAGCACAGACAACCAATGACCAGAGCTTCTACCATCTGCTTATTGGCAGAAGCACGGCTTCCGCAAGACCACTCCAGCAAGCTCTACGCTCTCCCCGTGCTCCTCGCAGCCTTCATCTTTACCAGCATTTTCCTCACGGCTCTTGCCTGTCGCTGGCGTTCTACCAACAATCGTAAGTCTGAAGGAGGAGAACTCAGTGTCATCGGACCCAGGGGGAGCTATGGCTGAGAATGGCATTTTTGTTTCCTGCAAGTTAAAAAATGATTTTTCTAGTTGGTGTATAATAAAAAGTAATGAAATTTAATGAAATGAATTCTTTTGTTGCTATCCCTGATGGAACATCTTCCAGAGACCCAAGGAAACCTGTTCTTTTAAAAAGTATTCATTGATTTATTCTTGGCTGCGTTGGGTCTTTGTTGTAGCACATGGGATCTTCACTACAGTGTAGTAGCCTGGGATTCTCTCTGATTGTGGCTCAGTGTGAGATTCCAGAGCTTGTGGGCTCCGTAGTTGCAGTGAGTGCGCTTAGTTGCTTCAAGGCCTGTAGGAATCTTAGTTCCCCAATCAGAGTTGAAATCCAGGTCCACTGCACTGGAAGGTAGATTCTTTTGTTGTTGTTGTTGTTGTTGGCTGTTCTGGGTTTTCACTGCTGTCACAGGCTCCTCTCTAGTTTCAGGGAGTGGGGGTTACTCTCTAGTGGAGGTGAGCGGGCTTCTTGATGCAGTGACTTCTCTTGTGGTGGAACTCGGGCTCTAGGGCACACGGGCTTCAGTAATTGCTGCACATGGGCTCCATAGTTGCGGCTCCAAGGCTCTAGAGCACAGGCTCCATAGCTGTGGCTCACAGGTTTAGCCACTCTGTAGCATGTGGAATCTTCCCAGATCAGGGATTGAACCCGTGTCTCCTGCTTTGGTATGCACATTCTTCACTGAGCTACTAAGGAAGCCCTGGAAGGTGGATGCTTAACCACCAACTTCCAAACTCGGTTCTTTCCTTCAACCTACTGCCACGCCTTCTCCTCCCCTACATGATCTGGCAATCTGCTAAGGCATAGAAAAGGATGAGCCATAGCAGATGTAGGGTGGGCTCTGTGGGTTTGTACAGGTTCCTGAGACAGTTAGTGTATGGTAGGGGTTGTATAAGGGATGGTTTTATGATTTAGTGGGGTAGACAGGCTCAGCAGCCTTAGACACACCGTTGCCTATTTCTGGCTTTCATGTCTCCATCCAAGATGGGGAGGTCTGGGAGAACTGTCTTCACCCACAAGAGCCTTGGCTCTCTTCCATCTGCAGATACTGCCATCGTGGAAAAAGAACCCCAGGAAGATCGGGTAAGTGGAGGTGACTCCTCCCAGACAAAACCCTCAATGTCCCTCCATTAGTTGTATGTCATCGGACCCAGGGGAGCTGCAAGTTTTAAAAATGATTTTTCTAGTTGGTGTATAATAAAAAGTAATGAAATTTAATGAAATGAATTCTTTTGTTGCTATCCCTGATGGAACATCTTCCAGAGACCCAAGGAAACCTGTTCTTTTAAAAAGTATTCATTGATTTATTCTTGGCTGCGTTGGGTCTTTGTTGTAGCACATGGGATCTTCACTACAGTGTAGTAGCCTGGGATTCTCTCTGATTGTGGCTCAGTGTGAGATTCCAGAGCTTGTGGGCTCCGTAGTTGCAGTGAGTGCGCTTAGTTGCTTCAAGGCCTGTAGGAATCTTAGTTCCCCAATCAGAGTTGAAATCCAGGTCCACTGCACTGGAAGGTAGATTCTTTTGTTGTTGTTGTTGTTGTTGGCTGTTCTGGGTTTTCACTGCTGTCACAGGCTCCTCTCTAGTTTCAGGGAGTGGGGGTTACTCTCTAGTGGAGGTGAGCGGGCTTCTTGATGCAGTGACTTCTCTTGTGGTGGAACTCGGGCTCTAGGGCACACGGGCTTCAGTAATTGCTGCACATGGGCTCCATAGTTGCGGCTCCAAGGCTCTAGAGCACAGGCTCCATAGCTGTGGCTCACAGGTTTAGCCACTCTGTAGCATGTGGAATCTTCCCAGATCAGGGATTGAACCCGTGTCTCCTGCTTTGGTATGCACATTCTTCACTGAGCTACTAAGGAAGCCCTGGAAGGTGGATGCTTAACCACCAACTTCCAAACTCGGTTCTTTCCTTCAACCTACTGCCACGCCTTCTCCTCCCCTACATGATCTGGCAATCTGCTAAGGCATAGAAAAGGATGAGCCATAGCAGATGTAGGGTGGGCTCTGTGGGTTTGTACAGGTTCCTGAGACAGTTAGTGTATGGTAGGGGTTGTATAAGGGATGGTTTTATGATTTAGTGGGGTAGACAGGCTCAGCAGCCTTAGACACACCGTTGCCTATTTCTGGCTTTCATGTCTCCATCCAAGATGGGGAGGTCTGGGAGAACTGTCTTCACCCACAAGAGCCTTGGCTCTCTTCCATCTGCAGATACTGCCATCGTGGAAAAAGAACCCCAGGAAGATCGGGTAAGTGGGGAGGTGACTCCTCCCAGACAAAACCCTCACAGTAACTTGAGCCCATCCCTGTGCCCAATGCGCCTGCCTTTAAAGATCGTCTCAGTCCCTGATTCTCACCTTTCTCCTCAGGACCCTGCAGCAGAAGACACACAGGACGTGATATACGCCCACGTGTACCACCAGCCCCTCTCTGAGGCGTGACTCGCTCCCACTTTCCCGAGCCCCACACACTCGTCCGCCGAGTCCAGTATCTATGTGGATGCAAACGAAGACCACGTGGAGATCTGACCTGGCCCCAGGCTCCGAGCACACAGAGTATTACAAATGGAGGACCCAGAGCCCTTCTCCAAGGGGTTCCTCGTGGACACTCCTCCTCCTCTGACACAGTCCTGCGACTCTGAGGAGTGGAGTCCAAGACTTGTAGAATTGTCTTCAACTTCCCACAGCTTCTTAGTAATCTTCTGGCTATTCTAGGTCTCTATTATAACTATCTCACTGTTTGGAGAGATGCTATTATACTCGGTTGCACATACTGGAGAGCTGATCATTCTCATCCTGCTTTTTTTTTTTTTAATTCTCCTGAAGCATAGAAAATTTGCCAGTTTTTTATTCTAAGTATTAAGTTTAAAATCAAAGAAAAAACCCTATCCAGTAACCTTTTACAGGGATGAACTTATTTACAAAACAGAAACAGACTCATAGACTTGGAGAACAAACTTACAGTTTAGGGAGTGGAGAGATTGGGAGTTTGGGATTGATTCGCACTGTCATATTTCAAATAAAAGTACTTTCCATGAAAAATAACAAAACAAGTTGGAAAAAGTATATTCTGTGAGATCTATGCAGCCTTACAGTCGCTTGCTAAGGCATAGAAAAGGATGAGCCATAGCAGATGTAGGGTGGGCTCTGTGGGTTTGTACAGGTTCCTGAGACAGTTAGTGTATGGTAGGGGTTGTATAAGGGATGGTTTTATGATTTAGTGGGTAGACAGGCTCAGCAGCCTGAGACACACCGTTGCCTATTTCTGGCTTTCATGTCTCCATCCAAGATGGGGAGGTCTGGGAGAACTGTCTTCACCCACAAGAGCCTTGGCTCTCTTCCATCTGCAGATACTGCCATCGTGGAAAAAGAACCCCAGGAAGATCGGGTAAGTGGGGAGGTGACTCCTCCCAGACAAAACCCTCACAGTAACTTGAGCCCATCCCTGTGCCCAATGCGCCTGCCTTTAAAGATCGTCTCAGTCCCTGATTCTCACCTTTCTCCTCAGGACCCTGCAGCAGAAGACACACAGGACGTGATATACGCCCACGTGTACCACCAGCCCCTCTCTGAGGCGTGACTCGCTCCCACTTTCCCGAGCCCCACACACTCGTCCGCCGAGTCCAGTATCTATGTGGATGCAAACGAAGACCACGTGGAGATCTGACCTGGCCCCAGGCTCCGAGCACACAGAGTATTACAAATGGAGGACCCAGAGCCCTTCTCCAAGGGGTTCCTCGTGGACACTCCTCCTCCTCTGACACAGTCCTGCGACTCTGAGGAGTGGAGTCCAAGACTTGTAGAATTGTCTTCAACTTCCCACAGCTTCTTAGTAATCTTCTGGCTATTCTAGGTCTCTATTATAACTATCTCACTGTTTGGAGAGATGCTATTATACTCGGTTGCACATACTGGAGAGCTGATCATTCTCATCCTGCTTTTTTTTTTTTTAATTCCACTGAAGCATAGAAAATTTGCCAGTTGATTCTTCAAAGTATTAAGTTTAAAACAGAAGAAAAAACCCTATCCAGTAACCTTTTACAGGGATGAACTTATTTACAAAACAGAAACAGACTCATAGACTTGGAGAACAAACTTACAGTTTAGGGGAGTGGGAGAGATTGGGAGTTTGGGATTGACGTGTGCGCACTGTCATATTTCAAATAAAAGTACTTTCCATGAAAAATAACAAAAACAAGTTGGAAAAAAAAAGAAGTATATTCTGTTTGAGGTATCCAATATGGTGCCACTAGCCATATAAGGCTATGGGCTGAGTCATGACCTTTGTGACCTCATGGACTGTAGCTCACCAGGCTCCTCTGTCCATGGAAATCTCCAGGCAAGAATACTGGAGTGGGTTGTCATTTCCTTCTCCAGGGGATCTTCTTAACCCAGAGTTAGAACCCATGTATCTTATGTCTCCTGCAATGACAGGTGGATTCTTTACCATTCCCACCTGGGACATCCAGCCGTATAAGACTGCTAAAATCAAATATAATTAAAATTATATTAGAGTAGGGACTTCCCTGGTGGTCCAGTGGTTATGGTTTCACCTTTCAGTTCAGGGGCTCTGAGTTCAATCCCTGGTGAGGGAGTTAAGAGCCCACATACCTTGTGGCCAAAACCTAGAACATAAAACAGAAACAGTATTGTAACAAATTCAATAAAGACTTTAAAAAGGATCCACATCAAAAAAACCCTAATTTGATTAAAGTAAATAAATATTCAAATTCACTTCCTTAGCTGCAGTTGCCAAAATTCAAGTGCGGGCTTCCCCTGGTGGTCCAGTGGGTAAGGACACCGCCTTGCAGTGCAAGGGTCGCTGGTTCGATCCCTGGCCTGGGAAGATCTTGCGTGCCGCGGAGCGGCTGGACCAGTGTGTCCAATCACTGAGCCGGAGCTCTGGAGCACATGTGCCCAGAGCCGGTGCTCTGCAATGACAGACGCCACCGTGATGGGAGGCCCACAGGAGCCAAAGAACAAAGACGGATGAAAATAGAGAAATGAAAGACCAATAAAGGAAGCTTTTTGGAAGGAACAAATCTTAACCAGTTTAGGATTCTTCAAAGTATTAAGTTTAAAACAGAAGAAAAAACCCTATCCAGTAACCTTTTACAGGGATGAACTTATTTACAAAACAGAAACAGACTCATAGACTTGGAGAACAAACTTACAGTTTAGGGGAGTGGGAGAGATTGGGAGTTTGGGATTGACGTGTGCGCACTGTCATATTTCAAATAAAAGTACTTTCCATGAAAAATAACAAAAACAAGTTAGAAAAAAGAAGTATATTCTGTTTGAGGTATCCAATATGGTGCCACTAGCCATATAAGGCTATGGGCTGAGTCATGACCTTTGTGACCTCATGGACTGTAGCTCACCAGGCTCCTCTGTCCATGGAAATCTCCAGGCAAGAATACTGGAGTGGGTTGTCATTTCCTTCTCCAGGGGATCTTCTTAACCCAGAGTTAGAACCCATGTATCTTATGTCTCCTGCAATGACAGGTGGATTCTTTACCATTCCCACCTGGGACATCCAGCCGTATAAGACTGCTAAAATCAAATATAATTAAAATTATATTAGAGTAGGGACTTCCCTGGTGGTCCAGTGGTAATGGCTTCACCTTTCAGCCCAGGGGCTCTGAGTTCACCCCCTGGTGAGGGAGTTAAGAGCCCACATACCTTGTGGCCAAAACCTAGAACATAAAACAGAAACAGTATTGTAACAAATTCAATAAAGACTTTAAAAAGGATCCACATCAAAAAAACCCTAATTTGATTAAAGTAAATAAATATTCAAATTCACTTCCTTAGCTGCAGTTGCCAAAATTCAAGTGCGGGCTTCCCCTGGTGGTCCAGTGGGTAAGGACACCGCCTTGCAGTGCAAGGGTCGCTGGTTCGATCCCTGGCCTGGGAAGATCTTGCGTGCCGCGGAGCGGCTGGACCAGTGTGTCCAATCACTGAGCCGGAGCTCTGGAGCACATGTGCCCAGAGCCGGTGCTCTGCAATGACAGACGCCACCGTGATGGGAGGCCCACAGGAGCCAAAGAACAAAGACGGATGAAAATAGAGAGATGAAAGACCAATAGAAGTGGCCCACTCGCTCCCCTCCCTCCCCAACCTGACCCCCGCCCAAAATAAATAAATAAATAAATCTTAAAAAAAAATACTACTCTACCTTAAAAAAAAAATAGACACTCTAAAAAAATTTTTAAAAAATAAAAAAATTCAAGTGCTCAGAAGCCGCACCTGTCTGCTCAGTGCCATACAACTCTTTCTTCATGGTAGAAGACAAGAGCTGTTCTAGATGGATTATGCCAATCTGAAGACAGAATTCATATTCTCACGGAGCTCAGGCTGATAGAAGAGAGCTATAGGCAGTGAAGATATTTTTCATAATTTTATTTATTTTAGTTATTTTTGTCTATCCTGGGTCTTTGTTGCTATGCAGGCTTTTCTCTAGTTGCCGAGAGCTGGAGAGTACTCTTCCTTGCAGTATGCCAACTTCTCACTGCAGTGGCTTCTCTTCTGCAGAGCATGGGCTCCAGAGAACAGGTTCAGTAGATGTGGCTCACAGGCTTAGTTGCTCCACAGCATGTGGAATCTTCCTGGACCAGAAAAGATCTTCCTGAAACTGAGTCTCCTTCATTGGCAGATGGATTCTTTACTACTGAGCCACCAGCAGAGACCCCTCAATTTTTTAAAAAGAGCAGAAGCCTGGCTTTTGAGAACATGAATGGACTTGGAGGATTATGCTTAGTGAAATAAGCCAGACAGGAAAAGAGAAATGCTGTATGTTTTTCACTTATATGTGGAATCTAAAAAACAAAATAAGGATTTCCTTACTGGTCCAGTGACTAAGACTCTGGGCTCCCATTGCAGGTGGCCTGGGTTCAATCTCTGGTCAGGAAACTAGATTCCACCTGTAACTAAAAAAATGCCACGTTCCACAACTAGGACCTGGTGCTACCAAATAAACAAAAATAACTATTAAAAAATTCAATAAAAATAAAGGAACAAATATAACAAAACAGAATCAGACTTACAGAGAACAAACTCGTGGTTACTAGAGGGAAGGGGATGGAGTTGGGGTCAGGGGTGGGGACAGCAAAGTCAGTGAAGGGGATTAAGAAATTCAACAACCAGCTATAAAATAAACAAGTCAAGGGGTATAATGTACAGAAAAGGGAATATAGTCAATATTTTGTAATACTATGAAAATATTGAACCACTATGTGATAAACCTGTAAATAATATAATATTGTAAGTCAACCATACATCAATTTTTAAAAATTGCTATGTGTTCAAGGAACTTAGTAATGCCTACATACAGGGGAAAGAAATACAATTAAGAAGATCTATAAATTTAAAATATCATGAAATTAACATTTTCAATAAATAAATTTTACTGTGAATGTCATAGAGATGGTTGAGCATTAAAGGCAAAATATAAATGTTTGGAAATGTCCTTAATATAGGAAATAAATAAATAAGAAATTCTATGAAAAATCATATCAAGAATGAAGAAAGAAAATAATCCAGGGCCTCAACTTCATAGCAGATGAGATATTGCAGAATACATTTCTGGTAAACTTGAAAACATAGCCATAGGTGGGATGGGTCAGAGAGGGTGGTTCAAGTCTGACCACTGCTAAATACTCTGAAGAGACAATACTCATCTGAAAAATTTCCAGGAAGTCCAATTCCTCCCACAGCTGAGCCCCTACACCCTGTGTGTTTTACGTAAGAATAACCTGAGTGAGTCACGTTTCCGTCTTGTGGCCAACTTGTAAATGATCTTAGTCTGGGCACCGTCATAACATCCTGAGTGCTCTTCAGTTTGGCCAACTCACTGCCTCCTGCTCAGTGGAAGCAGCGCCATGCACCCCGCCTCCTTGGGTCCCCGGGGAAATCTGGAAAGTTGTGTCAAAATAAGGATTTCCTTACTGGTCCAGTGACTAAGACTCTGGGCTCCCATTGCAGGTGGCCTGGGTTCAATCTCTGGTCAGGAAACTAGATTCCACCTGTAACTAAAAATGCCACGTTCCACAACTAGGACCTGGTGCTACCAAATAAACAAAAATAACTATTAAAAAATTCAATAAAAATAAAGGAACAAATATAACAAAACAGAATCAGACTTACAGAGAACAAACTCGTGGTTACTAGAGGGAAGGGGATGGAGTTGGGGTCAGGGGTGGGGACAGCAAAGTCAGTGAAGGGGATTAAGAAATTCAACAACCAGCTATAAAATAAACAAGTCAAGGGGTATAATGTACAGAAAAGGGAATATAGTCAATATTTTGTAATACTATGAAAATATTGAACCACTATGTGATAAACCTGTAAATAATATAATATTGTAAGTCAACCATACATCAATTTTTAAAAATTGCTATGTGTTCAAGGAACTTAGTAATGCCTACATACAGGGGAAAGAAATACAATTAAGAAGATCTATAAATTTAAAATATCATGAAATTAACATTTTCAATAAATAAATTTTACTGTGAATGTCATAGAGATGGTTGAGCATTAAAGGCAAAATATAAATGTTTGGAAATGTCCTTAATATAGGAAATAAATAAATAAGAAATTCTATGAAAAATCATATCAAGAATGAAGAAAGAAAATAATCCAGGGCCTCAACTTCATAGCAGATGAGATATTGCAGAATACATTTCTGGTAAACTTGAAAACATAGCCATAGGTGGGATGGGTCAGAGAGGGTGGTTCAAGTCTGACCACTGCTAAATACTCTGAAGAGACAATACTCATCTGAAAAATTTCCAGGAAGTCCAATTCCTCCCACAGCTGAGCCCCTACACCCTGTGTGTTTTACGTAAGAATAACCTGAGTGAGTCACGTTTCCGTCTTGTGGCCAACTTGTAAATGATCTTAGTCTGGGCACCGTCATAACATCCTGAGTGCTCTTCAGTTTGGCCAACTCACTGCCTCCTGCTCAGTGGAAGCAGCGCCATGCAGCTCTCCGTCGTCAGTCTGGCGAGTCTTGGTAAGTCTTGGAAGGGAGTGAAGGCTGGCAGCACCATGGGGCAAATCTGGAAAGTTGTGTCTTCCTTAACAGAGAGCCCTGCCTCCACAGTTAGGTTCACTTTCAGTCAAACACCGTCCTTGTCAATGACGCCCATAGACCAGGAAGGGAGGGAGTAGGAGGTCAGGTCTTCTGGAAGATAGATCATCCATCATGAGTCTTTCTTTCCAGGGTTCTTCTTGATCCAGAGCATCTGGGCACAGGAGGGTGAGTTGTTCCCCCAAGCCTCGTTGCCATCCACCCCAAATAAGACTGTCTTGTACTAAGAGGGGATCTAACCCCCAAGGTGGGGTGACAGATTGACAACGGGAAGTCATAACAACATGAGGGTGAGTCATCTGGTAGTAGAAAGTGGGAGTCCAGGGAAATCTCACTCCCAATTCTGGTCCAGAGACCTTCCCCAGACACTCTTTGCTCTGCTGAGCCAGGCTCTCTGGGCACCTCCAGGAGACTGTGGTGCTTGGAACTGGGTTGTCTGGGAGGAACTGCTGCAATCTGTAGAGTGAGGGAAGGAAGTGGGACCAGGGACAGGAGACCCTCAGACGAGATGATAAGCTCTCCAGCAGTCCTGTGGGGCTGTATGTTGCAGAGAACCGCTGCTGCTGTCCTGCTTTCAGTAGAGGGGTGAAGCATATGCCCTTCCCCCTGAGGTTCCAGGAGGTCCCATGGCAGGCTCCATCATATCCTGTGCTTCTGTGGAGCTGACCTCAACTTCATAGCAGATGAGATATTGCAGAATACATTTCTGGTAAACTTGAAAACATAGCCATAGGTGGGATGGGTCAGAGAGGGTGGTTCAAGTCTGACCACTGCTAAATACTCTGAAGAGACAATACTCATCTGAAAAATTTCCAGGAAGTCCAATTCCTCCCACAGCTGAGCCCCTACACCCTGTGTGTTTTACGTAAGAATAACCTGAGTGAGTCACGTTTCCGTCTTGTGGCCAACTTGTAAATGATCTTAGTCTGGGCACCGTCATAACATCCTGAGTGCTCTTCAGTTTGGCCAACTCACTGCCTCCTGCTCAGTGGAAGCAGCGCCATGCAGCTCTCCGTCGTCAGTCTGGCGAGTCTTGGTAAGTCTTGGAAGGGAGTGAAGGCTGGCAGCACCATGGGGCAAATCTGGAAAGTTGTGTCTTCCTTAACAGAGAGCCCTGCCTCCACAGTTAGGTTCACTTTCAGTCAAACACCGTCCTTGTCAATGACGCCCATAGACCAGGAAGGGAGGGAGTAGGAGGTCAGGTCTTCTGGAAGATAGATCATCCATCATGAGTCTTTCTTTCCAGGGTTCTTCTTGATCCAGAGCATCTGGGCACAGGAGGGTGAGTTGTTCCCCCAAGCCTCGTTGCCATCCACCCCAAATAAGACTGTCTTGTACTAAGAGGGGATCTAACCCCCAAGGTGGGGTGACAGATTGACAACGGGAAGTCATAACAACATGAGGGTGAGTCATCTGGTAGTAGAAAGTGGGAGTCCAGGGAAATCTCACTCCCAATTCTGGTCCAGAGACCTTCCCCAGACACTCTTTGCTCTGCTGAGCCAGGCTCTCTGGGCACCTCCAGGAGACTGTGGTGCTTGGAACTGGGTTGTCTGGGAGGAACTGCTGCAATCTGTAGAGTGAGGGAAGGAAGTGGGACCAGGGACAGGAGACCCTCAGACGAGATGATAAGCTCTCCAGCAGTCCTGTGGGGCTGTATGTTGCAGAGAACCGCTGCTGCTGTCCTGCTTTCAGTAGAGGGGTGAAGCATATGCCCTTCCCCCTGAGGTTCCAGGAGGTCCCATGGCAGGCTCCATCATATCCTGTGCTTCTTGTGTGAGCTGACCTCATTTCACTCACACAGCTTCTTCTCCTATTGGTTGTCTACTCAGTCTTGTTTTATACCACAAACTTTATGATATCAACACCCAGTAAGAGTCTGTTAGTCAGCACTTGCTCAGAATTCTCAGGCTTCCCAGGTGGCACAGCTGGTAAAGAACCCACCTGCCAATGCAGAAGCTGCAGGACACAGAGGTTTGAGCCATGGGATGGGAAGATTGCCTGGAGAAGGAAATGGCAACCCACTCCAGTATTCTTGCCTGGGAAAGCCCACAGACAGAGGAACCTGGTCAACTACAGTCCACGTGGTCACAGAGAGCTGGACATGATGGAGCACACATGCACTCAAAATTCCCAGCAGGTGTTTTTCTTGTAGGAAGCGCTGCCTCTGTGGTATGGGAGTCTCCCTGTAGCACAGATTCCCCTTGTTTGGAAAGGACCCTTAGAGACGTGGGAAGCGGGAGGGTCCATTGAGCACAGGGAGGAAAGGGGGTTCCCCATTTTCTCTTCTAAACTGTGCCTCCTTCTCCCCTAGGTGGTCAGGACAAGCCCTCCCTGTCAGCCTGGCCAAGCCCTGTGGTTTCTCAAGGACAGCATGTGACTCTCCGGTGTCACTCCCCTCTCGGATTTGACAGGTTCAGGCTGTACAAGGTTGACAGGACCCATGTCCCTGAGTTCCAGGACAGAATACTCCCAAAGAACTTTCTCATGGGTCCTGTGACCTCAGCACATGCAGGGACCTACAGGTGTGGTCGTTACAGCCACTTCCCCTCTGCGTGGTCAGCACTCAGCGACCCCTTGGAGATTGTGGTCACAGGTCAGGGCTCTTCCCAATCCCCCAATTTTTGGGAGTGTGAGTCAGGGTCCAGTCAGAATAGTGGGAAATGCTCCGGGTATTCTAGATAAAAGGATACTTGATACATGCCCACATCCTAATGCTCCAAATCTATGAACATTCCATTCCATTCCAAGGGAAACAAAACTGAATATGGAGCTCAGGTGGGTAAGCACATGACCTTGAGATGAGGACATCATCCTGCAGGTGTTTCTGTGCTTTCAGTCCCTCCCACTCTGAGTGGTCAGCCCCGGTGACCCTCTGGATATGGTCATCACAGGTGACAGTGTCTGAACCTGGCATACAACCTGGACGTACCAGGACGTGGAAGCCCCAGGTGGTGGTGAGGGAGATGAGGGAGGGTTCTTGGAAAATGGACAGATATCAACACCCAGTAAGAGTCTGTTAGTCAGCACTTGCTCAGAATTCTCAGGCTTCCCAGGTGGCACAGCTGGTAAAGAACCCACCTGCCAATGCAGAAGCTGCAGGACACAGAGGTTTGAGCCATGGGATGGGAAGATTGCCTGGAGAAGGAAATGGCAACCCACTCCAGTATTCTTGCCTGGGAAAGCCCACAGACAGAGGAACCTGGTCAACTACAGTCCACGTGGTCACAGAGAGCTGGACATGATGGAGCACACATGCACTCAAAATTCCCAGCAGGTGTTTTTCTTGTAGGAAGCGCTGCCTCTGTGGTATGGGAGTCTCCCTGTAGCACAGATTCCCTTGTTTGGAAAGGACCCTTAGAGACGTGGGAAGCGGAGGGTCCATTGAGCACAGGGAGGAAAGGGGTTCCCATTTTCTCTTCTAAACTGTGCCTCCTTCTCCCCTAGGTGGTCAGGACAAGCCCTCCCTGTCAGCCTGGCCAAGCCCTGTGGTTTCTCAAGGACAGCATGTGACTCTCCGGTGTCACTCCCCTCTCGGATTTGACAGGTTCAGGCTGTACAAGGTTGACAGGACCCATGTCCCTGAGTTCCAGGACAGAATACTCCCAAAGAACTTTCTCATGGGTCCTGTGACCTCAGCACATGCAGGGACCTACAGGTGTGGTCGTTACAGCCACTTCCCCTCTGCGTGGTCAGCACTCAGCGACCCCTTGGAGATTGTGGTCACAGGTCAGGGCTCTTCCCAATCCCCCAATTTTTGGGAGTGTGAGTCAGGGTCCAGTCAGAATAGTGGGAAATGCTCCGGGTATTCTAGATAAAAGGATACTTGATACATGCCCACATCCTAATGCTCCAAATCTATGAACATTCCATTCCATTCCAAGGGAAACAAAACTGAATATGGAGCTCAGGTGGGTAAGCACATGACCTTGAGATGAGGACATCATCCTGCAGGTGTTTCTGTGCTTTCAGTCCCTCCCACTCTGAGTGGTCAGCCCCGGTGACCCTCTGGATATGGTCATCACAGGTGACAGTGTCTGAACCTGGCATACAACCTGGACGTACCAGGACGTGGAAGCCCCAGGTGGTGGTGAGGGAGATGAGGGGAGGGTTCTTATGGAGAGAAACACCTGACGAGAGACAGATCAAATCAACCAATGCAAGAAGTAGAGACAAGTTTTTTTTTTAAGTACCAGAAGGGAAAACATTAGGAGGGAGGCAATATCAGACACCTAGAGAGAGACAGAGAAAGTAGGAGAGAGATGGCCAGGGTGGTGGGAGAAGAGAAGGAAACCACGAGAGCAACAGAGAGAGCTGATGAGAACCCTGAGAGGGCATTCTCAGTTCAGGGGCAAAGGACAGTGTGATCGAAAAGAGCCTTGCTCACTAAACTGCCTCTCCATTTTCCAGGTCTCTACAAGAAACCATCCTCTCTCTCAGCTCAAGGTGGCCCCGTGGCAAGGTCAGGTGAGAACGTGACCTTGTTATGCAGCTCTGAGAGCACCTTTGATGTGTTCCATCTGCTTAGGGAGGGGGAGAGCCTTCGGCACTGGCTTGCTGGTGGGCAGAGCCACCATGGAGCAAGCCAGGCAGAATTCCCTCTGGGTCCTGGGACCTCAGCCCACAGCGGGATCTACAGGTGCTATGGCTCTTTCAGTGACTCTCCCTACAGGTGGTCAAACTCAAGTGACCCACTGTGCCTGTCTGTCACAGGTGAGGAAATTCTTCCTGTCCCATGTCTTGTGATTCAGTCTAAATGTTTTTCATCATTTTATTTATTTTACTTTTGTCTGTGCTGGGTCTTTGTCACTGCTCAGGCTTTTCTCTAGTAGCGGGGGCTACTCTCCAGTTACTCTCTAGAAGCAGTGCATGGGCTTCTCATTTCGATGGCTTCTCTTGTTGTAGAGCACAGGCTCTAGAGTGTTTGGGCCTCAGTAGTTTTAGCACATGGGCTCAGTAGTTGGGGCTCCCAGGCTCTAGTGCACAGGTTCAATAGTTGTGGGGTTTCATTGCTCAGTGGCATGTGGGATGTTCCTGGATCAGGGATAAAATCTGTGTCTCCTGCATTAGCAGGCAGATACTTAACCACTGAGCCACCACAGAAGCCCTGCTTCTTTTAAAAAAAAAAAAATTGGTTTTTTTGGTGGAGGCATATGGGGGTTCCCCAACCAGGGATCAAACTCTAACCGCCTAGATTGAAAGGTGAAATCTTAACTACACGACTACCAGAGAAGCCCCCTCTCTGCATCTTGAAGTCTCAGGGAGGCAGTGAAATCCTCAGGGATGAGAGGAAAAGACGCTAAGACTCTCAGGACCTCAGCATCAGATGACAAAGAAGCTTCCGTGACTTAAAAGACAAGAAGCCTCCTTTCCTTGCCTCTCTTGTTCCTTTTCTAGGAAACTCTTCAAATAATCAGCCTCCACACCAAAAAACAAGCTCTAAGACCGGTGAGTAACAGGGTCTTCTGATCCCTCTTTGTGGAACCAGGTGAGAGGGAAGCTCTGGGACAGAGTGTGGACTCAGCCAAACTGCCTCCACGGGTTTGGCCCAGCGTGAGAACGTGACCTTGTTATGCAGCTCTGAGAGCACCTTTGATGTGTTCCATCTGCTTAGGGAGGGGGAGAGCCTTCGGCACTGGCTTGCTGGTGGGCAGAGCCACCATGGAGCAAGCCAGGCAGAATTCCCTCTGGGTCCTGGGACCTCAGCCCACAGCGGGATCTACAGGTGCTATGGCTCTTTCAGTGACTCTCCCTACAGGTGGTCAAACTCAAGTGACCCACTGTGCCTGTCTGTCACAGGTGAGGAAATTCTTCCTGTCCCATGTCTTGTGATTCAGTCTAAATGTTTTTCATCATTTTATTTATTTTACTTTTGTCTGTGCTGGGTCTTTGTCACTGCTCAGGCTTTTCTCTAGTAGCGGGGGCTACTCTCCAGTTACTCTCTAGAAGCAGTGCATGGGCTTCTCATTTCGATGGCTTCTCTTGTTGTAGAGCACAGGCTCTAGAGTGTTTGGGCCTCAGTAGTTTTAGCACATGGGCTCAGTAGTTGGGGCTCCCAGGCTCTAGTGCACAGGTTCAATAGTTGTGGGGTTTCATTGCTCAGTGGCATGTGGGATGTTCCTGGATCAGGGATAAAATCTGTGTCTCCTGCATTAGCAGGCAGATACTTAACCACTGAGCCACCACAGAAGCCCTGCTTCTTTTAAAAAAAAAAAAATTGGTTTTTTTGGTGGAGGCATATGGGGGTTCCCCAACCAGGGATCAAACTCTAACCGCCTAGATTGAAAGGTGAAATCTTAACTACACGACTACCAGAGAAGCCCCCTCTCTGCATCTTGAAGTCTCAGGGAGGCAGTGAAATCCTCAGGGATGAGAGGAAAAGACGCTAAGACTCTCAGGACCTCAGCATCAGATGACAAAGAAGCTTCCGTGACTTAAAAGACAAGAAGCCTCCTTTCCTTGCCTCTCTTGTTCCTTTTCTAGGAAACTCTTCAAATAATCAGCCTCCACACCAAAAAACAAGCTCTAAGACCGGTGAGTAACAGGGTCTTCTGATCCCTCTTTGTGGAACCAGGTGAGAGGGAAGCTCTGGGACAGAGTGTGGACTCAGCCACTTTCCAGCTCTGTGATCATGGACTTGTCACCTTCCCTGTCTGATCCACAGATTGTACTGCTTCAGAAGGGAGTTTGGGTCAGTGTGGGGACCAGGGAGGACTTTTTCGTTTTCATTTCTGTATTGAAGCATAGTTGATTTACAATGTTCTGCTCATCTCTGCTGTACAGCAAAGTGACTCAGTTATTTATACACATCTATATATTTTCCCCCAGTAAGTAGTCTTCATCTCTTGTTTTCTGCAGCTGAGGTCTCCTCCAAGTGAGGAGCATGAGCATAAACCTGACCCCATCCCCTTTTGAGCAATAGCACCATGGCTATTCTGTCCACATTGCTAACTGGAGATGAGAATTGCAAAGGCTTGAAGAAGGAAAAAGAAGGCAATAGCAGGCAAGGGCAATAGTCCGGTTCTTAGAGAAGTTCTGTTTGCCAAGAAACAGACCTCTTGGGACTCTGCTGGTGATCCAGTGGTTAAGACATCCTTAACCTTCCATCAGACATAAAAAGGAACACATTTGAAGTCAGTTCTGGTGAAGTGGATGAACCAAGAGCTTTTTCTATAGAATGAAGCCAGTCAGAAAAAGAAAAACAAATTTCATATATTAATGTATGTATATGGAATCTAGGAAAATGGTATGAAGGAACCCCTATCTGCAGGGCAAATAGAGATGCAGACATAGACATGTGGACACAGGTGGAGGGAAAGAGAGGGTGGGACAAACTGACAAAGTAGTGTTGAGGTTTTTGGTGGAGGCATATGGGGGTTCCCCAACCAGGGATCAAACTCTAACCGCCTAGATTGAAAGGTGAAATCTTAACTACACGACTACCAGAGAAGCCCCCTCTCTGCATCTTGAAGTCTCAGGGAGGCAGTGAAATCCTCAGGGATGAGAGGAAAAGACGCTAAGACTCTCAGGACCTCAGCATCAGATGACAAAGAAGCTTCCGTGACTTAAAAGACAAGAAGCCTCCTTTCCTTGCCTCTCTCTTGTTCCTTTTTCTAGGAAACTCTTCAAATAATCAGCCTCCACACCAAAAAACAAGCTCTAAGACCGGTGAGTAACAGGGTCTTCTGATCCCTCTTTGTGGAACCAGGTGAGAGGGAAGCTCTGGGACAGAGTGTGGACTCAGCCACTTTCCAGCTCTGTGATCATGGACTTGTCACCTTCCCTGTCTGATCCACAGATTGTACTGCTTCAGAAGGGAGTTTGGGTCAGTGTGGGGACCAGGGAGGACTTTTTCGTTTTCATTTCTGTATTGAAGCATAGTTGATTTACAATGTTCTGCTCATCTCTGCTGTACAGCAAAGTGACTCAGTTATTTATACACATCTATATATTTTCCCCCAGTAAGTAGTCTTCATCTCTTGTTTTCTGCAGCTGAGGTCTCCTCCAAGTGAGGAGCATGAGCATAAACCTGACCCCATCCCCTTTTGAGCAATAGCACCATGGCTATTCTGTCCACATTGCTAACTGGAGATGAGAATTGCAAAGGCTTGAAGAAGGAAAAAGAAGGCAATAGCAGGCAAGGGCAATAGTCCGGTTCTTAGAGAAGTTCTGTTTGCCAAGAAACAGACCTCTTGGGACTCTGCTGGTGATCCAGTGGTTAAGACATCCTTAACCTTCCATCAGACATAAAAAGGAACACATTTGAAGTCAGTTCTGGTGAAGTGGATGAACCAAGAGCTTTTTCTATAGAATGAAGCCAGTCAGAAAAAGAAAAACAAATTTCATATATTAATGTATGTATATGGAATCTAGGAAAATGGTATGAAGGAACCCCTATCTGCAGGGCAAATAGAGATGCAGACATAGACATGTGGACACAGGTGGAGGGAAAGAGAGGGTGGGACAAACTGACAAAGTAGTGTTGAGAGATGTGCATAACCATATATAAAACAGACAGCTAATGGGACATTGCTGTGTAACACAGGGATCTCAACCAGGTGCTCTGTGATGACCTAGATGGGTGGGATAGGGTGAGGGTGGGGAGGCTCACCAGGAAAGTCCGCAAATATTCTTTAGAGTGAGTTCAGATCTTGGACTCAGAGGTGGAAAGCAGCATTGCTTCCTGATCAACGTTCCACCTAATATCCAAAAGGATTGGTTTTGTTGCATCATGGGATGGGTAACAAAGTAGGTCCAGCAATAGCTGGTAGTGGGGTTGGTCTTTCCTCTCTTCCTCACCAGTGGAGCATCAGCCTAGATATGGCTCAAGAGAGCACAACAAAGCAAACACACTGCACCCTGCAGCCCTGGGCTCAAACAGCTTGTCCTTTCCTGGCCATAGGACATGAGACAACAGCTTTTTTGTTCTTTATTTTTCTTTTCTAACTGGTTTGAGTCAAGGATATTGTGAAGGTAGAGATATTGTATTTATTTACCCAGCAAACAGTAAAGCACAGCTGCTATGATTTGTTTCTTAATGGACTCATGCCTTCCTCCAGGTAACGCCAGACCCCTGCATGCGCTGGTTGGACCCTCAGTGGCCTTGGTACTCCTCATCAGCATTAGCTCCATTGTCATCCATCACTGGTGCCCTAATAAAAAGAGTAAGTCTCAGAGATTTCCCTGGTGGTCCAGTGACTAAGAGTCTGTGCTCCCAATGCTGAGGACCTGGGTTCAATCCCTGGTCAGGGAACTAGATCCTACATACCATAACTAAGATCCAGTGAAACCAAATAAATACATTTTTTAAAGAAAGAGTAAGTCTCAGGAAGAAAAGGCCAGTGACAACTGGGCAAAGCGGGAAGGGGAGGTGACAGGGGACCATATGTATTCAAGGCAGGGGCCACAGAGATAGAGCTTTCTTTGCTTCTTTCCTTCCTTCTTTCTTTATTTGGCTGTGTCAGGTCTTAGTCGCAGCACTGGGGATCTTTGTTCCATCATGTGGATCTTTTGTCATGGTACTCAGGCTCTTGGGGCACAGGCTTAGTTGCACCAAGGCATGGGGAGGGGAGAATCTTAGTCCCCTATCAGGGATTGAACCTGCATCCCCTACATTATAAGGTGGATTCTTAACCACTCAATCACCAAGGAAGTCCCAAGATAGAGCTTTCAAGAGAGAACATCAGTGCCCTTGCCCCTCGTCTCAGCTTGCAGATGTTGCCTATTTCACCATGGGTCCATTGCAGCCATTGATATCTATGGAAGGGATCTACATAAGGGAGAAGTTAAGGGAGAGAACCAGTGGAATAGAAATAGGATGCTGTTGAGACTTCCCTGGTGGTCCATGGGTTAAGATGTCACCCTCCAGTGCAGGGATTTCAGGTTCGATCTCTGATCAAGGAGTTAATACCCCACATGCATCACGGTCAAAAAACCAAAACAAAACAGAAGCAAAAAAAAAACAAACAAACAAAAAAAACAACCCAGAAGCATTATTCTAAACGTTCAATAAATGATTTTTAAAATGGTCCACATCAAAAAAATCTAAGGAAAAAAAAAAAAGAAGAAGAAATGTGGAGTTGCCAATGTACTGGGCATTTGAACTTCCACAAGGTCAAATTTTGGACCTTACTTTTGGGAGATGAATTAGTTGTATGGCATCACTGACTCAATGGACATGAGTTTGAGCAAACTCCAGGAGATGGTAGAGGACAGGGAAGCCTCACGTGCTGCAGTCCGTGGGGTCGCAAAGAGTCAGGCCTGACTGAGCGACTGGACAACAACAATGGGAGGCTGAGTCATCTCAGACGCCCACTGCGTATTTCCATACACGGGTATCTGTATGTATAAAATGAGGGTCCAGAAGTGCCTTCCCAAGTGACCAGATGCCTTCTGTCACTTACAGGTGCTGCTGTGATGAACAGTCAGCCTGAGGTGGACAGAATGGTGAATCAGGAAGTAAGTTCTCTTTGGTACAACCTCTCAATACAGTCTCATTTCCCCCCTAGTCCCCACACAGGTTTGCACATCCTCACTCATCATTTCCCCTTTATGCAGGACCCTGAAGCAGAGGAACCAAAGGAGGTGACATACACAGACTTGGATTGTTCTGTTTTCAGAGAGAAAAACATCACTTCCACTTCCCAGGAGCCCAGCGAACCTTTGACTGATGCCAGTGTGTACATGGATCTTGCAACATGCTAAGAGCTTTCAAGGCTTGTATCCTATCCCCTGAACGTGCATGGGAATACTTGGAGGAGGTCTTCAGTGGAAGCTATGGCTCTTTCTCAAACTCAGCTTTAATAGCTCCATTGTAACAACAGCTGGAATCTGAAGACATAAGTTTTCATCACTAGGGCCATCCATCTTCATCAGAGGATCATTTATAAAATCTCAGGACCCCTTGAAAACCTCCCCCAGCCATTCTGGGAGGTTATCATGATGATTCAGACATTTCCAATATTATCAACAAAATCCCTGAAGTGTTCTAGAAATCCAACCACAAATAACCCACTTTCTCTGACATTCAACTGATAAGCTCCTAGAAGTCAGGACATATTTAATCAATACATTTAATTCCTCCAACAGGTTTCTATGGAGGCACAGCATGTTCTAAGTCTCTAAGCAAATATTAGTGAAGAAAACTTCATTCTTGTGGATTTTGATATAGGGGGAGATGCCAACATGTGAAACTATTGAATACTATCTAGATGAGAGGAAGGGGCTTCCCAGGTGACATAACGGTGAAGAATCCACTTGACAATTCAGGAGATGTGGGTTTTATCCCTGGGTTGGGAAGATCCCTTGGAAAAGGAAGTGACAACCCACTCCAGTATTCTTGACCAGAGAATCCCACGGACAGAGGAGCCTGGTGGGTTACACAGTCCATAGGGTCGTAAAGAGTCAGACATGGTTGAAGCAACTAAGCACAGCACAGACAGTGGTTGAAGAAAATGCTCACTTCTCAATTGAACCATAAACAGAAAGGTTGATCTCCTCTTAGACTCCATCCCAGGGCCCCTCAGAATGAAGTTCTTCGTGAAGGAACCATTCTGGTGAGGCAATAGATGTAGAAACTCACTGCAAGGACATCTGAGTTCATACTTCCTGTGGGTCTCACCGTCGTGTGAGAATCTCTCATCTGCTGATGTGCTCCGACAAGACGTTAAATCAGCTGAGGCCAGCCATGCAGAACCATGGCCTCAGAGATATCATTCTCTTCTGTATTGGTGAGTCCCCAAATGCAAGTGGATTAGAGAGAAAAAGACGAGAGGAATCTGAAATAGTCAAGGTCTCTCCTAATTGGTGGCTCAGGCAGTAAAGAATCTGCCTGCAATGCCAGAAATGGGGGTTCAGTCCCTGGGTTGGGAAGATTGCCTGGAGGATGGAATGGCAACCAACTCCAGAATTCTTGCTTGGA
Source organism: Tragulus kanchil (assembly GCA_022376925.1). Taxonomy (NCBI): domain Eukaryota; kingdom Metazoa; phylum Chordata; class Mammalia; order Artiodactyla; family Tragulidae; genus Tragulus; species Tragulus kanchil. Next base: position 132,790,269 of record JAIOJX010000031.1, read on the forward strand.
GAATCCCATGGACAGAGGAGCCTGGTGGGCTACTGTCCATTAGGTCGCAAAGAGTCGGACACGACTGAGTGATTAACAGTTTCACTTTCTTTTAATATGAGAACTAAGCGATTTCGGTGGCTTCCAAGCAGACTCTGCTCTCCTAGGTGGAGAGATAGTCCTTGTCCAGTTATTGATCACTGTGTCTGCTTTAGTCCATGTTAGCTACTAAGGCTCAGTGGTCAACCTGTCAAGTTGACCTGTGTGGTCTGTTCAGCCCATGTCATGCTGTCTGGCAATCTATGCTGGTTCCAGAGTTCCTACAGATGAGAGCCTTAGGGGCTGGAATCTGCAAGCTAAAACAAAAAGACAAGCCTTGTTTGCTATGTTTGCTGTAGAAGAAATATCTGGCATCTGTATGTCTTTATGTTGAGTGATTTTAAATAAAGGTTGGAAATGGGCAGTTTGAGTTTTCATGAATGTCTCTCTTCCAGTGCTCTGTCTTGGCCATGAGATTCAGGCACAGGATGGTAAGTGTTTCCCTAAGTCTCCTCACATCCCCTGCATCCCTGGGATAGGAAAGTCTGAAGCTCAAATGAATTCCAAATATATTCCCTGTTCTCTTGAGAGTTGTCTCTGTTGCATTCCCCTGGCACAGCTTCTACCTTACTTTAGAGTCTTCAGATATCTCATGGTCAGACCTGGATTTAGTTGTTGCCTCTGTTTGGCTGACTGTCTGTCCAAAAATTGTGTTTCATTGAATGTTCACAACAGCAGGGATGAGAAAGTCAGGAACCTCCTTCCATTGCCCAATACCCTTCCTACATCAAATATTTTCACAACCTAACTCCCCACAGTCCATCCACTTTGCCTCTGTTAAAGGGACCCTGCCTTAGGGAACTTGATGAAAGTGGCTTCAACTCTCAGAACCAATTTCTTTACTATATATGTGGTTCAGTGGTAAAGAACCCTCCTGCAATGCGGGAGATCCAGGTTTGATCCCTGAGTCAGGAAGATCCCCTGGAGGAGGACATGGCAACCCACTCTAGTATCCTTGCCTGGAGAATCCCATGGACAGAGGAGCCTGGCAGGCTACAGTCAATAGAGTCGCAAAGAGTCACTCTCACTTTCAAAAGAGAAATAAAAATAACTATGGAAGTAGATTGGATCGTGGGAGGATTGGATCATTTTGATCCAATTGTAAGCATTAATCAAGATAAAGCATGTAATTTACATTTCTGGTAAGTATGTTGCCTGTGATGATGATGGTGGTGGTGGTGATTGTGGGGAGAAAAGGATCTGAACTCTCTGAAGTCTGACTTCTCTAACTGCTTCAGGAGACAGCTCTCCCCACCTATTGAGGAAAGAGAAGAAAATCTGGACTGAGATAGTCCTAAATAGAAATGATGAGGGCCTGCGGAGAGTGGAGAGTTTTTGCTTAATGGTTATAGGATTTTGTTTGGAATCCTGAGAAAGTCCTGGAAATAGATGGTGGTGATGGTTGCACAGTACGGTGAGTAGAGGGACCTCCCTGGAGGTCCAGTGGCTAAGAATTCACCTTCCAACCAGGGGGTGTGGGTTCAATTCCTGGTCAGGGGGCTAAGATCACACATGCCTTGTGACCAAAAAGCCAAAACATAAAAAGGAAGTAATGTTGTAACAAATTAAATAAAGACTTTAAAATGTACCCACTTGAAAAAAAATCTAAATATATATGATTATATAGTTTGTACATACAGATTTTATTTTTATATTTATTTATATAGATATTTGATTTATATTTATATTTATATGGTGTTGTGATTAAGACCACTGAGCTGTGCACTTAAAAATGGTTTCAATGGTAAATTTTATGTTTATATGACACATTTTATTTTTACCACAATTCAAAAATACCAAGAAAAGAATTCTTAAGGAAGTATCTATAAATCCATCACACTTTGACTTATTTGCTCCCCTCCTGCAGCAAAAGAAGGAAGTACGATTTCTGCATGTCAGGGCCACCTGAGTCTGGGCTCTATTTTCTTCTAGGGAATTTTTCCATTCCTACCATATCTGCCACACCCAGTCCTGTGATTCCCTGGAACGAGTCCGTGAAGATCCTGTGCCAGGGAGCCTTTTACCTGTACCAGCTGGAAAAGCTGGAAAACCTCACATACAAAGTGGTGGAGAAGAAGGTGGGAATTCAGAAGGTGGAGTTTGTCATTAAGCACATGGATACAAACACCGAGGACGCTATCAGTGCCGATACAAGGGAGAGCATAGCTGGTCAGCGCCCAGTGAAGCCCTGGAGCTGGTGGTGACAGGTGAGGCCACATCCAGCTCTCTCACCCTCAGGTTTTCTTCCTTTCTTAGTTTTTCAGAGATGCTATTTTTAGAACAGTTTCTAACTTTCAGGGAAATTGAGGCGCTACAACACAGAGTTCCCATATACCCAGCACCGAGTTTCCCCCATTCTTACCACCTTATTGATCAAGACATAGTAGTAGGTCTTTCGTTACCTGAACATTATTGACGTGAGAGTGGAACTTAATGGTTATAGGATTTTGTTTGGAATCCTGAGAAAGTCCTGGAAATAGATGGTGGTGATGGTTGCACAGTACGGTGAGTAGAGGGACCTCCCTGGAGGTCCAGTGGCTAAGAATTCACCTTCCAACCAGGGGGTGTGGGTTCAATTCCTGGTCAGGGGGCTAAGATCACACATGCCTTGTGACCAAAAAGCCAAAACATAAAAAGGAAGTAATGTTGTAACAAATTAAATAAAGACTTTAAAATGTACCCACTTGAAAAAAAATCTAAATATATATGATTATATAGTTTGTACATACAGATTTTATTTTTATATTTATTTATATAGATATTTGATTTATATTTATATTTATATGGTGTTGTGATTAAGACCACTGAGCTGTGCACTTAAAAATGGTTTCAATGGTAAATTTTATGTTTATATGACACATTTTATTTTTACCACAATTCAAAAATACCAAGAAAAGAATTCTTAAGGAAGTATCTATAAATCCATCACACTTTGACTTATTTGCTCCCCTCCTGCAGCAAAAGAAGGAAGTACGATTTCTGCATGTCAGGGCCACCTGAGTCTGGGCTCTATTTTCTTCTAGGGAATTTTTCCATTCCTACCATATCTGCCACACCCAGTCCTGTGATTCCCTGGAACGAGTCCGTGAAGATCCTGTGCCAGGGAGCCTTTTACCTGTACCAGCTGGAAAAGCTGGAAAACCTCACATACAAAGTGGTGGAGAAGAAGGTGGGAATTCAGAAGGTGGAGTTTGTCATTAAGCACATGGATACAAACACCGCAGGACGCTATCAGTGCCGATACAAGGGAGAGCATAGCTGGTCAGCGCCCAGTGAAGCCCTGGAGCTGGTGGTGACAGGTGAGGCCACATCCAGCTCTCTCACCCTCAGGTTTTCTTCCTTTCTTAGTTTTTCAGAGATGCTATTTTTAGAACAGTTTCTAACTTTCAGGGAAATTGAGGCGCTACAACACAGAGTTCCCATATACCCAGCACCGAGTTTCCCCCATTCTTACCACCTTATTGATCAAGACATAGTAGTAGGTCTTTCGTTACCTGAACATTATTGACGTGAGATGTATCAACCTACTTTTATTTATTTGTTTTTTAATAACATAAAGATGCATTTCTTATTTTTAAGTTTTATTTATTCATTTATTTTTGGCTATTCTGGGTTTTCACTACTGCCATAGACTCTTCTCTAGTTGCAGGGAGTGGGGGCTATTCTGTAGTGGAGGTGAGCAGGCTTCTTGTTGCAGTGACTTCTCTTGCTGTGGAACTCAGGCTCTAGGGCACACGGGCTTCAGTAGTTGTGGCCCATGGGCTCCATAGTTGCGGCTCTGAAGCTCTAGAGTACAGGCTCCATAGTTGTGGCTCATGGGTTTAGTTGCTCCACAGCATGTGGGATCCTCTCGGATCAGGGATCAAACCTGTGTCTCCCATATTGGCAGTCAAACACTCCTCCACTGAGCCCCCAGGGAAGCCCCTCAACACACTTTTAGAGAGGGACAATTAACATCACTGATGCAACGTTGTTAGAGATCAAAATTGATCACAAATCTACTCTGCAACTTATGATTATTGTTATCATTCACATTTTGCTCTGTCAGGTTTTTGTTTTAACCTTGCATATATTATAAAGGTAAAATTTGTTACCGTGAAAATTTCAAAAATGAAATGAACCCAAGAACTGTGTCCATCCAATCGGTCAGAAGCACAGAGGACAACCTGGACTTTTGATTGGCATCTGAAATGGGGGTGGTCCTGTAAGACTGAGCCGTTAACCCAGAGCCCTAAGTTTCAGGATCTGATGTTACTGCCAGATAAAGACTGTCAGAGTCAACATACAAAGTGAAGTTCAGAAGGTGGAGTTTGTCATTAAGCACATGGATACAAACACCGGGACGCTATCAGTGCCGATACAAGGGAGAGCATAGCTGGTCAGCGCCCAGTGAAGCCCTGGAGCTGGTGGTGACAGGTGAGGCCACATCCAGCTCTCTCACCCTCAGGTTTTCTTCCTTTCTTAGTTTTTCAGAGATGCTATTTTTAGAACAGTTTCTAACTTTCAGGGAAATTGAGGCGCTACAACACAGAGTTCCCATATACCCAGCACCGAGTTTCCCCCATTCTTACCACCTTATTGATCAAGACATAGTAGTAGGTCTTTCGTTACCTGAACATTATTGACGTGAGATGTATCAACCTACTTTTATTTATTTGTTTTTTAATAACATAAAGATGCATTTCTTATTTTTAAGTTTTATTTATTCATTTATTTTTGGCTATTCTGGGTTTTCACTACTGCCATAGACTCTTCTCTAGTTGCAGGGAGTGGGGGCTATTCTGTAGTGGAGGTGAGCAGGCTTCTTGTTGCAGTGACTTCTCTTGCTGTGGAACTCAGGCTCTAGGGCACACGGGCTTCAGTAGTTGTGGCCCATGGGCTCCATAGTTGCGGCTCTGAAGCTCTAGAGTACAGGCTCCATAGTTGTGGCTCATGGGTTTAGTTGCTCCACAGCATGTGGGATCCTCTCGGATCAGGGATCAAACCTGTGTCTCCCATATTGGCAGTCAAACACTCCTCCACTGAGCCCCCAGGGAAGCCCCTCAACACACTTTTAGAGAGGGACAATTAACATCACTGATGCAACGTTGTTAGAGATCAAAATTGATCACAAATCTACTCTGCAACTTATGATTATTGTTATCATTCACATTTTGCTCTGTCAGGTTTTTGTTTTAACCTTGCATATATTATAAAGGTAAAATTTGTTACCGTGAAAATTTCAAAAATGAAATGAACCCAAGAACTGTGTCCATCCAATCGGTCAGAAGCACAGAGGACAACCTGGACTTTTGATTGGCATCTGAAATGGGGGTGGTCCTGTAAGACTGAGCCGTTAACCCAGAGCCCTAAGTTTCAGGATCTGATGTTACTGCCAGATAAAGACTGTCAGAGTCAAGACAACTTAGGGGAAGCCCAGCTGGTGTCTCAGAATTGCTCAGTGGTCTGGGGAGAAACCTACAGGTCACAATTGGGGACAGAATCCTGTGGAGCTTCTGGCTTTAGAGACTAGATCGCCATCTCTAGAAGATGCCAGCTCCTCTGCTTGCTCACTCAGCTCTGTCTGCAACAGTTAGGGACAGTCCTGTGGGGGATTTCTCAGGTGGCTCAATGGTAAAGAATCTGCCTGCAATGCAGAAGACATGGGTTCCCCTAGGTTGGGAAGATCCCCTGTAGGAGAAGATGGCAACCCATTCCAGTATCCTTGTCTGGAGAATCCCATGGATAGAGGAGCTTGGAGGGCTCCAGTCCATGGGGTCACAAGGAGTCAGACAGGACTGAGAACACATGCATGGGTCCTGTTGTAGTGAAATGGGTTGTGACCACTTCCTGTTCCCTTGCATTAGGAGCTGTCAGCTTCCCCCCTGCTCTGAGCCTGGACCCCACTGTGAGTGGCAGGGATACAGGAAAAGAGAAAAGTCTTGCTAACCACTCACTCTCTTCTCTCTCAGGCTTGTATGACAAACCCATCCTTTCCACTGCCAGGGGCCTTGTGGTGAGGCCAGGAGAGAATATTTCCCTCCGGTGCCGTTCAGCACACAACTTGTTCGATAGATTTTCACTGAGCAAGTTGGGAGGGGCCACCCTGTCACAGCACCCACCTGGGGGACGCCAGGGTGACTTCATTCTAGGCCCTGTGAACCTCAGCTTCTCAGGAATCTACACATGCTACGGTTGGTACAGCGGCCGCCCCTATGTATGGTCCACCCGCAGCAATGTCCTGGACCTGGTGGTCACAGGTGAGTGCACCCCCACCACATGAGTGTCTACCTCCCTGGCTTCTGGCTGGCAGTCCAGGCAGCTGCTGTCGTGGCAACAGGCAGGAGTACAGAGACACGCACCGAGAGAGGAGAGTGGGGTAGTAGAGAGTCGTGGCTCAGAGGACCGCAGAGAACAACTTCTCACTCACATGATATTTGACTTTCACAACCCATCCCCTAGTTCTCCTTAAAGACACATGACCTGTTAAGAAAGGAGAGGCAGGCATTTGGAATCACACTGGGGGTGCTGTTGAGATAGTAGATACCAGACACAAGCTTTGATGAAGTCATTTCCTTTTTTTCAAATACTTAGTAGCAACTGGGAATCTTTACACTAACCTAGGACACTAGAAGCCACTTGGAGTGACTGGTAACTCACCGCTCATAAGGAAGACTCTAAAAAACTCTATCAAGAGCTTCATTTGGGGGAATTCACTGGCATTCCAGGGATTATGACTTGGGACTTTGGGACTTTCCAAGCAGTCCAGTGGCTAAGATTCCAAGCTTGTCTAAGACTTCCAAGCTCCCAGGTCCCAGGGGACCTGGGTTAGATCCCTGATCAGGGAACTAAATCTCACAGGCTGCAAATAAAGATCTCATATGCTACAACACCTGGTACAGCCAAATAATTTTTTTAAAATATTTAAGGAAAAAGGAAAGTCTTCCCTGGTGGCTCAGTGGTAAAGAATCCACCTGCCAATGCAGGATACATGGGTTGGACCCCTGATCTGGGAAAATTCCATGGCCTCAGAGCAACTAAGCCTGTGCGGCCTGACTACTGAGCCTGTGTTCTAGAGCCTGTGCTCCACAACAAGAGAAGCCACCATAATAAGAAACCAGAGCACTATAACTATAGAGTAGCACCTGCTCTGACTGAAATTAATTTCTGAGTTTTAACAGGAGTTACTAGGTTTTCTAAGCATTGTAATTTCCTAGTATTTTATTACATCCTTGAGTGGAGCATAGGCCCATGACGCCCATAAAACAAATGGAGAATTTTTGTAAGTTGATATGAACAGAAATGGGCTTCCCTGGTAGCTCAGATGGTAAAGATCTGCCTGAAATGTGGGATTGATCTCTGGAGAAGGGAAGGTTACCCGATCCAGTATTCTTGCCTGGGGAATTCCATGACTGGTCCATTGGTCGCAAAGAGTCAAACACAACTGAGCGATTTCAGGAAAAAAAAAAGAACAAAATGCCTTGTGGAGATACCTTTTCCTTATTATTATTATTATTTTTTGGTGGGGGGGGGGTTGTTGTTTTGGTCATACCACAAGACATGCGAAATCCTAGTTCCCCAACCAGCAACTGAACCTGTACCCACTGCAATGGAAGTATAGAGTCATAAGCCCTGAACCACCAGGGAAGTCCACAGATTTCTCTAGGTTTATCTAATTTTTTTTCTCCTACTTGCTTCCCAGATAGCAGCCATCCTGTCCCCTTTGTCATGTACGAGAAAGGAACACACACTGTCTTGTGGGGTGAGAAGGTGTAGGGAGAGAGTCTAGGCTCTGAATCTATGAAGACATTTCAAGGATATGGTTAGACATTCCCGTGATGGGAATAATGAGGAAACACGACGTAAGGCAGGAGTGATGAAGAAACACGACATCCTCATAACCACCTCCTCAACCCCTGGGAGCCACACGTCTGGACCCGGGCTTATGATGAAAGTGTGCCACTCATGAATGCACACACTGTCTGAGGAGGGGATCCCTGTGAAACCACAGCTAGGAAAGTAAGCTCCCTTTCCAGGGCTCTTGGTCAGGAGGGAATAAAACGTGACCAGTGATGATTCGTCTTCTTCTAATTACATCTCTAGATACCGCAGGCCAAGATCACATGACAGAGAACTGGATTCGGATGGCCATGGCAGGGCTGGTCCTGGTGGTTCTCTTGGCCATTCTGGCTGAAAACTGGCTTGGCCCTCAGATTCCACACTAGGAAGACCAGCAGATCTGCCTGACCTGAACCAGAGTACACAGAAAAGTCATTCGGAATGGACCTTTGAACTAACCTCCCAGATTCACACTTAGGATAGGTTTTCTAAGCATTGTAATTTCCTAGTATTTTATTACATCCTTGAGTGGAGCATAGGCCCATGACGCCCATAAAACAAATGGAGAATTTTTGTAAGTTGATATGAACAGAAATGGGCTTCCCTGGTAGCTCAGATGGTAAAGATCTGCCTGAAATGTGGGATTGATCTCTGGAGAAGGGAAGGTTACCCGATCCAGTATTCTTGCCTGGGGAATTCCATGACTGGTCCATTGGTCGCAAAGAGTCAAACACAACTGAGCGATTTCAGGAAAAAAAGAACAAAATGCCTTGTGGAGATACCTTTTCCTTATTATTATTATTATTTTTTGGTGGGGGGGGGGTTGTTGTTTTGGTCATACCACAAGACATGCGAAATCCTAGTTCCCCAACCAGCAACTGAACCTGTACCCACTGCAATGGAAGTATAGAGTCATAAGCCCTGAACCACCAGGGAAGTCCACAGATTTCTCTAGGTTTATCTAATTTTTTTTCTCCTACTTGCTTCCCAGATAGCAGCCATCCTGTCCCCTTTGTCATGTACGAGAAAGGAACACACACTGTCTTGTGGGGTGAGAAGGTGTAGGGAGAGAGTCTAGGCTCTGAATCTATGAAGACATTTCAAGGATATGGTTAGACATTCCCGTGATGGGAATAATGAGGAAACACGACGTAAGGCAGGAGTGATGAAGAAACACGACATCCTCATAACCACCTCCTCAACCCCTGGGAGCCACACGTCTGGACCCGGGCTTATGATGAAAGTGTGCCACTCATGAATGCACACACTGTCTGAGGAGGGGATCCCTGTGAAACCACAGCTAGGAAAGTAAGCTCCCTTTCCAGGGCTCTTGGTCAGGAGGGAATAAAACGTGACCAGTGATGATTCGTCTTCTTCTAATTACATCTCTAGATACCGCAGGCCAAGATCACATGACAGAGAACTGGATTCGGATGGCCATGGCAGGGCTGGTCCTGGTGGTTCTCTTGGCCATTCTGGCTGAAAACTGGCTTGGCCCTCAGATTCCACACTAGGAAGACCAGCAGATCTGCCTGACCTGAACCAGAGTACACAGAAAAGTCATTCGGAATGGACCTTTGAACTAACTCATAAGGACCGCCAGGGAGACTCCTGGCGCTGATGCATCCTAGAAAAGCCAGCCCCTGTGGAGTCCCTCGAGGCTACTTAGAGAATGCAAGGGGGATTGAGGTTCAAAGAAGCTTGGATCCCCTTTCAAACCCGTCAAGTGGTATTTTCTTATATCAATCTGATATATTTGCATCTTATCTTTCTAGACGTAGTTGAGAAAATTCTCAGTGTCATCTTGGCTGAACTGTGATTTAAAAAAATTAGACAAAGCACTCTCAGCTCTCCTTGCTGTTTTTCACCTTCCCTCTATAGAAGCTGAGGCCTCCCAGATGGCTCAGTGAGTAAAGAATTGGCCTGCAATGCAGGAGACACAGGAGACACAGGTTCTATCTCTGGGTCAGAAAGATCCCCTGGAGGAGGGCATGGCAACCCACTCCAGTATTCTTGCCTGGAGGATCCCAAGGGCAGAGGAGCCTGGTGGGCTACAGTCCATGGGGTCGCAAAGAGTCAGACAGGACTTCATGCCACACACACACACACACACACACACATTGTAACCCTGTGAATTCCAATTTAATCAATTTTAATTCACTCAAGTGTGTGACAATCAGTTATATCACATGAGCAGACAGAAGCTCAGAAATTACATGGTTCAAATAATGATAAGATGAGTAGATACAGAGTTTCAGTTTGGGAGGATGAAAAAGCTCTGGAGACGGATGGTGCATTGCTTGTATGATGATGTAAATATCCTGAATGAACTGTACACTTAAAAATGGTTAAAATGAAATTCTATAAGCCTTAAACAACTCCCCTTTGGAGGTATAGAGTTTCAGTTTTGCAAGATGAGAAAGTTCTAGAAATTTGCCTCACAACAATATAAATGTATTTCACACTACTACCTCTACACTTAAAAATGGTAAAGACAGAAATTTTCACGTATGTGGGATTTTTTTTTTACCATAATAAAAAACTTTTTAAATGGTTAAAATGGTAAATTTTGCATCATGTTATGTTTTACCGTAATCTTTTTAAAGATTTTTTGTGGTCTATAGAAACTGAAAGTAGATAAGTGGTTCCCAAAGCTGGGAGAGAAACAGAGCATTGTACACTGAGTGAGAGTGGGTATTGGTTTTTGGGGGCGGGGAAGGGGATTAAAAAGTTCTGAAATTACCCCTGCCTGTCCCGTTTCTAGCAAGCACCAATTGACTGACTGAGAATCTGATAAAACAACAAAAGACATGAAAAAAGTTCTGAAATTAAATTGTAGTGATGGCTGAGCAACTGTTTCAATATAATGAAAACCATTGAATCATACACTTTTATTTTTTAATTCTTTATTTTAAAGCTTTTTCCTTTTTTCTACCACCAATTTTCGATCAGAAAATTCTCAGTGTCATCTTGGCTGAACTGTGATTTAAAAATTAGACAACATCTAGTTTTGTTTTCACCTTCCCTCTATAGAAGCTGAGGCCTCCCAGATGGCTCAGTGAGTAAAGAATTGGCCTGCAATGCAGGAGACACAGGAGACACAGGTTCTATCTCTGGGTCAGAAAGATCCCCTGGAGGAGGGCATGGCAACCCACTCCAGTATTCTTGCCTGGAGGATCCCAAGGGCAGAGGAGCCTGGTGGGCTACAGTCCATGGGGTCGCAAAGAGTCAGACAGGACTTCATGCCACACACACACACACACACACACACATTGTAACCCTGTGAATTCCAATTTAATCAATTTTAATTCACTCAAGTGTGTGACAATCAGTTATATCACATGAGCAGACAGAAGCTCAGAAATTACATGGTTCAAATAATGATAAGATGAGTAGATACAGAGTTTCAGTTTGGGAGGATGAAAAAGCTCTGGAGACGGATGGTGCATTGCTTGTATGATGATGTAAATATCCTGAATGAACTGTACACTTAAAAATGGTTAAAATGAAATTCTATAAGCCTTAAACAACTCCCCTTTGGAGGTATAGAGTTTCAGTTTTGCAAGATGAGAAAGTTCTAGAAATTTGCCTCACAACAATATAAATGTATTTCACACTACTACCTCTACACTTAAAAATGGTAAAGACAGAAATTTTCACGTATGTGGGATTTTTTTTTTACCATAATAAAAAACTTTTTAAATGGTTAAAATGGTAAATTTTGCATCATGTTATGTTTTACCGTAATCTTTTTAAAGATTTTTTGTGGTCTATAGAAACTGAAAGTAGATAAGTGGTTCCCAAAGCTGGGAGAGAAACAGAGCATTGTACACTGAGTGAGAGTGGGTATTGGTTTTTTTTTTGGGGGGGGGGCGGGGAAGGGGATTAAAAAGTTCTGAAATTACCCCTGCCTGTCCCGTTTCTAGCAAGCACCAATTGACTGACTGAGAATCTGATAAAACAACAAAAGACATGAAAAAAAAAAGTTCTGAAATTAAATTGTAGTGATGGCTGAGCAACTGTTTCAATATAATGAAAACCATTGAATCATACACTTTTATTTTTTTTAATTCTTTATTTTAAAGGTTTTACAGAGTTTTGTTGTTCGCCGACATGTATGTTCCCAGATCAGTCACATGCATATCCCTGTTCCCTTCCCCCACCAGGTCCCCCCAATCCCACCCTTCCGGACCATCGCACCTAGCCATTGTAAGCACTCCTATTCCCTTAGAACAATGACAATAGCTATCTTTTCCACACATGACAGTATAGGTTTCCATGTTACTCCCTCCGTATCTTTCACCCACTGTTCCTTCCCCACAATGTCCATATGTCTATTCTCTGTCTGTTTTCCCATGAGTTCACTGCGTGTGTTATCATGGCCATCCTACCAGATTCCATATATATGTGTTAGTATATTGTACTTGTCTTTATTTTTTTGATTTACTTCACTTTTTATGATAGGTTCTAGATCCAGCCACCTCATTAGGACTGAGTCTTCTGCATTTCTTTTAACAGCTGAGTAGTATTCCACTGTATATATGTCCCAGAGCTTCTGTATCCATTCATTCGTCGATGGACATCTAGGTTGCTTCCATGTTCTGGTTATTGTATAGAGAGCTGCAATGAACATTGGGGTACAGGAGCTTCTTTCAGTTTTGATTTCATCAGGATATAAGCCTAATAGTGGGATTGCTGGGTCATAGGGTGCTTCTATTTTTAGGTTTTTAAGGAATCTCCATACTGTCTTCCATAGAGAAATTTCCCACCAGCATGAATCATACACTTAAACTGGTAAACTCTATAGTATGTCAATTATATCTGAATCCAATTGAAGTTTTTCAAGTATTGAGAAGGATTACTGGCTCTGGTGGTAAAGAATCCATCTGCCAGTGCAGAAGACTTAAGAGCTGTGGGTTCGATCCTTGGGTAAGGAAGATCCCCTGGAGGAAGGCATGCAGCCCATTCCAGTATTCTTGCCTGTAGAGCCCCAGACAGAAGAACCTGATGGGCTACAATCCAAAGGGTCACAGAGAATCAGACACAACTAAGAAACTACAGATACATGCAGGGGACTTCTCTGGTGGTCCAGTGGTTAAGACTCTGCACTTCCAATGCAAGTAGCATGGGTTCCATACCTGGTTGGAGAACTAAGATCCCACAATGCAAGGGGCATAGTCAACTAAATTAATAAGCTTTTAATTCTTTTTTAAGCTGTACCAAAAATTTACTATAAATAACCAAGAGAATGTACTAGTGACAAAAACTAGACAAATGGATCAACAGTATGGAATAGAGAGCTCAAAAAAAGCCCCATATCAACATATTCAACTGATTTTTGCAAAGGAGCAAAGGTGATTCAATGGGGGTAATGGTAGTCCTTCCATAAATGGTGCTGGAGCAACTGGACACCCACATGCCCAACATGAGTCTACACTGCACCCTTCACGAAAGAGTCCACACCACCTACCAGTCCACCGTGGATCTAGGGAAGAAGACACACAGATGGCTAAGAGCCACATTTTAAAAGGCTTAACATCTCTAGTTATTAGAGAAGTACAAATTAGAATCACTTTGAGATATCCCCTCACACCTGTCAGAAGGGCTGTTATCAAAAAATCTACAGGGACTTCCCTGGTGGTCTAGTAGCTAAAATTCCTCACTCCCAATGCAAGGGACATGTCTTGGATCCCTGGTCAGGGAACTAGACCCCACATGCTGCAACTAAGATCTGGTGCAGTAAGATGGTAATGATAGCACACACAGTGAAGTGATGGAAAAACAGACATGGAGAACAGACATATGGACATTGTGGGGAATGAACAGTGGGTGGGAGGCATACAGGGAGTAACATGGAAACTTATACCATCATATGTGAAAAAGGTAGCTATTGTCATTGTGCTGTGGGAATTGGGGATCCTGCAGGGGTGCTGTGCAATGGCCTGGAGGGGTAGGGTGGGGGGAACTGGGAGGTGGGTGGAAGAGGGAGGGGGCCAGGAATATGCATATGACCAATCTGGGATTATACATATCTGTAAACAACAAAACTCTGTAAAAATAAAAAGTAAAAAAAAAAAAAAAGATCTGGTGCAGCCAAAATAAATACTTTTTTTGAAGTCTACAAATGATAAATGCTGGAGAGGATGTGGATAAATGGTAACTTACCTACATGTGGTGGGGGGGAATGCAAATTTAGGTGCAGCCATTATGGAAAACAGCATAGATGTTCCTCAAAATTTAAAAATAAAACTACCATATGATCCAGCAATTCCACACGTGGGTGTATGTATTTGGAACAAATGAAAGCACTAATTCAGAATGATACATGCATCCTAATCTTCATAGCAGCACTATTTACAATGACCAAGACATGGAAGCAACCCAAGTGCCCATCAACAGATGACTGGATTAGGAAGACGGGATATACACATATACCACAGAGTACTACTCAGTCATAAAAAGAATGAAATTCCGCCACATGCAGCAATGTAAATGCACCTGGAGGGAATTAAGCTTAGTGAGAAAGTCAGACAGAGAAAGACAAATACTGTGTGATATCACTTACATGGAGACTCTAAAAATACAAATGAATGTATATGCAAAACAGAAGCAACTCACAGATAAAGAAAATAAACTTGTTACCAAATGGGAGAGGAAAGGGGGTAGGGACAAATGAGGGGTCTGGCAGTAGGAGATACAAACTAATATGTAGAAAATAGATATGCAACAGGGCTATACTCTGTAGCACAGGGAAGCATGGTCAGTATCTTGTAATAATTTATAATAGACTCTAATCGGCACAATCACCATTATATACTTGAAACATCAACTACACTTCAATGACATCATTAATTGATTTGTTTAAAAATTACCTAGACTCCTTAAACAAGAACAATGGATACATTTTGTATTTTAAATATATTAGAATACTTCATATTTTAATATTCAATTTCTGCTTTATAACAGACTAAAAGAATGTCATTGTGTAAGAAATCCAATATACTTTTCCTCTTTCTTAAAATAATTTTATTTACTTATTTTGGCTGTGCTGGGTCTTCATTGCTATGAAGGCTTTTCTCTAGTTGCAGGGAGAGGTAGGTATTCTCCAGTTGCAGTGCAGCGGGCTTCTCACTGAGGTGGCTTCTCTTGTCGAGGAGCACAGGCTCCAGGGCACACAGGCTTCAGTGGCTGCAGCTCGTGGGCTCTGTCATGGTTCCTGGGCTCTACAGCAGAGGCTCAATAGCTGTGGCACACAGGCTCAGTTGCTCCATGGCATGTGGGACCTTCCCAGACCAAGGATCGAACCTGTGTCTCCTGTATTGGCAGGCAGATTCTTTACCACTGAGCCACCAGGGAAGTCCCTCAAATTTTCTTAAAAATAGTCTTTTATTGGGTTTCCCTGGTGGTCCAGTGGGTAAAGAGTCTGCCTTGCAGTGCAAGGAGCACCAGTTCATTCCCTGGCCCAGGAGGATCCCACATGCTGAGGAGCGGCTGGGCCGGTGTGTCCAATTATGAGTCAGCGCTCTGGAGCACGTGTGCCACAGTCAGTGCTCTGCAACAAGAGAGGCTGCTGCGATGGGAGGCCCACATGGGCCAAAGAATAAAAAGATGGATGAAAATAAATGAATAAAAAGCCAATGAAAGAGGCCAAAATGCAAAAAAAAAAAAAAAAAAAAAAAAAAAAAAGATGACTTAGAGGCAAAAAAAAAAAAAAAGAATAAAAAAATAATCTTTTATTAAAACATTGCAACAAATCTGAAGAAGACAATATTATTATCTTATTCTGTTCCCTTTGTTTTGGTCTTAATTGAATTTGTTACAACCATATTTTGGTTTCTTGGCCACAAGGCATGTGGGATCTTAGCTTCTTGAGCAGAGATCGAATTCCCACCTTTGCCCTGGCAGGTGAAATCCCAACCACTGTACCAATAGAGAGGTCCCCCTATCATTCCATTCTGATGAAACCAATTAACATCCCAGCACATGAATGCCATGCAAAGTTAAGCTCATATTTTTCAAAATGATTTTAAGGGTTTTGCTCTACATGTTTTCCTGTGCCTTCCCTGAGCATAATGCCAAAATGTACAAGTTGAACTCAGCAACCCCACTCTTAGGCTTATACCCTGATGAAATCAAAACTGAAAGAAACACCTGTACCCCAATATTCATTGCAGCTCTCTCTACAATAACTAGAACATTGAAGCAACCTAGATGTCCATCGATGAATGAATGGATACAAAAACTCTGGTACATATATACAATGGAATACTACACAGCTGTAAAAAGAAATGCAAAAGAATCAGTCCTAATGAGGTGGCTGGATCTAGAACCTATCATGAAGTGAAGTCAGTCAAAAAGAGAAGGACAAGTACAATATACTAACACATATATATGGAATCTAGTAGGATGGTAACGATAACACATGCAGTGAAGCGATGGAAAAACAGACATAGACAGTAGACATATGGACATAGTGGGGAATGAACAGTGGGTGGGAGGTGTAAAGGAAGTAGCATGAAAACCTGTGCTATCATATGTGAAGAAAATCATTGCTCTGTGAGAAAAGGGGATCCTGCAGGGGTGATGGGTGACGGTCTGGAGGGATGGGATGGGGGGGATATACAGATGACTAATCTGGGAACATACATATCTGTAAACAACAAAACTCTGTAAAAGTTAAAAATATAATAAAAGTTTTTTAAAAATGTACAAGTTAACCCAGAAAATGAGTTTCAGCCAGGGCAAACAATGGTCAGAGGCTCTGGCTGGAAACCACAGGTAAAACCAGATGCGTCATGGGACCCACACCCTTTCCTTATACCCGATGGTCAGAGATGGAGGGAGACCTTTGAATCATCAGTAAGCACGTTCGTGTGAAAGTCCCTGGGGGACTGGTCCCAGGCTTCACTTACCACATCCTGTGCATCTTGTGGCTCCACTGGGCTTTTCTCTACCCACTCTTTGCCTTTGCCAGGCAGAGTCTGAGCCATGCCTTCTTCACTCCCAACCACTTGTACCAATAGAGAGGTCCCCCTATCATTCCATTCTGATGAAACCAATTAACATCCCAGCACATGAATGCCATGCAAAGTTAAGCTCATATTTTTCAAAATGATTTTAAGGGTTTTGCTCTACATGTTTTCCTGTGCCTTCCCTGAGCATAATGCCAAAATGTACAAGTTGAACTCAGCAACCCCACTCTTAGGCTTATACCCTGATGAAATCAAAACTGAAAGAAACACCTGTACCCCAATATTCATTGCAGCTCTCTCTACAATAACTAGAACATTGAAGCAACCTAGATGTCCATCGATGAATGAATGGATACAAAAACTCTGGTACATATATACAATGGAATACTACACAGCTGTAAAAAGAAATGCAAAAGAATCAGTCCTAATGAGGTGGCTGGATCTAGAACCTATCATGAAGTGAAGTCAGTCAAAAAGAGAAGGACAAGTACAATATACTAACACATATATATGGAATCTAGTAGGATGGTAACGATAACACATGCAGTGAAGCGATGGAAAAACAGACATAGACAGTAGACATATGGACATAGTGGGGAATGAACAGTGGGTGGGAGGTGTAAAGGAAGTAGCATGAAAACCTGTGCTATCATATGTGAAGAAAATCATTGCTCTGTGAGAAAAGGGGATCCTGCAGGGGTGATGGGTGACGGTCTGGAGGGATGGGATGGGGGGGATATACAGATGACTAATCTGGGAACATACATATCTGTAAACAACAAAACTCTGTAAAAGTTAAAAATATAATAAAAGTTTTTTTTAAAAATGTACAAGTTAACCCAGAAAATGAGTTTCAGCCAGGGCAAACAATGGTCAGAGGCTCTGGCTGGAAACCACAGGTAAAACCAGATGCGTCATGGGACCCACACCCTTTCCTTATACCCGATGGTCAGAGATGGAGGGAGACCTTTGAATCATCAGTAAGCACGTTCGTGTGAAAGTCCCTGGGGGACTGGTCCCAGGCTTCACTTACCACATCCTGTGCATCTTGTGGCTCCACTGGGCTTTTTCTCTACCCACTCTTTGCCTTTGCCAGGCAGAGTCTGAGCCATGCCTTCTTCACTTGCCATCCTTCTCGTTCTGGGTGAGTTCCTGCATGGAAGAGAGATGGGGTTGAGGGGTCTAGCGTGTGTGGGACAACATATCTCATCATTCCTGTCTTCCAGGACTGGGTCTGAGCCAGAGGACCAGCACCCAGAAGCGTAAGTTTTTCCTTTGAAGCCCCAGGGTCATGTTCAGCCACAGAGTCCACTCGAGAACAACTGGAGGAGAGGCCAGGGCTTTGGCTTCCTAGGAGGGCTTACAGCCAGCAACTGGGTGGACAGTGGTGTGGCAGGGGTTTTATTGGGTAACTCCTGCCTCTGATTCCTTTCCAGAGACTCTCTTGAAGCCTGTCATCTGGGCCACACCCAGTTTCATGATCCCAAAGGGAAGACCAGTGGCCATCTGGTGTCGGGGAGCTAAAGAGGCCACAGAGTACCAGCTGCACTTTGAGGGGGACGTTTCTGCCTTCAAGAGTCCGAAGTCACTCCCAAAGGTGAACAAAGTGAAGTTCCCCATTTTGGCTATGGACTCATACACCGCAGGGCAATACAGGTGCTCCTATCGAAGTGGGGAGCTCTGGTCAGAGCCAAGTGACCCCTTGGACCTGGTAGTAACAGGTAACTGTTTCATTATGTAGCTGTAGGGTCATCTCCTCAGACTGGCTCCTCCGGAAGGTCCACACTTACTTATCTCTCTCAAGCCTCACTAGGATATTAATTTGTCTGAGGGCTGATACAAGGGGTTGGTTCTTTCCTCTGGGGTTATCTTTAGAGAATTTTCTCTATGTCCTAGAGGCAGATTTGTTTTGGGCTATTTAGAAAAGAGGTTCTAAATATGGATCTAAAGATGCAAAGAGGGGATTGCTGTGGGGTGTCCTCAAAAACAGCTCCTGGGAGGAGTGAGGGGCACAGGCTGGGCAGGAGGAGCAACTTCAAGAGAGACTGCAGGGGCTACCCTGGTGGTCAGTCCAGTGGTTAGGACTCCATGTCTCCAATGCAGGCGATGAGGGTTCTACCCCTTGCCCAGGGATGAAGATCCTGCATGCCGTGTGGTGTGGCTAAAAAAATATATGTTTTTTTAATATAAGAATAGAGACCTAAGAATAAACAGAGTGAGGAATGTGGTGCCCAAGGATGAAAGAACAAGGCAAATGAGGAGGGCCTTGGGATGCAAGAAGAGATAAACCAGACCCGTCCCTCCCCCAGGCTATAGTACACTGCCAAATCCTTAAGATCTCTTTGCCACTCCTTGGACCCAACTGTCTTTCCCTCATGCTGTAGTCATCACTCTACCCCATCCAGTACACCGTCCAATCAGCAATGATCCTTTAGACCCCTATGCCACTCCTGAGACCTTGGCTATAAAATGGATCAAAGACCCCTGCTTGGGGTCAGCTCTCCCTTGAGCCGGCCTGCTGTGAGACCTGCTGTTCTCACAGTGTCTCCCACTTTCTCCCTCAAGCCACCCCGCTGTACTGGCAGAAACTCTTCCTTCCTCCACTCTAATAAACTTTACTTTCCTCTCAAAAAACAATCAAACAAAAAAAGAAGAGACCTCAACTGAGCAAATGTGGAACTCTGGACCTGGGTGGCCCATCAGTACAGTTTTGAAATGAGGTTAGAAACACCATACCCACAGCATCAATCAGGAATTGGATGAGAACCACTCCTGGGGAGATTCCAGACAAAGACTCTTGCTTTTGTGATTCTTGGGTTGTAGCAGAAGACAGACCATGAGTCAAAGTCAGGAAATTCAAATTGATCCCACAGCACATGAGGGTAACTGTTTCATTATGTAGCTTTAGAGGGAAGGTCCACACTTACTTATCTCTCTCAAGCCTCACTAGGATATTAATTTGTCTGAGGGCTGATACAAGGGGTTGGTTCTTTCCTCTGGGGTTATCTTTAGAGAATTTTCTCTATGTCCTAGAGGCAGATTTGTTTTGGGCTATTTAGAAAAGAGGTTCTAAATATGGATCTAAAGATGCAAAGAGGGGATTGCTGTGGGGTGTCCTCAAAAACAGCTCCTGGGAGGAGTGAGGGGCACAGGCTGGGCAGGAGGAGCAACTTCAAGAGAGACTGCAGGGGCTACCCTGGTGGTCAGTCCAGTGGTTAGGACTCCATGTCTCCAATGCAGGCGATGAGGGTTCTACCCCTTGCCCAGGGATGAAGATCCTGCATGCCGTGTGGTGTGGCTAAAAAAATATATGTTTTTTTAATATAAGAATAGAGACCTAAGAATAAACAGAGTGAGGAATGTGGTGCCCAAGGATGAAAGAACAAGGCAAATGAGGAGGGCCTTGGGATGCAAGAAGAGATAAACCAGACCCGTCCCTCCCCCAGGCTATAGTAC
The DNA here is from genome assembly GCA_022376925.1 of Tragulus kanchil. NCBI lineage: Eukaryota > Metazoa > Chordata > Mammalia > Artiodactyla > Tragulidae > Tragulus > Tragulus kanchil. The sequence goes on from JAIOJX010000031.1 coordinate 132,810,593, forward strand.
ACTGCCAAATCCTTAAGATCTCTTTGCCACTCCTTGGACCCAACTGTCTTTCCCTCATGCTGTAGTCATCACTCTACCCCATCCAGTACACCGTCCAATCAGCAATGATCCTTTAGACCCCTATGCCACTCCTGAGACCTTGGCTATAAAATGGATCAAAGACCCCTGCTTGGGGTCAGCTCTCCCTTGAGCCGGCCTGCTGTGAGACCTGCTGTTCTCACAGTGTCTCCCACTTTCTCCCTCAAGCCACCCCGCTGTACTGGCAGAAACTCTTCCTTCCTCCACTCTAATAAACTTTACTTTCCTCTCAAAAAACAATCAAACAAAAAAAGAAGAGACCTCAACTGAGCAAATGTGGAACTCTGGACCTGGGTGGCCCATCAGTACAGTTTTGAAATGAGGTTAGAAACACCATACCCACAGCATCAATCAGGAATTGGATGAGAACCACTCCTGGGGAGATTCCAGACAAAGACTCTTGCTTTTGTGATTCTTGGGTTGTAGCAGAAGACAGACCATGAGTCAAAGTCAGGAAATTCAAATTGATCCCACAGCACATGAGGGTGAAATGGTGGTATGGAAAAAGCAAGGGTGAGGGTCAGGTGGTTCCCTTCCATTAAGAGACATGGGTCTCAAGCTTAGGTCAATATCAGAGGTACCTCTGGGCTTGCATAAGTGCAGATGACTTTAGTAAACCCATGTTCATGGAAGCACTATTCATAACAGAGAAAGGTAGAAGCAGCTTTGTCTAAATCAGTGAATGAGTGGATGGAAGAAATGTGGCTATTTATACAACTGAATACTATTCAGACTTAAAAAGGAACAAGATTCTGATACTTGGTAACATGAGGATGCTATATTGAGTAAAATAAGACTGTCATCTTAGGATCAGTAAGTGCACAATTGCACTTATATGTGGTCCTACAAATAGTCCAGCTCAGAGGCATAAAGTAGAATGGTGGTTGCCAGGCCCTGGGGGGAAGGGGGAGACAAGAAGTTAATACTTAATGTACAGAGTTTTGGTTTTGCAAGATGAAAAGGGTTCCAGAGACTAACAGTGCTGATAATTGTACCACGGTACAAATGTGCTTAGGATCACAGGATTGTGCAATGAAAAATGGTTAAGATGGTATGTTTATGCATATTTTACTAGAACTAAAACTGAACAATTTTAAGATTTTAAAGATTTTTTTTGATGTGGAGCATTTTTAAAGTCTTTATTGTACGTATTACACTATTGCTTCTGATTTATGTTTTGTTTTGCTTTTGGCCATGAGGCATGTGGGATCTTAGTTCCCGACCAGGAACTGAAACTTCATCCCCTGCATTGGAAGGCAAAGTCTCAACCACTGGACCACCACAAAAGTCCCCAAAATAAGGTTTTTAAACACAGATGACCATCTCTCCCCTAAATTTCTGATGCAAAGGTTGGGGCTGGAACCTGGAAATTTGCATTTTGAACAAGCTTTCTGAGGATGCTGACATTACTGGTCCCAAGGACAAAATTCTGAGGACCAGGGATGTAGGGAAATTCCCAGAAAGAGATTCATCATAACTATCCTGGAAGCTGGGGGAGTGCCCGTCTCAGTTTTGAAGGGAAAGATCAGAGAAGATGTGTCCATGACGGAGACAAATCTTAGAAATTGAAAATGAGATCAGGATTCTGAGTAGTGATACCCTGGCCCTAAAGACAAGAGGGATGGTACAGATACAGGAAGCAGGATACAGATGCTCTACAGCAGGACTTCTCCGATGGTCCACTGGTGAAGACGTCATGCTTCCTATGCTGGGGGCTCAGGTTTGATCCCTGGTGAGGGAACTCTGATCCCAGGAGCCGCATGGCCAAAAGAAAAAAAAAAAGATGCTCTTAACCTACCAGTCACCTTCTCTCGCAGGACTGTATGAGGACACTCCCACTCTCTCGGTTGAACCCAGGCCTGAGGTGACCTCCGGAGAGAATGTGACTTTCCGTTGCCAGCTGGCGACAGCCACAACCACGTTCTTCCTGCTCAAGGAGGGGAGATTCAGCCGCCCCCAGCTCAGATATGGGAATCTCCAGGCAGAGTTTCCCCTGGGCCCTATGACCCCGGCACACAGAGGGACATACAGATGTTTTGGCTCCTATAACAACCACGCATGGTCTTTCCCCAGTGAGCCTGTGAAGCTCTTGGTCAAAGGTGAGGACTGCCCCTTAATTGTTTCCTGTGTCCTTTCTGGATCCTAAGTGATCCCCCAGTAGTGATGAGGGAGGCAGCCACCAGGCAGGTGGGAAGACGCACAGAGGGTACTTCTCACCAATGCTCTCGCCCACGTTGATTCCTCAGTCAGGGAATAATGCATGAAGAAGACTGCCAGGGAGACAGCAGGTGGAGGAGGGGATCAGGGGAGAGATCAGGTGGGAAGACCAGACCCCTTGATTTTCTCTCCTTGTCTCCACTGCCAGGAGATGATGGGGACACTACCTTTGCACCCAATGAGCACACCGCTTCTGGTGAGTAACAGATACTTCTAGACTCGGGGGAAGGACTCCCACCCACACGAAAAAGCCAGTATCCATTCAAAATATCCATGGAGTGCTAGAGCAAGCCATGAACTGCAGTTCTGTTGGTCAGTCAGCGAAAGTCCCTTGCTTGTGTGGTGCTCATATCCTAGAGTCAAAGTTTGTTCAGTCTCTCAGTCATCTCCATCTCTTTACAACCCCATGTGGTAGTCACAGCACACCAGGTTCCCCTGTGCTTCACTCTCTCCTGGAGTTTGTTCAGATTCGTGCCCACTGAGTTGGCAATGCCATCCAATCATCTTGTCCTCTGTATACCCCTTCTCCTCATGCCTTTGGTCTACGGCAGCATCAGGGGACTCTTAGTTGAGGCACATGGGATCTAGTTCCCCAACGAAGGATTGAACCTGGGTCCCAAGCATTGCAGGTGCAGAGTCTTAGCCCCTGGACCATCAGGGAAATCCTTCTCGCCATCTCTTTTCCCCACTTCTTCATTTTCCTTATCCTCTGCAGACTACTGGGACTCCTACGAGTTAACCACGGGGACCCAGTTCTCGGAAGGTAAGCCAGCAGCAGAGGATGTGGGCGCAGACAGGAAAGGGGAGCGGAGAGAGTTGGGGTGAGGTGGTCTCACTGGTCCCTGTGCATGATCCCTCTGTTCTTTTGAGCCAGACCTTTTCCTTTGGGATCACATGGCTCAGAATCTTGTCCGGCTTGGCCTGGCTGTCCTGGTCCTGGTGGCCCTCATGGGGCTCCTGGTTGATGACTGGCTTCACAGAAGGAAGCCTCAAGAGAGAGCTGACGGGACTTCATGTCGGGAACGCAAAGGAAGGCTCAGAGCACCGAGCGCCCTGGAGAAATGACCGTTAGATGCAGCAGCCACAGGTAGAGCTAAAGGCTACCCCAAACCTTGGGCTGTGGGAGCTCCATGTGGAACCCATGGAGGAGGGGTCACTTCAGAGAACTAAGGGAGGACGGCAGGCAGTTTGGCAGGAGGGAGATGAAAACACTACAATTCTCCTGCAGACCAATCCCACTGCCTCTGCCAGGTTCTAAGTACTGGTGTGCTCCCTTCCTGCAAACCAAATTTCTAACCGCCACCCTCTTACCTGAAAACATCTTTAAAATCATGTTCATGGGAATATTTACTTCTTCCTTTTATATTTATCCTATTCTTTTTAGATGTATTTATTTTTAACTGGAGGATACTTGTTGGCTCTGCCATACATCACCATGCATCAACCATAGGCATACATGTATCCCCTCCACCCCAACCCCCTTCCCACTTCCCACCCCACCCCACCCCTCTAGACTGTCACAGAGCTCCCTGCATCATGCAGTGAATTCCCACTGGCGAACTCTTTGACATGTGGCAGTGTCCATGTTTCAGTGATAATTTATCAATTTGTCTCACCCTCTCCTTCCCCCACTGTTTCCACATGTTCCTTGTCTGTGTCTTCCTCTCTATCCCTGCCTTGCACATATGTCCATTTGTCCCATTTTTCTGGATTCCATATATGTGTGTGTTAATATATGTCATTTATTCTTCTCTTTCTAACTTACTTCACTCAGGACAACAGACTCTAGGTTCATCCACCTCTCTAGAATTGACTGAAATTCATTCCTTTTTATGGCTGAATAGTATTTCCCTTGTATACATGTACCACGACTTCTTTATCCATTCATCTATCAATGGGCATCTAGGTTGCTTCCACGTCCTGGATATTTGTCCCTCTTTCTTCTTTCTGTTCCTGCAGAGGTCATTAAGAATATAAGCCAGCAGTACAGCATAGCCAGGAGCTATAGAGGCAATGACCCATAGCCAGTTCCCACTCACTGATACTGTTGATAAAACATGATAGACATGATAAGAAAAAGATCCATTTGGAGACACATCAAGAGACTTCCAAAAGCCTCTGTTGTCCCAGTGGAAAAATGTTGTGTTTTTTTTTTAATTGAAATATAGTTGACAAGGAACTCAGTGTAAGTTTAAGATGTACAGTCTGTTGATCCAATACCTTTATCTCTTGCAAAACAATCGCCTTTGTTGTCAGCTAACCCTCTCTCAGCACAATGTCAACATTTCTTTTTTTTGTGGTTGGAATAATTAAGATCTGGTCTTTTATCAAGTTTGATGATTGTCAAATGACATTGTGGTATATCATCTCTATATGTAACACTAGGGCTCCAGGATTTATTTGTCTACTAGTCTGTACCCTTAAGTGTCCTCTCCTCATCTGCTCCACCCACCAATGTTTAGTAACCACCATTCGGCTCTCAGTTTCTATGAATTTGGCTTTTTTTTAGATTCCACCTGTAAGTGATATCACATAGTGTTTGTCTTTCTCTGACTTATTTAACTTAGCATAAGGCCTTCAAAGTCCAACTTGTTTGTCACAAATGGGAAGATTTCCTTCTTTCTCATGTCTGATGTATTTTTATTATATAACATATTTATGTTGGACCACACAGAAAGCTGAAGTGCTGAAGAATTGATGCTCTCAAGTTGTGGAGCTGGAGAAGACTCTTGAGAGTCCCTTGGACTGTAAGAACTTTAGGATCAAGCCAGTCAATCCTAAAGGAAATCAACCCTGAATATTCATTGGAAGAACTGATTTCAAGTTGAAGCTCCAACACTTTGGCCACCTGATGCAAAGAGCTAACCCACTGGAAAAGACCCTGATGCTGGAAAAGACTGAGGGCAGGAGGAGAAAGGGGCGACAGAGGATGAGATGGCAGGATGGCATCACTGACTCAATGGACATGAGTTTGAGCAGGCTCTGGGAGATGGTGAAGGACAGAAGAGCCTGGTATGCTACAGTTTATTAGGTTGCAAAGAGTCAAATACAACATAGTGACTGAATAACACAAGAAAAAAAAGTTATTTTAAGCAGGCATACTCATCACTCCACCCCAGCTCTGATCTAGCACACTTTCAATTCTCAAGGCGCCCACATGCTTGGAGACCTGTTTCTTAAGGTTGATGCTGGCCTCACAGACATCAGGAAAGGTGAGGTTTGAAGGCTGAGGTGGCATCTTCTCCTCCCTCAGCTCAGTCTCTCTCCCTTCTGTGTTTACTCTCCATTTCTTCCATTTTCCCAACTACAATAAGACTGGATCTCCAGTCTACCTTTCTGGTCTGCTTTCTTCATCCCATTTCATTACAATAGGTGCACTGGAGAATCAGGAAGTAGGGAGAGAGGATGAAATTATACTTCCATTAGGGCTTCCCTCATGACTCAGACAGTAAATAATCTACCTACAATCCTGGAAACCTGGATTCAGTCCCTGAGTTGGAAAGATCCCCTGAAGGAGGGCATGGCAACCCACTCCAGCATTCTTGCCTGGAGAATTCCCACAGACAGAGGAGCCTGGTGGGCTACAGTCCATGCAGTTGCAAAGAACTGGACATGACTGAGTGATTCAGTACAGACCTTCATCAATGCCTGTGTTCCCGAAGCAAGATATGCCCTATTTCCACCTTCTATTTGCCAAAAGGAGGGGAAATAACTCCATCCAATTAATATATGAGTTCGTGACATCATTCTAGGGTTTAAGATTTTTTTGTGTGGATCGTTTTTAAAGCCATTATTGAATGTGTTGTAATATTGCTTCTGTCTTAAGTTTTGGTGTTTTGGCCCCAAGGCATGTGGAATCTTAGCTCCCTGACTAAGGGTTTGGGATCAAACCCACCCCCCTGGTTTTAGAAAGTGATGCCTTAACCACTGGATCGCCAGGGAAGCCCCCATTCTAGGAATTTACCAGTGCTCCACAGTTATTGCATCACTACAGTGCCAAAGTTCTCTAACCCTGAGTCAAGAACAGGAATTAAAGCTTTGGAGCTTGGATACCCTCCTTCGGAGAATGTCCACCCCCTTGGCCTATGGATGGGGTGACCAGTGCCCTGAGAGATCACCCACCCGGGCAGGCTGTGCTGTGCCCCTTGATGCTCACTCCTTGACCACTAGAAACTGGTTCTCACCCCCTCACTTCCTCTGAAGTTGTTTTTGTAACATGATGAGTTTCCTGGAACTCTCAGTGGACACCTCTCAACCCTCATCTTTGCTCTCTACTACTGTATATGACCACTTCCTCCTTGAAAAAGTCACTTCTCAGGTTTTCTCTGATCCTTCCCCCTACTCACTCTGTCCCTCCCTACACCATTGGGTTTGGGGGCTCTCCGGTGCCACAGCTTTGAGGTACTATGGTGGACTCACATTTCTCTGGACACAAGTCTGAGTTGACTTCAATACTATGGTTTTGACTTCCACCATTTTCCCAACTCATGACTGATCTCCAGTATATAATCTACCTGGAGAATCAGGAAGTAGGGAGAGAGGATGAAATTATACTTCCATTAGGGCTTCCCTCATGACTCAGACAGTAAATAATCTACCTACAATCCTGGAAACCTGGATTCAGTCCCTGAGTTGGAAAGATCCCCTGAAGGAGGGCATGGCAACCCACTCCAGCATTCTTGCCTGGAGAATTCCCACAGACAGAGGAGCCTGGTGGGCTACAGTCCATGCAGTTGCAAAGAACTGGACATGACTGAGTGATTCAGTACAGACCTTCATCAATGCCTGTGTTCCCGAAGCAAGATATGCCCTATTTCCACCTTCTATTTGCCAAAAGGAGGGGAAATAACTCCATCCAATTAATATATGAGTTCGTGACATCATTCTAGGGGTTTAAGATTTTTTTGTGTGGATCGTTTTTAAAGCCATTATTGAATGTGTTGTAATATTGCTTCTGTCTTAAGTTTTGGTGTTTTGGCCCCAAGGCATGTGGAATCTTAGCTCCCTGACTAAGGGTTTGGGATCAAACCCACCCCCCTGGTTTTAGAAAGTGATGCCTTAACCACTGGATCGCCAGGGAAGCCCCCATTCTAGGAATTTACCAGTGCTCCACAGTTATTGCATCACTACAGTGCCAAAGTTCTCTAACCCTGAGTCAAGAACAGGAATTAAAGCTTTGGAGCTTGGATACCCTCCTTCGGAGAATGTCCACCCCCTTGGCCTATGGATGGGGTGACCAGTGCCCTGAGAGATCACCCACCCGGGCAGGCTGTGCTGTGCCCCTTGATGCTCACTCCTTGACCACTAGAAACTGGTTCTCACCCCCTCACTTCCTCTGAAGTTGTTTTTGTAACATGATGAGTTTCCTGGAACTCTCAGTGGACACCTCTCAACCCTCATCTTTGCTCTCTACTACTGTATATGACCACTTCCTCCTTGAAAAAGTCACTTCTCAGGTTTTCTCTGATCCTTCCCCCTACTCACTCTGTCCCTCCCTACACCATTGGGTTTGGGGGCTCTCCGGTGCCACAGCTTTGAGGTACTATGGTGGACTCACATTTCTCTGGACACAAGTCTGAGTTGACTTCAATACTATGGTTTTGATTTCTTCACAACAGATGCCCATATCTGTTTCTTTTCTAAATACAGTCACATTGGTGGTGGGCGGGAGGTAGGAGTGGGGGAGAGAGTTATGGCTCCAACAAGTGCATTTGACGGGGACACAATTCAGTCCATACCAGGGACTGTCCTGAACATCCCTTGGTGTTCAGCAGCACCCCTAACCTCTATGCACTGGATGCCAGGATAACCCATCCGCCTAACCTATTACAACCAAAAAATCCCCATGAATTGAGTTGAATATGCGTGTCGTTTAGTCACGTGCAACTCTTTGTGACCCCATGGACTGTAGCCCACAAGGCTCATCTGTCCATGGGGTTCTCCAGGCAAGAATGCTGGAGTGGGTTGCCATGCCCTCCTCCAGGAAGGAAGTATCTTCCTGATCCTGGGATCCAATCTACATTTCCTGCATTGGCAGGCAGATTGTTTGGGGGTTTTTTGGTTGTTGTTGTTTTTTTAGCATTGTGCCACCTAGGAGAAATCTCCACGGACATTGCCAAATGTCTTCTTGAGGTCAAACTCAACAGCTACCCAGTTAAGAACCCTTGGCTTGGAAGGATATAAATAAGGTGATAGAAGAAGGTGGGCTTGCTGTGGGAGGGACTTCCCTGAGATCCGGTAGTCAGCTAGGTGAGAATGTACTGACTGTGTGGAGAATGATGGCCACCTGAGATGCTTAAATGCCTCCCAGAGACTTGCACACCAAGCAGAGAGCACAGCAGGTGCAGGGCCCGAGGCAGGGGAGTAGCAGGACACCCTGCACACCTGGGACACAGCATGCAAGGGAAACCCTGGTGAGCCAAGGGGTCTTTACTGTTTTATTTTGGCTGCACTGGGTCTTCATTACAGCACTGACAACCAGAGAAATCCCCAGAAGTGATTTTTTTTTAACCTCAGGTCTATATTTTGCAATCACTTTGTGCAAAATGAGAAGTTAAATAATTATGACCTTGTGGGAGAGACTCGCCTTCCTGTAGCTGGTTTTTTGGGCTCATATACACAACCCTGGAAGAGAGCTCTGGTGAGATCAATCCCAAAGTCAAGAGTTTGCCTCCACGTCTAAGCCTAAGTCGCCCCACTTCTCTCTGGGACTCCCCAAGGCTTGGTTAGAATAGGAGACACATTTCTGCGATCTTTTAGGGCCTCTGGCCCCAGCAGAGCTAAGCTGTGAAGGGACTGGGGCTGAGGGGAGTCAAGGAGGGGAACAAGATGTGGAGAAGGAAGCCCACCTGATACCACAAGACTGAGGTTTCTAACACCTGCCAGAGGAAGAGTCAGTAACCCGCCTACATCTCTGTTCAGCTGGGGACCCGTAGGAGGTGTGACATCCTGAAAGTACACACTTCATCTACAGCAGAGTGTTCAGCCCTAGGGTGGTGGTGGTTATGGGGCTGTGGCATGCACTGTCGGAGGCTTCACAGCACCCTTGGTCTCTGTCCACTAGAAGCAAGTTGTGAGCCCCCACATCCAGGGAGACGAAGTAGATGAATGAGCATGGGACTTCAGCTTCTGGGGGGATGGCAAAGTTCTGAAACTAGACAGTGGTGATGGTCACTCCATGTTGTGAATATACTGAATGCCGCTGAGTTGTAGACTTAAAGCAATGAAAACGGTAACATTGATGTGATGTGTATTAGGCCTCAAGTTTTACGTCTCCAGGCTTTGCTAGACTGGGGGTCAAAGTCACACTTAAGGACCACTGTCTCATGGTATGGCCATGAATGGCTCGACAGTACACTCCTTCAGTTTCAGCACTATTGAACTTCTCAATGGGGTCATCTTTTGTGGAAGAGTGGCTGTCCTGTGCCTTGTGAGATGTTGAGCAGCAACGCTGGTCTCTGCCCAATGAATGTCAGGAGCGCCCCCTCGTTGTAACAATAGAAATATCTGCAAGCATTGCCCAGGATCCTTAGAGGGCAAAAGATCTCCCCTACTGAGAACCACCGATCCTCAGTGTCCTAAACTCCGAAAGACTTAAAAAAAATTTTTTTTGCACCAACTGAATTATAAGTCACAGGCTTTCCAATCTGAAGAACTTTATTTTCAGTCTTAGTCTGTTTCTTAGAGGCCATGCCATAAAGGGTCATTGAGTCCTCTTACTGTTTCCTTATTTATAAATAGATAAAATATCATGATGTTTGCGGGGGGGGGGGGTTGTTAAACTGCTGCCAAATGTCCATCAGAACAAATTTAAAATACCCAGCAGAGGGTGTGACCCAGACACTGTCAATCATAACAGCCCTTGATTATTGTTTGTATCTATTTTTCAAAATGCAAATCCTACCCATGAGCTTTGTACTCGCGCAGACTCCTGGATGTTGACTCACTCAGCCTCACCTCAAATAATCTGAACCCGGGCATCCCTGGTGGTCCAGTGGGTAAGGACACTGCCTTACAGTGCAAGGGGCACAGGTTCGATCCCTGGCCTGGGAAGATCCCATGTGCTGTGGAGCAGCTGGACTGACGTGTCCAACTACTGAGTCACAGCTCTGGAGCGCATGCGTCCAGAGCCGGTGCTCTGCAGTGAGAAAGGCCACTGCAATGGGAGGCCCACACAAGCCGAAGAACAAAGATGGATGAAAATAAATAAATGAAAGACCAACAGAAGTGACCAAAAAAATAATAATAATAGTCTGATCCCTTCTGATCCATATTCAACTCCTTCACTATCTGTTCCCTTGAAATCCTTGCTTAACAGTGTCCCACTAGATACTGGTATCCTTAGGCCTGATTTAAGTTACTGTTGGGGCTTCCCTGGTGGTTCAATGGTAAAGAATCTGCCTGCAATGCAGGAGACTCCGATTTACCATTACTGGGTGGAGAAGATCCCCTGGAGGAGCGCAAAGCAATCCACTCCAGTATTCTTGCCTGGAGAATCCCAGGGACAGAGGAGCCTGGTGGGCTACAGTCTATGGAGTCACAAAGAGTCGGACATGACTGAACACACACACACACATACACATAGGGAAGAAAACAGAAGAAACACATGTAATTATCTATGAACTTTGTAATACTTTTTCCTAGACTAAGTATGCCAAGTATGATGTTTACTCCAAGTTAGCTGATGAGTATGTAATAAATACAGCATCAAACAAACTGCTTTGTCTTTTATTATCCTAGTGACAGAACATTTTAACATCAAGTGGGTCTGTGACTTCCACCCAAATTAGCAGAAACCACAGAGTGAAAAATCAGTGCTCAGTTCTATATTCTTATCCAGTAATTAACACTCGACCTTCTGGCCTTCATGAATGAGATGTCTTAGAGATATCAGATCCCCCACTCTGGGAACACATAAGAGACTATCTCTGCGTTCAGGAAAAGAAGTCACAACAGGAGGACCTGTTTGCTCTGACATCGTTCCATTCAATGGTCAGTCTGGGACTGTTTTCTTTCACATCCTTCAAGAGCTTCTGGATTTCCATGCTAGATTTGTCTGTCTTCAGCCCGAGTGTCTTTAAGCCCTTATTCTGGATTAAAGCCTTCAGGAGTACCATTATTCCACTCTGCCCCAAGATGTTCTGGCCCAGGTCCAGGGCTTCCAGGCTCCGGTTGCTGATAAGAGCAGAGGCGAGGTACTGACAGCTGAAAGGCGTGATAGAGCAGCTCCAGAGCCTGTTGAGAGAGTGCAGAAACCCACTCACATCCACACGCTCTTAAGGGAGAGCCTACAGTGTTGCTAGGTATGTTCTTACTTGCAAGGGATCTAGTAGCAGAGAAATGCAAGTTATTTTCTTCCTGGAGTTTATTTTAGCCACATCAGGTCATGTTGTATTGAAGACAGGATAATGGTATTTATTGCAACAAAATAAACAGAAGTGATAGGGCAAAGGAGGATTAGGTAGATCGGTGATGGTCTGTAAATTCCACATTGGAAAGATGATAGGAGAAAAAAGGAAGTGTCAAGTGAACCAGGATGTACCTGTGGTGTGGAAGCCAGTGTAGTGGAAATGCCAGGCTGGCAGGGAAGTCGACCGAGTGGCCCAGTAGTATACAGAGAGAAGTCAGGAAGGGAAAAACAAATGTATATTAATGCATATATTTGGAATACTTTTCCTAGACTAAGTATGCCAAGTATGATGTTTACTCCAAGTTAGCTGATGAGTATGTAATAAATACAGCATCAAACAAACTGCTTTGTCTTTTATTATCCTAGTGACAGAACATTTTAACATCAAGTGGGTCTGTGACTTCCACCCAAATTAGCAGAAACCACAGAGTGAAAAATCAGTGCTCAGTTCTATATTCTTATCCAGTAATTAACACTCGACCTTCTGGCCTTCATGAATGAGATGTCTTAGAGATATCAGATCCCACTCTGGGAACACATAAGAGACTATCTGTGGGTTCAGGAAAAGAAGTCACAACAGGAGGACCTGTTTGCTCTGACATCGTTCCATTCAATGGTCAGTCTGGGACTGTTTTCTTTCACATCCTTCAAGAGCTTCTGGATTTCCATGCTAGATTTGTCTGTCTTCAGCCCGAGTGTCTTTAAGCCCTTATTCTGGATTAAAGCCTTCAGGAGTACCATTATTCCACTCTGCCCCAAGATGTTCTGGCCCAGGTCCAGGGCTTCCAGGCTCCGGTTGCTGATAAGAGCAGAGGCGAGGTACTGACAGCTGAAAGGCGTGATAGAGCAGCTCCAGAGCCTGTTGAGAGAGTGCAGAAACCCACTCACATCCACACGCTCTTAAGGGAGAGCCTACAGTGTTGCTAGGTATGTTCTTCCTTGCAAGGGATCTAGTAGCAGAGAAATGCAAGTTATTTTCTTCCTGGAGTTTATTTTAGCCACATCAGGTCATGTTGTATTGAAGACAGGATAATGGTATTTATTGCAACAAAATAAACAGAAGTGATAGGGCAAAGGAGGATTAGGTAGATCGGTGATGGTCTGTAAATTCCACATTGGAAAGATGATAGGAGAAAAAAGGAAGTGTCAAGTGAACCAGGATGTACCTGTGGTGTGGAAGCCAGTGTAGTGGAAATGCCAGGCTGGCAGGGAAGTCGACCGAGTGGCCCAGTAGTATACAGAGAGAAGTCAGGAAGGGAAAAACAAATGTATATTAATGCATATATTTGGAATCTAGAAAGATGGTACTGAGGAACCTATTTGCAGGGCAGCAATGGACACACAGATACAGAGAACAGACTTGTGGACACAGTGCGGGCAGGAGAGGGTGGGACGAATTGAGAGAGTAACTTTAAAACATATACACTACCATGTGTAACAGACAGCCAGTGGGAACTTACAGTGTGACGCAGGGAACTTAAATCTGGTGCTCTGTGACAACGTAGAGTGGTGGGACATGGTGGAGGGTGGAAGGGAGGTTCAAGAGAGAGGGGACAGGGCTTCCCTGGGGGCTCAGTGGTGGAGAGTCTACCTGCCAATGCGGAGACACAGGTTTGATCCCTGGTTTGGGAGGATCCCACATGCTGTGGAGCAACTAAGCCTGTGAGCCACAACTACGGAGCCTGTGCTTTAGAACCTTGAAGCCGCAACTATGGAGCCCATGGGACACAACTACTGAAGCCCATGTGCCCTAGAGTCCAAGTTCCACAACAAGGGAAGTCACTGCCACAAGAAGCCTGCTCACCTCCACTAGAGAGTAGCCCCCACTCCCTGCAACTAGAGAAGAGCCTGTGGCAGCAGTGAAAACCCAGGATAGCCAAAAATAAAAATAAATTAAAATTTTTTTTAAAAATGAAGGAGGGGACATTTGTGTACCTAAGGTTGATTCATGTTGGCATATGGCAGAAACCAACACAATATTATAAAGGAATTATCCTCCAATTAAAACTAAATAAAAAATTTTAAGTATTCAATAAATAATTAAAAAAGAAAGAGTGACTTATAACTAATTATAAGATCACATAGACTCTTCTGGATATTCTACTGGGTTGGCCAAAAAAGTTCATCTGAAAGATGTTATGGAAAAACCCAAGCAAACTTTCTGGCGAACCCAATAAAACCGGCAGGTTTTATCCACAGGAACACAAGAACTTTGGTGTCTTGAAAGAGACGTACTGTGACCTGGCTAGCAAGTTGAAAGATACCTTGGTGATGGGTTGAGAACCAGCATCAGAAAAAAAAAAAGTTCAGAGATAATGCAAAATCCAAGTGCCAGTGGGGTACTAACAGAGAGAAGTCAGGAAGGGAAAAACAAATGTATATTAATGCATATATTTGGAATCTAGAAAGATGGTACTGAGGAACCTATTTGCAGGGCAGCAATGGACACACAGATACAGAGAACAGACTTGTGGACACAGTGCGGGCAGGAGAGGGTGGGACGAATTGAGAGAGTAACTTTAAAACATATACACTACCATGTGTAACAGACAGCCAGTGGGAACTTACAGTGTGACGCAGGGAACTTAAATCTGGTGCTCTGTGACAACGTAGAGTGGTGGGACATGGTGGAGGGTGGAAGGGAGGTTCAAGAGAGAGGGGACAGGGCTTCCCTGGGGGCTCAGTGGTGGAGAGTCTACCTGCCAATGCGGAGACACAGGTTTGATCCCTGGTTTGGGAGGATCCCACATGCTGTGGAGCAACTAAGCCTGTGAGCCACAACTACGGAGCCTGTGCTTTAGAACCTTGAAGCCGCAACTATGGAGCCCATGGGACACAACTACTGAAGCCCATGTGCCCTAGAGTCCAAGTTCCACAACAAGGGAAGTCACTGCCACAAGAAGCCTGCTCACCTCCACTAGAGAGTAGCCCCCACTCCCTGCAACTAGAGAAGAGCCTGTGGCAGCAGTGAAAACCCAGGATAGCCAAAAATAAAAATAAATTAAAATTTTTTTTAAAAATGAAGGAGGGGACATTTGTGTACCTAAGGTTGATTCATGTTGGCATATGGCAGAAACCAACACAATATTATAAAGCAATTATCCTCCAATTAAAACTAAATAAAAAATTTTAAGTATTCAATAAATAATTAAAAAAGAAAGAGTGACTTATAACTAATTATAAGATCACATAGACTCTTCTGGATATTCTACTGGGTTGGCCAAAAAAGTTCATCTGAAAGATGTTATGGAAAAACCCAAGCAAACTTTCTGGCGAACCCAATAAAACCGGCAGGTTTTATCCACAGGAACACAAGAACTTTGGTGTCTTGAAAGAGACGTACTGTGACCTGGCTAGCAAGTTGAAAGATACCTTGGTGATGGGTTGAGAACCAGCATCAGAAAATCAAGAATCCAAACCCACAGACAAGTTCAGAGATAATGCAATAATGCCCATGACACACTGAGTGAGGTCAGACAGAGAAAGACATATCAAATAAGACTGCTTATGTGTGGAATCTAAAGAAATAGTACAAATGAGCCTATTGACAAAACAGAAGTTGAGCTACAGATAGAGAAAGTAAATATGGTTACCAGAAGGGCACAAGGCTGGGGGGGATACATTGGGAATTTGGGAATGACACATATGCTCTCCTATATATAAAATAGATAATAAGGATCTGTCCTATAACACGGAAAACTCCGCTCAATACTCTGTAAAGGCCTAAATGGGAAAAGAAACCTAAAAGAGGGAATACGTGTATATGTATCACTGATTCACTTTGAGCGTGTATAGCAGAAACTAACCCAACACTGTAAATCAACTAGACTCCAAAACTCTTTTTTAAAAAAGAAAGAAAATGAGATATAATGCCACAAAAAGAAAAATTTCAATTGTTCATTTCTGACAAAAAAAAAAAAAAAAAACAGAAAATATTTTCAAAGCCTCTTTAAAATGAAGAAAACGACTTACCCTAGACACTTCAGGTTACAATTTGGTTTCTTCAAAGCATCACAGAGAAAACACAAGCCAGTGGCTATGGAGTTGAAACTCAGGTCCAAGCTGGTGAGGTTGGAGCCTCCTTGGAGCAGCTTGGAGATGTATTTGCAGCCACGTCTGTTTATGCTGCAGTGACGGAGCCTGCAGGGACAGATGTAGGAAGAAATTCTATCATCCCTCTGACCTACGTCCTGAGATGTGGCAGTTCCTTCCAGCTAGTAAGGCTTATGTTCTACCTCGATTCATATGCATTCAGGTAGGGTTGTACATAAAAACAGGCCAATGGAAGGACTTCCCTGGTGGCCCAGTTGTTAAGAATCTGCCTGGCAATGCAGGGGATGTGGATTTGATCTCCTGTAGGGGAACTAAGACCCCACATGCTGCAGAGAAACTAAGGCCCCACACCACAACTATGGAACCTACACTCCGTGATGCAGTCAGATTAAATACATTTGAAAAACACGCATGGAATGAAGATTTACCTTGGTGATGGGTTGAGAACCAGCATCAGAAAATCAAGAATCCAAACCCACAGACAAGTTCAGAGATGCAATAATGCCCATGACACACTGAGTGAGGTCAGACAGAGAAAGACATATCAAATAAGACTGCTTATGTGTGGAATCTAAAGAAATAGTACAAATGAGCCTATTGACAAAACAGAAGTTGAGCTACAGATAGAGAAAGTAAATATGGTTACCAGAAGGGCACAAGGCTGGGGGGGATACATTGGGAATTTGGGAATGACACATATGCTCTCCTATATATAAAATAGATAATAAGGATCTGTCCTATAACACGGAAAACTCCGCTCAATACTCTGTAAAGGCCTAAATGGGAAAAGAAACCTAAAAGAGGGAATACGTGTATATGTATCACTGATTCACTTTGAGCGTGTATAGCAGAAACTAACCCAACACTGTAAATCAACTAGACTCCAAAACTCTTTTTTAAAAAAGAAAGAAAATGAGATATAATGCCACAAAAAGAAAAATTTCAATTGTTCATTTCTGACAAAAAAAAAAAAAAAAAACAGAAAATATTTTCAAAGCCTCTTTAAAATGAAGAAAACGACTTACCCTAGACACTTCAGGTTACAATTTGGTTTCTTCAAAGCATCACAGAGAAAACACAAGCCAGTGGCTATGGAGTTGAAACTCAGGTCCAAGCTGGTGAGGTTGGAGCCTCCTTGGAGCAGCTTGGAGATGTATTTGCAGCCACGTCTGTTTATGCTGCAGTGACGGAGCCTGCAGGGACAGATGTAGGAAGAAATTCTATCATCCCTCTGACCTACGTCCTGAGATGTGGCAGTTCCTTCCAGCTAGTAAGGCTTATGTTCTACCTCGATTCATATGCATTCAGGTAGGGTTGTACATAAAAACAGGCCAATGGAAGGACTTCCCTGGTGGCCCAGTTGTTAAGAATCTGCCTGGCAATGCAGGGGATGTGGATTTGATCTCCTGTAGGGGAACTAAGACCCCACATGCTGCAGAGAAACTAAGGCCCCACACCACAACTATGGAACCTACACTCCGTGATGCAGTCAGATTAAATACATTTGAAAAAACACGCGCATGGAATGAAGATTTCTACCCTGCCTAGGTGGTACAGTGTTAAACTGGCCTTTCTGTCTGCCACCTTCTGTTTTGGAGAAAAAGATACACTCCTAAGATACAGGTTTTCCTAGCAAGGCAGCACATCACAAAGGTGAAGGGCTCTGGTCTGATTCTGAATCTGAAGCCTCACTTCTTCCCTGCATGGTTAGGCTATTGGAATTCCACGCTCCCTGTCTTTTGTTTTACTTCAAGCCCTGTATTGAGTTGTCCCAGCATAACGCAGTACATCCAAAGTTCAACATTCCTGACCCTGAGTGGCTGTGTTTCTCATTTAAACACTGTAGAATTTCCTACAGCTTAGATGCCTACAAATCCTCCTGACCACGGAAAAGGATGTTCCCATGGTACAATTAGACAGGTGGACCTACAGTCACCCCTAAAGCCTTGTGTCCCAAGCATGGAATAATAGCAACCTGTATTAGTATTAGTGAACCTGTAGCTTATTTGTTGAGGATAAAAGACCTTGGAGTCGTGGTGGATTGCCTTCCCATGCTCACCAACAGTTTACAGGAAGAAAAACAGTACACCTTTCTTGGCTGCTGTGTAGATCTGTTGCCTCTAGTAAAGTCACTACTTAAAAGAAAATTTGAAGAATGTATGATAGTTGGTTTAAACAGGCTTCAAGGAGTCATAAAAAGGTAGTGGTCAGAACTATCATCCAAAACCGAAATTACGAATGATGAAAGTATTCAGAATTCAAAAACAGCAGTTATGGGAACAAGAAAACTATTTTACTTTGGTTCTGGGATATACTAGTAATATAGCCAAAGGATACAGATGTGTATTTATTACAGTTTCATTGAGAGACTTCATCTGTAGCATTTGACTATGCAGAAAATCCCTGGATTATATGATTTCCAAAAATATCTCATCTAAGAACTGTGAACTATGGAAGAAATCAAAGCCATTTTTTTAAGAAAAAAACACACAATGAAACCACTAATGAAATTCTAATGATCTACTTCACACTGAAGTGGAAAAATATCCAAAAGGAGGAGCTTCAGCTTCAATGAGGTGAAAGTGTACTATGAAGATTGCTCACCTTTGCTGTGTTTGGGATTTACGTGGTTATTTGGTAACATTGTTGAAGAACTACTGGGTCTTAATGCAATCTTGCATAAGAATATAATTTATAGTGCCTTTTCTGTTTCTGCCACCTTCTGTTTTGGAGAAAAGATACACTCCTAAGAAGTTTTCCTAGCAAGGCAGCACATCACAAAGGTGAAGGGCTCTGGTCTGATTCTGAATCTGAAGCCTCACTTCTTCCCTGCATGGTTAGGCTATTGGAATTCCACGCTCCCTGTCTTTTGTTTTACTTCAAGCCCTGTATTGAGTTGTCCCAGCATAACGCAGTACATCCAAAGTTCAACATTCCTGACCCTGAGTGGCTGTGTTTCTCATTTAAACACTGTAGAATTTCCTACAGCTTAGATGCCTACAAATCCTCCTGACCACGGAAAAGGATGTTCCCATGGTACAATTAGACAGGTGGACCTACAGTCACCCCTAAAGCCTTGTGTCCCAAGCATGGAATAATAGCAACCTGTATTAGTATTAGTGAACCTGTAGCTTATTTGTTGAGGATAAAAGACCTTGGAGTCGTGGTGGATTGCCTTCCCATGCTCACCAACAGTTTACAGGAAGAAAAACAGTACACCTTTCTTGGCTGCTGTGTAGATCTGTTGCCTCTAGTAAAGTCACTACTTAAAAGAAAATTTGAAGAATGTATGATAGTTGGTTTAAACAGGCTTCAAGGAGTCATAAAAAGGTAGTGGTCAGAACTATCATCCAAAACCGAAATTACGAATGATGAAAGTATTCAGAATTCAAAAACAGCAGTTATGGGAACAAGAAAACTATTTTACTTTGGTTCTGGGATATACTAGTAATATAGCCAAAGGATACAGATGTGTATTTATTACAGTTTCATTGAGAGACTTCATCTGTAGCATTTGACTATGCAGAAAATCCCTGGATTATATGATTTCCCCAAAAATATCTCATCTAAGAACTGTGAACTATGGAAGAAATCAAAGCCATTTTTTTAAGAAAAAAACACACAATGAAACCACTAATGAAATTCTAATGATCTACTTCACACTGAAGTGGAAAAATATCCAAAAGGAGGAGCTTCAGCTTCAATGAGGTGAAAGTGTACTATGAAGATTGCTCACCTTTGCTGTGTTTGGGATTTACGTGGTTATTTGGTAACATTGTTGAAGAACTACTGGGTCTTAATGCAATCTTGCATAAGAATATAATTTATAGTATGCGAAAACTAAGACGGGACTTATTACTAGGAATCACAAAGACCAATCATCATTACTTTTTTTAAGATTGTGTTTTATAAGAAAACACTTAAATATGTGCAGTTACTCTTTTCTTATGTTGAAAAGACTTTGAAAGTTTAAACCATTATTGTAGCAAATAATCAGTACTAAAAGTTTTTTGTTCACACTGAGATACTGTGAATGCAAAATGCCTTAATTATTAATAAGCCAACATGGATGGTATCAGTATCTGTTTAAGAAAATTAAACAGTCATGCTTCTGGCATGATAAAATCATGGCATTAAACCAGGGGTTTCCATTCATGTAGAATGTTGTTGTTAAAACTTATTCCACACCATTCTTAAAACTTGAGAATATTTTTAGTATCTCTCATTTTTTTTTTGCCAGAAGCATATTTATATGAGTTATCGCTATATACAAGAAAAAGGTAAATATGTATTTGTATGAATGCTTAACTGGAAAATGTCTATGGAGTTGGCTACTTTATATTCACTTTTTATTATATATAGATTTCTGATAGTTTTAGTTCTGTATCATTTAAGTTTCCCTTATTTGAGTAAATTCACTAAATATTTCTAAAAAAAAGGAAGAAAGGAAAAAGAAAAAAACTATCATAACATTGTTAATTGGCTATACTCCAATAAAAAATAAAGTTTAAAAAATTAAAAAATAAAAACCTAAGAATCTAGATCTCATGTCAATCATTCTTAAAATAAAATTAGTAATAATAATGAAAATGATAATAAATTTTTTAGAATACAAAAAATTAAAATGATAATTTTAAAATGTTTTTTCAAAAAAAAAATCCAGAGTAGTCTATGCAACAACATATAGGAAGATTTATATTCTTCTAGTGAATGCTGTTGAGGCAGAACAAGAGAGTCACTCTCTCTCTGCCACTATAAACTGAATTCCTGTTTCCCTTTCCTGTCTTGAACCTTACTGTGCAATTCAATGAGGTGAAAGTGTACTATGAAGATTGCTCACCTTTGCTGTGTTTGGGATTTACGTGGTTATTTGGTAACATTGTTGAAGAACTACTGGGTCTTAATGCAATCTTGCATAAGAATATAATTTATAGTATGCGAAAACTAAGACGGGACTTATTACTAGGAATCACAAAGACCAATCATCATTACTTTTTTTAAGATTGTGTTTTATAAGAAAACACTTAAATATGTGCAGTTACTCTTTTCTTATGTTGAAAAGACTTTGAAAGTTTAAACCATTATTGTAGCAAATAATCAGTACTAAAAGTTTTTTGTTCACACTGAGATACTGTGAATGCAAAATGCCTTAATTATTAATAAGCCAACATGGATGGTATCAGTATCTGTTTAAGAAAATTAAACAGTCATGCTTCTGGCATGATAAAATCATGGCATTAAACCAGGGGTTTCCATTCATGTAGAATGTTGTTGTTAAAACTTATTCCACACCATTCTTAAAACTTGAGAATATTTTTAGTATCTCTCATTTTTTTTTTGCCAGAAGCATATTTATATGAGTTATCGCTATATACAAGAAAAAGGTAAATATGTATTTGTATGAATGCTTAACTGGAAAATGTCTATGGAGTTGGCTACTTTATATTCACTTTTTATTATATATAGATTTCTGATAGTTTTAGTTCTGTATCATTTAAGTTTCCCTTATTTGAGTAAATTCACTAAATATTTCTAAAAAAAAGGAAGAAAGGAAAAAGAAAAAAACTATCATAACATTGTTAATTGGCTATACTCCAATAAAAAATAAAGTTTAAAAAATTAAAAAATAAAAACCTAAGAATCTAGATCTCATGTCAATCATTCTTAAAATAAAATTAGTAATAATAATGAAAATGATAATAAATTTTTTAGAATACAAAAAATTAAAATGATAATTTTAAAATGTTTTTTCAAAAAAAAAATCCAGAGTAGTCTATGCAACAACATATAGGAAGATTTATATTCTTCTAGTGAATGCTGTTGAGGCAGAACAAGAGAGTCACTCTCTCTCTGCCACTATAAACTGAATTCCTGTTTCCCCTTTCCTGTCTTGAACCTTACTGTGCAATTCAATTCACTCCTAATCGCTGGAGGATGTCATGTGAATTTTCAGACCATACACCAGCCATAAGACCTGAGGACCAACTGCTTATCTCAGATTCTCAGAATCAAGAGGCTGGCAGGTCAACCTTACTCTTGAAGACATGCAGACTGCAGCATCTGTTTCTACCTGTTCTTTTCCTAATTTCCACCAGGATCTTGCTTGTTTCATTCAAGTAGAATTATTAAGTGCTCCAGTGTGTGTCCTAGTTGAATCCAGGTGTATCTATGTACCTATAACACACAAACACACAGAAACCAGTAGGGACATACACCAAGGTCTGTAGCTGACATTCAGGGTAACTCAAACCCTCACACAGAATTTTCACCCCGCCATCCCCAAGGTCATTCTTGGACAAGCACAGGTGGGTCAGCCTCTGGTTGACAATCAAAACAGAAGACAGCTCTTGGCAGCAGGCTTCTGTAAGCTGTAAGTTCTCCAACCTGCAAAAAGCACCATGTAAGTGGTGAGATGTTTCCAAAGTCCAAACTTCTCAGCTGACATCCCTTCTTTAGAGTCCCCACCCACTCCATCCCATGCTAGTGATCAAAGCCTCAAGGACCAGGAATGAGAGAAAGGCAGGCCAACCTCCCTGGTGATCCAGGGTTTAAAGCTATGTACTCCCAATGCAGGGGGGCCAAGTTCAATTTCTGGTCAGGGAACTAAGATCCCACATTCTATAAGCAACTAAGAGTCCACTTGCCACAACTAAGGCCTAGTACAGTTTAATTAACTAATAATAATTTTTTTATGCATGCATCATCCACCTGGGACCAAAAATGGGAACTAGGATTTTCCATCAATAAATCTCCCACAGGATTTGCCCTTAAGTCCGGTCTTACCACTGCTCTTCTCTAGGTGGCCCCAGACCTACAAGGAAGATGGGAGGAGGCGAGGGACTTACGACAGCTTCTGCAGGACACACTTCGGGTATTTCAGAGTGGAACACAGCAATCTGACACCCTCATCCAGGAACTTGCTGGCCGTGAGATCCAAGCACTTCAGGGACTGGTTGACTTTGAGCACCGAGGAGAAGTCAGCCCACGGCTGAGTGGTGTCAGAGAAAGACCCCAGCCTGTGAGATAAACAGGTCAAGGCCCTCTCCTGGGAGAATGAGACCCTGTCAGCTTCTTAGGTTTCCCTGAAGGCCAAAGACTGAGTATCTTCAACCCTCTTCTTGTTCTGCTCCAATGCATGTCAAACCCTGGCCTGAACTATCAAAGAACAGATCTCCTCTACTTTCTCAAATATCTCCATGGGCATTTGATCAGCCTCTAGTCTCACAGCTAAGAAGAAAAAATTCCATGATGTTATTCTGCATGAAGTTTCACCAATGTGGTTGGCTATTTCTCAAACCCCACCTTTTATATGATCATTTCCCCTGAACTGAGTCTGTCCTAACCCCACTTAAATTTTATTTTTAAAATTAATTCTTATTAGAGTATAGTTGTTTTACAATGTTGTTAGTCTTTGCCATATGACAAAATGAATCAACCATACATATACATATATCCCTTCCCTTCCACTTAAATTTAAATGGATTCTACTGGGAAAAAAATTCATGCCTGATACTCATGATTCAACTTCCTAAGTTAATAGGAAGTATGCTAATTTAAACAGGAGAGACAGTTGGACACCTGAGCAGCTGGGTCCAAAGTTAGAAGTCTGTATTGCCAGAATAATTGATCAAAATGAATGCAGCAAAGCTATTTTAGGCAATCCATTAATCCATCACATGGGGTCTGAAGTTTAGCTGCTCTTGTATACACCGATCAGGGTATTGGACTTTAGGACAAGCTCGTCTGAATCATGGCTCTGCCACTTATTATGTTCATAGTTTGATATTGTTATCATTCAGTTACTAACTCATGTCTGATTCTTTGCAACCCCATGGACTGCAGCATGCCAGGCTTCCCTATCCTTCACTATCTCCCAGAGTTTGCTCAAGTTTACAGGTTAGTTAAACTTTTTATTTTTTTCCCCTCATCTGTACTTTAGGGAGAGAGGATACCTTTTAGGTCAAGCAAATAAAGGATATAATCAATCCATACTCTTCCTACTAGAACATATGTCATGAGTAAACCTGGAATTCTTAAAACACCAGGACTGGTTGGACTTTGAGCACCGAGGAGAAGTCAGCCCACGGCTGAGTGGTGTCAGAGAAAGACCCCAGCCTGTGAGATAAACAGGTCAAGGCCCTCTCCTGGGAGAATGAGACCCTGTCAGCTTCTTAGGTTTCCCTGAAGGCCAAAGACTGAGTATCTTCAACCCTCTTCTTGTTCTGCTCCAATGCATGTCAAACCCTGGCCTGAACTATCAAAGAACAGATCTCCTCTACTTTCTCAAATATCTCCATGGGCATTTGATCAGCCTCTAGTCTCACAGCTAAGAAGAAAAAATTCCATGATGTTATTCTGCATGAAGTTTCACCAATGTGGTTGGCTATTTCTCAAACCCCACCTTTTATATGATCATTTCCCCTGAACTGAGTCTGTCCTAACCCCACTTAAATTTTATTTTTAAAATTAATTCTTATTAGAGTATAGTTGTTTTACAATGTTGTTAGTCTTTGCCATATGACAAAATGAATCAACCATACATATACATATATCCCTTCCCTTCCACTTAAATTTAAATGGATTCTACTGGGAAAAAAATTCATGCCTGATACTCATGATTCAACTTCCTAAGTTAATAGGAAGTATGCTAATTTAAACAGGAGAGACAGTTGGACACCTGAGCAGCTGGGTCCAAAGTTAGAAGTCTGTATTGCCAGAATAATTGATCAAAATGAATGCAGCAAAGCTATTTTAGGCAATCCATTAATCCATCACATGGGGTCTGAAGTTTAGCTGCTCTTGTATACACCGATCAGGGTATTGGACTTTAGGACAAGCTCGTCTGAATCATGGCTCTGCCACTTATTATGTTCATAGTTTGATATTGTTATCATTCAGTTACTAACTCATGTCTGATTCTTTGCAACCCCATGGACTGCAGCATGCCAGGCTTCCCTATCCTTCACTATCTCCCAGAGTTTGCTCAAGTTTACAGGTTAGTTAAACTTTTTATTTTTTTCCCCTCATCTGTACTTTAGGGAGAGAGGATACCTTTTAGGTCAAGCAAATAAAGGATATAATCAATCCATACTCTTCCTACTAGAACATATGTCATGAGTAAACCTGGAATTCTTAAAATCAGCCCCTTTCCTTCCTTAAAGTTCAACCTATAAAAAGGACACCATAAGTTTACTTAAGTAATTTGAATGCAAGATAAAAGGCAAGGTGTCTCTACGAACAAAACTAGGAGATTGTGCACCAGCCATTTGTCATTTTGAAGCCTTGGTAATTCACTTAGAAACATCATCATTGGGCTTCCCCTGGTGGTCCAGTGGATAAGGACACCGCCTTGCAGTGCAAGGGGCGCCGGTTCAAGCCCTGGCCTGGGAAGATCCCACGTGCCGCGGAGCGGCTGGACTGATGTGTCCAATCACCGAGCCGGAGCTCTGGGCGCCCAGAGCCGGAGCTCTGCAACAACAAACGCCACCGCAATGGGAGACCCGCAGGAGCCAAAGAACAAAGATGGATGAAAACAGAGAAACGAAAGACCAATGGAAGTGGCCCGCCCGCTCCCCTCCCTCCCCAATCTGATCCCAGCCCAAAATAAATAAATAAATAAATAAATAAATCTTTAAAAAAAAAAAAAAAAAAGAAACATCATCATTTAGCAAAACTTCCGAGTAATAGATGATTAAATTAATGAAGTTCTGAGTGTATCTTTGCCTTCAGGGCTCACTATTCAAGGCAGAAGACTAGCTGTCTGAGGTAAGACTAGAAACTGACATGCCATGGATATTCTATTAATTTCTGGGAATATGCTCCCTCATTTAGCATGGTACCCAATCAGCATGGCCATCCTCTGTTTTTGGTCAGAGTTCACAGCATCCTTTCCCTGCTGAGAACAACAGTGACATGAGACCTACTTCAGACACTGAAGATGACATCTCGGATGCTTCAGGATCTCACACAACAGCAGCAGCAGCATCTTATCCCCATGGACCCTGCCTTCGAGAATCAGGTGTGTGAGAGTCTTCTTACCAACAAAGGCCAGACAGAAGTCTCGATAAGCATCGGCAGGGGAAATGTTTTCAATCCTGAAAGTGAAAGTTGCTCAGTCATGCCCAACTCTTTGTGACCCCAGGAACTGTAGCCCACCAGCCTCCTCTGTCCATGGAATTCTCCAGGCAAGAAGACTGGAGTGGGTAGACATACCCTTCTCCAGGGGATCTTCCCAACACAGGGATAGGGGAGATCAAATGAAGGGTTCTGTCTAGAGTGTTGTAGACTGTTGGTACTGAGAACACAGATGGGAAGAGAAGTCACAAATCAAGATGGGGACAGGGTGATGGTCATAAGCTGACTTGAAGGGCCAGTCAATACAGTCAGAGCTTGGAAGAAGAGGAGGACAGACCACTGGAGTACGTGATGGTGAGAAGGAAGATGGGATTGGAATCCTGAATCTTCAGAGAAACTATATCTATCCTTTTTTATTGTATGGTAGGGGACCATAATTTGTCACCCCAAAATGTGCCTTGGAGGTTAAGATTATGTCAAGCTGAGAACAATCAAGGTTGAAAATGCTTGGGAAGACACTTGGACCTTTCCCCTAAATTCCTGAACACTTTAGATACTTCTCTTTCTGTAACCAGGCTTCCCTGGTGGCTCAGCAGTAAAGAATCAACCTGCCAATGTAGGATTCCCAGGTTTGATCCTTGGCCCAGGAACCAATCCACATGGTGCTTGGGGCAATTAAACCCACACACCACAACTCCTGAACCTGTGCCCTAGAGCCATGCTCTGCAACAAGAGAAGCCATCACAATTAGAAGCCCAGGCAACACAACATGAGAGAAACCTCCACTCTCCGCAATTAGAGAAAGCCTTCACAACAAAGACCCATACCAGCCATACAGAAGTCAATAAATCATTTTTTAAGCCACCATCCCATGTCTCTGTATTCTGAGCACCTGGATGGTTGAAGGTTGGTTGGGCAGTCCAATATGACTCCCACCTTGAACACTCCAGAGCGGGATCAGCAGCCACTTACACAAATTTCTGGAGATGACAGGTGACGCGGGTTATCTGCTCGCAAAGAATTCTCACTGAGGAGTGACTCAGGAAGCTCTCCTTCACATCCAGAAAGCTGAGGTTCTTGTTGGAGCAGAGCACAGAGCAGAGATCTGCCCAGAGATGAAGAGAAGGATGGTCGTGCTGTGACCTAGGAGGAATGCACAGACAGGAACACCCCTGAAAGAAAACCATCAACAATGACAGGGCTGGTGGTAATCCTAGTAAGACTGGTGAGGTGATCCAAAGGTATAAACATCCCGTTGTAAGATCACTAAGCCCTGGGATGTAATTGGCAGCATGGCAACCACATATGAAAATATTCTGGGGGAGAAGAATTGGCAGGAAGGGAAATTATATGAAATGTCTACAGTGTGCTGAGTCTCCATGCAAATATTAACACAAAAAGTAAAATTCCAAAGCCCCCATGCCTCACCTGAACATCACATCTCCCAAATTTAATGGCAACAGGACAGGAGGAAATTTCAGCAAGAATTTGGACCCTAAACAATAGGGAGTCATAGGAGACTCTGTCCTCCTCCTAGAGTGGTGTGAGGCTGAAGATGGGAGAACTAGCAAAGAAAAAATGAGTTCTTACTTCTTCCTGAGGGTCTGCTTTCAATGCAGGATCATTCTCCAGGAATACCTTCTTTCCTACCTGCAGTGAGATTTTCTGCAAGCTTGCACAGTGTTTCAGGCAGAAAGAAGCCTGCCTATGTAGGATTCCCAGGTTTGATCCTTGGCCCAGGAACCAATCCACATGGTGCTTGGGGCAATTAAACCCACACACCACAACTCCTGAACCTGTGCCCTAGAGCCATGCTCTGCAACAAGAGAAGCCATCACAATTAGAAGCCCAGGCAACACAACATGAGAGAAACCTCCACTCTCCGCAATTAGAGAAAGCCTTCACAACAAAGACCCATACCAGCCATACAGAAGTCAATAAATCATTTTTTAAGCCACCATCCCATGTCTCTGTATTCTGAGCACCTGGATGGTTGAAGGTTGGTTGGGCAGTCCAATATGACTCCCACCTTGAACACTCCAGAGCGGGATCAGCAGCCACTTACACAAATTTCTGGAGATGACAGGTGACGCGGGTTATCTGCTCGCAAAGAATTCTCACTGAGGAGTGACTCAGGAAGCTCTCCTTCACATCCAGAAAGCTGAGGTTCTTGTTGGAGCAGAGCACAGAGCAGAGATCTGCCCAGAGATGAAGAGAAGGATGGTCGTGCTGTGACCTAGGAGGAATGCACAGACAGGAACACCCCTGAAAGAAAACCATCAACAATGACAGGGCTGGTGGTAATCCTAGTAAGACTGGTGAGGTGATCCAAAGGTATAAACATCCCGTTGTAAGATCACTAAGCCCTGGGATGTAATTGGCAGCATGGCAACCACATATGAAAATATTCTGGGGGAGAAGAATTGGCAGGAAGGGAAATTATATGAAATGTCTACAGTGTGCTGAGTCTCCATGCAAATATTAACACAAAAAGTAAAATTCCAAAGCCCCCATGCCTCACCTGAACATCACATCTCCCAAATTTAATGGCAACAGGACAGGAGGAAATTTCAGCAAGAATTTGGACCCTAAACAATAGGGAGTCATAGGAGACTCTGTCCTCCTCCTAGAGTGGTGTGAGGCTGAAGATGGGAGAACTAGCAAAGAAAAAATGAGTTCTTACTTCTTCTCCTGAGGGTCTGCTTTCAATGCAGGATCATTCTCCAGGAATACCTTCTTTCCTACCTGCAGTGAGATTTTCTGCAAGCTTGCACAGTGTTTCAGGCAGAAAGAAGCCTGCATCATTTCAAAGGTATTCGTCAAGTGAATGGAGATCTCCTTGACGTGGGCCATTGCATCGTTCACAAGCCGCTCTTCCTGAGACTCATAAAGACAGTTCAGAACCTCCTTTGTGTCCATCACCGAGAAAGATTTCTTCTCGTGGGACATTGATCTGCATTTCAGTAATTCCTGCTTGATCTCTGTTGACACTAGACAGTTGAAAGTCATCTCGAGCTTCATGGCCCTTTTTTCATTGGAGAGGCCGAATAGGAAGTACCCGACTTGGGTCAGGTTGGGATTCTTCAGTCTTTCTTCCTTTGACAGGAGCTTCTGTACATCCCCAACATGCCACCTGTGGCCACCCATGGCTTCCTCCTCCTCTTCCTCTTCCGGCTCCAAGACATAGAACATGGCAGCAAGAAACTGCTGGACAGTGAGATGGATGAAAGAGTAGCAGTTCTCACAGTCTTCGCTCTTCTGGAGAATATTCTTGTCCAGGAAAGGATGGAGGGCAGACTTCTCCACCCCAAGTTGCCTGAGGTCTTCTCCATCAAACACAGAGCTCTGTGTCCATATGCCCTCAGCAGCCAAGAGGCACACAGACTTGAGTGGAACTTGGAGGCACAGCCTGTAGCAGCTGCAGTGAGGTGGGGTGAACTGGCTGCAGAAGAAATGCAGGAACAAGGACGTGGCGGTCTGGCAGGTAACTGCCGGGTCCTCCCCCTTCTCCATCTGCTGTTTCAAACACATGCAGACAATCCAGCACACAGTGGGCGCTGACCCCATGTGGAACAGAGCTGGGTTGTTCCTCATCAAGTCAAAAGCTCTCAGCGCTTGACTCTCCTCTTCAAAATGTTTCAAGAAATACATCTTCTGGTCCACCTCCAAGAACCCATCGACTTCTATGAAGAGTGGCTGTTTGGTCAAGGCCCGCAGCTCCCACAGGCCACCTGGTCGAGTAGTGATCAGTAAGGTAGCCTTGGGTAGCATCTTTCTCGTCAGCAAACTGCCCAGGAGGACAGGTACCGGCTTCTGCTTTTTCCAGTCACCACATAGGTCCTGGATGAGTGCCCCTGGGGGGACCTTCAGCTCATCAAAACCATCAATAATGAACAGGACCTTCTCTGCCTGGGTAAGGATCCCTGGAAGGTCGTCCTGCACATCCAGACAGTTAGCAGATATCAGCTCTGCAAAGGTGCATGTCCCCTTGCGGTTGAGCTCCTTGCAGCTGAGATAGAAGGCAGAGGCCTTTTCCAGGTCATCCTGCATCCAGTCCAGCATCAGTTTCTTTGCCAGCATGGTTTTACCGACGCCGGCCGGACCATGCAGCACGATGGTGCGTGGAGTTGACTGCGTGAGTGTCTGGGAGTTCAGGTCAGATATCTGCTTGGGGTTTCTCTGGGTGATGAGGTGGAAACCACCATCATCTCCTGACCAAAGGATATCCTTCCAGACCAAAAATTTCTCCATCGTGTTTCTGTCTCTCTCTTCTTCACCTGAATTGACAGGCAAAAGGAGAGAATCGGTGTGGGGACAGGGATTGTATTCAGCTGGAACATCCATAGTGTAAAGAACCCGTGTTAAAGAGGAAGAGAGGGACCTCTACACTTCAGGGTCCTTCTGGCTGGCCTCAGAAATAAATTGACAGGAGATGTG
Source organism: Tragulus kanchil (assembly GCA_022376925.1). Lineage (NCBI taxonomy): Eukaryota > Metazoa > Chordata > Mammalia > Artiodactyla > Tragulidae > Tragulus > Tragulus kanchil. The sequence goes on from JAIOJX010000031.1 coordinate 132,840,861, forward strand.
TTAACAAGAGAAAAAGCCACAAAGTTTTAATCATATATACAAGACTGAGGAAAAGCCCAGGGAAACCTAAATAATTGTTGAGGCACAGCCTGTAGCAGCTGCAGTGAGGTGGGGTGAACTGGCTGCAGAAGAAATGCAGGAACAAGGACGTGGCGGTCTGGCAGGTAACTGCCGGGTCCTCCCCCTTCTCCATCTGCTGTTTCAAACACATGCAGACAATCCAGCACACAGTGGGCGCTGACCCCATGTGGAACAGAGCTGGGTTGTTCCTCATCAAGTCAAAAGCTCTCAGCGCTTGACTCTCCTCTTCAAAATGTTTCAAGAAATACATCTTCTGGTCCACCTCCAAGAACCCATCGACTTCTATGAAGAGTGGCTGTTTGGTCAAGGCCGCAGCTCCCACAGGCCACCTGGTCGAGTAGTGATCAGTAAGGTAGCCTTGGGTAGCATCTTTCTCGTCAGCAAACTGCCCAGGAGGACAGGTACCGGCTTCTGCTTTTTCCAGTCACCACATAGGTCCTGGATGAGTGCCCTGGGGACCTTCAGCTCATCAAAACCATCAATAATGAACAGGACCTTCTCTGCCTGGGTAAGGATCCCTGGAAGGTCGTCCTGCACATCCAGACAGTTAGCAGATATCAGCTCTGCAAAGGTGCATGTCCCCTTGCGGTTGAGCTCCTTGCAGCTGAGATAGAAGGCAGAGGCCTTTTCCAGGTCATCCTGCATCCAGTCCAGCATCAGTTTCTTTGCCAGCATGGTTTTACCGACGCCGGCCGGACCATGCAGCACGATGGTGCGTGGAGTTGACTGCGTGAGTGTCTGGGAGTTCAGGTCAGATATCTGCTTGGGGTTTCTCTGGGTGATGAGGTGGAAACCACCATCATCTCCTGACCAAAGGATATCCTTCCAGACCAAAAATTTCTCCATCGTGTTTCTGTCTCTCTCTTCTTCACCTGAATTGACAGGCAAAAGGAGAGAATCGGTGTGGGGACAGGGATTGTATTCAGCTGGAACATCCATAGTGTAAAGAACCCGTGTTAAAGAGGAAGAGAGGGACCTCTACACTTCAGGGTCCTTCTGGCTGGCCTCAGAAATAAATTGACAGGAGATGTGTTAACAAGAGAAAAAGCCACAAAGTTTTAATCATATATACAAGACTGAGAAGCCAGGAAAACTGAATAATTCACCAAAATGGCTGAAATCGTCACCTTAAATACCATCCTCAGCTTAAACAAAAGAGGTGACTGAAGCTAGTCGTTTGGCACTCATAAAGGAGGAAGGAAATACAGGTGAAGATGGAAAAGCAAGTGTTGGGTCAGCCATTGTTTGCAGGGCCCATAGAGATGATGGGACCCAGAGTGGACTCTGGTCTCCAGGTCCTGATGGTTCCCCAGACCCTGCCTCATCCTCCAGCCCTGTGCTTTGCAGATATCTCTGGTGATAGAGACCCTGTTCCCAGAAAAATGGTTGCTGTAGTTTTAGTTGCTATGTCATGTTTGACTCTTTGCTACCCCATGAACTGTGTAGCCCACCAGCAAGAATCCTGGAGTGGGTTGCCATTTTCTACTCTTCTTTTTTTTTTTTCCTACTCTTCTTAAGCCCTATCCTAGGCCTATAAAATCAGTAACCCTGGAGGTGGACCCAGAAACTGTGTTTTAACAAACCTTTCAGGTGACTGTAATAAAGCCAGTTTCAGGATCACCGGCATAGGGAAAGCAAGACCCAAGTTCTCACAGTTGCTTAAAGTGAAGCCAAGATTAAATCCAAGAATGAACTCAAGGATCTATGTTCTCAGTCACTGACATTTCCTCAGTGAAGCAAACAAAAAAAACTTCTTACATCCTCAAGTGTTAAATGGACTACACTGGAGATGACTCACAAGATGAAGAACACGGTTTAGTAAGTACATGGGGGAATGTACACCCCATCAAGATTTATTATGCAAAATATTTCAAAGCACAATGCATGATAAGGGCTCATGATCCTTACACGATATTTAATATAAAAATGCTCATGCAGGGTCCACCCTGGCAGTCCAGTGATTGAGGACCTTGCCTTCCAATGCCAAGGGTGCAGGTTCAATCCCTGCACCTTAGCTCCCCAGGGAGCTAAGATCCCACATGCCTCCCAGCCAAAACACCAAAACCAAAACATAAAATAAACCTTTAGAAGCCGTATTGTAACAAATTCAATAAAGACTTTAAAAAAATGATGCTCATCAAAAAAAAAAATCTTAAAAAAATAAAAATGCTCATACTAAAATGCTGACTCACAAGAGCACCATAACCAAAAAGCATGATCACACCTGTAATGCACCAATCAAAGTAAGACAATCAGAAGGAAAAAAATTACATATAACGTCATTGGCAGCTACCACGTGCCCCACCCACCCCACCTCCCGACCCCCCGCCAAGTCACTCTTTCCCAGCTCATAAAAAGAGAGTTCAGGGCTTCCCTGGTAGCTCAGTAGTGAAGAGGTCACCTGCTAATGCAGGAGACACAGGTTCAATGCCTAATCCGGGAAGATCCCACATGCTGCGCAACATCTAAACCTGTGAACCACAACTATTGAGCCTGTATTCTAGAGCCTCAGAGCTGCAACTTTCAAGCCCATGTGCCCTCGAGCCCGAGTTCCGCAACAAGAGAAGTCACCGCAACAAGAAGCCTGCTCACCTCCACTACAGAGTAGCCCCCACTCCCTGCAACTAGAGAAGAGCCTGTGACAGCAGTGAAAACCCAGAAGAGCCATAAATAAATAAATAAATATTTTAAAAAAGGCTTCAGCTTGAGAACTGCAAAAATCCTTCTAAAGCATTTCCCTAGTGGTCCAGTGGTTAGGACACAGGACTTCCACTGCAGGGGTCACAGGTTCCATCCCTGGTCGGGGAGCCTTTAAGATGCCACTGGCTGCAGCTGCTGCTTGGCCAAAAAATGAAAGCCTCCCGCCAGTCATGAAAGCCTGCAGTGTTCTGTGCTACGGACCCCACCAGTATGCGCACCACTGACTTCAAAGAGAGACAGAGAAACAGGTCCAGGCATCAGTACTCACCTCCCTCCAGCAAGGATTCTGTGGCAACCTGTGGGTATTTCACACAAATGAAATCTCCAATAAGAAAACGTCCTCAGGCAGCCAACACTCTGGGATTGGCTGCTGAGATCCCAGGGGTGAGGGCTGGACTTCCTTCCAAGGATTAAATGGCCCTCCTTCTAATTATCAGCAGCTGGTTCTCAATCTTTAAATGAGACACAGAGTGCCACTACCCAAGATGCTTGGTGGTCCTGATGGGATTTCAAAAAGGGGTTCTCACCGTATTGTAACATAAAGATTTAAAATGTTTTTGCATACTAAAATGCTGACTCACAAGAGCACCATAACCAAAAAGCATGATCACACCTGTAATGCACCAATCAAAGTAAGACAATCAGAAGGAAAAAAATTACATATAACGTCATTGGCAGCTACCACGTGCCCCACCCACCCCACCCCCCTGACCCCCGCCAAGTCACTCTTTCCCAGCTCATAAAAAGAGAGTTCAGGGCTTCCCTGGTAGCTCAGTAGTGAAGAGGTCACCTGCTAATGCAGGAGACACAGGTTCAATGCCTAATCCGGGAAGATCCCACATGCTGCGCAACATCTAAACCTGTGAACCACAACTATTGAGCCTGTATTCTAGAGCCTCAGAGCTGCAACTTTCAAGCCCATGTGCCCTCGAGCCCGAGTTCCGCAACAAGAGAAGTCACCGCAACAAGAAGCCTGCTCACCTCCACTACAGAGTAGCCCCCACTCCCTGCAACTAGAGAAGAGCCTGTGACAGCAGTGAAAACCCAGAAGAGCCATAAATAAATAAATAAATATTTTAAAAAAGGCTTCAGCTTGAGAACTGCAAAAATCCTTCTAAAGCATTTCCCTAGTGGTCCAGTGGTTAGGACACAGGACTTCCACTGCAGGGGTCACAGGTTCCATCCCTGGTCGGGGAGCCTTTAAGATGCCACTGGCTGCAGCTGCTGCTTGGCCAAAAAATGAAAGCCTCCCGCCAGTCATGAAAGCCTGCAGTGTTCTGTGCTACGGACCCCACCAGTATGCGCACCACTGACTTCAAAGAGAGACAGAGAAACAGGTCCAGGCATCAGTACTCACCTCCCTCCAGCAAGGATTCTGTGGCAACCTGTGGGTATTTCACACAAATGAAATCTCCAATAAGAAAACGTCCTCAGGCAGCCAACACTCTGGGATTGGCTGCTGAGATCCCAGGGGTGAGGGCTGGACTTCCTTCCAAGGATTAAATGGCCCTCCTTCTAATTATCAGCAGCTGGTTCTCAATCTTTAAATGAGACACAGAGTGCCACTACCCAAGATGCTTGGTGGTCCTGATGGGATGGGTCTGGGGTGGACTTTAGGAAGCCAGAAGCATTCAAGATGATTCAAGGTGATTCTTAGAGGGACCAGAGGTCTGGACCTTCCCCCATCACCAGAAATCAATCAGAGGGCAGACGGGGAATTCAGGCCTGGCTTGACTGGGGGCACCTGCTGCAGCAGAGGGGACGTGAGAACAAACGGCAGGTTCCCTCAAGAGCTCGCTTGTTCCTGGAGAGGGAGAGCGAGCTGGCTCCTTATACATGGACAGGATAGGAGTGTGTCCAGGGGACGGGCTGGTGGGGTGGGGTGGGTGGTTTGCCCCCCTCAGGGGCATGCACAGGACTCTGCTTTTGCTCCAGGCTCTTCAAAATTGGCAGTTGGGTTTTTTGGTCTCTTCTCATCTTTTGTCCAGAATTTGCCCCACCTGCACATTGTTGTTTTTAGTCCAATAATGGTTTCTTTATGGCTTCCCAGGTGGCTCAGTGATAAAGAATCCTACTGCCAGTAGAGAAGCCTCAGGAGATATGGGTTCAATCCCTGGGTCAGCAGGCTTCGCCGTCCATGGGATTTTTCTGACAAGAATACTGGCTGGGTTGCCATTTTCCTATTCCAGGGGATCTTCCCGACCCAATGACTGAACCTGCATCTCCCATGTCTCCTGCATTGCAGGTGAATTCTTTACTTGCTGAGCCTGTGGGGAAGCCCAGGGTACGGTTAAAGGATGTATTTTGGAAGTCAAATTGATGAGAGGCAGCTACTGTGGCTTGGCACTCTGTCCGTTTAGCTAAATTTGCCAAAAATGAAAGCCTCCGCCAGTCATGAAAGCCTGCAGTGTTCTGTGCTGGACCCCACCAGTATGCGCACCACTGACTTCAAAGAGAGACAGAGAAACAGGTCCAGGCATCAGTACTCACCTCCCTCCAGCAAGGATTCTGTGGCAACCTGTGGGTATTTCACACAAATGAAATCTCCAATAAGAAAACGTCCTCAGGCAGCCAACACTCTGGGATTGGCTGCTGAGATCCCAGGGGTGAGGGCTGGACTTCCTTCCAAGGATTAAATGGCCCTCCTTCTAATTATCAGCAGCTGGTTCTCAATCTTTAAATGAGACACAGAGTGCCACTACCCAAGATGCTTGGTGGTCCTGATGGGATGGGTCTGGGGTGGACTTTAGGAAGCCAGAAGCATTCAAGATGATTCAAGGTGATTCTTAGAGGGACCAGAGGTCTGGACCTTCCCCCATCACCAGAAATCAATCAGAGGGCAGACGGGGAATTCAGGCCTGGCTTGACTGGGGGCACCTGCTGCAGCAGAGGGGACGTGAGAACAAACGGCAGGTTCCCTCAAGAGCTCGCTTGTTCCTGGAGAGGGAGAGCGAGCTGGCTCTTATACATGGACAGGATAGGAGTGTGTCCAGGGGACGGGCTGGTGGGGTGGGGTGGGTGGTTTGCCCCCCTCAGGGGCATGCACAGGACTCTGCTTTTGCTCCAGGCTCTTCAAAATTGGCAGTTGGGTTTTTTGGTCTCTTCTCATCTTTTGTCCAGAATTTGCCCCACCTGCACATTGTTGTTTTTAGTCCAATAATGGTTTCTTTATGGCTTCCCAGGTGGCTCAGTGATAAAGAATCCTACTGCCAGTAGAGAAGCCTCAGGAGATATGGGTTCAATCCTGGGTCAGCAGGCTTCGCCGTCCATGGGATTTTTCTGACAAGAATACTGGCTGGGTTGCCATTTTCCTATTCCAGGGGATCTTCCCGACCCAATGACTGAACCTGCATCTCCCATGTCTCCTGCATTGCAGGTGAATTCTTTACTTGCTGAGCCTGTGGGGAAGCCCAGGGTACGGTTAAAGGATGTATTTTGGAAGTCAAATTGATGAGAGGCAGCTACTGTGGCTTGGCACTCTGTCCGTTTAGCTAAATTTGAACTGTTTCCTGGAATCTCCTTCCCCCTATGGTTCTGGGTTAAGGGTGACCACAACAGAAACTAACACAAGGCTCAGAGGGCTGCAGGCCTGTGGACACTAGATTTTGAGTGTGATAAGGCTAGGCAAACTGCGTGGCAGACCACACCTGCTGGATGGACTTACTGGCTCACCTTCCGGTGCGAGACCACAGCCAGGCACAGTTCCTCCAACTGCCGCAGCTCATTCAGTGAGGCTGGCACCTGCACCCGCCTTTTGGAAGACCTGTGATAAAGAGTGCCATGCACCACAGAGACTGGAGGTAGAGACAGACTGACTGACACTGGTTCTCTTGAGCTCTCCAGCTCTGCCCTTATCTGCCCCACGTCAGACCCAGCTTGACCTCTCAACACCCAGGCTGGCTCACTTTTCATGACGTCAGGAGGACCACAGACGCCAACTCTGTGGCCTTCCCCAACTTTCTTCATCTGCAGTCACAGTCCTGTAAAGTCCAATCCCTGTAATAAAGCCTGTGTCCCATGTCACAGCCGTCCTAGGGTTCTGATGGTGTTCTCACTGGGAAAGTTTTAGATCTACAGTATGATTACATGGGTGACTCAATAATGCGACTTCTTGGTTTTCTTTTTGTTGTTATTTTTGGATGCCCTGCAGGACTCACAGGATCTTAGTCACCCCACCAGGGATTGAACCCACGCCCCCTGCAGTGGCAGGACGCACTTTAACTTTTGGACCGTCAGAGAAGTCCCAGTAATTCGGGACAATTATAAGAAAAGTGATAAAAAGATAGAAAACGTGGCTCCAGGCAGGCAGTTTACTCATATTCATGTTTAGGCAGGATATAGTTTATTCATATTCAGGCTTAAGAGGAGCCACCGCGAGGGGTCTAGCTACACAGACATAACCAGGGGAGAGAGGCGAACAGAAAGAGAGAGCAAACAGGGTGAGAGAGAGTTCCTAGAGCAGACCCAAGAGAGCGGGCCCAGAGGCCAAAAGGTCAAAAGACCAAAAGGGATGTGGTAGCAAAGAGTGGGAGTTAAGTATCTGGGCTGGGCCGGAGAAAGGCTTGGATGCTGAGGTGATTTTGCAGGTGGGAGGAGTCTGTGGCCACAGAGGTTTGTGGCGGAAATAGACTGCCAGGAGGGGGGATTCTTTGTTCCTTCTGTGGGCTGACTTAGCTCTTTACCGCTTTTCAACTCCATCAAAAACTGTCCAAACTGCCACGTTTTTTGTAAAGATTAAATGTTAACTCACTCCGTTTGTCATCTACCTGTTTGAAGTAAGATGAAAACTCATAAAATGTTCACTATGAGCTATCTCAGGTTTTTGCAAAAAGAGCCTGAGGACAGTATAAGAGGGAAACACTTTCAATCACTGGGGACATGGCTATCCAGGAGAACCGGTGACACAACTGTTCATAAGGCTCAGCCACTGTGAGAGTTTAAGAACAAAGTCGTGACTTAAGTTTATGTGTGTGTGTGTGTGCTCAGTTGCTCAGTCGTGTCTTACTCTTCGTGACCCCCGTGAACTGTAGCTCACCAGGCTCCTCTGTTCATGGGATTCTCCAGGCAGGAATACTGGAGTGGGTTGCCATTTCCTCCTCCAGGAGATCTTCCTAACTCAGGGCTTGAACCTGCGTCTCTTGCATCTCCTTCACTGGTAGGCAGATCCTTTACTCCTGAGCCACCTGGTATGCACATATCTCACGTAGGTTCAAAGTGGACATCAATGAATCAACCATGCTGACTCAGTGGTGGGAACATTGCAGAAGTGGGTGGGGACCGTGGAATCATTGTTACCAAGGTCAAGTTCAGCTACTCACCCCTCTAAAACCAGGACTGGAGGGATTACCCTGGTTGTCCAGTGGTTAAGACATCACCTTCTAATGCACAAGTTCAATCCCTGGTTAGGGAGCTAAGATCCCGCATGCCTCATGGCCTCGTCCAAAAGAACAAACAAGTAAATACCAAAACGTAGAATCAGAAGCAATATGGTAACAAATTCAATAAAGACTTTAAAAATGGTCTGCATCAAAGTAAAATCTTTTAAAAAAAAAAAAAAAGTACTAGAGAGGCAAGAGTTGGTAGAAAGGAAAGACTGTTTCAATCAGGCCAGCAATCTGGGGAGAAGTGGGATTTGGGTCCCAGAACCCATTCTGAAGAGTCTGTGTGGCCAAGACAGGCTTTGAAGGGGGAGGGAGAAAGGAGTCTCAGTGAATCACCAAGTCACCCTTCTGTTGCATGCAGCCTGACTCTCTGTTCAGGATCTTTCTCTCTCTCTTTTTTTTTATTTTTTTTTATTTTTTTTTTTTGCTATGGACCATTTTTAAAGTGTTTATTGAAATTGTTACAATACTGCTTCTTTTTTCTGTTTTGGTTTTGTGGCCCCGAGGTGCGGGGCCGCCAGCAGAGGAGAAACGGCGGCGGGATTGCCCGTGGTCAAGCCATGGGAAGATTGGAGAGGGGTGAGCCTGCTGCGGGGCCAACCCAGCGCTTCCCTACCCAACGCAGGAGAGAATCAGACACGGCAGGGGTTCCCTCAAAGCAGTTCCATTTTATTAGTGCAGACTTACAACTTCTATAGGCTAACGAAGGGGGTTTTGCAAAGACTTCCCATAGTTACACCAATCAAGCTAAAGGTCAAGCAATTATGCATTTACATTGCGATCAATTGAAAGTTTTGACAATCGACTTTAGATTATGCCCTAGTCTCTTCCTGTAGGCGTCATCTTAGCTCCAAACCGCAAATATGTGCTTAAGCTTCCTTCTGCTTGCAAAGGCCCTCTTTCATTTAGCGTCCCATACCGAGGCTGGTGGGATCTTAGATCAAACCCACACCTCCTGCCTAGGCGGGTGGAGTACAATACCTCCAGGGAAGTCCCAGTGATCTTTCTTAAAATGCTATCTTGCCCATGTAATCAGCCTGCAGGGCTGCAACAGAGAGCGTGGAGAGCTAGTCCTTTGACAACTAAATTCTTTCTTCTTTAAATCTAGGAAAAGGATTTACAGGGTTGACCGGATATGGTGGCCATTCGGTAGAGCACAAGTTAGAAGTTGGGTTAAATTAGCTAGTGATCTATAGTTTCTATAATTACTAATAGATCCTGTTAGGGCTGGAGGAAGCCGAAGAAGTAAACAGAAAAGGCACTAAAGAGTTGCTTTCAGAGGAACTCTGCACCTGTCTCTCTAGCAAGGTCTGACTAATCTGGGATTATACATATCTGTAAACAACAAAACTCTGTAAAGTAAAAAGTAAAATAAAAATAAGTATTTAAAAAGAAATGAGGTCTGGGAATTCACTCAAGATTTCAGAGCACTCCATACGTGTGTGTGTGTGCGTGTGTGTGTGTGTGTGTGTCTGTGTTTAACTGCTTGGTTGTGTCCAACTCTTTGCATTATGTAAAGATTAAAATGCTGATGGGGGAATTGGAGGCGAAAGAGAAGAAACTGATTAGACCAGTTATAGTCTGAAGCACGGATAATTAGTCTCCACTGGGGGTCCAGTGGTTAAGAATCTGCTTTGCAATGAAGGGGAGGTGGGCTTGATCCCTGATCCGGGAACTAAGATCCCACATGACACAACGAAGATCCCAAAACCTAAAGTCCAGATGGTGAATGTTTTCTTGAGGTCAAGTGTTTCTCACCCTGAGGAAGTAGGGGAAAAGAGGATGTGAACTGCCTGTGGTCTCAGGGCAAGGGCAGGGCCACACACACACTTCCTGGGGGCCTGTGTCTCTTCCGAACAAATCTGTTCAGTGTCACGGAGGACAGTGGTCATCTTGAAGACAGGATCATGTCTGAGGATCTGCCCAGGCTGCTATTTCTCGGTGAGTTGGGGAACAGGGTTGAGGTCCAAGTAGCCCACTACCAGAGGGCAGGGCTAATGGTTCTTTGGGGCAGGTCTGTTCACCTTACCTGGTGTCTCTTTCTAGGGTTGTGTCTAAGTTGGAGCACGTGGGCACAGGAAGGTGAGTGTTCCATGTCATACTTCCAAGGACTAGCAAGGCTTAAGTCAGACATCAGCTCTCTTGGCACCTGGGAAGAGGGGACTCAGTATTGAGACTGGGGGCTGCAGAGAGGGGAAGAAGTGGGAGGTTGAAGGGAGAAACAGACACACCTGTGTGTCCTTCCTCTGTTCCCTTTGTTCTAGGAAATCTCCCCCCACCTCGTATCACAGCTATGCCTAGTTCCATTGTTCCACATACAAATTCTGTGACCATCATGTGTCAAGAACCTAAACGAGCGGAGTGGTACAAGCTATCAAAAATAGGAAGCCCTGAGCCCATGAACTGGGAGAAGCAGATCATGCCTACGAAGACCAACACTTGGGCTATCCCAAAGATGACAATAGACTATGCAGGGCTGTACCACTGCTCCTATCAGAGAGGAGGCCACTGGTCCCAGTTCAGCGACCCCCTGAGGCTGGTGATGAGCGGTGAGTGAGACACAGAGGTAGCAGAGCCAGGACTGACCCTCTGTGGAAGGCAGGACCAGGCTCTGGGGACAGGAAGCAGGAGGACCAAGCCTCTGTCTTTAGCAAGCCCTCAGGGGTGGTGCTGAGACAGATTTCCTCAGGGCAAAGAGGGGAAGGAGGGGAAAGAAACCAGAGCCAGGTCTGCTCCAGGGGTCAAAAAGGGACAGTGTGCACACAACCCTTCCCTCCATGGCTGAACTTCCTTCTTTCTCAGGAAGCTATGAAAAACCCTTCATCTCCAGCATGACTGGCACCGTGGTGACCCCAGGAGAGAATGTGAGCCTGAAGTGTTTCTCCCGAATCAACTTTGATGTGTTTATTCTCACCAAAGAAGATGGGAATGACACCTCCCAGAGCCAAAGCTCCGCCCCCCAGGACAGAGGACGCCAGGCCATCTTCCTCTTGAAGGAAGTCTCCTCCACACAGGCAGGGACCTACAGATGCTACGGTGCCTTCAGCCAAGACCCCTATTTGTGGTCTCTCCCCAGTGACCAACTGCAGCTTCAGGTCAAAGGTGAGGAAACCCATCCCATGGGAGGCAGATGTATATACTATATATAATTATTATGAAATATACACAGTATATAGAAATATGTTTATATATTAATAGATTATATATAATACAGGTAATGTAAATGTATGTATATTTATTTTTAATCAATAAAAATGTGTAACATAATGGCTAGTAGAAAAATAAAGTCATACAGTGTAACAAAATAAGACTGACAGAAGCAGCTACTGTTTGAGAAGAGGGCTCATGGCAACCCCCTCCAGTAGTCTTGCCTGGAGAATTCCATGGACAGAGGAGCTTGTTGGGCTATAATCCTTGGGGTTACGAGGAGTCAGACATGACTGAAGTGACTTAGCATGCACAAGAACATCCCTTGGGGGTATATATTTTTAACAGAAATTTGAATGAAATCAGAGAGGCTGATCTGTGTATCAAAAGCAGGACAGGGAGAGGAGCCAGCATGTGCAAAGACCCAGAGGTAGAGACTCACCCAAGAGCCCTCGGGTAACAACGACAGGCTGTTTGCTGTGGGAAGATCGAGTCCCAGGGGATTTCACACAAGGAGCAGGCAGGGCTCCAGTGGCATGGACTGGCAGCCTCCAGTTTCCCACATCTGTCTTTCCTCACCCCAGAAACTCCAACAGGTATTACCACTGAGCCAGCAATGACAGGAGGAGAGAAAGGTACTTCACTGTTTATTTGGTGAGGCTAGGCTGGGCGGGTTTCTGGCAGATCTAGTGGCCTGGAGAAATGAGCTTGGGTTTAGGGTCCATTAGGGGCATGATCTTCCCTAATGACTCAGTGGTAAAGAATCCACCTGCCCAACGGGGGGCCCAGGTTCAGCGCCTGAGTGGGGAAGATCCCATGGAGAAGGGAATGGTAATCCACTCCAGTATTCTTGCCAGGGAAATCGCAGGGACAGGGGAGCCGGGGGGGGGGTCGGGGGGGCTACAGTCCATGGAGTCCCAAGTGTTTGATAGGCCAGTGTGGCTGAAAAACAGCAGCAACAAAGGAGAATAAGCACCAGCTGTCTTTTTTCTCACAGCACCTGCAGCTTGGCATCCTTCTGCGGAGACTCAAGTCCGACTGAGCCTTGCTGCTCTGATTCTCCTGGGCATGGTGGTCCTGTTGGCTGAAACCTGGTGCAGCTGAGGGAGGTCCTTCCATGAAGCAAGATGAGCCCCTCATGAGTGGAGTGGCAATCACCGACGACCCTCTGCTGGCATCAAAGGACTGTGTTGACCTGGCTGAGGCAGGTGGAGGAGACAGGACCAAGGCTGGGTTACCCCTCAGATAAAGCAGTGTATTCACTTCCTGCTAGATCTGTAACAATGCAGCAAAAGCACGGTGGAAGCAAGCAACACAGGTTTACTCTCTTTTGGTTCCAGAGAGCAAATGTCTATAAAGCGTACCCACAGCCTGCGTTCCTCATTTAGTTTCCTGGTCAGTGTTCTCACCTTTCCTATCCCTGGGTTCCCCGTGTTCTACCTTGTCTCAAACAGCAGGGGAAATTAACAGAGTGAAAACCAAGAGCCTTCGGTACAAAGCAGGACAGGGAGAGGAGCCAGCATGTGCAAAGACCCAGAGGTAGAGACTCACCCAAGAGCCCTCGGGTAACAACGACAGGCTGTTTGCTGTGGGAAGATCGAGTCCCAGGGGATTTCACACAAGGAGCAGGCAGGGCTCCAGTGGCATGGACTGGCAGCCTCCAGTTTCCCACATCTGTCTTTCCTCACCCCAGAAACTCCAACAGGTATTACCACTGAGCCAGCAATGACAGGAGGAGAGAAAGGTACTTCACTGTTTATTTGGTGAGGCTAGGCTGGGCGGGTTTCTGGCAGATCTAGTGGCCTGGAGAAATGAGCTTGGGTTTAGGGTCCATTAGGGGCATGATCTTCCCTAATGACTCAGTGGTAAAGAATCCACCTGCCCAACAGGAGGCCCAGGTTCAGCGCCTGAGTTGGGAAGATCCCATGGAGAAGGGAATGGTAATCCACTCCAGTATTCTTGCCAGGGAAATCGCATGGACAGAGGAGCCTGGGGGGGGGTCGGGGGGGCTACAGTCCATGGAGTCCCAAGTGTTTGATAGGCCAGTGTGGCTGAAAAACAGCAGCAACAAAGGAGAATAAGCACCAGCTGTCTTTTTTCTCACAGCACCTGCAGCTTGGCATCCTTCTGCGGAGACTCAAGTCCGACTGAGCCTTGCTGCTCTGATTCTCCTGGGCATGGTGGTCCTGTTGGCTGAAACCTGGTGCAGCTGAGGGAGGTCCTTCCATGAAGCAAGATGAGCCCCTCATGAGTGGAGTGGCAATCACCGACGACCCTCTGCTGGCATCAAAGGACTGTGTTGACCTGGCTGAGGCAGGTGGAGGAGACAGGACCAAGGCTGGGTTACCCCTCAGATAAAGCAGTGTATTCACTTCCTGCTAGATCTGTAACAATGCAGCAAAAGCACGGTGGAAGCAAGCAACACAGGTTTACTCTCTTTTGGTTCCAGAGAGCAAATGTCTATAAAGCGTACCCACAGCCTGCGTTCCTCATTTAGTTTCCTGGTCAGTGTTCTCACCTTTTCCTATCCCTGGATTCTACCTATGTTCCCTGCCATGTGCCTCCCTCCATGACTTTCTCTCCTCCTCTCTACTTCCTTCCTCCTGTCTCAGTATCCCACCTCCTGCTTCCCTCTTAAAGACCATTTGTGGGGACTTCCCCAGTGGTTCAGTGGTCAAGAGTCTGCCCTGCAAGACAGGGGACGTGGGTTCAAAACCTGGTCCTGGAACTAAGACCCCACATGCTGCAGAGCAACTAAACCCGAGTGCAGCACCTAACTCCTTAGTGTGACAAAATAAACAACTAAAAAAATAACATTATAGGGACTTCCCTGGTGGCCCTGTGGCTAGGAGGTCCCAATGCAGGAGGTCTGGTCTGAATCCCTGGTGGGGGAATTAGATCCTATATGATGCATGATCGGAGGCAGCCAAATAGACAAAGTAAAATAAATATTTGTTTAAAATAACATTATATATGGAAAAATAATGTGATTATATTGGGCCCACGGGGACAACCCATGATAAGCCCCACCCAGCACCCTTAATTTCACTGCATCTGTGGTGCCCCTTTGACATGGAGGTTCGGGGTAGCTTGGCACTGTAAGAATCGCAAAGACACGACGGACAGCAAGCTGTTAGGGAAAGAGTCCATTTGGGAAGAGTTCCCGGGAGAGATCCACAGGTCCGAGAGATGGGCTGGACCGGGGAAATCACACCCCAGAGATGGGACGAGGAGGTTTTATTAGGGAGGAAAGGGGAGAAGAAAAAAGGGGAGGGGGATTCTTCAGAGCAGGCGCAGAGACAAAGTCTTTGTTTAAGATAGGCGGGAAATTAGTGATGAGTCTACTGTCCTTGAGTTGTCTGTGGGCATGGGGGTGTGCAGTTCTTGTCACTTTCCAGATGTAGTGGAGAATCTTTATGGCCAGAGCGAACTCCTTATCGCCAGCCTTGAGAGACTCCCAGGCACCAGCAGATCAGCAACAGACTGCTGACCCTTCAGAGACAGCAAGTTCACAGCTGCAGTGTTAACCCTTTAATAGCCCATAAACCTAACAGGCACAACTTCAGTTTGGGGGCCCTGCCTCTGCCTGCCATCTGGAGTTTGCTGAGTCTGGCTGTTGAGCTTGGAAATCCTTGGATTTATCCACTGCCTCATGGAGAGACTTGGAAATAAGTGAGTTTTTGTTTTGTTTTGTTTTAATATCTTAAGTCTTTACTGAATTTTGCTTTACAGTTTTGCTTCTGTTTTATGTTTTGTTTTTTTTGGTCATGAGGTATGTCAGATTGTAGGTCTACAAACAGGGATCGAAACCACACCCTCTGCATTGGAAGGCTAAGTACACTGGACCACCAGGGAAGTTCCTGGGAATAAACATTTTAATACTCTTCAAAATTTAGAACGTACATGATTTAAATAAAGATGCTTAATAAACCTCACTTATGTGTAATGTGTAAATTCCTAAAAGTGGTTGTTCTTGGTTGGATGGAAATGGCTCTAGGGATGGAAATGCTGATTTTTTTTTTCTGTAACATAGCCCTTCTTTTAAATTTAAAATTCAATAAAAGCTGAGTTGTTCTTGGTTGGTGGATATGAAATGTGATTATATTGGGCCCACGGGGACAACCCATGATAAGCCCCACCCAGCACCCTTAATTTCACTGCATCTGTGGTGCCCCTTTGACATGGAGGTTCGGGGTAGCTTGGCACTGTAAGAATCGCAAAGACACGACGGACAGCAAGCTGTTAGGGAAAGAGTCCATTTGGGAAGAGTTCCCGGGAGAGATCCACAGGTCCGAGAGATGGGCTGGACCGGGGAAATCACACCCCAGAGATGGGACGAGGAGGTTTTATTAGGGAGGAAAGGGGAGAAGAAAAAAGGGGAGGGGGATTCTTCAGAGCAGGCGCAGAGACAAAGTCTTTGTTTAAGATAGGCGGGAAATTAGTGATGAGTCTACTGTCCTTGAGTTGTCTGTGGGCATGGGGGTGTGCAGTTCTTGTCACTTTCCAGATGTAGTGGAGAATCTTTATGGCCAGAGCGAACTCCTTATCGCCAGCCTTGAGAGACTCCCAGGCACCAGCAGATCAGCAACAGACTGCTGACCCTTCAGAGACAGCAAGTTCACAGCTGCAGTGTTAACCCTTTAATAGCCCATAAACCTAACAGGCACAACTTCAGTTTGGGGGCCATGACTCTGCCTGCCATCTGGAGTTTGCTGAGTCTGGCTGTTGAGCTTGGAAATCCTTGGATTTATCCACTGCCTCATGGAGAGACTTGGAAATAAGTGAGTTTTTGTTTTGTTTTGTTTTAATATCTTAAGTCTTTACTGAATTTTGCTTTACAGTTTTGCTTCTGTTTTATGTTTTGTTTTTTTTGGTCATGAGGTATGTCAGATTGTAGGTCTACAAACAGGGATCGAAACCACACCCTCTGCATTGGAAGGCTAAGTACACTGGACCACCAGGGAAGTTCCTGGGAATAAACATTTTAATACTCTTCAAAATTTAGAACGTACATGATTTAAATAAAGATGCTTAATAAACCTCACTTATGTGTAATGTGTAAATTCCTAAAAGTGGTTGTTCTTGGTTGGATGGAAATGGCTCTAGGGATGGAAATGCTGATTTTTTTTTTCTGTAACATAGCCCTTCTTTTAAATTTAAAAATTATAGAAAGCAAGTATAAAAGCATGAGCATTTATGTTGCTTGGTTGGTTTGGGGATATGAATTACACAGAAGTTTGTGACGTTAGCAATTGTTCCTCTTTTGGCTGGGGTTTGGGGTTTTGTTTTTTCTGTTTCTGAGAAGAAAAATCTTTAAAAACATGAGACTAGAACAACAGAATCACAGAAAGGCTCACTCTGACCCCCATTACAGTTGAACTGATGAACACTTCAGGGACTCCTTAGCACCAAGCTATTTAAGTGAAGAATAAATATCCTTAGACTTAAGCCTAAGTGGATACTGCACAGAGAAACATACGGATAATAAGTCACCACGCGCTCTTCATCAAGGCTGTATATTGGCACCCTGCCTATTTAACCTATATGCAGAGAACATCATGCAAAATGCCAGTTTGGATGAAGCAAAGCTGGAATCAAGATGACCAGAGAAATACCAATAATTTCAGATATGCGGATGACACCACCCTTACAGCAGAAAGTAAGGAGGAACTAAAAAGCCTCTTGATGAAGGTGAAAGAGGAGAGTAAAAAAGCTGGCTCAAAACTTGATATTCGGGCTTCCCTGGTGGTCCAGTGAATAAGGACACCGCCTTGCAGTGCAAGGGGTGCCGGTTCGATCCCTGGCCTGGGAAGATCCCACGTGCCGCGGAGCAGCTGGACGGATGTGTCCAATTACAGAGCTGGAGCTCTGGAGCGCATACGCCCAGAGCCGGTGCTCTGCGACAACAGAGGCCACCACAATGGGGCCCACACGGGCCAAAGAACAAAGATGGATGAAAATAGATAAATGAAAGACCAATAGAAGTAGCCCGCCTGCTCTCCTCCCTCCCCATCCCACCCCCAAAAAATAAATAAATAAATAAATCTTTAAAACTCGATATTCAGGACTTCCCTGGTAGCTCAGTGGTAAACAGTTCGCCTGCCAATGCAGGAGACACGGGTCGCATCCCTGATCCAAGAAGATCTCACATGCTGCAGAGCAACTAAGCCCATGGGCCACAACTACTGAAACCCGTGTGCCGTAGGACCCAAGGTCCACAACACCAGAAAAATCACCTCAACAAGAAGCCTGCTCAGTAAGTCAAAAAGAGAAAGACAAGCACAGTATACTAACACATATATGTGAAATCTATACAGTATACTAACACATACATATATGGACTCTAGTAAGATGGTACTGCATGATAACACATGCAGTGAAACAATGGAAAAACAGACATAGTGAACAGACATATGGACATTGTGGGGAATGAACAGTGGGTGGGAGGCATAGAGGGAGTAACGTGGAAACCTATACTATCATATGTGAAAAAGATAGCTATTGTCATTGCACTGTGGGAGTAGGGGGTCCTGCAGGGGTACTGTGAGATGGCCTGGCACGGTAGGATGTGGGGGACTGGGAGTGGGGTGCAGGACAGAGGGACTAGGGATATACATATGACTAATCTGGGATTATACATATCTGTAAACAACAAAACTCTGTAAAATAAAACACACAAAAAAGAAGTCTGCTCACCTCAACTAGAGAGTAGCCCCCATTCCCGATATGGATGAACCCTTACAGCAGAAAGTAAGGAGGAACTAAAAAGCCTCTTGATGAAGGTGAAAGAGGAGAGTAAAAAAGCTGGCTCAAAACTTGATATTCGGGCTTCCCTGGTGGTCCAGTGAATAAGGACACCGCCTTGCAGTGCAAGGGGTGCCGGTTCGATCCCTGGCCTGGGAAGATCCCACGTGCCGCGGAGCAGCTGGACGGATGTGTCCAATTACAGAGCTGGAGCTCTGGAGCGCATACGCCCAGAGCCGGTGCTCTGCGACAACAGAGGCCACCACAATGGGGCCCACACGGGCCAAAGAACAAAGATGGATGAAAATAGATAAATGAAAGACCAATAGAAGTAGCCCGCCTGCTCTCCTCCCTCCCCATCCCACCCCCAAAAAATAAATAAATAAATAAATCTTTAAAACTCGATATTCAGGACTTCCCTGGTAGCTCAGTGGTAAACAGTTCGCCTGCCAATGCAGGAGACACGGGTCGCATCCCTGATCCAAGAAGATCTCACATGCTGCAGAGCAACTAAGCCCATGGGCCACAACTACTGAAACCCGTGTGCCGTAGGACCCAAGGTCCACAACACCAGAAAAATCACCTCAACAAGAAGCCTGCTCAGTAAGTCAAAAAGAGAAAGACAAGCACAGTATACTAACACATATATGTGAAATCTATACAGTATACTAACACATACATATATGGACTCTAGTAAGATGGTACTGCATGATAACACATGCAGTGAAACAATGGAAAAACAGACATAGTGAACAGACATATGGACATTGTGGGGAATGAACAGTGGGTGGGAGGCATAGAGGGAGTAACGTGGAAACCTATACTATCATATGTGAAAAAGATAGCTATTGTCATTGCACTGTGGGAGTAGGGGGTCCTGCAGGGGTACTGTGAGATGGCCTGGCACGGTAGGATGTGGGGGACTGGGAGTGGGGTGCAGGACAGAGGGGACTAGGGATATACATATGACTAATCTGGGATTATACATATCTGTAAACAACAAAACTCTGTAAAATAAAACACACAAAAAAGAAGTCTGCTCACCTCAACTAGAGAGTAGCCCCCATTCCCTGCAACTAGAGAAGAGCCTGCAGCAACAGTGAAAACCCATAATCACCCAATATAAATAAATAAATAGCTTTAAAAAAAAAAAAAACCTCAGCATTCAAAAAACAAAGATCATGGCATCTGGCCCCATCACTTCTTGGCAAATTGATAGGCAATCAGTGGAAACATGACAGACTTTATTTTATTGGGTTCCAAAATCACTGTGGATGGTAACTGCATCCATGAAATTAAAAGAGGCTTGCTGCTTGGAAGAAAACCTGTGACAAACCTAGACAGCGTATTCATAAGCAGAGACATCACTTTGCCGACAGATTCATTTAGTGAAAGCTATGGTTTCTCCAGTAATCCTGCACGAATGTGAGAGTTGGATCCTAAAGAAAGTTGAATGCCAAAGAACTGATGCCTTTGCACTGTGGTGTTGGAGGAAGACTCCTTGGACTACAAGGAGATCAAAACAGTCAACCCTAAAGGAAATCAACCCTGAATATTCAATGGAAGAACTGATACTGAAGTCAAAGCTCCATTTGACTCAAAGCTACAAAGCTCCACCTGATGCGAAGGGCCGACTCACTGGAAAAGATCGCGTGCTGGGGAAAATAGAAGGAGAAAGGGACAACAGAAGATAAGATGGTTGGATGGCATCACGGAGTCAATGGGCATGAGATTGCAAGCTCTGGGGAGATGGTGAAGGACAGGGAAGCCTGGTGTGCTGCAGTCCATGTGCTCATAAAGTGTCAGACATGACTGAGTGACTGAACTGAACTGCACTGAACTTCAATGGACAAAAGTTTGAGCAAACTCTGGGAGATAGTGAAGAACAGGGAAGCCTGAGGCCCTGTAGTCCATTGGGTCACAAAGAGATGGACACGACTGAGCAACTGAACAACAACCACCTCTTCGTCTGAGTTGGAACCTTCAATTGTCTCCTCAGTCCTGGGAGAAAGCCTTCTCCTCAGCCATAAACCTCTGAAATTGCAACCCCTCCACCATGTGCTCTCCACTCAGGCCATGACCCACATACACACATGGGAGATTCAAGCAGTCTGAAGCTAACTGACCACATGATGCTGATGTCAAGCTTGGGCGATGCAGTGCTGCACGACCCCCTGGGGAAATTCTAGGAGAACTTGGAGGGGTTTCTCAGTGTGCAAGATTTGTGTGACTACCGATGGCTACAGAGTCCTCAGACCCGATGAGTCAAGGGCTGAGTAGATCACATGGAACAACAATCCAAGTCAGCACAGTTTTGTGAGGATTATAAACAAACTTCCACATGTGATTCCATAGAGTGAGCTCTCAATAAGGGTAGAGGACAAAGATTTCAGATTTGTGGAAAAGAGCATCACATTTAGGGGAAAGGAGAGGAAGATTGTAAACCAAAATCACTTGGTGGTTTTTCTTCATATTTATCTATTTGTCTGGGTCAAATCTTAGTTGTGACATGCGGGATCCTTAGTTGCAGCATATGAATTCTTAAATGCAGCATGTGGAATCTAGTTCCCTGACTAGGGATTGAACCCATGCCCCCCACATTGAGATCCCAGAGTCCTAGCCACTGGACCACCAGGGAAGTCCCCAAATTACATGTTTATCCAGAAGAAGAGATGACAGACTTACTCGGTAAGGTTCAGCCAGTGTGATCCTTTATGGATGAAGGGTAGCAAACCCAGTAAAAACACCTTGTTGGGTTCAGAACTGATGCTCCTGGATGGAGTCAGTGCTACCAGTATGTTGGGAATATAGTCAAGGGAAGAGGAAGAACTAACAATTAGGATGTTCCCTCTCCAGAGATACCTGTTCCAGACGATTTACACACACCATGAGTGTAGCTTCTCAGAATCTCATGAGGATAGCACCCAAGGAGATGGAAGTTCAGGGTTTAGAAGCAAGAGCCATGAGCTCTCATGGCATTTCAGAGCCGATCTTAGACTGGGGATTATTTCTGTCCTGGTCTTCATCTCTGATCTCTCTTACTGCTGAGCTAACAGGGAGTTTTACTGCTCAAGAGGCAAAGTATATGTGTGCTTAGTCGCTACGACATGTCTGACTCTCTGTGACTCCATGGACTGTAACCCACCAGGCTCCTCTGTCCATAGGATTCTCCAGGCAAGAATACTGGAGTGGGTTGCCAGTCCCTCCTCCACCAAACCTTCCCAACCCAGGGATTGAACCTGCATCTCCTGCCTTGGCAGATGGATTCTTTATCACTGAACCACCTGGGAAGCCCCCTCATGAGGCAACAGGGATGAAACAGGGATCAGGCTGGACTGATGTTTGAAGTTCGAATTAACATCTTCATGGTGAAGGCTACGATGGCAAGCCACACCTCCTGTCCCAGGAGGAAGAGGATGTGAACCATTTTCACTGCAGGACTGAGAACTGAAAGCAATTGCATAACTTCCTGGAGGTGTGGGCCACTTGAGAGATCAGTCTGTCCTTCATAAGAAGAGTGCTGCAGGGCCAGTTGCAGCTTGAACACGGGATCATGTCCGTGGATCTGCCCAGGCTGCTGTTTCTTGGTGAGTGGGGGAGACAGGGTTAGGTATAGCCTAAAGAACGGCTACAGGAGGGCACGGCTGGTGGTTCTTTAGGGCAGGGCTGTTCACCTCACCCGGTCTTTCTTTCTAGGGTTGTGTCTAAGCCAGAGCACTTGGGCACAGGAAGGTGAGTGTTCTGTGTGAGCCCAAGGACCAGTGAGCTCTAAGCCAGATCTCAGCTCTCTTGGCACCTGGGAAGAGGGGACTCAGCATTGAGACTGGGGGCTGTGAGAGCGGAAGAAGTGGGAGGCAGGAGAGAGAAAAAACACACCTGTGTGTCCTTCCTCTGTTCCCTTTGTTCTAGGAAATCTCCCCCCACCTCTCATCACAGCTCTGCCTAGGTCCATAGTTCCATATAAGAACCGGGTGACCATCTTGTGTCAAACATCTAAACGTGCTGAATACAAGATATGGAAGTTCAGGGTTTAGAAGCAAGAGCCATGAGCTCTCATGGCATTTCAGAGCCGATCTTAGACTGGGGATTATTTCTGTCCTGGTCTTCATCTCTGATCTCTCTTACTGCTGAGCTAACAGGGAGTTTTACTGCTCAAGAGGCAAAGTATATGTGTGCTTAGTCGCTACGACATGTCTGACTCTCTGTGACTCCATGGACTGTAACCCACCAGGCTCCTCTGTCCATAGGATTCTCCAGGCAAGAATACTGGAGTGGGTTGCCAGTCCCTCCTCCACCAAACCTTCCCAACCCAGGGATTGAACCTGCATCTCCTGCCTTGGCAGATGGATTCTTTATCACTGAACCACCTGGGAAGCCCCCTCATGAGGCAACAGGGATGAAACAGGGATCAGGCTGGACTGATGTTTGAAGTTCGAATTAACATCTTCATGGTGAAGGCTACGATGGCAAGCCACACCTCCTGTCCCAGGAGGAAGAGGATGTGAACCATTTTCACTGCAGGACTGAGAACTGAAAGCAATTGCATAACTTCCTGGAGGTGTGGGCCACTTGAGAGATCAGTCTGTCCTTCATAAGAAGAGTGCTGCAGGGCCAGTTGCAGCTTGAACACGGGATCATGTCCGTGGATCTGCCCAGGCTGCTGTTTCTTGGTGAGTGGGGGAGACAGGGTTAGGTATAGCCTAAAGAACGGCTACAGGAGGGCACGGCTGGTGGTTCTTTAGGGCAGGGCTGTTCACCTCACCCGGTCTTTCTTTCTAGGGTTGTGTCTAAGCCAGAGCACTTGGGCACAGGAAGGTGAGTGTTCTGTGTGAGCCCAAGGACCAGTGAGCTCTAAGCCAGATCTCAGCTCTCTTGGCACCTGGGAAGAGGGGACTCAGCATTGAGACTGGGGGCTGTGAGAGCGGAAGAAGTGGGAGGCAGGAGAGAGAAAAAACACACCTGTGTGTCCTTCCTCTGTTCCCTTTGTTCTAGGAAATCTCCCCCCACCTCTCATCACAGCTCTGCCTAGGTCCATAGTTCCATATAAGAACCGGGTGACCATCTTGTGTCAAACATCTAAACGTGCTGAATACAAGATATCAAGAGTGAAAACCCCAGAGCCCATGGACAGGGAGGAATGGATCATGCTTACGAAGACCAACACTTGGGTTATCCCAGAGATGACAACAGACTATGCAGGGCTGTACCACTGCTCCTATCAGAGAGGAGGCCACTGGTCCCAGTTCAGCGACCCCCTGAGGCTGGTGATGAGCGGTGAGTGAGACACAGAGGTAGCAGAGCCAGGACTGACCCTCTGTGGAAGGCAGGACCAGGCTCTGGGGACAGGAAGCAGGAGGACCAAGCCTCTGTCTTTAGCAAGCTCTCAGGGGTGGTGCTGAGACAGATTTCCTCAGGGCAAAGAGGGGAAGGAGGGGAAAGAAACCAGAGCCAGGTCTGCTCCAGGGGTCAAAAAGGGACAGTGCACACACAACCCTTCCCTCCATGGCTGAACTTCCTTCTTTCTCAGGAAGCTATGTCAAACCCTCCCTCTCCAGCATGGCTGGCACCGTGGTGACTCCAGGAGAGAATGTGAGCCTGCAGTGTTTCTCCAGAATCAACTTTGATGTATTTGTTCTCACCAAAGAAGATGGGAATGATACCTTCCAGAGCCAATGCTCTGCCCCCCAGGACAGAGGGCGCCAGGCCATCTTCCTCTTGAAGGAAGTCTCCTCCACACAGGCAGGGACCTACAGATGCTACGGTGCCTTCAACCAAGACCCTTATGTGTGGTCTTTCCCCAGTGACCAACTACAGCTTCAAGTCAAAGGTGAGGAAGCCCAGCCCACACATTCCATGTCCCCCTGGGAGCTGAGTCTGTCCAGTTAAGCAGTGGCTTTAGAAGGAGAACAGCAGGAGGGAAGGTATGGTGAACACCATCTGCTTAGACATGAATCTATAAGGAACTCACTCCCCTTGCCCACTTCAAAGTCCTCCTACCACAAAGCCCAAGGCTGGGAAAGAGCCGTTAGATCACTGGGAATCTATGTGGTGAGAGCCTCACAGAGAAAAAATGAAGATGACCTCTTCCATTTCATCTCTGTTTTCAGAAAAACTACTGACTCTCCCAGTACCACCCAACCCAAACATTCAACTGGTGAATAACTGAATTTAGGTGAAAAACTGAAAAGAGATTCTGTGTTCCCTTCTCTCTGACCCGGAGTGGAAAGTGTTGCTTACCAGAGACAGTCAGCTTTCAAAGAGGGGTTCTTATGGCTGGGGGAAGGAAGCCAACTGATACAGGAGATAGGGCTGCTCTCCATGAGGGAAAGGAGAATAAAAGGTATACAGATTCCATTGGGATCCATAGATACCATTCACCTCTGGTCCATATTGCCAATATTCTAGAATTCATAGCCTCCCCACTGAGGTCTGCTCCCCAAAGGGCTAGTCTCCCAATATCAGCTCAGAATAACTGAAATGATCAAATAACTTTGTTCTCTGGCAGCTTCATCCCTAGACTGCACTGAAGACACCCAGATGATGAGCTATTTCTGCAATGAATTCCCTGCTAATGTCTTTCCCCTCCTCTGAGTCTCATTTCCTTCACAGATGTAGATGAAAACTCTGCACAGGATTAAGGACTGCTGGGCTAAGACGTTCTGTGGTTGTGCCACTGTCACTTCTTTCTTACAAAAATTTTTTTTTCCGTGCCAAACGAGCAATTATCTTTCCAGAATCAACTTTGATGTATTTGTTCTCACCAAAGAAGATGGGAATGATACCTTCCAGAGCCAATGCTCTGCCCCCCAGGACAGAGGGCGCCAGGCCATCTTCCTCTTGAAGGAAGTCTCCTCCACACAGGCAGGGACCTACAGATGCTACGGTGCCTTCAACCAAGACCCTTATGTGTGGTCTTTCCCCAGTGACCAACTACAGCTTCAAGTCAAGGTGAGGAAGCCCAGCCCACACATTCCATGTCCCCCTGGGAGCTGAGTCTGTCCAGTTAAGCAGTGGCTTTAGAAGGAGAACAGCAGGAGGGAAGGTATGGTGAACACCATCTGCTTAGACATGAATCTATAAGGAACT
Organism: Tragulus kanchil; assembly: GCA_022376925.1. NCBI lineage: Eukaryota > Metazoa > Chordata > Mammalia > Artiodactyla > Tragulidae > Tragulus > Tragulus kanchil. The sequence continues at coordinate 132,866,000 of JAIOJX010000031.1, forward strand.
CACTCCCCTTGCCCACTTCAAAGTCCTCCTACCACAAAGCCCAAGGCTGGGAAAGAGCCGTTAGATCACTGGGAATCTATGTGGTGAGAGCCTCACAGAGAAAAAATGAAGATGACCTCTTCCATTTCATCTCTGTTTTCAGAAAAACTACTGACTCTCCCAGTACCACCCAACCCAAACATTCAACTGGTGAATAACTGAATTTAGGTGAAAAACTGAAAAGAGATTCTGTGTTCCCTTCTCTCTGACCCGGAGTGGAAAGTGTTGCTTACCAGAGACAGTCAGCTTTCAAAGAGGGGTTCTTATGGCTGGGGGAAGGAAGCCAACTGATACAGGAGATAGGGCTGCTCTCCATGAGGGAAAGGAGAATAAAAGGTATACAGATTCCATTGGGATCCATAGATACCATTCACCTCTGGTCCATATTGCCAATATTCTAGAATTCATAGCCTCCCCACTGAGGTCTGCTCCCCAAAGGGCTAGTCTCCCAATATCAGCTCAGAATAACTGAAATGATCAAATAACTTTGTTCTCTGGCAGCTTCATCCCTAGACTGCACTGAAGACACCCAGATGATGAGCTATTTCTGCAATGAATTCCCTGCTAATGTCTTTCCCCTCCTCTGAGTCTCATTTCCTTCACAGATGTAGATGAAAACTCTGCACAGGATTAAGGACTGCTGGGCTAAGACTTTCTGTGGTTGTGCCACTGTCACTTCTTTCTTACATCTTGAGAAGAATTTAGTATGAACTTGTGTCCTGTGCCAAAACATGTTTCTATGGCTGTGCTGTGTGTGTTGGAGGACCATTCACAGACAAGCAGATGCATATGAGGAGCTTCCAAAGCTGGAGGGGTACTCAAGAGAAGGGGTTTGCCCTTGAACTCTTTGGTCTTGAGTTGACCGTGCCATCATAGAGAAAATGTGCAATGCGAAGTTAACTCTGTACATTTGAGTTAGATAAGGCAGGAAGGGAGATGCAGGTGTGGAAGTGACAAGCAGAAAGATTGCAAAGAAAATAGCTAAGATTATCCAGGCACTGTGAGTAGAGTGCCTTAGGAGGGGAGTCCTAAGGAAAAAATATAAGTATGCAAGTAAACAAATTCTACTGGGGTCAAAAATACCTAAAAGATGAATAGAACTTGGATTTGAAAATTATGGGAGGAGGTTGCTATATCCAGCTCACAACCTGTTTGGTTTAAAGCAACCTTTTTTTTTAATTGGAATCTAGTCAACATGTGAAGAATCCTTTTTGTTTTCAGTGGTTGCTATTATGTAATGAAAATGTGTACTTTTCCTACACATTTCCATATAATGGCTCACATCAATTTCTTGCATTGAGCTCTCCCCCAGAGCTTTGCTAATGTCACACTCTGGACTCACCTCTGCTGGCTCTTTTCTGAGCTGTGCTTCCTCTACCCCAGGGGTAAGCAAATATTTCCTGTCATCAGCCAGATAGTCAGTGTGTGGATATCAGATCTCTTTCTCAACCTCTCAATTCTGACCCCATGCACAAAAACAGCCACAGACAAGATGCAGAAGCAAGTGAGCCGCAGTCATGTTCCGATGAAACAGTAGATACAGGCGCCGAAGCTTGAATCTCAGTTCGCTTGCACATGCCACAAAATTTTATTCTACTTTTTTTGGATTCTTGTCAACAGTTTAAAAATGTAAGTCTATTCTGAGCTCAAGGGCCACAGGAGAACAGGTGGGTGGGGGTTTGGTCCGTGTGTCATGGTGTGCTGATACCTATAACATACACATTTCCAAGTGCTTTCTTTTTTAATTTTTTATTGAATTTGTTACAATACTGCCTCTGTTTTGTGTTTTGGTGGTGGGAGGTGGCCACAAGGCATGTGGGATCTTAGCTCCCCCACCAAAGATGGAACCCCCATCCCCGGCACTGAAAGACAAATTCGCAACCACTGGACCTCTGAGGAAGTCCTTTCAAGTGTTTTATCTATGACTTCATGAAACAAGCAAACGAGGTGGTCAAAGTTCATTCTTCTTTTCTAAGAAATGGAGTCAAAAATTCTGAGCTTCGAGATTGTGGTCAGATCTGAGGAAACACTCAGAAACCATGCAGTGTGTGACGGTTCTTAATAAGGATGGCTGCTCTCTCACTGTTTCCTCCTTTGCAGCCCCATCTGAGGACCTACCTTCCCAAGAGAGACGCCAACGCATTCTGATCGGTGTCCCAGTGGCCATGGGTCTCCTGTTCCTCATCCTACTCTTCTTCCTCATCCTCTGCTGCCTACACAAAGCCAAAAAAAGTAGGTCCTTGAGCGGGAGGAGGGGAAGCCTGCAAGGAGATCCCTGTGATGCAAATCCTACTGGGGAAATGGGGAAAGGCATTTTGGGAGGTGGGGAAAGGGGCCAAGGGGGTCCAGAAGCAATGAGGTGTGGGCTGTTTTTCTGGTTCACGCTGTGATTTCCATAACTTCCTTCCAGATGACAGGCCTGGGGGGAAATCTACAATGACCCTACCCAAAACACAACACTCTCTTTGTTATGTTCACTAGTTTGTTGTATTTATTTTTGCTGTATCATTTTTCATTATCAAAGATGAAAAGATGAGAAAATTCAGCCTCTTAAACTGCTGGTGGAAGGATACACTCGAATATCAAGGATTATTTAAAATGAACAAGATGCAGAAGCAGTGAGCCGCAGTCATGTTCCGATGAAACAGTAGATACAGGCGCCGAAGCTTGAATCTCAGTTCGCTTGCACATGCCACAAAATTTTATTCTACTTTTTTTGGATTCTTGTCAACAGTTTAAAAATGTAAGTCTATTCTGAGCTCAAGGGCCACAGGAGAACAGGTGGGTGGGGGTTTGGTCCGTGTGTCATGGTGTGCTGATACCTATAACATACACATTTCCAAGTGCTTTCTTTTTTAATTTTTTATTGAATTTGTTACAATACTGCCTCTGTTTTGTGTTTTGGTGGTGGGAGGTGGCCACAAGGCATGTGGGATCTTAGCTCCCCCACCAAAGATGGAACCCCCATCCCCGGCACTGAAAGACAAATTCGCAACCACTGGACCTCTGAGGAAGTCCTTTCAAGTGTTTTATCTATGACTTCATGAAACAAGCAAACGAGGTGGTCAAAGTTCATTCTTCTTTTCTAAGAAATGGAGTCAAAAATTCTGAGCTTCGAGATTGTGGTCAGATCTGAGGAAACACTCAGAAACCATGCAGTGTGTGACGGTTCTTAATAAGGATGGCTGCTCTCTCACTGTTTCCTCCTTTGCAGCCCCATCTGAGGACCTACCTTCCCAAGAGAGACGCCAACGCATTCTGATCGGTGTCCCAGTGGCCATGGGTCTCCTGTTCCTCATCCTACTCTTCTTCCTCATCCTCTGCTGCCTACACAAAGCCAAAAAAAGTAGGTCCTTGAGCGGGAGGAGGGGAAGCCTGCAAGGAGATCCCTGTGATGCAAATCCTACTGGGGAAATGGGGAAAGGCATTTTGGGAGGTGGGGAAAGGGGCCAAGGGGGTCCAGAAGCAATGAGGTGTGGGCTGTTTTTCTGGTTCACGCTGTGATTTCCATAACTTCCTTCCAGATGACAGGCCTGGGGGGAAATCTACAATGACCCTACCCAAAACACAACACTCTCTTTGTTATGTTCACTAGTTTGTTGTATTTATTTTTTGCTGTATCATTTTTCATTATCAAAGATGAAAAGATGAGAAAATTCAGCCTCTTAAACTGCTGGTGGAAGGATACACTCGTTCACCAACATAGTCACCAGGGCATTATTTACAATATTACAGAACAATGTAAAACAATATATAAACCACACGTGATGGTGTAAGACTTGCAAAGACACAATGGACAGCAAGCTATTAGGGGAAAAGTTTATTTGGGAAGAGTTTCCTGGCGAGATCCACAGGTCCAAAAGGTGGGCCAGTGAAGTCGCACCCTGGAGATGGGACGAGATGGTTTTATCTGGGAGGAGAAGGGGAAAAAAAAGAAAGGGGAGGGTGTTTCTTAGAGCAGGCACAGAAACAAAGTCTTTGTTTAAACTGAGAGGGAAATTAGTGATGAGTCAACTGTCCTTGAGTCGTCTGTGGGCATGGGGGTGTGCAGTTCTTGTTACTTTCTAGACCGGGTGGAAAATCTTCATGGCCAGGGCAAGCGCCTTATCACCGGCCTTGAGAGACTCCCAGGCACCAGCAGATCAGCAACAGGCCCCTTGCTGCTGACCCTGCAGGGCCAGCGGGGTCGCAGCTGCAGTGTTAACCCTTTAATAGCCTATCAACCTAACAGATGGTACAGCTAATGCCGCCATTAAAAATATTGTTTAGGAAACATCTCTAGTAACAAAGAGAAATATTCATGCTATAATATTGTGTTTTTAAAATTACAGGTATAGAAAACAAACCAGTGATTATCAATGGATAATTAAGGCATAGGGGATTAAGAGGTATAAACTAGTAGGTGTAGATAAGCTACAAGGATGGGACTTTCCTGGCAGTCCAGCAGCTACGACTCTGCATTCCCAATGCAGGGGGCACGAGTATGATCTCTGGTCAATGAACTAGATCCCACATGCCACAATGAGGGGGAAAAAATGAAAAGATCCCAAATGACCCAACAACATGGGAACATAGCCAATATTTTATAAGAACTATAAATGGAGTATAACCTTTTAAAACAGTGAATCATTATATGCCTGTAACTCATATTGTTCTTTCAATCATGCTTCAATTAAAAAAAAAAAAAAAAGATTCTCTCTTTGTCAGTGCAAGCTGCTTTAACAGCACACCATGGACCAGGTGCTTCAAGCAGTCAGCATTTGTTTCTGAGAATTCTGGAGGTGGGCAGGTCTGAGATGTAGGTTCTGGGGGTTCAGTTTCTGGTGAGGATTCCCTTGAAGATAGTTGCTTCCTTGGTATCCTCAACAAAGCAGAGAGACTAAGCTAGAACTTTAGCTAAACACAAGAATCCCACCCTCAGGACTTCATCTAAACTTGAGTACCTCCCAGGGGCATCATCTCTAAACACCATCACACACAGGTTCCCATTTCAGCAGGTGAATTGGGGGGCCCACAGATACACAGTCCATAACAACCTTCTCTTTCCCTTTAGATGCTGCAAGGAAAAGGGGCCACCCAGAGGCAGCTGGATGGGTGAATGGACCGGTAAGGTCTTCCTCCCTGAGTCTGCCCCCAACTGTCCCTTGGACCCCCGTGTCACACCTATTTCATATTCCTCTTCCTTCCTCAGGCCTCTGAGGCTGCGGACCCACAGGAAGTCACCTATTCCCAGGTGACCTGCACTGTTCCCCACCAGGGGACAACTGGGACACCCTCCTCGGTACCCAGACAGACCCAGACCAGTGAGTACGCTACCCTGGCCCTCAGATAAGTCAGGCACTGGTATCAGCACTTCATCTGGGTGGCAGCATCCACAGCTACCTCTTGGTAGCTCCCTCCTCTAGAGCTGAAGTTCCAGGTCTGAGACTGGTAGTCTTGTTAAGGGAGCCCACGTTACGCAGAAGGTCCTGCTGCCTGCCAAAATCTAGAGCCCTCAACAGCATCACTCAATCAATCCCAGAATCTCTCATCACCTCGGCATTCCTGAGCCCCTCTGAAGTCATTGAAAGAGTGACAAGGGTAATGTTGTGTACAGTTTTCATTATTCATTAATTAAATATTGTTGTTCAGTCACTGTCATGTCCAACTTTTTGTGACCCCATTGTTGTCCCTTACCATCTCTCGAGTTTTACTATAAATGGAGTATAACCTTTTAAAACAGTGAATCATTATATGCCTGTAACTCATATTGTTCTTTCAATCATGCTTCAATTAAAAAAAAAAAAAAAAGATTCTCTCTTTGTCAGTGCAAGCTGCTTTAACAGCACACCATGGACCAGGTGCTTCAAGCAGTCAGCATTTGTTTCTGAGAATTCTGGAGGTGGGCAGGTCTGAGATGTAGGTTCTGGGGGTTCAGTTTCTGGTGAGGATTCCCTTGAAGATAGTTGCTTCCTTGGTATCCTCAACAAAGCAGAGAGACTAAGCTAGAACTTTAGCTAAACACAAGAATCCCACCCTCAGGACTTCATCTAAACTTGAGTACCTCCCAGGGGCATCATCTCTAAACACCATCACACACAGGTTCCCATTTCAGCAGGTGAATTGGGGGGCCCACAGATACACAGTCCATAACAACCTTCTCTTTCCCTTTAGATGCTGCAAGGAAAAGGGGCCACCCAGAGGCAGCTGGATGGGTGAATGGACCGGTAAGGTCTTCCTCCCTGAGTCTGCCCCCAACTGTCCCTTGGACCCCCGTGTCACACCTATTTCATATTCCTCTTCCTTCCTCAGGCCTCTGAGGCTGCGGACCCACAGGAAGTCACCTATTCCCAGGTGACCTGCACTGTTCCCCACCAGGGGACAACTGGGACACCCTCCTCGGTACCCAGACAGACCCAGACCAGTGAGTACGCTACCCTGGCCCTCAGATAAGTCAGGCACTGGTATCAGCACTTCATCTGGGTGGCAGCATCCACAGCTACCTCTTGGTAGCTCCCTCCTCTAGAGCTGAAGTTCCAGGTCTGAGACTGGTAGTCTTGTTAAGGGAGCCCACGTTACGCAGAAGGTCCTGCTGCCTGCCAAAATCTAGAGCCCTCAACAGCATCACTCAATCAATCCCAGAATCTCTCATCACCTCGGCATTCCTGAGCCCCTCTGAAGTCATTGAAAGAGTGACAAGGGTAATGTTGTGTACAGTTTTCATTATTCATTAATTAAATATTGTTGTTCAGTCACTGTCATGTCCAACTTTTTGTGACCCCATGGGCTGTAGCAGTCCAGGCTCCCCTGTCCCTTACCATCTCTCAGAGTTTGTTCAAATTCACGTCTGTTGAGTCAGTGATACTGTCTAGCCATCTCATCCATTTTACCTTCAACCTTTTCCAGCATCAGGGTCTTTTCCAATGAGTCAGCTCTTCACATCGGGTGGCCAAAGTACTGGAACTTCAACTTCAGCATCATTCCTGCCAATGAATATTCAGGGTTGATTTCCTTTCACCATGACAAGGTTGTGATCCATGAAGGGGATCAATTGAATGTGTACTTAAATCTTCTTGGGTACCAAGTTTTATGTTACAGCCTTCTGAAAACAAAAGCTGAGAATGTTCATTACCTACATGCCTTCACTATAAGAAATACCAAAGGAAGCTATTTAAGTAAAAGAAAACCTATAACAGATAAATATTTGAATCTATAAAAAGTAATGAGAGGGGCCAAAGAACAAAGATGGATGAAAATAGATAAATGAAAGACCAATAGAAGTGGCCCACCCACCCCACTCCCTCCCCAACCCACTCCCCCCACTAAAAAAAGACTTGCTATTAAAAAAAAAAAAAAGTAATGAGAAAGGGCTGAACATCACCTTTTAAGGAATCTATCAGGAGTCTTGATTGATAAGAAATTCTGGTAGATTTTCTTCTTTTTTTTTTTCAGCACTTACTTTCTTTTAATTATTTATTTATTTGACTGTGCTGGGTCTTAGCTGTGGCATGTGGGATCTAGTTCCCTGAACAGGGATCAAACCCAGGTCCTCTGCATTGGGAATGCAGAATCTTAACCACTGGACCACCAGAGAAGTCCTTCTGGTAGATTTTTGACCTTTACTCTGAAACAGTGTCTGCTTTGAGGTTACTGAGCACTGCGTAACTGGAGATTCATGAAAATATCTTTGAAATAGGATTTCCAGTTCACAAAAATCCTCAGATACAAATACCCTCATTGTCATTGCTTTTGTATAATCAGTGCTTTCTTTTGCAAATTGACCATTTGTAGAGGTATAGGGACACAGGAAAGATTATAAAACCATCATTCCTGTTGAAGAGTTTGTTGTCTAGGGTAGGAGTCCATAAATTAGAGCTCATGGACCAAGCCTCAGTTTTCATTATTCATTAATTAAATATTGTTGTTCAGTCACTGTCATGTCCAACTTTTGTGACCCCATGGGCTGTAGCAGTCCAGGCTCCTGTCCCTTACCATCTCTCAGAGTTTGTTCAAATTCACGTCTGTTGAGTCAGTGATACTGTCTAGCCATCTCATCCATTTTACCTTCAACCTTTTCCAGCATCAGGGTCTTTTCCAATGAGTCAGCTCTTCACATCGGGTGGCCAAAGTACTGGAACTTCAACTTCAGCATCATTCCTGCCAATGAATATTCAGGGTTGATTTCCTTTCACCATGACAAGGTTGTGATCCATGAAGGGGATCAATTGAATGTGTACTTAAATCTTCTTGGGTACCAAGTTTTATGTTACAGCCTTCTGAAAACAAAAGCTGAGAATGTTCATTACCTACATGCCTTCACTATAAGAAATACCAAAGGAAGCTATTTAAGTAAAAGAAAACCTATAACAGATAAATATTTGAATCTATAAAAAGTAATGAGAGGGGCCAAAGAACAAAGATGGATGAAAATAGATAAATGAAAGACCAATAGAAGTGGCCCACCCACCCCCCCCCCTCCCCAACCCCCCCCCCCCACTAAAAAAAGACTTGCTATTAAAAAAAAAAAAAAGTAATGAGAAAGGGCTGAACATCACCTTTTAAGGAATCTATCAGGAGTCTTGATTGATAAGAAATTCTGGTAGATTTTCTTCTTTTTTTTTTTCAGCACTTACTTTCTTTTAATTATTTATTTATTTGACTGTGCTGGGTCTTAGCTGTGGCATGTGGGATCTAGTTCCCTGAACAGGGATCAAACCCAGGTCCTCTGCATTGGGAATGCAGAATCTTAACCACTGGACCACCAGAGAAGTCCTTCTGGTAGATTTTTGACCTTTACTCTGAAACAGTGTCTGCTTTGAGGTTACTGAGCACTGCGTAACTGGAGATTCATGAAAATATCTTTGAAATAGGATTTCCAGTTCAAAAAAATCCTCAGATACAAATACCCTCATTGTCATTGCTTTTGTATAATCAGTGCTTTCTTTTGCAAATTGACCATTTGTAGAGGTATAGGGACACAGGAAAGATTATAAAACCATCATTCCTGTTGAAGAGTTTGTTGTCTAGGGTAGGAGTCCATAAATTAGAGCTCATGGACCAAGCCTGGCAAGCCACCTGTTTTGTACCATAGATGTTACACTGTTACACTTTTTTATACTGGTATTTTTTGCCTTTTTTCATGGCTAAAATATACATGCCATAAAGTTTACCTTTCAACCATTTTTAGGGGCTTCCTTGGTGGTCCAGTGGTTAAGACTCTGGCTCTCCACTGTGAGGGCATGGGGTCAGTCTCTGGTTGGGGAACTAAGATCCTCCATGCCACATGGCATGGCCAAAAAAACCAAACAAATGTTTTTAAGTGTAAATTTCAGTGGCATGAAATCCATTCACATTGTTGTACAATAGTCAGCATCACTGTATTTTGTATGGTTGAAAAAAATTTTGAAAGAAGAATATTTTAATTCTTTCATTGAAGTATAACTGATTTAGAAAGAACACATGCCTAATGGATACAATTTGATAAATCTAGGCAAATACAAAACAATTAATACCATCACCACAATCACGGCCATATTCGTGAAGCCCAAAAGACCCAACACAGGATGAAAAAAACACTTTATGATGTGTGAAAATTACACAACATTTAGACTTCAACATCCACAAGTGAAAGTTTATTGAAACACAGTCACACGTTGATTTATGTATTACCTGTGCCTGCCTTCATGCTGGGATGGCAGCATTAAGGAATTGCAATGGAGTCCAGAGGGGTCTCAAAACCTATTTTTTTTTTTTGGCTGTGCTGGGTCTTAGCTTTGGCATGTGGGATCTAGTTCCTGAACAGTGATCAAACCCAGGTCCTCTGCATTGGGAATGCAGAATCTTAACCACTGGACCACCAGAGAAGTCCTTCTGGTAGATTTTTGACCTTTACTCTGAAACAGTGTCTGCTTTGAGGTTACTGAGCACTGCGTAACTGGAGATTCATGAAAATATCTTTGAAATAGGATTTCCAGTTCAAAAAAATCCTCAGATACAAATACCCTCATTGTCATTGCTTTTGTATAATCAGTGCTTTCTTTTGCAAATTGACCATTTGTAGAGGTATAGGGACACAGGAAAGATTATAAAACCATCATTCCTGTTGAAGAGTTTGTTGTCTAGGGTAGGAGTCCATAAATTAGAGCTCATGGACCAAGCCTGGCAAGCCACCTGTTTTGTACCATAGATGTTACACTGTTACACTTTTTTATACTGGTATTTTTTGCCTTTTTTCATGGCTAAAATATACATGCCATAAAGTTTACCTTTCAACCATTTTTAGGGGCTTCCTTGGTGGTCCAGTGGTTAAGACTCTGGCTCTCCACTGTGAGGGCATGGGGTCAGTCTCTGGTTGGGGAACTAAGATCCTCCATGCCACATGGCATGGCCAAAAAAACCAAACAAATGTTTTTAAGTGTAAATTTCAGTGGCATGAAATCCATTCACATTGTTGTACAATAGTCAGCATCACTGTATTTTGTATGGTTGAAAAAAATTTTGAAAGAAGAATATTTTAATTCTTTCATTGAAGTATAACTGATTTAGAAAGAACACATGCCTAATGGATACAATTTGATAAATCTAGGCAAATACAAAACAATTAATACCATCACCACAATCACGGCCATATTCGTGAAGCCCAAAAGACCCAACACAGGATGAAAAAAACACTTTATGATGTGTGAAAATTACACAACATTTAGACTTCAACATCCACAAGTGAAAGTTTATTGAAACACAGTCACACGTTGATTTATGTATTACCTGTGCCTGCCTTCATGCTGGGATGGCAGCATTAAGGAATTGCAATGGAGTCCAGAGGGGTCTCAAAACCTAAGACATTTATTCTTTCGCCCTTGACAGAAAATACTCACCAGCTGCTGGTCCATGGCAATGGTTCCAGAACTTCAGTTTCAGAAAGAGTCATGGGGTGGGAGGAGGGAATGGAGGAGGAGGAGGAAAGGTTCGTTCTATGGCTTCTTCACCCAGCCAAGGATAGTCCTCAGGAAACAGTTACCATTCATAAAAATTCCCAATTATATCTAATACAGACAATTAACAGGCACCCACTTAAAGAGATCCAGCTCCGGTACTGTGATTTCCAAGCTTGGTTGTATATTCAAATTAACTAAGGAATTGCATTAAATCCTGGGAACCAGACACAACTCCCTCCCACTCCTTGGAAAGATCCCTCGGAAGGGGACTCCCAGCGGTAAAATTCCTGAAGGCTCCCAGGTTATTCTTGTGTGCAGCCAAGGTTGAAAACCGTTGACGAAATGCAGAGGTTCGCATGCTGTTGATGTGTGAATGAATGGCATGATGGTCGGTGTTCCAATTTACAGAAACTGGAGACCAGCCCTCAGGCTGGAGTTCTCCCAGCACTTGTATCAGACCAGGGCTTGACGAACTATGCTTCATGAGCCAAATCTGGCCCATCGCCTGTTTTTTTGTTTTGTTTTGTTTTTTGTTTTTTCTTTCAGTAGATAAAGCTTTATTAAAATCTGTTGGTGTTCATTTACATATTGGTTGCTCTTTTCACTTCCATAGTAAAGTTGCGTCTTTGGGACAGAGAACTATGGTGCACAACATCTGAAATATTTACTGTCTTGTCCTTGACAAAGGATGTTGGTAAACATCCTGGTATAGTATGTGAAGAAAATTAGGTAGACAGAATATTCTGTAACAAAGCAGACACTGAGTCAGGTTATCTAGAAGTGATAAAAAATGAGGCTGAGGGAATTAGGATGAACAGAAACCAGTCACAGGGGCCAAAGGATCAGTGAGCATAAGAGGCAGAGAGAAGATGCAACCCCAGTATCGGTGCAGAATTGTTAACCACCGAAATCCTCACGTGTTGTTCTTGTTTAATCAGTGGTTAAGTCACGTGCGGCTCTTTTGCGGCCCTGTGAACTGTAGCCCGACAGCCTCCTCTGTCCATGAGATTTTCCAGGGAAGAATACTGGAGTAGGTTGCCATTTCCTTCTCCAGAGGACCTTTCCAATGCAGGGATCAAGCCCGTGTCTCCTTCATTGGCTGGCGGATTCCTTGCCACCTAGCCACCTGTAGGCCCATGCTATCATGTACACCTTAGATATTATATACACAACTGCTATTTTGAAAATAAAATTTTAAAGACCCACCGTTCGTCTTGATAAAATAAAATTATTGTAAAGAACACATTACCCCACATGTTAGGAACCACAAAACTTCACTTGGGTTGTGCACCAAGTGAATAGAAATGTGAAAAGAGAAAATAATTAGCTGAAACCAGGTTCGAACATATCTTGAAAGTCACATTCAGTCTGGACTTTACAGAAAAGGGGATCGGGAATCAAGGAGCAGTTTGAATGGAGAAGTGACAAGACCGGAACTACGTGTGAGAAAGAGCTCCTGGGGCTTCCCTGGTAGCTCAGTGGTGAAGAGTTCACCTGCCAATGCAGGAGACATAGGTTCAATCCCTGACTCAGGAAGATCCCACATGCTGCAGAGCAACTAAGCCCATGAGCCACAACTGTGGAGCCCATGTGCCACAACTGCTGAAGCCCATATGTGCTAGAGCCCGAGTTCCACAACAAGAGAAGTCACTGCAACAAGAAGCCTGCTCACCTCCACTAAAGTGGCCCCCACTCCCTGCAACTAGAGAAATGCCTGTGGCAGCAGTGAAAACCCAAAAATAGCCAAAAATAAATAAATGAATAAAAAGAGTTCCTGAGGCTCACTGTGGAGACTGGACAGAAATGGAGGAACAGAGAAAAGTGAAGGCTATTAAAGACTGAGAGAACCTATGTCAATGGTCAGGTCAGAGCTCCCCAGAAGCTAGCAAACAGAGGCTGCACTCTCTAACGGGCTACAGTGGTTGAGTCAGAGGAAGAAGCTGATGGAACCATCAACTGATGCTGAGTTTCTGGAGGGCAGTTTGCTCACGTCTTAGAATTGAACATGTAGGTCCCTTTGGACTCAGCCAATCTATTTTTAGAAACTTGACATCAAGATGTCATTGCACAACATGAAACTATTTTCTCAGGAAATTCTCAGTTCCATATCCTTTAAGTAGCTACCCCAAAGCATATATGTGGACCTGAATAAGTAGACTGCCAGTTATTTCTGCATGGATTTATTCAGAATCAGATAGTTGTTATTCTGGGTGTGCAACAATGGCAAGCCACATGCAAGCTCTCAGAGGGCAAGGGAAGAAGACCACTTCTATAGAGGGGACACTGAAGTTGGAGGTCTGTAATAAACAGTCCATGGCTTTTCATTGGTTGAGTTGCTGCCAGGAAAGAAGAGGGGTCTTCCTTCTGCCTGTCCTGCTCAGCTATCATCTCAGGGTGTGAGAGCATCCCCTTCTGGTCTCCTAACTCTGTTTAACTGACCTTTCTGTTTATTAACTTTTTAAACACCCTCACAAACACACAAATAGAAGCATATATAAGCACACATGAACATACATACATACACAAAAATTACATAAAAGTAGATCTTGGTAATAATAGAGACAATTACATACATGATCAGATAGAAAGCTCATTATTTCAATATTGTATAGATTTATATATTTATATAACTTTTAATATATTGCATGTTATATATTTTATATACTCGTGTATAATTATATATGCATATATTTGAACATGTATATGTATACATTTATATCATATATGACAATCTATTTCATAAACTATAGTTTTATATATTCATAATTTAAATGACTAAATAGTTTTTCATTTAGTCATTTACATAATTATATATAATTCATGTTTGTACATTTTATATGGATATATCAATAGATACAGATAGAGAAATGTGAAATTGTTCAGGATATGTTTTAAGAAGAAACAAGAAGATACAGAATCAGGGGAATGTAACATTTCTGTAAAAATAAATCTGCTTTAAAATATTGTCTGGACTTCCTTGTGGTCCAGTGGTTAAGACTCTGCACCCCCAACACAGTGGACCTGGGTTTGATCCCCTGTCAAGGAACTAAGATCCCACATGTCACATGGCCAAAAAAATATAATAACTTAATTAAAATTAAAAAATAAAATATTCATTGTCTCATTTTTCCATGTCTATAAAATTTTCCATAAGAATAAAAATAAAGATTTTTTCCAGAAGATGGCTAATTCGCTGTATCTAAAAGAGCTAAAATAGTTAACCCTTAAACTTAGAAAAAGTTAGCCATATCCTTTAAGTAGCCCAAAGCATATATGTGGACCTGAATAAGTAGACTGCCAGTTATTTCTGCATGGATTTATTCAGAATCAGATAGTTGTTATTCTGGGTGTGCAACAATGGCAAGCCACATGCAAGCTCTCAGAGGGCAAGGGAAGAAGACCACTTCTATAGAGGGGACACTGAAGTTGGAGGTCTGTAATAAACAGTCCATGGCTTTTCATTGGTTGAGTTGCTGCCAGGAAAGAAGAGGGGTCTTCCTTCTGCCTGTCCTGCTCAGCTATCATCTCAGGGTGTGAGAGCATCCCCTTCTGGTCTCCTAACTCTGTTTAACTGACCTTTCTGTTTATTAACTTTTTAAACACCCTCACAAACACACAAATAGAAGCATATATAAGCACACATGAACATACATACATACACAAAAATTACATAAAAGTAGATCTTGGTAATAATAGAGACAATTACATACATGATCAGATAGAAAGCTCATTATTTCAATATTGTATAGATTTATATATTTATATAACTTTTAATATATTGCATGTTATATATTTTATATACTCGTGTATAATTATATATGCATATATTTGAACATGTATATGTATACATTTATATCATATATGACAATCTATTTCATAAACTATAGTTTTATATATTCATAATTTAAATGACTAAATAGTTTTTCATTTAGTCATTTACATAATTATATATAATTCATGTTTGTACATTTTATATGGATATATCAATAGATACAGATAGAGAAATGTGAAATTGTTCAGGATATGTTTTAAGAAGAAACAAGAAGATACAGAATCAGGGGAATGTAACATTTCTGTAAAAATAAATCTGCTTTAAAATATTGTCTGGACTTCCTTGTGGTCCAGTGGTTAAGACTCTGCACCCCCAACACAGTGGACCTGGGTTTGATCCCCTGTCAAGGAACTAAGATCCCACATGTCACATGGCCAAAAAAATATAATAACTTAATTAAAATTAAAAAATAAAATATTCATTGTCTCATTTTTCCATGTCTATAAAATTTTCCATAAGAATAAAAATAAAGATTTTTTCCAGAAGATGGCTAATTCGCTGTATCTAAAAGAGCTAAAATAGTTAACCCTTAAACTTAGACAATCTGATGGCCAGTTAGGAATCTTTGTTATTCTCAGTTTAGGTAGTCACAGACCTCATCTATTCATTCATTGCAGGCAGACCTAAATCGTTCCTCTGCACAAATCCTTCCACCAGAAGCAATCATCAGAACAAAGTAACCATTCTGTGAAAAATTTTTGTACATGAATACATAAGTACTTAAAGATTATATTTTCTCCAATTCTTATGAACATCATCTTACATTAGCAAATATGGTTGTAAGTTGGCTTGAATATTATTTATATGGAGACACCAGTAGATATTCAGATAACCTCTAGAAGAGAAAATTAGAAAGTATTCATCACTCAGTTGTGTCTGACTCTCTGCAATCCCACAAACTTTAGCCCCTCAGGCTCCTCTGTCCACAGAATTTTCCAGGCCAGAATACTGGAGTGGGTGGCCATTTCCTATTCCAAAGGGTCTTCCCAACCCAGGCATCAAACCTGGGTCTTCTGTATTGAAGGCAGATTCTTTACCATCTGAGCCACCAGGGAAGCCCTGAATATTATTTATATGGATATAGCATCAGATATTCAAATAGTCTCCATTGATGTGTATATGACTCTTAAATTCTATCAACGATGTATATTGCTCTCAAACTTTGATCAATGATACGGTTAGAATTTTTATTTATTTTAAACCTCTGTTAGACTGACATGTGAGAAGTTCAAATTCTTTCTCCAATAATATGTCTTAAGTGTTAGGTTGTCTGGTGCTTGTGCTGAATGATTAAAACATCCAACTCTTAAAGTTATAATTAGTTGTTAGGTGGCTAGTAACTCTGTGGCTACTTTTTAGTGGTTCAGTAGTAAAGAATCCACCTGCCAGTCAATGCAGAAGACTTGGGTTCAATACTTGGGTTGGGAAGATTCCCTAGAGAAGGAAATGACAACCCAACCCACAATCCTTGCCTGGGAAATTCCATGGACAGAGGAACCCGGAGGGCTACAGTTCACAGAATCACAAAAAGTCAAACACAACTGAACGACTAAACAACAATGCCTAGACCAACCCGAAACACATTCACAAAGATGGGCAAACGTTACTTTTCTCTCCAGAAATATTTAGTAAATTCTCTCTTTTTGTCTCCCATAGATCCCAGAATGATCAACATGTGCCCCTTTTCTGGATGGACCTCTATTCCATGTTTGACTCAAACCGAAATCTGGTATCTCTGGACATCAGTCAGAGCTTCCTCAGTACCTCATCAGTGAGGAGTGTGTGGGGAAAAAAAGCCTCTGATACCTCTAGTCTCCAGCAGGTGGTGTAAGTAGCAGCGAGTCCCTGGATTAAAACCTCTAGGGCATGACCAAGTTTCTTACATTTTGTCCCCATAAAAAAGCAATTTATTTAGAGTCTTCCCGTACCTATGGTTCATTTGTGTACCTGGTGTTCTGGGACATACCTGCAAGCTTACATTTGGGCAAGTGAATCAGGCGGAGGAGAGAGAACTAAACATGATTGAATCAGCTTTGTTAGCTTTGCTGTCAGTGAGACCTTCCCAAGCTGCAGGCATCCTCTTTGGGGATTTTTCTTTCTCTACATAGAGAAATAAGAGTTCTTTCCACTTTGGGTTTCATTGGCTGTGTGGTCCTGATTCTAAGCCCAAGAGCATTCCTTAGAGTCAGAGTATTCAGCAGAATGTTAACCAAAATTTCAGACAGGGAAATCTGATTGAAATTAAAAGATGCTGAGTTGAGGTCAGTTAGGACTGCAGCCCAAGAGACACAGATTCAAGAAATACTTGAGGGCTCCCCTGGTGGTCTAGTGGGTAAGGACACCACCTTGCAGTGCAAGGGGCACCGGTTCAACTCCTAGCCTGGGAAGATCCCATGTGCCCCGGAGTGGCTGAACCGGTGTGTCCAACTACTGAGCCAGAGCTCTGGAGCGCATGCACCCAGAGCCAGTGCTCTGCAGCAATAGAGGCCACTGCAATGGGAGGCCCACACAAGCCAAAGAACAAAGATGGATGAAAATAGATAAATGAAAGACCAATAGAAGTGACCCGCCTGCTCCCCTCCCTCCCCAACCCCCGCCCAAAATAAATAAATAAATAAATCTTTAAAAAAAAAAAAAAAAGAAGTGGCCAAAAAAGAGAGAAATACTTGAATTGCATTCCACCCTGACTACAAAATATAAACCAGAAAATTCAGGGTCACTAATCAGTTACATGAGCTGTTTGTCAAGAATGGTAGTTGGAGCTGGCAAGAAGTAAGGGTGCTTGTTGAGTAAGGATTGACTGGGGTCCAAAGTGGTTGCATAGTTACAAAGGGAGATGGAGAGGCCATAAGGGTCCAGCTGGTGGGTGGTGGTCATGGGTTTTTAAAGGAAGTTCAAATGCTCAGGAATATAGAGCTGTGTCTGAGACCAGATCCTCAATAGCCACCTGACTCCAGTTTTGAACATGTGATCTGTGATGACTCAATATAATTTTGTCATCAAGGACATAGAATTCTTGAAATCCATCCACTGCTAACACTTAAGGAAAAGGAGATGCTACCTTTCCTTATCTATCTCAAAAAGCCATAGAAGAACAGCTTTGGTCTAAAATAACTGCCTATGACTGACTTTGCTTTGGCAAAAGTTTGAGATAACTAAGGAAATTGGAGCCTCTACTTTATTAAGATCTGTCTATCATCTGTCTGTCTCATCATCTATGAGCTGGCAGCTAATGACAGCTTAGTAGATCTTTTTCTCCTAGGAGAAGAATTGGATCATTAAAATTCTTTCTTCCCTTTAAAATACAGAAATTGGAGCTACTAATCATCATGAGCTGTTTGTTGAACAGCACAAAGTTTCAGCTCTGCAAGATGGTAAGTTCTGGCAACCTTATGGACAGCTGACAATACTGCTTTGAGTACTGGAAATTAGCTGAGAGAGTTCATTGTAAGTGTCTTCACCAGAGAAGAAAAGAAGTGGGAAGTGTTTGTGTGGTGGTGGCTTGATTGTGGGGATGACCTCACAAGGTATACATATATCAAAACATGAAGTCATATGCCTTAAATAGACACAATTTTGTCGGTAATAGGTCAGTAAAGGTAAAAATATGAAAAAAAATGCATCTAACATTGAAGTGCATGGCAGCTTTTTATTCTATGTATATGCAATATAGTTATAAAAGTTCAAGATATCTTCTGTCTCTTTTCCTTAGGCACAAAAATATTTGCCCAACTGATGGCTAATCGGAACTTCTGCATGACTTTTGGTGGTTACAAGACTTTAACACATCTGAACCTTCAAGGAAGTGACAAGGATGGCGCGCTTCCCCAGCTGTGTGAGGTCTTGAGGAACGCCAAATGTAATCTGCAGTATCCCAAGTATAGCTACCTCAACATTGCCAAAAACCATCAGCCTGTGAGCAGAGCTACCACAAACCTACACAGCAGTTCTGTGACAATCAGGGGAGAGGTGAATCCTTTGTTCTGACTGGACAGAGTGGGACACAACTTGGTGACCAACACCAACTACTACTGCCACTTAAGGCACATGCCCCAGAGTAGAAAATGAGCTGGAGGGGACTTGCTAATCCAGTGGTTAAGACGCTGTGCTTCCCTTGCAGTGACATGGGCTCCATCCCTAGGCAGGGACCTAAGATCCCACAGGGCGGGCAGTATAGCCCCCTAAAAAAGGAATAAAAGAAAAACTTGGTACCTGTTTCTATTCCTGGAAATACATATTCTTTATCATAATACTATATATCATGTTCCAATGAAACCTTATTTGCTCATGATAGAGAACATGTCTCTCCAGGAATACAGGAAGGGTAATAACCATGTTGCACAGTATGCTGAGTTGGCTGGATTTCTAAATAAGTAGTTCTTGATGTGCATTCTCCAGACCAGCAGAAGCATCACCAGAATGCCTGTTAAAATCCAGATTCTTGGTTCTCATCCAGATCTTCTATCACATGTTGAAGTTACTGGAAATTCAAGCTGACAATACTGCTTTGAGTACTGGAAATTAGCTGAGAGAGTTCATTGTAAGTGTCTTCACCAGAGAAGAAAAGAAGTGGGAAGTGTTTGTGTGGTGGTGGCTTGATTGTGGGATGACCTCACAAGGTATACATATATCAAAACATGAAGTCATATGCCTTAAATAGACACAATTTTGTCGGTAATAGGTCAGTAAAGGTAAAAATATGAAAAAAAATGCATCTAACATTGAAGTGCATGGCAGCTTTTTATTCTATGTATATGCAATATAGTTATAAAAGTTCAAGATATCTTCTGTCTCTTTTCCTTAGGCACAAAAATATTTGCCCAACTGATGGCTAATCGGAACTTCTGCATGACTTTTGGTGGTTACAAGACTTTAACACATCTGAACCTTCAAGGAAGTGACAAGGATGGCGCGCTTCCCCAGCTGTGTGAGGTCTTGAGGAACGCCAAATGTAATCTGCAGTATCCCAAGTATAGCTACCTCAACATTGCCAAAAACCATCAGCCTGTGAGCAGAGCTACCACAAACCTACACAGCAGTTCTGTGACAATCAGGGGAGAGGTGAATCCTTTGTTCTGACTGGACAGAGTGGGACACAACTTGGTGACCAACACCAACTACTACTGCCACTTAAGGCACATGCCCCAGAGTAGAAAATGAGCTGGAGGACTTGCTAATCCAGTGGTTAAGACGCTGTGCTTCCCTTGCAGTGACATGGGCTCCATCCCTAGGCAGGGACCTAAGATCCCACAGGGCGGGCAGTATAGCCCCCTAAAAAAGGAATAAAAGAAAAACTTGGTACCTGTTTCTATTCCTGGAAATACATATTCTTTATCATAATACTATATATCATGTTCCAATGAAACCTTATTTGCTCATGATAGAGAACATGTCTCTCCAGGAATACAGGAAGGGTAATAACCATGTTGCACAGTATGCTGAGTTGGCTGGATTTCTAAATAAGTAGTTCTTGATGTGCATTCTCCAGACCAGCAGAAGCATCACCAGAATGCCTGTTAAAATCCAGATTCTTGGTTCTCATCCAGATCTTCTTTTAAAAAAAAAAAAAAAAAAACCTTTATTTTGCTTTAACTTTTACAGAGTTTTGTTGTTTACAGATATGTATGTTCCCAGATTAGTCATATGTATACCTCCCCCATCCCACCCCTCCCAACCATCACACAGCACCCCTGAAGGATCCTCTTTTCTCACATAGCAATAACTAGAGCTATTTTCTTCACTTATGATAGTACAGGCCTTCATGCTACTTCCTTTATGCCTCCCACCTTCTGTTCCTTCCCCACAATGTCCATATGTCCACTGTCCATGTCTGTCTTTTCATCGCTTCACTGCGTGTGCCATCATCACCATCCTACTGGATTCCATATATATGTGTTAATATACTGTATTTGTCCTTCTCTTTCTGACTGACTTCACTTTTTATGATACATTCTAGATCCAGCCACCTCATTAGGGCTGATTCTTCTGCATTTCTCTTTACAGCTGTGTAGTATTCCATTGTATATATGTACCAGAGCTTTTGGATCCATTCGTTCATCGATGGGCATCTAGGTTGCTTCCATGTTCTAGCTATTGCATAGAGAGTTGCAATGAACATTGGGGTACAGGTGCTTCTTTCAGATTTGATTTCATCAGGGTATAAGCCTAAGAGTGGGATTGCTGAGTTGTAGGGTGCTTCTATTTTTAGTTTTTTTAAGAAATCTCCAGACTGTCTTCCATAGAGGCTGTATCAATTTACATTCCCACCAGCAATGCAGGAGGGTTCGCTTTTCTCCGCACCCTCTCCAGCATTTATTGTCTGTCGATTTGTGGATGATGGCCATTCTGACGGGTGTGAGGTGATATCTCATTGTAGTTTTGATTTGCATTTCTCTAATTATAAGTGAAGTTGAGCATTGTTTCATGTGCTTTTGGGCCATCTGTATGTCGTCGTTGGAGAGGTGTCTGTTTAGGTCCTTTTTCCATGTTTTGATTGGGTTATTCGTTTTTCCAGTGCTGAGTTGTCTGAGTTGCTTGTAGATTTTGGAGATTAATTCTTTGTCTGTTGTTTCATATGCTATGATTTTCCCCCATTATGTGGGCTGTCTGTTCAGCTTTTTTGTGATTTCTTTTGCTGTACAAAAGCTTTTAAGTTTCATGAGGTCCCACATGTTCATTTGTCTTTTTAGTTCCGCTATTCTACTAGGAGGGTCAGAGAAGATCTTGCTTTGATTGATGTCCTTGAGTGTTTTGCCTATATTCTCCTCTAAGAGTTTGATGGTTTCTGGCCTTATATTTAGGTCTTTAATCCATTTTGAGTTGATCTTTGTGCATGGTGTCAGGGAATGTTCCAACTTCATTTTTTTGCATGTAGCTGTCCAATTTCCCCAGCACCATTTGTTGAAGAGGCTGTCTTTGTCCCATTTTAGATTTTCACTTCCTTTGTCAAAAACAAGGTACTCATAGGTGCGTGGGTTTATCTCTGGGTTCTCTATCTTGTTCCATTGGTCTATAGTTCTGTTTTTGTGCCAGTACCATACTGTCTTGATAACTATTGCTTTGTAGTAGAGTTTGAAGTTGGGGAGGCTGATCCCTCTTCCTGAGGATTGCTTTGGCTATTCGAGGTCTTTTGTGTTTCCATATGAACTGTGTTATTCTTTGGTCTAGTCCTTGAAGTTTGATAGGTATCACATTGAATCTATAGATGACATTTGGTAGTATGGTCATTTTCACGATATTGATTCTTCTGACCCAGGAACATGGAATATTTCTCCATCTGTTTAAGTCTTCTTTAATGTGTCTCATGAGTGTCTTGTAATTTTCTGTGTACAGTTCTTTTGTTTCTTTGGGTAGGTTTATTCCTAGGTATTTGATTCTTTTGGTTGCGATGGTGAAGGGGATTGCCTCTTTGATTTCGTTTTCTGGTTTTTCATTGTTTGTGTATAGGAATGTCAGTGATTTCTGTATATTGATTTTGTATCCTGTGACTTTGCTGAATTCGCTGATTAACTCTAGTAGTTTTGTAATAGTGTCTTTGGGATTTTCTATGTATAATATCATGTCATCTGCAAATAGAGAGAGTGTCTTTTTTATTTTATTGGGTTATTCGTTTTTCCAGTGCTGAGTTGTCTGAGTTGCTTGTAGATTTTGGAGATTAATTCTTTGTCTGTTGTTTCATATGCTATGATTTTCCCCCATTATGTGGGCTGTCTGTTCAGCTTTTTTGTGATTTCTTTTGCTGTACAAAAGCTTTTAAGTTTCATGAGGTCCCACATGTTCATTTGTCTTTTTAGTTCCGCTATTCTACTAGGAGGGTCAGAGAAGATCTTGCTTTGATTGATGTCCTTGAGTGTTTTGCCTATATTCTCCTCTAAGAGTTTGATGGTTTCTGGCCTTATATTTAGGTCTTTAATCCATTTTGAGTTGATCTTTGTGCATGGTGTCAGGGAATGTTCCAACTTCATTTTTTTGCATGTAGCTGTCCAATTTCCCCAGCACCATTTGTTGAAGAGGCTGTCTTTGTCCCATTTTAGATTTTCACTTCCTTTGTCAAAAACAAGGTACTCATAGGTGCGTGGGTTTATCTCTGGGTTCTCTATCTTGTTCCATTGGTCTATAGTTCTGTTTTTGTGCCAGTACCATACTGTCTTGATAACTATTGCTTTGTAGTAGAGTTTGAAGTTGGGGAGGCTGATCCCTCTTCCTGAGGATTGCTTTGGCTATTCGAGGTCTTTTGTGTTTCCATATGAACTGTGTTATTCTTTGGTCTAGTCCTTGAAGTTTGATAGGTATCACATTGAATCTATAGATGACATTTGGTAGTATGGTCATTTTCACGATATTGATTCTTCTGACCCAGGAACATGGAATATTTCTCCATCTGTTTAAGTCTTCTTTAATGTGTCTCATGAGTGTCTTGTAATTTTCTGTGTACAGTTCTTTTGTTTCTTTGGGTAGGTTTATTCCTAGGTATTTGATTCTTTTGGTTGCGATGGTGAAGGGGATTGCCTCTTTGATTTCGTTTTCTGGTTTTTCATTGTTTGTGTATAGGAATGTCAGTGATTTCTGTATATTGATTTTGTATCCTGTGACTTTGCTGAATTCGCTGATTAACTCTAGTAGTTTTGTAATAGTGTCTTTGGGATTTTCTATGTATAATATCATGTCATCTGCAAATAGAGAGAGTTTGACTTCTTCCTTTCCAATCTGGATTCCTTTGATTTCTTTCTCTTCTCTTATTGCTGTTGCTAGAACTTCCAGGACTATGTTGAATAAGAGTGGTGAAAGTGGACACCCTTGTCTTGTTCCTGATCTTAGCAGAAATGCTTTCAGTTTTTCACCATTTAGGATAATGTTCGCTGTGGGCTTCTCATATATGGCTTTCACTATGTTGAGATAGGTTCCTTCTATGCCCATTTTTTGAAGAGTTTTTATCATAAATGGATGCTGTACTTTATCAAAGGCTTTTTCTGCATCTATTGAGATGATAATGTGACTTTTGTCTCTCAATTTGTTGATATGGTGTATCACATTGATTGATTTGCAGATATTGAAGAATTCTTGCATGCCTGGGATGAACCCGACTTGATCGTGATGTATGAGCTTTTTGATGTGTTGTTGAATTCTGTTTGCTAGGATTTTGTTGAGGATTTTGGCGTCTAGATTCATCAGTGAAATTGGCCTATAATTTACTTTTTTTGTGTTGTCTTTGCCTGGCTTGGGTATCAGGGTGATGGTGACCTCATAGAATGTGTTTGGAAGTGTTCCTTCCTGTGCAATCTTTTGGAAGAGTTTTAGAAGGACAGGCATTAGCTCTTCTTTAAATGTTTGGTAGAATTCACTTGTGAAACCATCTGGCCCTGGGCTTTTATTTTGGGGTAGATTTTTGATCACAAGGTAGATTTCTGAGCTTGTGATTGGCTTGTTCATAGTTTCTATTTCTTCCTGGTTGAGTCTTGGGAGATTAATCTTCTCTAAGAAACTGTCCATTTCTTCCAGGTTGTTCAGTTTATTGCCATAGAGTTGTTCATAATAGTCTCTTAGAATCCTTTGGATTTTTGCATTATCTGTTGTAATCTCTCCTTTTTCATTTTTGATTTTGGTGATCTGGTTCTTCTCTCGCTTTTTCTTGATGAGTCTGGCCAGTGGTGTGTCAATTTTATTGACCTTTTCGAAGAACCAGCTTTCTGTTTTATTTATCTTTACTATTGTTTCTTTTGTTTCTTTTTCATTTATTTCTGCTCTGATCTTTATGATTTCCCTTCTTCTCCTGGCTTTGTGGTGTTTTTGTTCTTCTTTTTCCAGTTGTTTTAAGTGTAAGGTTAGGTCGTCTGTTTGAGATTTTCCTAGTTTCTTGAGGGAGGATTGAATTGCTATAAACTTCCCTCTTAGAAGTGCTTTTGCAGTATCCCATAGGTTTTGCACTGTCATGTGTTCATTGTCGTTTTCTTCTAGGAATTGTTTTATTTCTCCTTTGATTTGCTCAGTAATCAGTTGGCTTTTTAGGTATGTGTTGGTTAATCTCCATGTATTTGTGTTTTTAGCGGTTTTTTTCCTGTAGTTGATCTCTAGTCTCATTGCATTGTGGTCCGAGAAGATGGTTGATATAATTTCAGTTTTCTTGAATTGACTGAGGTTTGACTTGTGGCCCAAGATGTGGTCTATCCTGGAAAATGTTCTGTGAGCACTTGAGAAGAAAGTGTATTCTTCTGCTTTTGGATGGAAAGTCCTAAAGATATCAATGAGGTCCATCCTTTCTAGTGTGGCATTTAAGGCTTGTGTTTATTAATTTTCTGTTTGGATGATCTGTTCATTGGTGTGAGAGGAGTGTTAAAGTCTCCTAATATGATAGTGTTAGTGTTGATGTTTTCTTTTATGTCTGAAAGTGTTTGTCTTATGTATTGGGGTACTCCTGTGTTGGGTGCATAGATATTTATGATTGTTATGTTTTCTTCTTGGATTAATCCCTTGATCATGATGTAGTGTCCTGCCTTGTCTCTTCTAATCTTCTTTATTTTGAGGTCTATTTTGTCTGATATGAGGATTGCTACTCCAGCTTTCTTTTGATTTCCATTTGCATGGAATATCTTTTTCCAGCCTCTCCCTTTCAGTTTATGAGTGTCTCTAGGTCTGAAGTGAGTTTCCTGGAGGCAGCATATGTATGGGTCGTGTTTTTGGATTCATTCAGCCACTCTGTGTCTTTTGGTTGGGGCATTTAGTCCATTGACATTCAAAGTAATTATTGATACAAATGATCCTATTGTCATCTTCTTAGATGTTATGATGGATTTGTTTCGTGGATCTTCTCCTTCTTTTATACTTGTTGTCTATGTAAGTCCCTTTAACACTTGTTGTAAGGCTGGTTTGGTGTGACTAAATTCTTTTAATTTTTGCTTATCTGTAAAGCTTTTGATTTCTCCATCAATTTTGAAGGAGATCCTTGCAGGGTAGAGGATCCTTGGTTGCAGATTATTCTCTTTAAGCCATTTAAATGTGTCCTGCCATTCCCTTCTGGCCTGCAGAGTTTCTGTTGAAAGATCAGCTGTTAAACGTATGGGCTTTCCTTTGTATGTCACTAGTTGCTTTTCCCTTGCTGCTTTGAGAATTCTATCCTTGTGTTTAATTTGTGTTAGCTTCATTAATATGTGTCTTGGTGTGTTTCTTCTCAGATTGATTCTGTATGGTACTCTTTGTGCTTCTTGGACTTGATTGACTATTTCTTTTCCCATGTTGGGGAAATTTTCAACTATAATCTCTTCAAAAATTGTCTCATAGCCTTTCTTTTTTTCTTCTTCTTCTGGGACCCCTATAATTCGAATATTGGTGCGTTTGATATTATCCCAGAGGTCCCTGAGGCGATCCTCTGCTCTTTTCATTCTTTGAGCTAGATTCTGTTTTTCAGCGATTACTTCCTCCATTCTATCTTCCAGCTCACTTATCCGGTCTTCTGTCTCAGATACTCTGCTCTTGATTCCTTCTGCAGTGTTTTTCAGTTCAGCAATTGAGCTGTTTGTCTCTGTTATGTTTTTGGTAAGTTCTTGTATTTCTTTATTCACTGTGTTAGTTGTGTCTTGCAATTTCTCTAACATTCTGTTCTCAGTGTCTTTGATCATCTTTACTATCATTCTTCTGAAATTGCTTTCAGAAAGTTTGTCCAAATTCTCTTCATTGATTTGATCTTGTGTGTTTGTAGATTATTCCTTCACTTGTGTGGTATTTCTCTGCCGTTTCATTGTTATTATTAATTTTTTAACTGACTCTATTTGTGATTTCCTTTTCCCAGATTTTCAGTTACGTTTGTTGGTGTTTGTTGTTTGGATGGGGCTTCTTATTCTGGGTGATGCTGGTGGTTGGGTGATGTCAGGACTTGCATACAAGTGATTACCTTTGGTGGCGTTCTCACTTGTATAGTGCTCTCTAGTGTTAGGCGTTCTCTAGTATTGTAGAGTTTTGGAGTCAGTGCTCCCTCCCTAAAGCCCCGGGGCTTGTTGCCTAACCAGGGAATGAAGATTTATGGCTGGTTTGTTATGACATTAAATGATATCAAAACATACATACGCGAATGAGAAACAAAAGTTATACCTTTGACAAATGGCAATTAAAATATTATGCAAATACTATCCAGCATATTGAATTATACACATAAACATATACAGCTGTAACATAACCCAAGCATTCCAACCAAAAATACAGTACAATACGTTAGCACAGCGAATAGAGAAAACCAAGAATGATATCCACCGGTTAATAACCAAACTAAGTAGAGCACCAATTGGAGAATAATGCTAGAGCAGGGTCCCCATTAGGGATAAGGCAATGAGGACAGAACAGTCTAAGAAATATGGTGGGAAAAGGGAAAAAGAGAAAGGGAGGATAGAAGAGAAATATAGAATAATACTGCAAAGTTAAATATAGGGAGATAAATATTTGTATGTATTAGAGTTTAGTGCTATAGGAAAGGAGCTTCAGAGAAAGCAAAGAATTATAGAGGAAGTAGTAGTACAGATGAAAAAATTTTTTTAAATTAAAAGAGATAAGTATGTAGAAAAATATAGAAAAACAAAGCAAAAATAATAAAAACAAACAAAACCCCCACAGAAACTCAAAAGGTCAATGGGGAACCAGAAGTGTATACCAAAATAAAATGTGTGGTTTAAAAGGAAAAAGAAAAAAAAAATTATGTAAACTTGAATATATTCAGTCTTACTGATAAGATTAGTAGCTTCAATAGAATTCAGTGAAGGAAATGAACACACCCACTCTCACACACCCCAAAAAAAAAAAAAAAAACCAACGGGGGGTGCACTGAGTGGGTTTCGAAAAAAAGGGGAAAAAAAAACAATTGAAAGAAAACAATACTATACCAAAAAAAAAAAAAGCAATAAAAAAGAATAAGGAATAAAATGAAAATTTAAAAATCCAACAGTAACTCCAGCTTCAGACAAAACATGAAAATAGGAAAATAGTGTTTATGTTCTTCTGTCTCTTGCTGACTATTCAGGAATTATCAGTCTTTTTCTTGCCTCTGGCAGTGGTTGGATCTGAAGACCTCTTTGACTGCTTGTTTATTTCGGCCTATTCCAGAACTAAAAGGCCCGCCCAGGCTGGCCCTGGGAGTTTCTTAATCCAAATCCCTTTTCTTGCTGGGTGGAGCTAAATTCCCTCCCTGTAGCTTGACCAGCAGCCAAACTACAGTAGGGAAAATGGCGTCTGCCTCACAAATGACTTATTCCCACATGCTCTATGGGAAGCACTTCCGCAGTGCCCCCGACCCTGCTGCAGGCCACCGTCGACCCCCGCCACCGCGGGAGACATCAGGTTACTCAGAGGTGAGTCTGGCTCAGTCTCATGCAGGATCACTATTCCCCTCTCCCAGATCACAGTGCGCACAGAGTTTCCAGTCCTCCTCGGGGGCTCTGTGATCAGGTTAATGGTAACCTCCTCCAAAGGAAACTGAGTGCCGTCCTTCCAAGGACTGCTCAAGGGCACTTCTAGCTCAAGGGGGCACCTGGACCCTCCAAAGCAGGTCTGGCTCAGTCCCTTGTGGGTGTCACTGCTCCTTTCCCTGGTCTTGATCTGCAACAGGCTTTGCACCTTTGGCCAGCCCAGGCTCTCTGGCGGGTATGAGGTTTGACTTTTAAAAGTGCGATTGTGCCCTTCCTACCATCTTGATGTGGCTTCTCCTTTGTTCTTCGATGTGGGGTATCCTCTCTGTGACCAGATCCAACCTCCTCCTGTCGATGGTTTCCCAGGAACTCGTTGCAATTCAGGTGATTTTGCAGGAGAGATGAGTGCACATCCTTCTACACCGCCATCTTAGCTCGATCCCCATCCAGATCTTCTGAATCAAATTCTGGGTATATGATCCAGGAATTTGTTTCAACAAATCTTCCAGGTGATGGCAGGATACCTGAAAAAAGAAATCACTGGCTTCGACACCCAGAGTCTCTGAGGATTTGTGTTTCTAGATGGCTTCCAAACATTGCTGATGTAACTGGCTCCAGGACCGCACTTGAATAACCTCTGCTCCAGAAAATTTCGTCCAGGGTTAGCATAATGGAGTGAGAGATAAAACGGCAGACAGTTGTATGTCCCATGTTTGGTGCTTGTGAATGACTTGCTACCATTCCTGCTGCAGGCTGGTGTTTTGTCTGTCTTGACTTGTGGAACTCTACTTTGCAGCATAAAATAACCAATACAGATGGCCCTTGCTCTGCAAATTCCTAAATCATGAGCTTGGTCAGGTCCTTGGGCATTCGGAATAAAGCTCCTTGAAGCAATAAGAAACCTTTCCCCTTCCCACATTCTGCCTCCTAGGTTGAAGATAAATGAATCTGATGCTCAAATCCAGAAGCTACTGAGAGACATGAAGGAAAGCAACCCACAGCCGACTATTGATAGAGATTATCAAGACCCCAAAAATAACAGACCTTCTTCTCATGACTTCATTTGTTGAGTTCCCCTGGGACCATTCATTCTCCCATAAAGTCCTAGATCTTCAAGCTGATGGTGAACTTCCCAGGATCCTTCTCAGTGACATCAGTTGCTGAGCCAGATTTCAGTTTAACCATGGTGGTGCCTCTGGTTTACAGAAAACATACACTCGACACTTCACCCTAGGGTGGATGAAATGTTGATATCTTGAGTATATCAAGAAAAATAAAGGTGAACGCATTCACAAATGAGGTCTTATTTAAGAACAGATTCCAACCAAACCTAGAGAAAAAAATACTTTATTCAGGGAGGATTTAACCCAGGGATGAGAGAATGGGAAAGAAATGTTAGTGATCACATTGACTTATCTGCCAAGTGATTGCCCAGGTCGGTATTTCTTTTATTCTTTTTTTTTTTTTTTGCCACTTCTATTGATCTTTCATTTATTTCTCTTTGTTCTTTGGCCTGTGTGGGCCTCCCATCACAGTGGCCTCTCTCGTTGCAGAGCACTGGTTCTGAGCACATGCGCTCCAGAGCTACGGCTCAGTAGTTGGACACATGGGTCCAGCCGCCTGGGCACACTGGACAGATCCTGAAAGAACAGGCTTGACACCCAGAGTCTCTGAGGATTTGTGTTTCTAGATGGCTTCCAAACATTGCTGATGTAACTGGCTCCAGGACCGCACTTGAATAACCTCTGCTCCAGAAAATTTCGTCCAGGGTTAGCATAATGGAGTGAGAGATAAAACGGCAGACAGTTGTATGTCCCATGTTTGGTGCTTGTGAATGACTTGCTACCATTCCTGCTGCAGGCTGGTGTTTTGTCTGTCTTGACTTGTGGAACTCTACTTTGCAGCATAAAATAACCAATACAGATGGCCCTTGCTCTGCAAATTCCTAAATCATGAGCTTGGTCAGGTCCTTGGGCATTCGGAATAAAGCTCCTTGAAGCAATAAGAAACCTTTCCCCTTCCCACATTCTGCCTCCTAGGTTGAAGATAAATGAATCTGATGCTCAAATCCAGAAGCTACTGAGAGACATGAAGGAAAGCAACCCACAGCCGACTATTGATAGAGATTATCAAGACCCCAAAAATAACAGACCTTCTTCTCATGACTTCACTTGTTGAGTCCCCCTGGGACCATTCATTCTCCCATAAAGTCCTAGATCTTCAAGCTGATGGTGAACTTCCCAGGATCCTTCTCAGTGACATCAGTTGCTGAGCCAGATTTCAGTTTAACCATGGTGGTGCCTCTGGTTTACAGAAAACATACACTCGACACTTCACCCTAGGGTGGATGAAATGTTGATATCTTGAGTATATCAAGAAAAATAAAGGTGAACGCATTCACAAATGAGGTCTTATTTAAGAACAGATTCCAACCAAACCTAGAGAAAAAAATACTTTATTCAGGGAGGATTTAACCCAGGGATGAGAGAATGGGAAAGAAATGTTAGTGATCACATTGACTTATCTGCCAAGTGATTGCCCAGGTCGGTATTTCTTTTATTCTTTTTTTTTTTTTTTGCCACTTCTATTGATCTTTCATTTATTTCTCTTTGTTCTTTGGCCTGTGTGGGCCTCCCATCACAGTGGCCTCTCTCGTTGCAGAGCACTGGTTCTGAGCACATGCGCTCCAGAGCTACGGCTCAGTAGTTGGACACATGGGTCCAGCCGCTCCGTGGCACGTGGGATCTTCCCAGGCCAGGGATCAAGCCGGTGTCCCTTGCACTACAAGGTGGTGTCCTTACCCACTGGACCACCAGGGAAGCCCCAGATCTGGTATCTCTTGATCTGTGTGGACAGCTACCTGACAAGGCTTCCTCACTGGAGTATTTCTCCTACTAATCTCACAGTATTATGCTGCACTCTTAGATGCTTCAGTGGGCTTCCCTGGCAGCTCAGAAGTAAAGAACCGTCTGCAATGCAGGAGACCCAGGTTCGATCCCTGGGTAGGGATGATCCCCTAGAGAAAGGAATGACTATCCACTCCAATATTCTTTTTTTTTTTTTAATTTTGACCTCTTCTATTGTTGTTGTTGTTTTTTTATCCATCTTTATTCCTTAGCCAGTGTGGGCCTCCCACGGCTGTGGCCTCTCTCGTTGCAGTGCACTGGCTCTGGGCACCTGCACTCCAGAATGCTGGCTCACAATTGGACACATCAGTCCAGCAGCTCCACCGCATGTAGAATCTTCCTGGGCCAGGGATCAAACCGGTGACCCTTGCAGTGCAAGGCAGACTCTTTACCCACTGGACCACCAGGGAAGCTCCAACTCCAATATACTCGCCTGGAGAATTTTTTTTTTTTTTGAATTTAAGTTTTTATTTGTGTTTCACTGTAGTGCTGTGACAACAAAATGACACTTGTATACCAGAGCATACATATGTCAACAGTAAGATGTAACTTTTCATTACACCACTGCTAGAAGAGTTAGCTTTTTGTAGGACACATAAGCATGTAAGATGGCCACAACAAATAATTTTCTGTTTTTTTCTTAGATAATCTTAATTTTTAAAATCAGTAATACTTTATCAACCTCACTGTTAATAGAACTGTAAATTATCTGGGTGATGGGGTGTGGGGGGAGGGTAGGGATCATTCAACTGTGTCATACTGTAATAGTCGCTAATCTCACACACACACCAATAAGGAACTGTCTTCATAATTAAGGGCTAGTTACTGTTGTTAGTTGCACAATGGTAAAGTTCTTTGAAAATATTGGTTAGCCCATGCCTGGAGAATTTTAAGGACAGAGGAGACTGGTGGGCTACAGTCCATAAGGGTCACAAAGAGTCAGACATGACTGAGCAACACACACATACACAAAGCACATAGATGATCATGCCATTGTTCTGATTAACTTTTAATGATTCATCTTCACTTACAGAAGACAGAACTTTGTGGTGCACATAGCCCTTCCTCTTACAGTCCCCAGAATTTCCTTGTGACATACAGAATCCCAAAATTCCTTAAAGCAGCAGTGCAAGAGTTACTTTGTTAGAACCTTTATTTTTTGCTTATCATTTTATTGACATGTAGTAGATTTACAATGGTGTCTTAATTTCTGCCATACAGCAAAGTGACTCAGTCAATGTTCATATATACATGCTTTTGTATTCTTCTCCATAAGAATTACTTTCTTATTGAGTAGTACCTTTTTAAATTTCTCTTCCTATCCTCTAACTTCCTTCTGTGTATTTCTTCTCACCTGAGTGGCTTTGCCAGGGGCATAGCAAGTGTACTGGCTTCATCAAGGCGGCACCTGGGGAGGACTCTGACCCCAGGGTCACCAGGAAAACTGGCAGCCCGGGGGCCAGCAAGATCTTTTCAGGCTTTATCACAGCTCCTGGGGGGAAGTTACTAGCAAAGTCAGGGTCTGAGGTTCACTCTGATAGGAGCGGGAACCTCAGATGTGTTCCAGAGTCATATTCATGGAAGAGTTAGACTGGAGTTCATCGGAAGTTCACTTGTGTCAGTTAGCAGGAGGGGATGGCCCCCAACAGAGCACCACAATCTAGGAACAGGAAAAGGGGAGAATTTCTGACATATCTCACCCAATTCCCTAGGACAAGTGACTCCACGCAGACATGGATGGGTGTCCAGGAGCAGGATTATTTTTTTCTTTTCTTTTCTTTTTATTAAAGTGAAATTCATGTAACATAAAATGTATCATTTTAAAGTGAACAGTTTAGTGGCATTTAGTACACTTTGTTATGAAACCACCACCTGGGTGATGGGGTGTGGGGGGAGGGTAGGGATCATTCAACTGTGTCATACTGTAATAGTCGCTAATCTCACACACACACCAATAAGGAACTGTCTTCATAATTAAGGGCTAGTTACTGTTGTTAGTTGCACAATGGTAAAGTTCTTTGAAAATATTGGTTAGCCCATGCCTGGAGAATTTTAAGGACAGAGGAGACTGGTGGGCTACAGTCCATAAGGGTCACAAAGAGTCAGACATGACTGAGCAACACACACATACACAAAGCACATAGATGATCATGCCATTGTTCTGATTAACTTTTAATGATTCATCTTCACTTACAGAAGACAGAACTTTGTGGTGCACATAGCCCTTCCTCTTACAGTCCCCAGAATTTCCTTGTGACATACAGAATCCCAAAATTCCTTAAAGCAGCAGTGCAAGAGTTACTTTGTTAGAACCTTTATTTTTTGCTTATCATTTTATTGACATGTAGTAGATTTACAATGGTGTCTTAATTTCTGCCATACAGCAAAGTGACTCAGTCAATGTTCATATATACATGCTTTTGTATTCTTCTCCATAAGAATTACTTTCTTATTGAGTAGTACCTTTTTAAATTTCTCTTCCTATCCTCTAACTTCCTTCTGTGTATTTCTTCTCACCTGAGTGGCTTTGCCAGGGGCATAGCAAGTGTACTGGCTTCATCAAGGCGGCACCTGGGGAGGACTCTGACCCCAGGGTCACCAGGAAAACTGGCAGCCCGGGGGCCAGCAAGATCTTTTCAGGCTTTATCACAGCTCCTGGGGGGAAGTTACTAGCAAAGTCAGGGTCTGAGGTTCACTCTGATAGGAGCGGGAACCTCAGATGTGTTCCAGAGTCATATTCATGGAAGAGTTAGACTGGAGTTCATCGGAAGTTCACTTGTGTCAGTTAGCAGGAGGGGATGGCCCCCAACAGAGCACCACAATCTAGGAACAGGAAAAGGGGAGAATTTCTGACATATCTCACCCAATTCCCTAGGACAAGTGACTCCACGCAGACATGGATGGGTGTCCAGGAGCAGGATTATTTTTTTCTTTTCTTTTCTTTTTATTAAAGTGAAATTCATGTAACATAAAATGTATCATTTTAAAGTGAACAGTTTAGTGGCATTTAGTACACTTTGTTATGAAACCACCACCTAGTTGTAAAACATTTTCATCACTGCAAAATTAGAAAAAAAAATTAAAACACAGATTAATTACCCTAATGCTAGGAAATACTGAAGGCACAAAAAGAACAAGGTGGCAGAGAATGAGATGGTTGGATGGCATCACCGACTCAATGGACATGAGTTTGAGCAAACTTCGGGAGATAGTGGAGGACAGGGAAGCCTGGCATGCTGCAGTCCATGGGGTCACAAAGAGTCAGACACAACTGAGCAACTGAACAACAACAGCTAATTACTCCCTATTCCCTCCTCCCCTCAGCCCCTGCCAACCACAGTCTGTCTTAAGTCTCCATGGATTTACCTATCCAAACCTTTAGGACAAGCTTAAGACTTTGGACATGTTTTCTAATGTATAGGCAAGCCATTAGCATGTTGTTTATTGTTACTATTACATTCGAAGTGGAAAGAGTAGAACACACTAAAGCCTGAGTCAGGCACATCCCGAGAAACAAAAGGAGATTTTTTTTTTTTTTTTCAGATTGCAGCTTAAGACAGGGATAGCATGAGGGTTACATTTGGGGATAACCAGAAAAAAAAAAAACTCAGGAACTGATTCATTTTGCTGTACATCAGAAACTAACACAACATTGTTAATCAACTATACTTCAACAGAAAATTTTTAAAAAGGCACAAGGCAGGTGGGCAAGGGGGAATCATAGGAAAGTTTTGGGCAGAGGACAGAACAGGTCAGCTGTGTGACGGGGTGATGTCAGAAGTCCATTTGCAGTGGGGGAAGGAGAGGGTGGGAGGAATTTTGAGAGTAGCTTTGACACATAGTCATTACCATATGTAAAACATACATTACCATATGTAAAATACACCACCAGTAGGAATTTGCTGTGTGATGCCAGGAGCTCAAGCCAGGGCTCTGAGACAACTAGAAGGGATTGGGTGGGAGGTATGAGGGAAGTTCAAGAGGGAGGGCACCTATGGCTGATTTGTGTTGGTGTGTGGCAGAAACCAACATAACATTATAAAGCAATTCTTCAATTAAAAATAAATTGAAAAAAAAATCCATCTGGAGGGACTTCCCTGGTGGTCTACTGGTTAAGACTCTTCCTTCCAACAGGGGGCACAGGTTCAATCCCTGGTCAAGGAACTAAGATCCTCAAACGCCATACAATCCAGCCACACACACACACACCCCGCCTCCAAAAAAAGAGGCAACAAGCAAGACAACAGTGAGTAGACTGTAGCTCTCATAGTCCACACACTCTAGATCCCCTCCCCACTCACACAACCAAGCTGTTAGACACAGTCAAGCCTGGGACGCTAGTGATGGTGCCCTCGGTTGTGACCATCCTGATGACCATGTGGTTTCTAGGTCTTTGGGAGAGGGGGCAGCGGCCTGTGCACAGCTCTGAGCCGGTGTGTCATTGGGGGCTTCCTTCGACTGTGCCAGTCTTCTGCCAGCAGCCCCACGAGGAGGATTAGAATCATAGCCCCAAGGCATATGCGGGCCAGATTGCCTTTGGCGAGTGGGCTGGAGGGAAGACGGAGAGTAGAACACACTAAAGCCTGAGTCAGGCACATCCCGAGAAACAAAAGGAGATTTTTTTTTTTTTTTTCAGATTGCAGCTTAAGACAGGGATAGCATGAGGGTTACATTTGGGGATAACCAGAAAAAAAAAAAACTCAGGAACTGATTCATTTTGCTGTACATCAGAAACTAACACAACATTGTTAATCAACTATACTTCAACAGAAAATTTTTAAAAAGGCACAAGGCAGGTGGGCAAGGGGGAATCATAGGAAAGTTTTGGGCAGAGGACAGAACAGGTCAGCTGTGTGACGGGGTGATGTCAGAAGTCCATTTGCAGTGGGGGAAGGAGAGGGTGGGAGGAATTTTGAGAGTAGCTTTGACACATAGTCATTACCATATGTAAAACATACATTACCATATGTAAAATACACCACCAGTAGGAATTTGCTGTGTGATGCCAGGAGCTCAAGCCAGGGCTCTGAGACAACTAGAAGGGATTGGGTGGGAGGTATGAGGGAAGTTCAAGAGGGAGGGCACCTATGGCTGATTTGTGTTGGTGTGTGGCAGAAACCAACATAACATTATAAAGCAATTCTTCAATTAAAAATAAATTGAAAAAAAAATCCATCTGGAGGGACTTCCCTGGTGGTCTACTGGTTAAGACTCTTCCTTCCAACAGGGGGCACAGGTTCAATCCCTGGTCAAGGAACTAAGATCCTCAAACGCCATACAATCCAGCCACACACACACACACACCCCGCCTCCAAAAAAAGAGGCAACAAGCAAGACAACAGTGAGTAGACTGTAGCTCTCATAGTCCACACACTCTAGATCCCCTCCCCACTCACACAACCAAGCTGTTAGACACAGTCAAGCCTGGGACGCTAGTGATGGTGCCCTCGGTTGTGACCATCCTGATGACCATGTGGTTTCTAGGTCTTTGGGAGAGGGGGCAGCGGCCTGTGCACAGCTCTGAGCCGGTGTGTCATTGGGGGCTTCCTTCGACTGTGCCAGTCTTCTGCCAGCAGCCCCACGAGGAGGATTAGAATCATAGCCCCAAGGCATATGCGGGCCAGATTGCCTTTGGCGTAGTGCTGGAGGGCAAGACCTGGAGGAACAAAGAGAGACAGGAGCAGATAATGAAAGCCCAGCTGCAGAGGGACTTCCCTGGTGATCCAGTGGTTAAGACCCCCTCCAATGCAGGGAGTGCAGCTTTGATCCCTGGTCAGGGAGCTAAGATCCTACATACCTCACAGCCAGCCCAAAAGCCAAAACATAAAACAGAAGCAATATTGTAATAAATTCAATAAAGACTTTAAAAATAGTCCACATCAAAATAAGTAAAAAAAAATAATAATAGCCTTTAAAAAAAAAAAAAAAAGCCCATCTCCAGGACCCACTCGAAGCCTCACATTGGATTTCTCGTAGCCATATCCCTCTTCTGAGAACTTTCTACTTTCTGCTAGCTAGGATGCCAGTCTCCTTCCTAGAGGACCCCCCCCCCCCTTCAGCAAGCATCAGAACTAGATAAACCCCATTCTTTAAATATCACCTCTTCCACACACACCCTCACAGGCCTCTCATACAACCCCTCCCCACACGCAGACACTACCTGCTTATTTGGCTAACTGAGGAGACTGCCATAAGGAGAGGGGAGAGAGATGAGATGTTTCTTCCTCTGACCTTTTAGAAAACCTCCGCCCTCATACCTGGTCTCTGCTCAGTTCTGATGCTAACACTTCCCAACACCTTCACACCTGACACTCCAGAACCCAGGAACACAGAGCTTCAGGTTCTCTCCAGGGAAAGCAACCAGCTTTGGGTGAAAACATGGGGGTGGGAAACAGGAAGTTGGTCCAGAGAAGGACGCTCACTCACCAGTTGGAGGGTCTGACTCCTTTGGCTGGACAGTGATGTTTCTAGAAGGTTCTGGGAATCAAAAAGGAGAAGTGTCAAGGGGTGGAACTTTTTCTCCTATCCCTGTTTCTACCCCAATCCTGAACACCTGCCTTGAGAGGCAGACTTCCAGGGTTGTAAGAACAGTATGGACTACAGTGGGCTTCTCTGGTGGCTCAGTGGTAAACAACCCACCTGCCAATGCAGGAGATGCAGGTTTGATCCCTGCGCTGGGAAGATCCCCTGGAGAAGGAAATGACAACCCACTGTAGTATTCTTTCCTGGAAAATCTCATGGACAGAGGAGCCTGACAAGATACAGTCCATGGGGTTGCAAAGAGTTGGACACGACTTAGCCACTAAACAACAACAACATGAACTACAGTGTCAGTGTGTTCAGATTTGAACTTCAGACCCATCACTTATTATATGTGGATAGAGACAGAATGTCAGTCACTCAGTCATGTCCAACCCTTTGCAACTGTATAAGGACTGTAGCCCACCAAGGTCCTCCATCTATTCTCCAGGCAAGAATATTGGATCAGGTTGCCATTCCCTTCTCCAGGGGATCTTCCTGATCCAGGGATGGAACTCTGATCTCCTGCATTGTGAGCAGATTCCTTACCAACTGGCAAATGCCCTAACAGCTATGAGTCCATTTTCCTATCTGCCCTGAGAGTGACTGGGAACCCAGAAGGGATTTGAACACAGGATAGAGAAAAATCTCATCGAGGTCTTAGAAAGAGGCCGCTGGCATCAGGAACCTAAAGAAAGTGTGTACACCCAGTGGAGACATCGAATCTCTCCTCAGAGGATCTGCCTAGGTTTTCTGTTTTGAAGGAAAAGGAAACTCTCTGGGGAGGCAAAGGGCAAAGAGCACAGCAGCGTGAGGGAAGCATAATTGTGCTGGACTGGAGGATGTACCGTGTCCAGGGAACTATGGATCTAAGTGGGGCTGAAACAGGAGCTCTCTCTGGAAGCACTGGGAACAAGGCTATACACATGGATCAGAGCCAAGTCAGAAGAGCAAAGCTCAGGGACTTTCCTGGAGTCCAGTGGTTCAGACTCTGCGCTTCCAATTCAGAGGGTGAGAGTTCAATCCCCATTGGGGGAACTGGGATCCTATGTGCCATAGGACACAGTCAACAAATTAAAGAGAAAAAGAAAACCATTTTGAACTTATTACCCATGTAGAAGAATTCTCATGGTAACACACTACGTGACAAAAAGACAAAAAAAAAAAAAAAAAAGAGCAGAGTTGGCGGATGGGAGGGAGGCTCAGGAGGGAAGGGACATACGTATATGTGCATGGCTGATTCATGTTGTTGTAGAGCAGAAACCAAAACAACATTGTAAAGCAACTGTCCTCCAATTAAAAATAAATTTAGAAAAGACAATGAAGAGCAGAGTGTAGGGATAAGAAATGGGGTCCCCCCATGTGTTCAATTGCCGAGCCGGAGCTCTGGAGGGCATGCGCCCAGAGCCGATGCTCTGCGACAACAGAGGCCATCGTGGTGGGAGGCCCACATGGGCCAAAGAACAAAGATAGATGAAAACAGACAAATGAAAGACCAATAGAAGTGGCCCGCCTGCCTGCCCCCTCCCTCCTCACTCCACCCCTCCAAAAATAAATAAATAAATAAATAAGTGTTAAAAAAAAAAAAGAAATGGGTTCCCCACGGTAGCCCCAGTGCCGCCATCTTGGAAACAGTCACATTACCAGAATGCTTCTCTGCCCCCCATGTCAGAACTCATCTGCACCCCATCTTCATCCTCAACTCAAGGCCTTTCTTGGGAAGAGTTTTGAGGGGCAAACTAAAAGCTGACAGCCTTAGAGGATGGAAGAGACAACCCTGGGTGGCTGGTTACTCACCAGTTGTGGAGCCTCCATTCATGAGCGCGTGGCTTGGTGTCCTAGGGTCTTCTGAGACTTCTAAGCCAGAGGATTCTAAGAAAGTGGGTACAATGAGGTCTGCTCAACGGGCCCCCTTGCCCCTTCTGATATACCCGGCCTCCCCAGAACCCACTGCTTTCCCGCACACTGCACAGACACAGAGGAAGACAAACTCAAAAAGCCCAGGATACACCGTCTTCTACTTCTGAGTGACTTCATGAGGAATGGATGCATTCATACGTGCGGATGGACACCAGGTTATTTCCGCATTGTACTTCGGAAGTATGAACACTTGCATGCTAGCTTCTGCGTGCATACACTTAAATTTTTCTTGACTGCATAAACCAGGAGCAGAGGTGGGTGGGGCTTCCTTAGTGGCTCAGCAGTAAAGAATCCGCCTCCAATGCAGAAAGATCCACATGCCTGGCAGCAACTAAGTCTGTGTGCCACAGCTCTTGCGCCTGTGTCTGGAGCCCAAGCTCCGCAGAAGGAGAAGCCACAGCAATAAGAGCCCCATGCACCAACTAGAGAGCAGCCCCTCTCTCCTCACCTAGTGGAAAAGCCCACGCAGCAACTGAGACCCAGCGCAGCCATGGACAAATAAATGTTAAAAAAAAAAAATTTTTTTTTTTAAAGGAAACACACGATTGATACATGCAGCAACTTGCAAAAATCTCAAAGGCACTATGATAAGTGGGAGAAAAAAGGCAATCTCAGAAAGTTCCACGCTGTAGAATTTCATTTATAAACAACATTCTCAAAATGACAAAATTAAATCAAGGAGGAACTAATTAGCCAGGGCTTAGGGACCATGGTAGGGGAGGGGTGTCTATAAGGCGGGCCCCTGAGGAATATCTTCATGAGGATGAAATAGTACTTTTTATTTTTTTCCCTTGAAATAGTATTTTGAATAAAATGGTTGTTATACGAATCTACATGTGTTGTAAATAGACATGTAAAATCATACATATATATTGTGCCAATGTCAGATTTCTGGTTTTTCTGTTGTACTATAATTATATAAGAAGATTCCCCTAGAGAAGGGAATGGCTACCCACTTCAGTATTCTTGCCTGGAGAATCCCATGGGCAGAAGAGCCTGGTGGGCTACAGTCCATGGAGTTGCAAAGAGTCAGACAGGACTGAGCACACACACACACAAAGCTGGATTGAGGTGGGGACATGAGACAGGGCAGTCACAGCTACCTAGTTATTCTACCTTCTTGCCAAGCAGATGTAAGGGATTTTTAAAAGGAAGCAAATCTTTGAAAGAGGCAAGAGAATTAACTTGAGAAATCTAGACAAAGAAGAGGAGAACAGGGTCCCTGTGCCTTCATACCACGGACACAGGGTGGATCCTCCCAAACTTACCTATTACCGAGGAAGGGGGTTCTGTGGGCAACCAACTGGGAGACACAGAGGTCCCTGAGAAACAAAAAAAAAGAGAGATAATTCTGTGTGCTGTCAGGTACAGATCCTGAACAAACCCTGTTTCCTCACCTGGAAAATAAAACACAGATGCTTCCATCCCTGGTTTGTGGTGAGTTTTAAGCAGCATTTGAAAGACACACCTAACATATTCTGAGGCTAGTTAATGATGATCCCTGTCGCTGCCTTCCCTACTTTTCAAACCTCAATTCTGTCCCTTCTGGATCCCTGTGACCTGCCGTCTTATAGGTCCTGGGAACAAAACTGTATTTTGTCTCCTGGGAAGGAGATGAGGAGGCAGGAACTATGGGCTATGGTACTGAATTTGATGATGAAGGAAGGGACCATGGGAACCAAGAGGCACAGGTGCTTCTAGAAGCTGAAAAGGCACCAGAAATGAATGCTCCTTGGGTCTCCAGAAGGAAGGCTGACCAACACCTTTGCTGCACCCCCACAGGAACCATTTCAGACTTCAGAGCTCCAGAATCATAAGGTAACATATTTCTGAAATTGGGCCAGTGAACCTGTGGGCACATGTTACAGCAGCAGGTGGACCTCCATATGCCCTCCGAAGCCTCGGCTTCCCCTGCTCCCTCCACTCAGAGCCTCCAACCAGGACTGCCAAGCCCGGGAAAGATTCTGTCTGTAAAACCCTTGAAATAGTTTGAATAAAATGGTTGTTATACGAATCTACATTTTTAAATAGACATGTAAAATCATACATATATATTGTGCCAATGTCAGATTTCTGGTTTTTCTGTTGTACTATAATTATATAAGAAGATTCCCCTAGAGAAGGGAATGGCTACCCACTTCAGTATTCTTGCCTGGAGAATCCCATGGGCAGAAGAGCCTGGTGGGCTACAGTCCATGGAGTTGCAAAGAGTCAGACAGGACTGAGCACACACACACACAAAGCTGGATTGAGGTGGGGACATGAGACAGGGCAGTCACAGCTACCTAGTTATTCTACCTTCTTGCCAAGCAGATGTAAGGGATTTTTAAAAGGAAGCAAATCTTTGAAAGAGGCAAGAGAATTAACTTGAGAAATCTAGACAAAGAAGAGGAGAACAGGGTCCCTGTGCCTTCATACCACGGACACAGGGTGGATCCTCCCAAACTTACCTATTACCGAGGAAGGGGGTTCTGTGGGCAACCAACTGGGAGACACAGAGGTCCCTGAGAAACAAAAAAAAAGAGAGATAATTCTGTGTGCTGTCAGGTACAGATCCTGAACAAACCCTGTTTCCTCACCTGGAAAATAAAACACAGATGCTTCCATCCCTGGTTTGTGGTGAGTTTTAAGCAGCATTTGAAAGACACACCTAACATATTCTGAGGCTAGTTAATGATGATCCCTGTCGCTGCCTTCCCTACTTTTCAAACCTCAATTCTGTCCCTTCTGGATCCCTGTGACCTGCCGTCTTATAGGTCCTGGGAACAAAACTGTATTTTGTCTCCTGGGAAGGAGATGAGGAGGCAGGAACTATGGGCTATGGTACTGAATTTGATGATGAAGGAAGGGACCATGGGAACCAAGAGGCACAGGTGCTTCTAGAAGCTGAAAAGGCACCAGAAATGAATGCTCCCCTTGGGTCTCCAGAAGGAAGGCTGACCAACACCTTTGCTGCACCCCCACAGGAACCATTTCAGACTTCAGAGCTCCAGAATCATAAGGTAACATATTTCTGAAATTGGGCCAGTGAACCTGTGGGCACATGTTACAGCAGCAGGTGGACCTCCATATGCCCTCCGAAGCCTCGGCTTCCCCTGCTCCCTCCACTCAGAGCCTCCAACCAGGACTGCCAAGCCCGGGGAAAGATTCTGTCTGTACCCCTCACCTGTGATCACAAGCACCAGGGGGTCGCTGGGGGCTGACCACAGGTACGGCCGTGTGCTGGAATAGCTATAGCATCGGTAGGTCCCACTGTGGGCGGCGGTCAC
This sequence comes from Tragulus kanchil, assembly GCA_022376925.1. NCBI lineage: Eukaryota > Metazoa > Chordata > Mammalia > Artiodactyla > Tragulidae > Tragulus > Tragulus kanchil. The sequence goes on from JAIOJX010000031.1 coordinate 132,908,783, forward strand.
CGTGATGATGGGGAAGTCTGCCCGGTACCACCTCTCTGGTGTCTTGAAGGGCCCTCTGTCCCCCTCCTTGTACAGAGCAAATTGGTCAAAACCATACTGACTCTGACACCGAGAGTCACAGTCACTCCTGGGGCCACCACCGTGCTGGGTTGGGCTGAAAGCGAAGGCTTGGGGGAGGTTCCTGAAAGAGGAGAGAACTCTGGTGTTAAAGATGGTGGCCCCTGTAGCCAACAGTATGGAGGTTCTTCAGAAAGCTAAAAAGAGAATTATCATATGATCCAGTCATGCCTCTCCCGGGCATCGATCCAGACAAAACTCTAATTCAAAAAGATGCATGCACCCCTACATTCACAGCGTCATGATTCACAATAGCCAAGACATGGAGAGAACCATGCATAGTTATGTATTGATAGAGGAACGAATAAAGAAGATGTGGTCCATGTATACAATGGAATGCTACACAGCCCCAAAAGAGAACAAAATAATGCCATTTGCAGCCACATGAATCAACTAGAGATGGTCAGACAGAAAGACAAACAGCAGTTTACGGCCAGACCACCCCAAACGCGCCCGATCTCGTCTGATCTTGGAAGCTAAGCAGGATCTGGCCTGGTTAGTACTTGGATGGGAGAAAGGCGAAGATGTTATTTATATGTGGAATCTAAAATATGACACAGGGCTTCCCTGGTGGTCCAGTGGGTAAAGAGTCTGCCTTGCAGTGCAAGGGGCAACGGTTCAATCCCTGGCATGGGAAGATCCCATATACCGTGGAACAACTGGACTGATGTGTCCAATTACGAGCCAGAATCATAAGGTAACATATTTCTGAAATTGGGCCAGTGAACCTGTGGGCACATGTTACAGCAGCAGGTGGACCTCCATATGCCCTCCGAAGCCTCGGCTTCCCCTGCTCCCTCCACTCAGAGCCTCCAACCAGGACTGCCAAGCCCGGGGAAAGATTCTGTCTGTACCCCTCACCTGTGATCACAAGCACCAGGGGGTCGCTGGGGGCTGACCACAGGTACGGCCGTGTGCTGGAATAGCTATAGCATCGGTAGGTCCCACTGTGGGCGGCGGTCACCGTGATGATGGGGAAGTCTGCCCGGTACCACCTCTCTGGTGTCTTGAAGGGCCCTCTGTCCCCCTCCTTGTACAGAGCAAATTGGTCAAAACCATACTGACTCTGACACCGTAGAGTCACAGTCACTCCTGGGGCCACCACCGTGCTGGGTTGGGCTGAAAGCGAAGGCTTGGGGGAGGTTCCTGAAAGAGGAGAGAACTCTGGTGTTAAAGATGGTGGCCCCTGTAGCCAACAGTATGGAGGTTCTTCAGAAAGCTAAAAAGAGAATTATCATATGATCCAGTCATGCCTCTCCCGGGCATCGATCCAGACAAAACTCTAATTCAAAAAGATGCATGCACCCCTACATTCACAGCGTCATGATTCACAATAGCCAAGACATGGAGAGAACCATGCATAGTTATGTATTGATAGAGGAACGAATAAAGAAGATGTGGTCCATGTATACAATGGAATGCTACACAGCCCCAAAAGAGAACAAAATAATGCCATTTGCAGCCACATGAATCAACTAGAGATGGTCAGACAGAAAGACAAACAGCAGTTTACGGCCAGACCACCCCAAACGCGCCCGATCTCGTCTGATCTTGGAAGCTAAGCAGGATCTGGCCTGGTTAGTACTTGGATGGGAGAAAGGCGAAGATGTTATTTATATGTGGAATCTAAAATATGACACAGGGCTTCCCTGGTGGTCCAGTGGGTAAAGAGTCTGCCTTGCAGTGCAAGGGGCAACGGTTCAATCCCTGGCATGGGAAGATCCCATATACCGTGGAACAACTGGACTGATGTGTCCAATTACGAGCCAGTGCTCTGGAGCACATGCATCTGAAGCCGGTGCTCTGTAGTGAGAGAGGCTGCTGTGATGGGAGCCCACACAGGCCAAAGAATTAAGATGGATGAAAATAAATTAATTAAAAAATCAATAAAAAGAGGCCAAAATTTAAAAAATAAATAAATAAATAAAATATGACACAAATAAACCTACCTGTGAAACAGAAAGAGGCTCCTGGGCACAGAGCATAGACTGGTGGGTGCCGAGGTGAATGGGTTCAGGTGAGGGGTGGAGTGGGAGATTGGGATTAGCAGATATACACGTTTATATATAGGATGGATAAGCAACAAGGTTCTACTGTTGTATAGCACAGAGAGCTATATTCAATACCTCATGATAAACTATAGTGGAAAAAAAGATATATATATATATATATATATATATATATATATATATAGGTACTTTGCTGTACAGCAGAAATGAATAGCATTGTATATCAATGATGCTTCCATTAAAAAATATCAAAACTGAAAAAAAAGAAAGAAGATAGTTACGACTCCAACCTTCCATTGCAGAAGTCAGGATGTTGAACCCCTGATTGGGAAATGAAGATCCCAGATGCCCCAAGGGTGTGGCCAAAAAATAAATATTTTTGAAGGCATAAACGTGACTAGAGGGATGCACTTTTTTTTTTTTTCTGGCCACTTCTATTGGCCTTTCATTTATTTCCATCTTTGTTCTTTGGCCTGTGTGGGCCTCCCATTGCAGCAGCCTCTCTCACTGCAGAGCACTGTCTCTGGGCACATGCACTCCAGAGCTCCAGCTCAGTAGTTAGACACATCAGTCCAGCCACTCCACGGCACGCAGGATCCTCCCAGGCCAGGGATCGAACCGGCGCCCCTTGCACTGCAAGGCAGTGTCCTCACTAACTGGACCACCAGGGAATCCTCAGAGATGCACATTTTTCTTTCCTCTTGTGTCAGGCTTGGTTGTGACTTGGAATGACCTTCCAGAAATTTGTCTTTACTTAAAATTGTGATGTTGTGAAAACTGTGGATTTTTGCATTGATTTGGGGTTTTTTAAAATATTGCATTAACCTATTATTTATGTTCGTTACTGAGGTGTTTTTTTTTTTTTTTTGACACCTTCTCTAAATTTAGCACTCACTTGCCCCACCCTACTCCCAACACCCCGTGGGACTGTGGATTTAGGACCTTCATCACACCCACTGTCACCCTCTTTGAGCCGAGAACTAAGGACAAGGCAGCCCTGCAGCTACATGTCTACACACACCCACCCCTGGTTACCAGTAACAACCAGCTCCAGCTGACTGCTGGCTGGGGACCAGACGCTCCCGTTCTGATAGGAGCAGCGATAGAGTCCAGCATGGTCTTGTTCCATGGCCGAGATGACAATCTCTGCCTGGTCAAAATACTTCCTGGATTTCAGCTTCTCCAGGCGGTACAAGTCGACATTCGGAGGCCCCTGGCAGCGAATGATCACTGACTTCCCCAGGGGCACGAGGGAGCTGGGCAGGGCCTGGAGGGAGGGCTTGGACAGGGTGCCTGGAAGGGAAGCAGAACCTAGAGGAGGTCAGATTCCAACAGAGCCCTCCCCGTCCTGGGCCCTCCCACCCGCCTGCCCTCTTGCTGACTGAACCCAGAAGAGGTATCTGGACTCACCCTTCTGAGCACAAATCACCTGCTCCAGACACAGCCCTAGGGAAAAAGCAAAGGACCAGTCACCACACCTCCTGCAGGCCGCACACCTGGATGACAAACTTGTGTGCTTTCGTTTTTTGTTTTTTGGGTTTTTTTGTGTGTGGGGGTATAGTATTCTTGCCTGAAGAATCCCTGTGGAGAGAGGAGCCTGGCAGGCTACAGTCCATGGGGTCACAAAGTGTCAGACATGACTGACGCGACTTAGCACAGCAATAGATGATTAACCCTGTCCTGTTAATTTCAGGTATTCCCTTTCTTTTGTCATTATTGTGTGTGTGATTTTTTTTTTTTTCAAAGATACACATGGACATGATTGAAGTGCAAGAAGGCAACCTGGGACTTGTCTGATGGTCCAGTGACCAGGACTCTGCCCTCCCAAGGCAGGGGGCCCAGGTTCAATCCCTGATCAAGGAGCTAAGATCCCACAAGCCTTGTGGTGCAGCCAATTAATAAAAATTTAATAAAAATAAAACACAGGGCTCCAAGTTAAGTTTTAATTTCAGCTAAACAACAATATGTTTTGTGTGCAGTAGATCCCTTGGGAGGCTGACTCACTTGCCCCACCCTACTCCCAACACCCCGTGGGACTGTGGATTTAGGACCTTCATCACACCCACTGTCACCCTCTTTGAGCCGAGAACTAAGGACAAGGCAGCCCTGCAGCTACATGTCTACACACACCCACCCCTGGTTACCAGTAACAACCAGCTCCAGCTGACTGCTGGCTGGGGACCAGACGCTCCCGTTCTGATAGGAGCAGCGATAGAGTCCAGCATGGTCTTGTTCCATGGCCGAGATGACAATCTCTGCCTGGTCAAAATACTTCCTGGATTTCAGCTTCTCCAGGCGGTACAAGTCGACATTCGGAGGCCCCTGGCAGCGAATGATCACTGACTTCCCCAGGGGCACGAGGGAGCTGGGCAGGGCCTGGAGGGAGGGCTTGGACAGGGTGCCTGGAAGGGAAGCAGAACCTAGAGGAGGTCAGATTCCAACAGAGCCCTCCCCGTCCTGGGCCCTCCCACCCGCCTGCCCTCTTGCTGACTGAACCCAGAAGAGGTATCTGGACTCACCCTTCTGAGCACAAATCACCTGCTCCAGACACAGCCCTAGGGAAAAAGCAAAGGACCAGTCACCACACCTCCTGCAGGCCGCACACCTGGATGACAAACTTGTGTGCTTTCGTTTTTTGTTTTTTGGGTTTTTTTGTGTGTGGGGGTATAGTATTCTTGCCTGAAGAATCCCTGTGGAGAGAGGAGCCTGGCAGGCTACAGTCCATGGGGTCACAAAGTGTCAGACATGACTGACGCGACTTAGCACAGCAATAGATGATTAACCCTGTCCTGTTAATTTCAGGTATTCCCTTTCTTTTGTCATTATTGTGTGTGTGATTTTTTTTTTTTTCAAAGATACACATGGACATGATTGAAGTGCAAGAAGGCAACCTGGGACTTGTCTGATGGTCCAGTGACCAGGACTCTGCCCTCCCAAGGCAGGGGGCCCAGGTTCAATCCCTGATCAAGGAGCTAAGATCCCACAAGCCTTGTGGTGCAGCCAATTAATAAAAATTTAATAAAAATAAAACACAGGGCTCCAAGTTAAGTTTTAATTTCAGCTAAACAACAAATAATGTTTTGTGTGCAGTAGATCCCTTGAGGTCCATGGTCTGCAACTGGCAGGAAGTAGATTTAAACACGGGCAGCATATTTTGGCAGTAAAGCATGTATATTGGGGTGCAATAATTGGCTCCTTAGTTCATGACTGAGCCATTGCTGTGTGACCTTAAACAAGTTACATAATCCCTCTGGGGCTGTTTTCTCAGGAAATGGGAATAAGAGTAGACCACTGGTCGGGCCATTATGGGGATTAAGTAAGTGTCATTTTAGAAATCAAATAGGGCTTCCCTGGTAGCTCAGTGATAAAGAATCCACTTGCCAGTGCAGGAGACATGGGTTTGATCCCTGATCTGGGAAGATCTCACATGCCCAGGAGCAACTAAGCCCTTGCACTGCAACTACCAAGCCTGGGCTCTAGAGCCCAGGAGCCAGGATGACTGAGCCCTTGCACTGCAGCTATGGAAGCCTGCAAAACCTAGAGCCTATGCTCCACAGCCAGAAAAGCCACCGCAGTGAGAAGCCTGGGCACAGCATCTAGAGCAGCCCCCACTCACCACAACTAGAGAAAGCCCACCTGCAGCAACCAAGACCCAGTATAGCCAAAAATAAAATAAAGAACAGAATAATGTATGTGTAAGTGCTACATGAGTTCTTTTAAGACTGGATAAATGCATGAGTGACCAAGAGGCCGTTCGTGTTCACAGTGCACACTCTTATCCATCAATAACACAACCGTTCCCTTCCTGCTTGGGCCCTAGAAGCCTCTGTCCTTAGAGAGATAAAGTTCCTTTGAAGAAATAAGGAAATTACACACACATGTGCCCAGAAGAAAGTTTGATAATGAGGAGACTGTAAAAATGATCAGAGCCCCCCACCAATCCTATTACAGGAAACTCTTACTCCCGCCTTACTGAGGTTAACAAGTAAAAGTCTTGTATATCCAAGGTGTATGACGTGATGAGTTGTGAAGTAATTACCAAAATTCAGCTAACAAACACAACCATCACTCCACATAATTAAATGTCTTTGGGGGTAATTTGGGAAATTTAATAAAAATAAAACACAGGGCTCCAAGTTAAGTTTTAATTTCAGCTAAACAACAAATAATGTTTTGTGTGCAGTAGATCCCTTGAGGTCCATGGTCTGCAACTGGCAGGAAGTAGATTTAAACACGGGCAGCATATTTTGGCAGTAAAGCATGTATATTGGGGTGCAATAATTGGCTCCTTAGTTCATGACTGAGCCATTGCTGTGTGACCTTAAACAAGTTACATAATCCCTCTGGGGCTGTTTTCTCAGGAAATGGGAATAAGAGTAGACCACTGGTCGGGCCATTATGGGGATTAAGTAAGTGTCATTTTAGAAATCAAATAGGGCTTCCCTGGTAGCTCAGTGATAAAGAATCCACTTGCCAGTGCAGGAGACATGGGTTTGATCCCTGATCTGGGAAGATCTCACATGCCCAGGAGCAACTAAGCCCTTGCACTGCAACTACCAAGCCTGGGCTCTAGAGCCCAGGAGCCAGGATGACTGAGCCCTTGCACTGCAGCTATGGAAGCCTGCAAAACCTAGAGCCTATGCTCCACAGCCAGAAAAGCCACCGCAGTGAGAAGCCTGGGCACAGCATCTAGAGCAGCCCCCACTCACCACAACTAGAGAAAGCCCACCTGCAGCAACCAAGACCCAGTATAGCCAAAAATAAAATAAAGAACAGAATAATGTATGTGTAAGTGCTACATGAGTTCTTTTAAGACTGGATAAATGCATGAGTGACCAAGAGGCCGTTCGTGTTCACAGTGCACACTCTTATCCATCAATAACACAACCGTTCCCTTCCTGCTTGGGCCCTAGAAGCCTCTGTCCTTAGAGAGATAAAGTTCCTTTGAAGAAATAAGGAAATTACACACACATGTGCCCAGAAGAAAGTTTGATAATGAGGAGACTGTAAAAATGATCAGAGCCCCCCACCAATCCTATTACAGGAAACTCTTACTCCCGCCTTACTGAGGTTAACAAGTAAAAGTCTTGTATATCCAAGGTGTATGACGTGATGAGTTGTGAAGTAATTACCAAAATTCAGCTAACAAACACAACCATCACTCCACATAATTAAATGTCTTTGGGGGGGATTGATTTTGGTGAGAAATCTAAATCTATTCTTTGGGCAAATTTCAAGTCTGTGCAACGGAGTTGTTAACTGCCATCGCCATGATATGATTGAGATCCCCAGAGCTGCTCTTATCTTATCAGTGGAAGTTTGTACCTTCTGACCCACATCCATCTCCCCACTTCCCCCGCTTCCACCCCTACGCCTTGCTCCCCGCCCCTCACAACCATCAATTTATCCTCGGTTTTTGTGGGTTGACACTGAGAAACTCCATGTATAAGATCCTGCAGTATTCCTCTTTCTCCGTCTGACTTAGATCGCTTAGCATAACACCCTCAAGGTCCATTGTTTGTGCCAGAACCATAAGGGACACTAACAAGCTAAATCTAGAATCGAGCTCTGATATCAAATCCACCTTAGGCAAAATTTAAAATTAGAATACAACAAAGACCTACTGCAAAGCACAAGGAACTCTACTCCGTATTTTGTAATGACCTATAAGGAAAAGAACCTGCAAAAGGTTATATATATAATACCACATGTATATAATACATCTAAGTGATTCACCTGAAATGAACACAATATTGTAAATCAACTGTACTTTAATAAGTGTTAATGAAAGAATGAAAAATAAAACAAAATGGTGTGGTGGCAGAAGGTTGCAGCCCAATACTGGGAGACCTGTATTCACTTCTCGATCCAGTGATGAATAAATAAGAATAATCCAGACAGGCACCGTCCCCCTGGGTCCCAGTTTTCCCACCAAACAAATAAGTAAGGTGATCCTGGTAGGTCACCTCCTGTCCTGAAAGTTGCCTTTTGCCCTGAGGCAATTTTTTAAAAACTTGTCTCCTAGCCTGCTGCCTGTCCCTCAGCATTTTCCAGATTGACTCACCAAGACAGAAAAGGGCAGGCAGGACTGGGGACATGGTTCCTTGACTCGTCCTGAGCTCTGTAGCCCAGGAGGGAAGGCTTAGGTGGGAGCCGGAGCAGAGTTGCGGGATCCACTGGGGATGAAGAATGCTCTCTTCCACCCCCACCGTCAGCCTGGCTTTTCTACTTGACTCATCAAGCTCGAGCTGTCCCTTGGGTAGCATGACTTGCACATAGGCTTCAAGGAGCCTGGCTTATCTCCTGCCACCAGCCCAGTGTCCCAGTGCATCTGCCTAGTGAGGCATCATGGCTGTTCTGGTATGTCCAGTAGCCCCCTATATCCATGAGGGACTCGTAAATCAAAAAACCTCAACGAGTTAGTCAAATTCATAGAGTCAGGAAGTACATGAGACTTCCCTGATGCTCCAGGGGTTAAGACTCCAAGTTCCCAATGCAGGGAGCCTGGATTTGATCTGTGGTCAGGAAACTATATCCTACATCCCACAACCAAGAGTTTGCATGCCACAACTCAAGATGACACATGCCTCAACGAAGACCTGATGCAGCCAAATATATGAATGTTTTTAAAAAGAAGGAAAGCACATTGGCAGGGCTTCCCTGGTGGCTCCATGGTTAAGAAGCCACCTGTCAATGCAGGAGTTGTTGTTGTTCAGTCACTAAGTCCTGTCTGACTCTTTGTGACCCCATGGGCTGCAGCACACTAGACTTGCCTGTCCTTCACTCTCTCCTAGAGTTTGTGCAGACCAATGTTCATTGAGTCAATGATGCCATCCAACCATCTCGTCCTCTGCCATCCCCTTCTCCTCCAGCCCTCAATCTTTCCCAGAATCAGGGTCGTTGCCAATGAACTAGCTCTTCATATCAGGTGGCCAAAGGATTAGAGCTGCAGCATCAGTCCTTCCAATGAATATGCAGGGTTGATTTCCTTTAGGATAGACTGGTTTGAGCTCCTTGCTGTCCAAGGGACTCTCAAGAGTCTTCTCCAGGACTCTTGCCATCACTTGGCCCATCCTGATCATCCAGGATCATCTTCCTCCTTTGAAGTCAGCTGGTCAGGAACTTCACCGCATCATCCACCTCGCTCCCCCTTAGCCAGGTGAAGAAGCAGGGTTCTGTAGGTTAGGATGTGAACTCCTTGGGGGGCACCCACTTTTCTGCCGACCACACTGTCCTTTTCAAAATCTTTAAACAAAATTCCTTTCTGCTTAAATGAAGAGGAATTGGCTTCCAGTGTTTTCAAGACAGAAAAGGGCAGGCAGGACTGGGGACATGGTTCCTTGACTCGTCCTGAGCTCTGTAGCCCAGGAGGGAAGGCTTAGGTGGGAGCCGGAGCAGAGTTGCGGGATCCACTGGGGATGAAGAATGCTCTCTTCCACCCCCACCGTCAGCCTGGCTTTTCTACTTGACTCATCAAGCTCGAGCTGTCCCTTGGGTAGCATGACTTGCACATAGGCTTCAAGGAGCCTGGCTTATCTCCTGCCACCAGCCCAGTGTCCCAGTGCATCTGCCTAGTGAGGCATCATGGCTGTTCTGGTATGTCCAGTAGCCCCCTATATCCATGAGGGACTCGTAAATCAAAAAACCTCAACGAGTTAGTCAAATTCATAGAGTCAGGAAGTACATGAGACTTCCCTGATGCTCCAGGGGTTAAGACTCCAAGTTCCCAATGCAGGGAGCCTGGATTTGATCTGTGGTCAGGAAACTATATCCTACATCCCACAACCAAGAGTTTGCATGCCACAACTCAAGATGACACATGCCTCAACGAAGACCTGATGCAGCCAAATATATGAATGTTTTTAAAAAGAAGGAAAGCACATTGGCAGGGCTTCCCTGGTGGCTCCATGGTTAAGAAGCCACCTGTCAATGCAGGAGTTGTTGTTGTTCAGTCACTAAGTCCTGTCTGACTCTTTGTGACCCCATGGGCTGCAGCACACTAGACTTGCCTGTCCTTCACTCTCTCCTAGAGTTTGTGCAGACCAATGTTCATTGAGTCAATGATGCCATCCAACCATCTCGTCCTCTGCCATCCCCTTCTCCTCCAGCCCTCAATCTTTCCCAGAATCAGGGTCGTTGCCAATGAACTAGCTCTTCATATCAGGTGGCCAAAGGATTAGAGCTGCAGCATCAGTCCTTCCAATGAATATGCAGGGTTGATTTCCTTTAGGATAGACTGGTTTGAGCTCCTTGCTGTCCAAGGGACTCTCAAGAGTCTTCTCCAGGACTCTTGCCATCACTTGGCCCATCCTGATCATCCAGGATCATCTTCCTCCTTTGAAGTCAGCTGGTCAGGAACTTCACCGCATCATCCACCTCGCTCCCCCTTAGCCAGGTGAAGAAGCAGGGTTCTGTAGGTTAGGATGTGAACTCCTTGGGGGGCACCCACTTTTCTGCCGACCACACTGTCCTTTTCAAAATCTTTAAACAAAATTCCTTTCTGCTTAAATGAAGAGGAATTGGCTTCCCCAGTGTTTTTTGCAAGCAAATCAACAGAAAAGAACACATTTTTAAGATCACAAACTCTCCACTATCTGCCTTCAAAACAAAAGTTGGGGTGTGTTAGTGAAAGAGGGGTTGGAATTCAGAGTCTGACCCGAAAGCTGCTCTCTCTTCAAGAGGTCTAAAGCCCACGAGAACCGCTGACCACACAGGGGTTTGTCTGTGATGTACATGCAAGCAACCTGTGGCTCAGGGCTGATTCTAACCACAAACCTTCACAACCAACATCCGCTTCCTTTCTGAAACTGAGAAACCCCAAAACCCATAAGCATTGAGACACACATTAATTTCATCCTTGACTGCTTCTCTGAAGGCTTTGAGGTGGTTCACAAACCCAGATACAATCTTCAGACCGACAGAAGATGATCAAAACTGATCTAAAACAAGACAACACAAAACCCAAACCCACAGAAGAAGCCCAAGAAGAGAAAGTGGTAAAATAATAAAGAGACCCAGGAATCCGCTGCAAAAGGACGATGCTCCGGGGGGTGGGCTCTCCACCAAGAGAAACCAAATCAGGGTCACGTCCTTCATACTGACCTCTGGGGCTTGGGAATTCTGTCAGGGTGGTTTGGGCTGCCGATCACAGAACATACTTAAGGGATTTAAGCTGAACTGACACATGTACACTACCATGTTTAAAATAGACATCTAATGGGAAGCTGCTGTGTAGCACGGGGAGCTCAGCCCATGCTCTGTGATGACCTGGGGCAGGGGGGCGAGGGAGGCTCAAGAGGGAGGGGATATATGTATACATAGAGCTGTACAGCAGAAACTAGCACAACATTGTATATTCCAATAAAAACGTGGGGGGTGTTAAACTGAGCTGACCTTCAGTGCAGTTCAGTTCAGTCTCTCAGTGATGTCTAACTCTTTGTGACCCCACGGGCTGCAGCACACCAGGCTTCCCTGTCCTTTACCCTCTCCCGGAGCTTGCCCAAACTCATGTCCATTGACTCAGTGATGTCATCTAACCATCTCATCCTCTGTTATTCCCTCCTCCTCCTGCTCTCTGTCTTTCCCAGCATCAGGGTCTTTACCAATGAGTAGAATCAGGTGGCAAAAGGATGAGAGTTTCAGCATCATTCCTTCCAATGATTATTCAGAGTTGATTTCCTTTAGGATTTTTTTGATCTCCTTGCAGTCTAAGGGATTCTCAAGAGTCTTTTCCAACACCACAGTTCAAAGGCATCAGTTCTTCCGTGCTTAGCCTTCTTTAGGGTACAACTCTCACATGCGTTCATGACTACTGGGAAAACCAAAGCTTCAACTATATGGATTTTTATCAGTCAAGTGATGTCTCTGCTTTTTAATATGCTGTCTAGGTTTGTCAAAACTTTTCTTCCAAGGAGCAAGCATCTGTTAACTTCATGGCTGCAGTCACCATTCACAGTGATTTTGGAGCCCAAGAAAACAAAGTCTGTCAGTATTTCCATTGTTTACCCATTTGCCATGAAGTGATGGGACTGGATGCCGTGATCTTGGTTTTCTGAATGTTGAGTTTTAGGTCAGCTTTTTCACTCTCCTCTTTCACCTTCATCAAGAGGCTCTTTAGTTCCTCTTCACTTTCTGCCATAAGGGTGGTATCCTCTGCGTACCTGAGGTTATTGGTATTTCTCCCGGCAATCTCGATTCCAGCTTGTGCTTCATCCAGGCCGGCATTTTACATGATGTACTCTGCATATAAGCTAAGTAAGCAGGGTGACAATATACAGCCTTGACATACTTCCTTCTCAATTTGGAACCAGTCTGTTGTTACATGTCTGGTACAGGCAAAAGCAAGAAGGAACGTTATTTAATAGAAGTGAAAGCCCAGGGATGTGGCAGGCTTTGTGTTCAGCGACATCATCAGACTGCTCCTGTGTGGTGAGGGTCTGACATTAGGGTCACAAAAAGTCGGATACGACTTAGAGACTGAGCAACAATGACTGGTCACCATGGTGATGGCACCTGTTACGTCAACTAGAGGAGCCTCAGACAGTCTCTTTGGTGGGGGTCACGAGGTGGCTACCAGAGCCAGTTTGGGTCACTTGCTTTCTTGGACCAGGGACACTGCTAAGCCTATAACACACAGGACAGTCCTCTCCTCTCCCACACCAGCAAAGAAGCACCTGGTCCAAATGAATTTATTTAGAACACAGAAATACTCACATAGAAAACAAACTTAACAGTTACCAAAGCAGGCGGTGGGAAATGAGTTAGGAGTTTGGGATGAGCATATACACTATTGTATACAAAGCAGATCAGCAGGGACTTCCCTGGCAGCCCAACAGTGAGGGCTCCACGCTCCCACTGCAGGGACGCAGGTTCCAGCAGGGAGCTGAGATCCTTCACATCACACAGTGCAGCCAAAAAAGGGGGCAGAAAGATTGGTCAACAACAGGGATCTACTGCATAATATGGATTTTTATCAGTCAAGTGATGTCTCTGCTTTTTAATATGCTGTCTAGGTTTGTCAAAACTTTTCTTCCAAGGAGCAAGCATCTGTTAACTTCATGGCTGCAGTCACCATTCACAGTGATTTTGGAGCCCAAGAAAACAAAGTCTGTCAGTATTTCCATTGTTTACCCATTTGCCATGAAGTGATGGGACTGGATGCCGTGATCTTGGTTTTCTGAATGTTGAGTTTTAGGTCAGCTTTTTCACTCTCCTCTTTCACCTTCATCAAGAGGCTCTTTAGTTCCTCTTCACTTTCTGCCATAAGGGTGGTATCCTCTGCGTACCTGAGGTTATTGGTATTTCTCCCGGCAATCTCGATTCCAGCTTGTGCTTCATCCAGGCCGGCATTTTACATGATGTACTCTGCATATAAGCTAAGTAAGCAGGGTGACAATATACAGCCTTGACATACTTCCTTCTCAATTTGGAACCAGTCTGTTGTTACATGTCTGGTACAGGCAAAAGCAAGAAGGAACGTTATTTAATAGAAGTGAAAGCCCAGGGATGTGGCAGGCTTTGTGTTCAGCGACATCATCAGACTGCTCCTGTGTGGTGAGGGTCTGACATTAGGGTCACAAAAAGTCGGATACGACTTAGAGACTGAGCAACAATGACTGGTCACCATGGTGATGGCACCTGTTACGTCAACTAGAGGAGCCTCAGACAGTCTCTTTGGTGGGGGTCACGAGGTGGCTACCAGAGCCAGTTTGGGTCACTTGCTTTCTTGGACCAGGGACACTGCTAAGCCTATAACACACAGGACAGTCCTCTCCTCTCCCACACCAGCAAAGAAGCACCTGGTCCAAATGAATTTATTTAGAACACAGAAATACTCACATAGAAAACAAACTTAACAGTTACCAAAGCAGGCGGTGGGAAATGAGTTAGGAGTTTGGGATGAGCATATACACTATTGTATACAAAGCAGATCAGCAGGGACTTCCCTGGCAGCCCAACAGTGAGGGCTCCACGCTCCCACTGCAGGGACGCAGGTTCCAGCAGGGAGCTGAGATCCTTCACATCACACAGTGCAGCCAAAAAAGGGGGCAGAAAGATTGGTCAACAACAGGGATCTACTGCATAACACAGGGGACCCTACTCAATATATTGTATAATAACCTATAAAGGAAAAGAACCTGAAAAACAATATATATGTATGTATATGTGTATATAAAAGAATATATATATGCATAACTGAATTGCAGTGCATACACTTGAGACTAACACAACATTGTAAATTAAGTATGAAAAAAGTTAAAGCAAAAATGTTAGTCTTTCAGTCGTGTCCAACTCTTTGCGACCCTATGGACTGTAGCCCACCAGATTCCTCTGTCCATGGGGATTCTCCAGGCAAGAATACTGGGGTGGGATGCCATGTTTGGGTCTCCTGCATTGCAGGCAGATTCTTTACCATCTGAGCCACCAGGATACTTCAACTAGAAAAATCTATATATAATAAAAAGAAAACAATCACTGTCCGAGGTTGGAACCCTCTGATTCCATGCCTATGATCTCTTCTGGTTCACTTGTACTCAGTTAATTCCAACTGCACCAGTCTTTTTCTGGTTACATTTTCTGGTTAAGATGCCAAGATTGTTACGTCATCAGGGCTTTGGGGCAGGCTGAAAGTGCTGCTTTTCCTCTGTGAATATTTCTTACCAACACCACGACTCCAAAGTTCCCTGCAACCATTTCATTGGAGAGATCCATCAGATAAGACTCCATATAAACACCTTGTTCAAGACACTGATCAAGACTTCCGTGCCTTTTACCCCTGTACAGAACCTAAAATGGTGATAGGCCCCCATCCTCCCACCCTGCAGTCCCTGAGAACTTCCAGGGTACTTCCTGTCTCTTTGGATTTGCCTGTTCTTGCTACTTCACATAACTGGGATCATACGATGTGCGGCTGTTTGTGTCTGGATTACTTTCCAGGTGACTCAGATGGTGAAGAATCTGTCTCCAGTGCAAGAGATCCAGGTTCAGTCCCTGGGTTGGGACGATCCTCTGGAGCAGGAAATGGCAAATCACTCCAGTGTTCTTGCCTGGAGAATCCTATGGACAGGGGAGCCCGGCAGGCTACAGCATGGGGTTGCAAAGAGTCAGACACACGACTGAACATATCTATCTATCTAGGTGATCTCTCGACGTAGTTTTGATTTGCATTTTGATAAGATTTCAGGATGTGGAGGCTTTTCATGTGATTTTTTCCCTTTTTTGGTCACTTCTATTGATCTGTCATTTATTTACCATCCATCTTTGTTCTTTAGCCCATGTGGGCCTACCATTGCAATGGCCTCTCTCGCTGCAGAGCACCAGCTCTGGGCACATGCGCTCCAGAGCGCTGGCTCTGTAGTTGGACACATCAGTCCAGCCGCTCCGCAGCATGTGCGATCTTCCCAGGCCAGAGATCAAACTGGCACCCCTCACACTGCAAGGCGGTGTCTTTACCCACTGGACCACCAGGGAAGCCCTCATGTGATTTAAAAAAACAACAACAACAATATAAGACTGACTGACCTATGGAGATTGGCCTCTAGACCGTCTGCTCTGTTTTGAATTCTTTTTCCAGGACCTACCCAAGGACATACGTTGAGGGCAGGCATTTTCTCCTTTCATCTCTGGGCCTGGTCAGTAGGAAGTGACCATCAGCACAGATTTCTAAGCTATTTTTTAAAAAGTGGCCATTCTGTGTGGTCTGAGCTGATACCTCCTTGCAATTTTGATTGCCATTTCTCTAACAGTGATGCCGAGCATCTTTTTATGTGCTTTATGGCCATCTCGATGCCATCTTTGGAGATATATCCATTTAAATCTTTGGCAATCAGATAGACTGTTTTCTGATATTAAGCTACAGGAGCTGTATGTTTCGGAGAGGAAGGCAATGTTTTAAATTTGATTGCAAACATTTTTTCTCTTATTTCGGGGTTCTCCTTTTCCTTCATTTTGGGTGTCCCTTGCTGTGTAAGAGCTTTGGAGGTTAGTAAGATCCCTTGTGTCAAATTCCAGTTTCTTTTCGTTATTCTAAGAGGGGGTAAAAAGAGACTTTGCTCTGGGTTATGTCAAATGGGGTTCACCTCTAGTTTCTTTAAGAGAGTTAGAGTAATCATGCCTCCACTTAGATCTTGGATCAATTTGTGATTTTCTTTTCTATATGGGTTTTGGCAATGTTGGACTTTCATTTACTTTTCAGTTGTTTAAGGAACCTCCACCCTGTCCTCCATCCTGACTGTTCACAATGACTTGACGGCATCAAGGCCAGGGGCTCCCTTTTCTCCAAAACCTCTCCACTGTTTACTGTTTGTAGACTTTTTCACAAAGGCCATACGGCCCCAGGTGAGCTGGTACCTCCTTGCGGGTTTGATTTTAAATTCTGTAATAAGTAATGATGCCGAGGATAGTTGGGTTTTTTATTATCTTAATAACCAAAAGTACGCCCTCTTTGGTGAAATATCCATTTACAAATTTGGTCCCTTTTTCTATTGGCTTGTTTATATTTCTGATGATGAGCTGCATGAGCTGTTTACCTGTTTTAAAGATGAGTTCTTTTTGGCCATCTACAACTGCGGACATTTCTTTCCCATTTGCAGGATCATCTTTTTCTTTCTTTTAGGTGTTCCGTGGTGTGCAATTGCTTCCAAGGAAGCTCCCTTTGTTGACTTTATTTGTTTTTCATTACTCTAATAAGACTCTAATAACAAAAAAAAATTGCTGTACTTTATGTCCAACCATGTTCTGCCCATATTTTATCAAGAGACACGGGGCATCATTCTTCCATTTTTCTCTTTCCTCAATTTGGAGCTTCTTGTTTCTGTCTGGGGTTAGCGAGGGTGGTCATTTCCTTCTCTTTTCACTGTGTGAGAAAGGACCACCCTGTCCTCCACGCTGGATGTCAATAATTTACCTGCCACAGCATCAGCGAAGGAGGCCTCCCTTTCCTCCACAAGCTCTCCAGCATTTCGGCTTTGTAGATTATTTCACAAAGGAGATTTAGCAGGTGCAAGGTGATGCCTGCATGTAGTTTTGACTGGGGGTTTTGTAAGTTTTCATGATGTGGAAGCTATTCATGGGCTTTTTCTAAAGAGAGTGAGAACAAACCTTGATTTATGCGATCTGAGGCCTCGAGATTGGACCCTGGACTCTGCTCTGTTTTAAACTCCTTTTCCAGGACCTGCTCCAGGGCAGGAGTTGAGGACAGCTGTTTTTTTCCATTCATATGGCCACACCCGCCAACGCCCAGGTTTTCCCGCTGTTGTTCCCATACGCGGCCACAAGGCGGCAGCACTTCTCCGCGCTCCGCACTTGCCTCCGCAGGTGTTTCTTTTCCTTGGGAGCAGAGTTAACTTCTGTGGCTGTGTTTAGTTTAGACCTACAGGGACTTGATTCAGTTGTACTTGCCTGCGTGCTCCGTCGCTTCAGTCCTGTCCGACTATGTTGGACCCTACAGACTGTAGCCTGCCAGCCTCCTCTGTCCGTGGGATTCTCCAGGTAAGGAGACTGGAGGGGGTTGCTGTGCCGTCGTCCTGGGGAATATTCCCCATCCAGGGATGGAACCCCCACCTCCTGCCTGACAGGCGGATTCTTTACCGCCGAACCCAGGGGAAGCCCTCCGCTGACCCTAGAGCTCTATATAGTCTGCTCTATGAAGGGTCTTTGTTCACACAGGATCTCGCTGTGTTCAGGAGATTTCCCTTTACAACTCACTAGGGTTTCCTGTATTTGCTTTCTCATATATATAGTAGTGTGTAGGTTTTTCTAACGTCTTCATGTCTCCGTTTCCCCACCTTTTTTGAAATACCCATTAAAAGGGTTTTATCAGTCCATGAGTCCTTTACTATTGATAAATGTCTTCACTGGTTGTGAGATAAAAGGTACTTTATGTCCAACCATGTTCTGCCCATATTTTATCAAGAGACACGGGGCATCATTCTTCCATTTTTCTCTTTCCTCAATTTGGAGCTTCTTGTTTCTGTCTGGGGTTAGCGAGGGTGGTCATTTCCTTCTCTTTTCACTGTGTGAGAAAGGACCACCCTGTCCTCCACGCTGGATGTCAATAATTTACCTGCCACAGCATCAGCGAAGGAGGCCTCCCTTTCCTCCACAAGCTCTCCAGCATTTCGGCTTTGTAGATTATTTCACAAAGGAGATTTAGCAGGTGCAAGGTGATGCCTGCATGTAGTTTTGACTGGGGGTTTTGTAAGTTTTCATGATGTGGAAGCTATTCATGGGTTTTTTCTAAAGAGAGTGAGAACAAACCTTGATTTATGCGATCTGAGGCCTCGAGATTGGACCCTGGACTCTGCTCTGTTTTAAACTCCTTTTCCAGGACCTGCTCCAGGGCAGGAGTTGAGGACAGCTGTTTTTTTCCATTCATATGGCCACACCCGCCAACGCCCAGGTTTTCCCGCTGTTGTTCCCATACGCGGCCACAAGGCGGCAGCACTTCTCCGCGCTCCGCACTTGCCTCCGCAGGTGTTTCTTTTCCTTGGGAGCAGAGTTAACTTCTGTGGCTGTGTTTAGTTTAGACCTACAGGGACTTGATTCAGTTGTACTTGCCTGCGTGCTCCGTCGCTTCAGTCCTGTCCGACTATGTTGGACCCTACAGACTGTAGCCTGCCAGCCTCCTCTGTCCGTGGGATTCTCCAGGTAAGGAGACTGGAGGGGGTTGCTGTGCCGTCGTCCTGGGGAATATTCCCCATCCAGGGATGGAACCCCCACCTCCTGCCTGACAGGCGGATTCTTTACCGCCGAACCCAGGGGAAGCCCTCCGCTGACCCTAGAGCTCTATATAGTCTGCTCTATGAAGGGTCTTTGTTCACACAGGATCTCGCTGTGTTCAGGAGATTTCCCTTTACAACTCACTAGGGTTTCCTGTATTTGCTTTCTCATATATATAGTAGTGTGTAGGTTTTTCTAACGTCTTCATGTCTCCGTTTCCCCACCTTTTTTGAAATACCCATTAAAAGGGTTTTATCAGTCCATGAGTCCTTTACTATTGATAAATGTCTTCATTTGGAAGACTTGATCGATTCTACCTGCAAGTGACATAACCTTTCTCTTTCACTCTCTGACTGACTTCTCTCCGTAAGATCAAACTCTTGGTCCAGTCAAGTCTCTGTTAATTACATTCCTTTTGTTGTTCTTGTTCTTTTGGATGGCTCTTTGTGTTCCAGGATCTCCATAGATCAGTTACTCTTCATTTCTCATTGATGGACATTTTGGTTGATACTCTATCCTGAAATTTTGAAGAATGCTCTCCTGGGAAAAAAAAGGGGGAGCAAGTATTGCTTTATATTGTGATTCTCTCCTCATCTAAGGTGAGAGGTGAGCTTGACTCCTCAGGTGGTGTCTCTGTATTTCCTGTTCAAGGAATCTCCATACTCTTTCCTCCATGACTGCCCCTGCCCATTTCCATCCCCACCCACAGGGTAGGAGCATTCCCTGTTCCCCACACCCTCGCCAGCATTTAACCCGTGTTGAACTTCTGGCAGAGGGCCATGCTGTGAGGAATGAGCTGATCTCTACTTGCAGTTTTGATTGCCATTTCTGTAGTCCTAATGCTGAGTGTCCTTTCCTGTGCCTTCTGGCCAGCCCCATGCCTTCTCTGGAGATAAATCCATTGAGATCTGTGTCAAGTTTTTCTATTGGGTTGACTGTTTTCTAGAATTAAGCTGCAGGAGCTGTGTGAATGTTTTGGAGAGGAATACAATGTTTTATATTGGTTGCAAACGTTCTTTTTCAAGGTTTTCAGAGCTGTCTTTTTCTTTTGATTGAGTGTCCCTGCTGTGCAAAAGCTTTTCAGGTGAAGCGGGTCCCTTCTGTTGAGTTCTGTTTCATTTTTCATTATTCTAAGTGTCGATCTGAAGAAAACTTGCTCGGGGTTATATCAAGTGGTGTTCGTTTCTGGTTTGCCTAAGAGGGTTAGAGTAATCATGCCTCCATGTCCCATTTAATTGAGTTGCAATATTTTTCCTTTGGGGTTGGAAAGTGTTGTATATTCATTCACTTTTCACTTGTTTAAGGAACCTCCACCCCGTCCTCCCTACTGTCTATTCACAACTTACTGTGGGAGCATCAGGACAGGAGATTTCCCTCTTCTACAAAACCTCTCTGCTGTTTATGGTTGCTAGTTTGGGAGAAAGGCCATTCTAGGGTGAGTGGCTACCTGCAAGTGACATAACCTTTCTCTTTCACTCTCTGACTGACTTCTCTCCGTAAGATCAAACTCTTGGTCCAGTCAAGTCTCTGTTAATTACATTCCTTTTGTTGTTCTTGTTCTTTTGGATGGCTCTTTGTGTTCCAGGATCTCCATAGATCAGTTACTCTTCATTTCTCATTGATGGACATTTTGGTTGATACTCTATCCTGAAATTTTGAAGAATGCTCTCCTGGGAAAAAAAAGGGGGAGCAAGTATTGCTTTATATTGTGATTCTCTCCTCATCTAAGGTGAGAGGTGAGCTTGACTCCTCAGGTGGTGTCTCTGTATTTCCTGTTCAAGGAATCTCCATACTCTTTCCTCCATGACTGCCCCTGCCCATTTCCATCCCCACCCACAGGGTAGGAGCATTCCCTGTTCCCCACACCCTCGCCAGCATTTAACCCGTGTTGAACTTCTGGCAGAGGGCCATGCTGTGAGGAATGAGCTGATCTCTACTTGCAGTTTTGATTGCCATTTCTGTAGTCCTAATGCTGAGTGTCCTTTCCTGTGCCTTCTGGCCAGCCCCATGCCTTCTCTGGAGATAAATCCATTGAGATCTGTGTCAAGTTTTTCTATTGGGTTGACTGTTTTCTAGAATTAAGCTGCAGGAGCTGTGTGAATGTTTTGGAGAGGAATACAATGTTTTATATTGGTTGCAAACGTTCTTTTTCAAGGTTTTCAGAGCTGTCTTTTTCTTTTGATTGAGTGTCCCTGCTGTGCAAAAGCTTTTCAGGTGAAGCGGGTCCCTTCTGTTGAGTTCTGTTTCATTTTTCATTATTCTAAGTGTCGATCTGAAGAAAACTTGCTCGGGGTTATATCAAGTGGTGTTCGTTTCTGGTTTGCCTAAGAGGGTTAGAGTAATCATGCCTCCATGTCCCATTTAATTGAGTTGCAATATTTTTCCTTTGGGGTTGGAAAGTGTTGTATATTCATTCACTTTTCACTTGTTTAAGGAACCTCCACCCCGTCCTCCCTACTGTCTATTCACAACTTACTGTGGGAGCATCAGGACAGGAGATTTCCCTCTTCTACAAAACCTCTCTGCTGTTTATGGTTGCTAGTTTGGGAGAAAGGCCATTCTGACTAGGGTGAGTGGATACCTCTCTGCAGGCTTGATCTGCATGGATCACATAATGCCAAAGTTTGTGCGGTTTGACTTTTTTTTCTCCTACGTGCTTACTGGCAATATGGATGCCCTCTTGGAGAATTATCCATTTAGAACGTTGGCCCTTCCTTCTCCTGGGTTCTGTAGTTTTGTTAATGAGCTGTTTGTCTGTTTTAAAGATGAATTTCTTGTGGCCATCTTCATGTTCGAACATTTCTTTCCCATTTGGAGGATGGGCTATTTCTTTCTTTTAGGTGTTCCCTGCTGTACAATTGCTTTGAAGGTCCCTCAAGTCCCTTTGGCTGACTTCGCTTGGGTTTTCATTACTCTAATAAGACTTTTTCCATTGAAAAAAACAAACAAACAAACAAACCTTGTTGTACTTTATGTCCAATGTGTTCTGCCTGTATTTTATCAAGAGTTACAGGGCATCAGCTTCCATTTGGCTCTTTCGTCGATTTGGAGCTTCTTATTTCTGTCTGGGGTGAGCGAGGGTGGTCAGTTCCTTCTCTTTTCACTGTGTGAGAAAGGACCTCCCTGTCCTCCATCCTGGCTGTTAAGTAACTTTGCCAGCCTCAGCGTAGGAGGACTTCCTTTTCTCCACAACCTCTCCAGAATTTTGGCTTTATAGGTTATTCCACAAAGGACTTTTGACCAGTGTGAGGTGATACCGCTGGTAGTTTTGATTTGGCTTTCTGTACATTTTCATGATGCAGAGGCTGTTCGTGTTTGTGTGTGTGTCTGTTTGTTTGAAGAGTGTGACTAAGACTGACCTCTACAGATTGGCCCCTGGACTGTCCACTCTGTTTTAAACTCTCTTTTCAGGACCTGCTCCGAGGACAGGTGGTTTTCCCTTGCATCCCGCCACACTCACCAAGGCCTGGGAAACAACAATGAGCGCCCATCCGCCCAGGTTTTCCCGCTGTTGTTCCCACACGCGGCCACAAGGCGGCAGCACTTCTCCACACTCCGCACTTGTCTCCGCAGGTGTTTCTTTTCCTTGGGAGCAGAGGTTTCGGTTTACCTGAAACCTACCTGATTCAGTTGTACCTGCCTGCGTGCTCCGTCGCTTCAGTCCTGTCCGACTGTGTTGGACCCCACTGACTGTAGCCCGCCAGCCTCCTCTGTGGGATTCTCCAGGTAAGAACACTGGAGGGGGGTGCTGTGCCCGCCTCCTGAGAAATACTCCCCATCCAGGGATGGATCCCGCACCTCCTGCCTGGCAGGCGACTCTTCACCGCCGAGCCCCGGGGAAGCCCTCCGCTGTCCCTAGAGCTCTATCCAGTCTGTTCTGTGAAGGGCCTTTTCCCACTATGGGCTCTTTCAGTGTTTTCTGGAGACTTCCCTGTACACTTCACTAGCGTTTTCTGGATTGGCACTTTGACATACAGTAGTGTGTGTACGTTTTCTAGCCTTTTCATGTCTCCCTGGTCCTACCGTTTCTGAAATAACCACAGGTGGGTTTTATTTGTCTGTGAGTCCGTTTCTGTTTATAAATGTCTTCATTTGGAAGACTTGATTGCTTCCACCTGTAAGGGACATAACACTTCACCTTCTGACTTCCTCAGTAAGATCAATCTCTCGATCCAGTCATGTCTCTGTTAACTGCAACTTTTTCTGTGTGTGGTCCTATCATCCGTCTTTGTATTCCAGTGTGTGCATATTTGGGAGAGGAAAACACTGTTTTATATTGGTTGCAAACATTTTTATTCTAGATTTTCAGGACAGTTGTTTTCTTTCGTTTTAATATCCCTTGCTGGACAAAACCTTTTGGTGAATCAGATCCCATGTATTGAATTCTTTTTTTCTTTTTGGTTTAAACAAATGGTGTTCACCTCTGGATTCCTTAAAAGGATTAGAGAAATCATGCCTCCAGTTTCCATTTACCTGAGTGGCAACTTAAGACTGACCTCTACAGATTGGCCCCTGGACTGTCCACTCTGTTTTAAACTCTCTTTTCAGGACCTGCTCCGAGGACAGGTGGTTTTCCTTGCATCCCGCCACACTCACCAAGGCCTGGGAAACAACAATGAGCGCCCATCCGCCCAGGTTTTCCCGCTGTTGTTCCCACACGCGGCCACAAGGCGGCAGCACTTCTCCACACTCCGCACTTGTCTCCGCAGGTGTTTCTTTTCCTTGGGAGCAGAGGTTTCGGTTTACCTGAAACCTACCTGATTCAGTTGTACCTGCCTGCGTGCTCCGTCGCTTCAGTCCTGTCCGACTGTGTTGGACCCCACTGACTGTAGCCCGCCAGCCTCCTCTGTGGGATTCTCCAGGTAAGAACACTGGAGGGGGGTGCTGTGCCCGCCTCCTGAGAAATACTCCCCATCCAGGGATGGATCCCGCACCTCCTGCCTGGCAGGCGACTCTTCACCGCCGAGCCCCGGGGAAGCCCTCCGCTGTCCCTAGAGCTCTATCCAGTCTGTTCTGTGAAGGGCCTTTTCCCACTATGGGCTCTTTCAGTGTTTTCTGGAGACTTCCCTGTACACTTCACTAGCGTTTTCTGGATTGGCACTTTGACATACAGTAGTGTGTGTACGTTTTCTAGCCTTTTCATGTCTCCCTGGTCCTACCGTTTCTGAAATAACCACAGGTGGGTTTTATTTGTCTGTGAGTCCGTTTCTGTTTATAAATGTCTTCATTTGGAAGACTTGATTGCTTCCACCTGTAAGGGACATAACACTTCACCTTCTGACTTCCTCAGTAAGATCAATCTCTCGATCCAGTCATGTCTCTGTTAACTGCAACTTTTTCTGTGTGTGGTCCTATCATCCGTCTTTGTATTCCAGTGTGTGCATATTTGGGAGAGGAAAACACTGTTTTATATTGGTTGCAAACATTTTTATTCTAGATTTTCAGGACAGTTGTTTTCTTTCGTTTTAATATCCCTTGCTGGACAAAACCTTTTGGTGAATCAGATCCCATGTATTGAATTCTGTTTTAGTTTTCTTTTTTCGAAGAGTGGATCCAAAGAGAATTTGCTCCATTTTACATCAAATGGTGTTCACCTCTGGATTCCTTAAAAGGATTAGAGAAATCATGCCTCCAGTTTCCATTTACCTGAGTGGCAACTTTTTTTCTGTTTGGGCTGGAGGACTGTTGTGTTTTCGTTCACTTTTCCCTCATTTAAGGAAGGCCCACCCTGTTCTCCACACTGTCTGTTCACACGTGTCCTCGGCAGCCTCAGGGCAGCAAGGTCCCCTTTTCTTGAATCCCTCTCCATCTTGACTGTTTATAGATGTTTAGACCAAGGCTGTTCTCATACAGGTGAGTGGATACCGCCTTCCAGATTGGATTTGCATTTCTTTAATAATTAGATGCCCAAATGTTGTTTTTTATTATTGTTTTATGTGCTTAATGGCCATAGGCATGCCTTCTTTGGTGACATACCCATTTGGGACTCTGGCCCATTTTCCTATTCATTTGTTGGTATGTTTGATAATGAGCTTCAGGAGGGTTTGCCTGCTTTACAGGGGAATTCCTTGTGGCCATCTTCGTTTGCATGAGTTTCCTTTTGCCCTGGCAGGGTTCCGTTTTTATTTTGAGTAGGTTTCCCTGCTGTGCCATTTCTTTGAAGGTCCCTGGAGTCCTTTCTGTGGACATTTGATTGATTCTTCAGTTCTCTCATAAGACTATATACACGAAGAAATTGCTGGGTTTTTAAATTTGTGGCCTCCTTTCATTGACTTTTTATCCACTTATTTTCATCCATCTTTATTCTTTGGCTTGTGTGGGCCTCCCTTTGCAGTAGCCTTGCTTATTGCTGAGCACTGGCCTTGGGTGCATGCACTCCAGAGCGCTGGCTCCTAATTGGACACACTGGTCCAGTCATTCTGTGGCTCGTGGGATCTTCCTGGGCCAGGGATCGAACCGGTGCCCCTTGCACTGCAAGGCGAACTTTCTACCCACTGAACTACCAGGGAAGCCCTAAATTGCTGTATTTTAAGTCCAACCATGTTCTGCCTGTATTTTCATCAAGAGTTAGAGGGCATCATTCTTCCAGTTGGCACTTTAATCGATTCGAGTTTCTTTTTGTGTCTGGAGTGGCGAGGCGGTCAGTGCCTTCTCTTTTATCATTGTTCAAGAGTGGATCCAAAAGAATTTGGTGTTCACCTCTGGATTCCTTAAAAGGTTTTCATGCCTCCAGTTTCCATTTACCTGAGTGGCAACTTTTTTCTGTTTGGGCTGGAGGACTGTTGTGTTTTCGTTCACTTTTCCTCATTTAAGGAAGGCCCACCCTGTTCTCCACACTGTCTGTTCACACGTGTCCTCGGCAGCCTCAGGGCAGCAAGGTCCCCTTTTCTTGAATCCCTCTCCATCTTGACTGTTTATAGATGTTTAGACCAAGGCTGTTCTCATACAGGTGAGTGGATACCGCCTTCCAGATTGGATTTGCATTTCTTTAATAATTAGATGCCCAAATGTTGTTTTTTATTATTGTTTTATGTGCTTAATGGCCATAGGCATGCCTTCTTTGGTGACATACCCATTTGGGACTCTGGCCCATTTTCCTATTCATTTGTTGGTATGTTTGATAATGAGCTTCAGGAGGGTTTGCCTGCTTTACAGGGGAATTCCTTGTGGCCATCTTCGTTTGCATGAGTTTCCTTTTGCCCTGGCAGGGTTCCGTTTTTATTTTGAGTAGGTTTCCCTGCTGTGCCATTTCTTTGAAGGTCCCTGGAGTCCTTTCTGTGGACATTTGATTGATTCTTCAGTTCTCTCATAAGACTATATACACGAAGAAATTGCTGGGTTTTTAAATTTGTGGCCTCCTTTCATTGACTTTTTATCCACTTATTTTCATCCATCTTTATTCTTTGGCTTGTGTGGGCCTCCCTTTGCAGTAGCCTTGCTTATTGCTGAGCAATGGCTCTGGGTGCATGCACTCCAGAGCGCTGGCTCGCAATTGGACACACTGGTCCAGCCACTCAATGGCACGTGGGATCTTCCTGGGCCAGGGATCGAACCGGTGCCCCTTGCACTGCAAGGCGAACTCTTTACCCACTGGACCACCAGGGAGGCCCTAAATTGCTGTATTTTAAGTCCAACCATGTTCTGCCTGTATTTTCATCAAGAGTTAGAGGGCATCATTCTTCCAGTTGGCACTTTAATCGATTCGGAGTTTCTTTTTTGTGTCTGGAGTGGCGAGGGCGGTCAGTGCCTTCTCTTTTCACTGTTGGAGAAAGGTCCTTCCTGTCCTCCATCCTGGCTCTTAATTTTCTTTGCCAGCCTCAGCGTACGAGGGCTCCCTTTACTCCACAACCTCTCCAGCATTTCGGCTTTATAGATGATTTCACAAAGGGCATTAGTCCGGTGCGCGGTGAAACCTGCTAGTAGTTTTGATTTGGCTTTCTGTAAGATTTCATCACGTGGAAGTTTCATCATATTAATTTTCTTTTTTTTAAGAGAGCGTGAATAAAACTGACCTCTCTAGGTTGGTCCCTGGACTGTCTTCTCTTCTCAGGATCTACTCCAGAACAAGAGTTGAGGACAGGTGGTTTTTCCTTCCATCTGGCCACACTCGCCAAGGCCTGGGGAACAGCAAGCGCCCATCCGCCCGGGTTTTCCCGTTGTTGTTCCCACACGCGGCCACAAGGCGGCAGCACTTCCCCACGCTCCTCACTTGTCTCCGCAGGTGTTTCTTTTCCTTGGGAGCAGAGCTGACCTCTGTGGTGGTGGTTTAGTTTAGATCCACAAGAGTTTCATCCAGTTGTACCTGCGCTCGTGGTCAGCCACTTCGGTCGTGTCTGTTTGCAATCCTATGAACTGTAGCCGGCAAGGCTCCACTCTTGGTGGGATTCTCCAGGCAAGAAGCCTGGAGGGGTTTGCTGTGCCCTCCTCCTAGGAATATTCCCCACTCAGAGACAGAACCCACATCTCACGCATGGCAGCCAGATTCTTTATCACTGAGCCCCGGGGAAGCCCTCCGTTGTATCTAGAGCTCCTTTGTATCTGTTTTGTTCTGTGAAGGGCCTTTTCCCAAATAGGATCTCGCTGTGTTTTCCCTAGACTTCCCTGGACAACTCACTGTGGTTTTTAGGATTATCTCTTTTATGTAGAGTAGTGTGTGTATGTTTTTCCAAAGGTTCCTGTGCCCCTTTCCCTACCTTTTTTGAAATAATCCTAGAGGGTCTTATTGGCCTATGAGTCCTTCTCTGTATATAAATGTCTTCCTTTGGAAGAATTTATCGATTCCACCTCTAAGTGACGTTACATTTCCCTTTCTTTCTATGACTGACTTATCTCAGTGAGATCAGTCTCTCGATCCAGCCCTGTCTCTGTTAATATCTTTTCTTTTCTGTTTTTCTGGGATTCTCATTGTATCTGTGTCTAGATATACCAGTTACTCTTCATTTCTCAACGGATGCACAATTTGGATGGTATCCAGCTTGGATTTTTCAAGAGTGCCGCTAGGAAAGCAAGGGGGCAAGTATCATTGTATATTATGATTTGATCTGGATCTAGGGCTACAGGTGGGCTGGCTCATCAGGTGATACTTCTGTATTTCCTGCTCAGATATCTGCATACTCCTTTCCTTGTGACTGCCCCCATCCATTTCTATCCCCACCACAATGTAGGGGGCTTCCCTGTTCCCTGTACCCTTGGCACCATGTAATCTTTCTGGAACTTTTGGCAGGTGGCTATTCTGAGGGGCTGAGCTGATATCTCCTTGCAGTTTTGATTGCCATTTCTGTAACCATGATGCTGAGCATCTTTTCCTGTGTTTTACAGTCATCTTAGTGGCTTTTCTGGAGATATACCCATTTTATCCCACGCTCCTCACTTGCCCCAGGTGTTCTTTTCCTTGGGAGCAGAGCTGACTCTGTGGTGGTGGTTTAGTTTAGATCCACAAGAGTTCATCCAGTTGTACCTGCGCTCGTGGTCAGCCACTTCGTCGTGTCTGTTTGCAATCCTATGAACTGTAGCCGGCAAGGCTCCACTCTTGGTGGGATTCTCCAGGCAAGAAGCCTGGAGGGGTTTGCTGTGCCCTCCTCCTAGGAATATTCCCCACTCAGAGACAGAACCCACATCTCACGCATGGCAGCCAGATTCTTTATCACTGAGCCCCGGGGAAGCCCTCCGTTGTATCTAGAGCTCCTTTGTATCTGTTTTGTTCTGTGAAGGGCCTTTTCCCAAATAGGATCTCGCTGTGTTTTCCCTAGACTTCCCTGGACAACTCACTGTGGTTTTTAGGATTATCTCTTTTATGTAGAGTAGTGTGTGTATGTTTTTCCAAAGGTTCCTGTGCCCCTTTCCCTACCTTTTTTGAAATAATCCTAGAGGGTCTTATTGGCCTATGAGTCCTTCTCTGTATATAAATGTCTTCCTTTGGAAGAATTTATCGATTCCACCTCTAAGTGACGTTACATTTCCCTTTCTTTCTATGACTGACTTATCTCAGTGAGATCAGTCTCTCGATCCAGCCCTGTCTCTGTTAATATCTTTTCTTTTCTGTTTTTCTGGGATTCTCATTGTATCTGTGTCTAGATATACCAGTTACTCTTCATTTCTCAACGGATGCACAATTTGGATGGTATCCAGCTTGGATTTTCAAGAGTGCCGCTAGGAAAGCAAGGGGGCAAGTATCATTGTATATTATGATTTGATCTGGATCTAGGGCTACAGGTGGGCTGGCTCATCAGGTGATACTTCTGTATTTCCTGCTCAGATATCTGCATACTCCTTTCCTTGTGACTGCCCCCATCCATTTCTATCCCCACCACAATGTAGGGGGCTTCCCTGTTCCCTGTACCCTTGGCACCATGTAATCTTTCTGGAACTTTTGGCAGGTGGCTATTCTGAGGGGCTGAGCTGATATCTCCTTGCAGTTTTGATTGCCATTTCTGTAACCATGATGCTGAGCATCTTTTCCTGTGTTTTACAGTCATCTTAGTGGCTTTTCTGGAGATATACCCATTTTAGATCTTCGGCAAGTTTTTCTAACGGGTTGACTGTTCTCTGATATTAAACTGCAGGAGCTGTGTGCATGTTTTACAGAGAAATATTTTGTTTCATAACGGTTGCTAACATTTTTCTGAACATTTTCAGGGTTGTCTTCCTCTTGTTTGGGGTATCTCTTGCCGTGCAAAAGCTTTGGATGTGAATCAGGTCACTCGTGTTGAGTTTAGTCTTACTTTTCATTATTCTAAGAGTGGATCCAAAAGGAATTTGCTCGAGTTTATATTAAAAGATGTTCCTTCTAGCTTCCTTAAGATGGTTATAGTAATCGTGCCTCCATTAGCTCTTTAAATGATTTTCTTTCTTTGTTCTGTATGGAGTTGGGGAGTGACATGTGTTCATTCACTTTTTTTTTTTTAAGATTTATTTATTTATTTATTTTGGGCGGGGGTTGGCTTGGGGAGGGAGGGGAGAGTGTGGGTCACTTCCATTGGTCTTTCATTTCTCTGTTTTCATCCGTCTTTGTTCTTTGGCCCGTGTGGGCCTCCCATCGTGGCGGCATCTGTTGTCGCAGAGCATCGGCTCTGGGCGCATGCACTCCAGAGCTCCAGCTCGGCAATTGGACACATCGGTCCAGCCGCTCCGAGGCACGTGGGATCTTCCCAGGCCAGGGATCTGCACTGCAAGGTGGTGTCCTTACCCACTGGACCACCAGGGGAAGCCCCTCATTCACTTTTCATGTGTCTTAGGAACCTCCAGCCAGTCCCCATGCTGCCTGTTTAGTGCTGACCTTGGCAGCCTCAGGGCAGACGGGTTCCCTGTTCTCCAAAACCTCTCCACTATGTCCTTTTGTAGTCTTTGATACAAAGGCAGTTCTGTTTTGTTTTTTTTTTTAAAAAAACTTTATTTTACTTTTAACTTTTACAGAGTTTTGTTGTTTACAGATATGTATGTTCTCAGATTAGTCATATGTATATCCCCCCCTTCCCTCCCCTCCCGACCATCATACAGCACCCCTGAAGGATCCCCTTTTCTCACAGAGCAATGACTGTAGCTATTTTCTTCACTTATGATAGTACAGGCCTTCATGCTACTTCCTTTATGCCTCTCACCCACTGTTCCTTCCCCACAATGTCCATATGTCCACTGTCCATGTCTGTCTTTCTGTCGCTTCACTGCATGTGCCATCATCACCATCCTACTAGATTCCATATATATGTGTTAATATACTGTATTTGTCCTTCTCTTTCTGACTGACTTCACTTTTGATGATACGTTCTAGATCCAGCCACCTCATTAGGACTGAGTCTTCTGCATTTCTCTTTACAGCTGTGTAGTATTCCATTGTATATATGTACCAGAGCTTTTGGATCCATTCGTTCGTCGATGGGCATCTAGGTTGCTTCCATGTTCTAGCTATTGTATAGAGAGCTGCAACGAACATTGGGGTACAGGTGCTTCTTTCAGTTTTGATTTCGTCAGGGTATAAGCCTAAGAGTGAGATTGCTGGGTCATATGGTGCTTCTATTTTTAGTTTTTTAAGAAATCTCCAGACTGTCTTCCATAGAGGCTGTATCAATTTACACTCCCACCAGCAATGCAGGAGTGTTCCCTTTTCTCCGCACCCTCTCCAGCATTTATTGTCTGTCGATTTGTGGATGATGGCCATTCTGACGGGTGTGAGGTGATATCTCATTGTAGTTTTGATTTGCATTTCTCTAATTATTAGTGAAGTTGAGCATCGTTTCATGTGTTTTTGGGCCATCTGTATGTCATCATTGGAGATGTGTCTGTTTAGGTCCTTTTCCCATTTTTTGATTGGGTTGTTCATTTTTCCAGTGCTGAGTTGTCTGAGTTGCTTGTAGATTTTGGAGATTAATTCTTTGTCTGTTGTTTCATTTGCTATGATTTTCTCCCACTCTGTGGGCTTTCTGTTCAGCTTTTTTGTAATTTCTTTAGCTGTACAAAAGCTTTTAAGTTTCATGAGGTCCCACATGTTCATTTGTCTTTTTAGATCCGCTATTCTAGTAGGTGGGTCAGAGAAGATCTTGCTTTGATTGATGTCCTTGAGGGTTTTGCCTATATTCTCCTCTAAGAGTTTGATGGTTTCTGGCCTTATATTTAGGTCTTTAATCCATTTTGAGTTGATCTTTGTGCATGGTGTCAGGGAATGTTCCAACTTCATTTTTTTGCATGTAGCTGTCCAATTTCCCCAGCACCATTTGTTGAAGAGGCTGTCTTTGTCCCATTTCAGATTTTCACTTCCTTTGTCAAAAATAAGGTACTCATAGGTGCGTGGCTTTATCTCTGGGTTCTCGATCTTGTTCCATTGGTCGATATTTCTGTTTTTGTGCCAGTACCATACTGTCTTGATGACTGTTGCTTTGTAGTAGAGTCTGAAGTTTTTGGGAGGCTGATCTTTTAACAGCTGTGTAGTATTCCATTGTATATATGTACCAGAGCTTTTGGATCCATTCGTTCGTCGATGGGCATCTAGGTTGCTTCCATGTTCTAGCTATTGTATAGAGAGCTGCAACGAACATTGGGGTACAGGTGCTTCTTTCAGTTTTGATTTCGTCAGGGTATAAGCCTAAGAGTGAGATTGCTGGGTCATATGGTGCTTCTATTTTTAGTTTTTTAAGAAATCTCCAGACTGTCTTCCATAGAGGCTGTATCAATTTACACTCCCACCAGCAATGCAGGAGTGTTCCCTTTTCTCCGCACCCTCTCCAGCATTTATTGTCTGTCGATTTGTGGATGATGGCCATTCTGACGGGTGTGAGGTGATATCTCATTGTAGTTTTGATTTGCATTTCTCTAATTATTAGTGAAGTTGAGCATCGTTTCATGTGTTTTTGGGCCATCTGTATGTCATCATTGGAGATGTGTCTGTTTAGGTCCTTTTCCCATTTTTTGATTGGGTTGTTCATTTTTCCAGTGCTGAGTTGTCTGAGTTGCTTGTAGATTTTGGAGATTAATTCTTTGTCTGTTGTTTCATTTGCTATGATTTTCTCCCACTCTGTGGGCTTTCTGTTCAGCTTTTTTGTAATTTCTTTAGCTGTACAAAAGCTTTTAAGTTTCATGAGGTCCCACATGTTCATTTGTCTTTTTAGATCCGCTATTCTAGTAGGTGGGTCAGAGAAGATCTTGCTTTGATTGATGTCCTTGAGGGTTTTGCCTATATTCTCCTCTAAGAGTTTGATGGTTTCTGGCCTTATATTTAGGTCTTTAATCCATTTTGAGTTGATCTTTGTGCATGGTGTCAGGGAATGTTCCAACTTCATTTTTTTGCATGTAGCTGTCCAATTTCCCCAGCACCATTTGTTGAAGAGGCTGTCTTTGTCCCATTTCAGATTTTCACTTCCTTTGTCAAAAATAAGGTACTCATAGGTGCGTGGCTTTATCTCTGGGTTCTCGATCTTGTTCCATTGGTCGATATTTCTGTTTTTGTGCCAGTACCATACTGTCTTGATGACTGTTGCTTTGTAGTAGAGTCTGAAGTTGGGGAGGCTGATCCCCCCAGCTCCATTCTTCTTCCTGAGGATTGCTTTGGCTATTCGAGGTCTTTTGTGTTTCCATATGAACTGTGTTATTCGTTGGTCTAGTTCTGTGAGGAATGTTATTGGAAGTTTGATAGGGATCGCATTGAATCTATAGATGACATTTGGTAGTATGGTCATTTTCACGATATTGATTCTTCTGACCCAGGAACATGGAATATTTCTCCATCTGTTTAAGTCTTCTTTAATGTGTCTCATGAGTGTCTTGTAATTTTCTGTGTACAGTTCTTTTGTTTCTTTGGGTAGGTTTATTCCTAGATATTTGATTCTTTTGGTTGCGATGGTGAAGGGGATTGCCTCTTTGATTTCGTTTTCTGATTTTTCATTGTTTGTGTATAGGAATGTCAGTGATTTCTGTATATTGATTTTGTATCCTGCGACTTTGCTGAATTCGCTGATTAACTCTAGTAGTTTTGTAACCGTTTCTTTGGGATTTTCTATGTATAATATCATGTCATCTGCAAATAGAGAGAGTTTGACTTCTTCTTTTCTAATCTGGATTCCTTTGATTTCTTTCTCTTCTCTTATTGCTGTTGCTAGAACTTCCAGGACTATGTTGAATAAGAGTTGTGAAAGTGGACACCCTTGTCTTCTTCCTGATCTTAGAGGGAATGCGTTGAGTTTTTCACCATTGAGGATAATGTTCGCTGTGGGCTTCTCATATATGGCTTTCACTATGTTAAGATAAGTTCCTTCTATGCACATTTTTTGAAGAGTTTTCATCATAAATGGATGCTGTACTTTGTCAAAGGCTTTTTCTGCATCTATTGAGATGATCATGTGATTTTTGTCTCTCAATTTGTCCTTTTGTAGTCTTTGATACAAAGGCAGTTCTGACCAGAGTGAGCTGATACCACTTGCAGCTTTGAGTTGCATTTCTTAAAAAATGTGTGATATCAGTGTTCCTTCTTGTTGTTGTTGTTGTTCTTCTTCTTCCCTTCATATGTTTATGGCTATAAACATTCCCTCTTTGGAACAATACTTTGGAACTTTGGCCCATCTATCTACTGGGTTTTTGCAGTTTTGTCAGTGAGCTGGGTGAGTTGTTACCTGTTTTAAATTTAAATTCCTGGGCTTCCCTGGTGCTCCAGTGGGTAAAGGCAGCTTGCTTTGCAAGGGGCGTCGGTTCGATCCCTGGCCCAGGAAGATCCCACGTGCCGCAGAGCGGCTGGACCAGTGTGTCCAACTACAAGCCAGTGCTCTGGAACTCATGTGCCCAGAGCCGGTGCTCTGCAACCAGAGAGGCCACTGCGATGGGAGGCCCACACGGGCCAAAGAATAAAAACGGCTGAAAATAAATATAAAAATAAAAGAGGCGTGATGGGGAAAGAAAACACTTAAAACATCTTTTTTTTTAATTTCCTTGTGGGCAACTTTGTTTGTGAACATTTCTTTCCCATTTGGAAAATTGTCTTTTCTTTCTTTAGGTGTTCCCTGCTGTGCAGTTGCTTCGAAGGTCACTGAAGTTCCTTTTGTTGACTTTGTTTTATTTTTCATTACTCTAATAATGCATGAAGAAATCTCTGTAATTTACGTCTCACCGTGGCCTGCATTATATTTTCATCAAGAGTTAGAGTAGCATCATCTTCCACTTGACTCTTTCATTGATTTGGAGTTTCTTTTTGCTGTCTGGGATTAGCAAGGGTGGTAATTTCCGTCTCTTTTCACAGTTTGAGCAAGGACAAGCCTGTCCTCCATCCTGGCTGTTAACAATTTACCTGCCACAGCGTCAGCTTAGAAGGGTTCCCTTTTCTCCACAACCTCTCCAGCATCGCTGCTTTGTACATTACTTCACAAAGGGCATTGGCCAGAGCGAGATTGTAGGTCTGTAGTTTTCGCCTGGTTTCTGTAACTTTTCATTTTATGGATTTATTTTGTAAGTGCGTGTGTGAATAAAACTGAAGTCTTGAGATTGGCCCCTGGGTTGTGTGCTCTGTTTTAAGTTCTTCTTCCAGGACCTACTCCGGGGCAGGAGTTGAGGACAGGTGGTTTTTTCTCCCATCCCGACACACCCGCCCAGGTTTCCGGCTGCTGTTCCCACACGCGGCCACAAGGCGGCAGCACTGCTCCACGTTCCTCACTTTGTTCAGCAGGTGTTTGACCTCCGTGCAGAGCTGACCTCTGTGGTTGTGTTTAGTTTAGACTTCCAGGAACTGAATTCATCTATATCTGCGGGTCTGGTCCAGCCTGTCTGTCTGGCCCTATGGACTCTATCCCGCCAGGCTCCCCTGTCCGTGGGATTCTCCAGGCAAGAATCCAGGAGAGGGTTGCTGTGCCCTCCTCCTGGGGAATATTCCCCACCCAGGGATGGAACCTGCATCCCTGCCTGGCAAGAGGATTCTTTCCCTCTGAGCCCCAGGGCTGGTCTCTGTTGTCCCTAGAGCTCTATCTGTTCTGTTCTGTGAAGGAACTTTTCCCAGACAGGCTCGTGCAGTCTTTTCAGTAGACCTCCCTGTGCTATTCATTTCTTTTTTGGATTGTATCTCTTTTTTGTAGTATGTGCGTATGTTTTTCTAACCTCTTCATAGCTCCCTTTCCCTTCCCTTTTTGAAATAATCATAGGAAGATTCTATTTGTCTGGGATTCCATTTCTGTTTATAAATTTCTTCATTGGAATGAATGTATAGATTCCACCAGTATCTAATATAACATTTCTGTTTCTCTCTCTGACTTACTTCTCTGAGGATGTGTAATCTGTCGACCCAGTCATGTCTCTGTTGATGGAACTTTGTGCTTGATTTTTTGGACGCCTCGGTGTATTCCAGTGTCTAGATGGACCAGCTCCTCTTCTTTTCTCAATTCATGCCCAATTTGGTTGATGCTGTCTTGGAATTTTGGAAGAGTGCTGCCATGGAAATAAGGGACCAAGCGTCATTTTATCTTGTTTTTTGGAATTCTTTGGACATTTCCTGTTTAAGGAATCTTCAAACTCTTTGACTTTGTGGCAGGTCTGTAGTTTTCGCCTGGTTTCTGTAACTTTTCATTTTATGGATTTATTTTGTAAGTGCGTGTGTGAATAAAACTGAAGTCTTGAGATTGGCCCCTGGGTTGTGTGCTCTGTTTTAAGTTCTTCTTCCAGGACCTACTCCGGGGCAGGAGTTGAGGACAGGTGGTTTTTTCTCCCATCCCGACACACCCGCCCAGGTTTCCGGCTGCTGTTCCCACACGCGGCCACAAGGCGGCAGCACTGCTCCACGCTCCTCACTTTGTTCAGCAGGTGTTTGACCTCCGTGCAGAGCTGACCTCTGTGGTTGTGTTTAGTTTAGACTTCCAGGAACTGAATTCATCTATATCTGCGGGTCTGGTCCAGCCTGTCTGTCTGGCCCTATGGACTCTATCCCGCCAGGCTCCCCTGTCCGTGGGATTCTCCAGGCAAGAATCCAGGAGAGGGTTGCTGTGCCCTCCTCCTGGGAATATTCCCCACCCAGGGATGGAACCTGCATCCCTGCCTGGCAAGAGGATTCTTTCCCTCTGAGCCCCAGGGCTGGTCTCTGTTGTCCCTAGAGCTCTATCTGTTCTGTTCTGTGAAGGAACTTTTCCCAGACAGGCTCGTGCAGTCTTTTCAGTAGACCTCCCTGTGCTATTCATTTCTTTTTTGGATTGTATCTCTTTTTTGTAGTATGTGCGTATGTTTTTCTAACCTCTTCATAGCTCCCTTTCCCTTCCCTTTTTGAAATAATCATAGGAAGATTCTATTTGTCTGGGATTCCATTTCTGTTTATAAATTTCTTCATTGGAATGAATGTATAGATTCCACCAGTATCTAATATAACATTTCTGTTTCTCTCTCTGACTTACTTCTCTGAGGATGTGTAATCTGTCGACCCAGTCATGTCTCTGTTGATGGAACTTTGTGCTTGATTTTTTGGACGCCTCGGTGTATTCCAGTGTCTAGATGGACCAGCTCCTCTTCTTTTCTCAATTCATGCCCAATTTGGTTGATGCTGTCTTGGAATTTTGGAAGAGTGCTGCCATGGAAATAAGGGACCAAGCGTCATTTTATCTTGTGATTTTCTCCCGACGTAAGGCAAGAGGTGGGCCTGCGTCATCAAGTGGTGACTCTGTATTTCCTGTTTAAGGAATCTTCAAACTCTTTGACTTTGTGGCTGCACCCACCCATCCGCATGCCCACCATGAGGAGGAGTCCCTGTTCCCCTCGCAGTCAGCAGCACTTAACCTCTGTGGCACCCTTGGAAGATGGCCATTCTGAGGGGCTGAGCTGATACCTCGTTGCAGTTTTGAATGGGGATGCTGAGCATCTTTTCAGGCTGTCTCAGTGCCTTCTCTGGAGACATATCCATGTAGATTTTTGTCAAGATTTTCTATCGAGTTGACTGTTTCCTCATATTAAGCTGCAGGAACCGTGTGCATGTTTGGAGAGGAACACGATGTTTTTTATATATTGCATACATTCTTGTTCTGATTTTC
Organism: Tragulus kanchil; assembly: GCA_022376925.1. NCBI lineage: Eukaryota > Metazoa > Chordata > Mammalia > Artiodactyla > Tragulidae > Tragulus > Tragulus kanchil. Next base: position 132,946,101 of record JAIOJX010000031.1, read on the forward strand.
AGTCGTCACTTTCTTTCCATTTCGGTGTCCCTTGCTGAGTCATGGCTCTAGAGGTGAATCAGGTCCCTTGCATTAAATTCTGTTTGATTTTTCATTATTTTAAGAGTGGAATCCTGTGACCATTTTATCTGTAACCATTTCTCTCCCGTCAGGAGGGCTGTCTCTCTCTTGGGTTTAGGTGTTCCCTGCTGTGCGATAGATTTGAAGGTCGTTGAAGTTCCCTCTTTTGACTTGATTTTATTTTTCTTTCCTCTAATAAGACCTGATCAAAAAAAAAAAAAAACTGCTGTTATTTATGTCCAACCGTGTCTGCCCAATTTTGTCAAGAATTCCAGCGGCGGGTTTCCCTGGTAGTCCAGTGGGTAGGGACACTGCCTTGCAGTGCAAGGGGCGCTGGTTCGATCCCTGGCCTGGGAAGATCCCACGTGCCTCGGAGCGGCTGGATCCGTGTGTCCAATTACCGAGCCGGAGCTCTGGAGCTTCTGGGCCCAGAGCCGGTGCTCTGCGACAACAGAGGCCACCGCAATGGGAGGCCCACACGGGCCAAAGAACAAAAATGGATGAAAATAGACAAATGAAAGACCAAAGACAAATGAGGGACCAAGCTCATTTTATCTTGTGATTTTCTCCCGGCGTAAGGCAAGAGGTGGGCCTGCGTCATCAAGGGTGACTCTGTATTTCCTGTTTAAGGAATCTCCAAACTCTTTGACTTTGTGGCTGCACCCACCCATCCGCATGCCCACCATGAGGAGGAGTCCCTGTTCCCCTCGCAGTCAGCAGCATTTAAAGCCTCTGTGGCACCCTTGGAAGATGGCCATTCTGAGGGGCTGAGCTGATGCCTCGTTGCAGTTTTGAATGGGGATGCTGAGCATCTTTTCAGGCTGTCTCAGTGCCTTCTCTGGAGACATATCCATGTAGATTTTTGTCAAGATTTTCTATCGAGTTGACTGTTTCCTCATATTAAGCTGCAGGAACCGTGTGCATGTTTGGAGAGGAACACGATGTTTTTTATATATTGCATACATTCTTGTTCTGATTTTCAGTCGTCACTTTCTTTCCATTTCGGTGTCCCTTGCTGAGTCATGGCTCTTAAAGGGAAAGGGGGGGGAAATTTTTTCAGGTTTTTTTTTCCCTTGCATTTTAAAATTCTGTTTGATTTTTTTTTTTTTTTTAAAAGAGTTGGAATTTTTCCAACCGTGCTGCCAAATTTTGTCAAGAACCATTTGCTTTCCCACCCGGGGGAGGGCCTGTCTTCTCAAGGGTTTGGTTTGTTCCCGGGCCTGGGAAGATTTGAAGGGTCTTTTGGGGAATTCCCCTTGATTTGGGAGCTTTAGTTTTCTTTGCTCTAAAAAAGGGGACCGGGGGAGGCCAAAAAAAAAAAATGGATGAAAATAAAAATGAACCAAAACCGTGTCTTGCCCCCCCCAAAATTTTAACCCAAGAGTTCCAGCGGCGTCATTCTTCCATGTGGCTTTTTCATTGATTTGGAGCTGCTTTTTCTGTATGGGGTTAGAGCCTGTGATCATTTTCATGTCTCTTCACTGCTTGAGAAACCTCCTCTGTGTCCTCTGTCCTGGTTGTTGACAGTTTACCTACCACAGCCTCAGCATAGGAGGGTTCCCATTTCGCCACAAACTTGCCAGCATTTTTGCTTTGCACATTTCTTTTCTCAAAGGGCATTTGACCGGTGTGAGGGGATGCCTGCTTGTAGTTTTGCTGTGGGGTTTTGTAAGTTTTCATGATGTGTTGGTTGTTCCTTGTTTTTGTTTTGTTTTGTTTTAAGATCGTGTGAATATATCTCTTATACGATTGACCCCTGGGCTGTCTGCTCTGTTTTAAACTCTTTTTCCAGGACCTACTCCAGGCCCTGTGTGGAGGACAGGTGGTTTTTCCTTCCATCTGGCCACACTCGCCAAGGCCTGGGGAACAGCAAGCGCCCATCCGCCCGGGTTTTCCCGCTGTTGTTCCCACACGCGGCCACAAGGCGGCAGCACTTCCCCACGCTCCTCACTTGTCTCCGCAGGTGTTTCTTTTCCTTGGGAGCAGAGTTGATCTCTGTGGTGGTGGTTTAGTTTAGATCCACAAGAGCTTCATCCAGTTGTACCTGCGCTCGTGGTCAGCCACTTCGGTCGTGTCTGTTTGCGATCCTATGAACTGTAGCCGGCAAGGCTCCACTCTTGGTAGGATTCTCCAGGCAAGAAGCCTGGAGGGGTTTGCTGTGCCCTCCTCCTAGGTATATTCCCCACTCAGAGACAGAACCCACATCTCACGCATGGCAGCCAGATTCTTTATCACTGAGCCCCGGGGAAGCCCTCCATAGTATCTAGAGCTCCTTTGTATCTGTTTTGTTCTGTGAAGGGCCTTTTCCCAAATAGGATCTCACTGTGTTTTCCCTAGACTTCCCTGGACAACTCACTGTGGTTTTTAGGATTATCTCTTTTATGTAGAGTAGTGTGTGTATGTTTTTCCAAAGGTTCCTGTGCCCCTTTCCCTACCTTTTTTGAAATAATCCTAGAGGGTCTTATTGCCCTATGAGTCCTTCTCTGTATATAAATGTCTTCCTTTGGAAGAATTTATCGATTCCACCTCTAAGTGACGTTACATTTCCCTTTCTTTCTATGACTGACTTATCTCAGTGAGATCAGTCTCTCGATCCAGCCCTGTCTCTGTTAATATCTTTTCTTTTCTGTTTTTCTGGGATTCTCATTGTATCTGTGTCTAGATATACCAGTTACTCTTCATTTCTCAACGGATGCACAATTTGGATGGTATCCAGCTTGGATTTTTCAAGAGTGCCGCTAGGAAAGCAAGGGGGCAAGTATCATTGTATATTATGATTTGATCTGGATCTAGGGCTACAGGTGGGCTGGCTCATCAGGTGATACTTCTGTATTTCCTGCTCAGATATCTGCATACTCCTTTCCTTGTGACTGCCCCCATCCATTTCTATCCCCACCACAATGTAGGGGGCTTCCCTGTTCCCTACACCCTTGGTACCATGTAATCTTTCTGGAAGTTTTGGCAGGTGGCTGAGCTGATATCTCCTTGCAGTTTTGATTGGAATTTCTAAAACCATGATGCTGGGCATCTTTTCCTGTGTTTTGCAGTCATCTTAGTGGCTTTTCTGGAGATATACCCATTTTAGATCTTCGGCAAGTTTTTCTAACGGGTTGACTGTTCTCTGATATTAAACTGCAAGAGCTGTGTGCATGTTTTGCAGAGAAACACTTTGTTTCATATAGGTTGCTAACATTTTTCTGAAAATTTTCAGGGTTGTCTTCCTCTTGTTTGGGGTATCTCTTGCCGTGCAAAAGCTTTGGATGTGAATCAGGTCACTCGTGTTGAGTTTAGTCTTACTTTTCATTATTCTAAGAGTGGATCAAAAAGAAATTTGCTCAAGTTTATATCAAAAGATGTTCCTTCTAGCTTCCTTAAGATGGTTATAGTAATCATGCCTCCATTAGCTCTTTAAATGATTTTCTTTCTTTGTTCTGTATGGAGTTGGGGAGTGACATGTGTTCATTCACTTTTTTTTTTTTTAAAGATTTCTTTATTTACTTATTTTGGGCGGGCGTCGGCTTGGGGAGGGAGGGGAGCGGGTGGGCCACTTCCATTGGTCTTTCATTTCTCTGTTTTCATCCGTCTTTGTTCTTTGGCCCGTGTGGGCCTCCCATCGCGGCGGCATCTGTTGTCGCAGAGCATCGGCTCTGGGCGCATGCACTCCAGAGCTCCAGCTCGGCAATTGGACACATCGGTCCAGCCGCTCCGAGGCACGTGGGATCTTCCCAGGCCAGGGATCGAACCGGCGCCCCTTGCAGTGCAAGGCGGTGTCCTTACCCACTGGACCACCAGGGGAAGCCCCTCATTCGCTTTTCATGTGTCTTAGGAACCTCCAGCCAATCCCCATGCTGCCTGTTGAGTGCTGACCTTGGCAGCCTCAGGGCAGACGGGTTCCCTGTTCTCCAAAACCTCTCCACTCTGTCCTTTTGTAGTCTTTGATACAAAGGCAGTTCTGACCAGAGTGAGCTGATACCACTTGCAGCTTTGAGTTGCATTTCTTAAAAAATGTGTGATATCAGTGTTCCTTCTTGTTGTTGTTGTTGTTGTTGTTGTTGTTGTTGTTGTTGTTACCTTCATATGCTTATGACTATAAACATTCCCTCTTTGGAACAATAGTTTGGAACTTTGGCCCGTCTATCTATTGGGTTTTTGTAGTTTTGTCAATGAGCTGGGTGAGTTGTTACCTGTTTTAAATTTAAATTCCTGGGCTTCCCTGGTGCTCCAGTGGGTAAAGGCAGCTTGCTTTGCAAGGGGCGCCGGTTCGATCCCTGGCCCAGGAAGATCCCACGTGCCGCAGAGCAGCTGGACCAGTGTGTCCAACTACAAGCCAGTGCTCTGGAACTCATGCTCCCAGAGCCGGTGCTCTGCAACCAGAGAGGCCACTGCGATGGGAGGCCCACACGGGCCAAAGAATAATGATGGCTGAAAATAAATATAAAAATAAAAGAGGCGTGATGGGGAAAGAAAACACTTAAAAAGTCTATATTTTTAATTCCTTGTGGGCAACTTTGTTTGTGAACATTTCTTTCCCATTTGGAAGATTGTCTTTTCTTTCTTGAGGTGTTCCCTGCTGTGCAGTTGCTTCGAAGGTCACTGAAGTTCCTTTTGTTGACTTCGTTTTATTTTTCATTACTCTAATAATGCGTGAAGAAATCTCTGTAATTCACGTCTCACCGTGGCCTGCATTATATTTTCATCAAGAGTTAGAGTAGCATCATCTTCCATTTGACTCTTTCATTGATTTGGAGTTTCTTTTTGCTGTCTGGGATTAGCAAGGGTGGTAATTTCCGTCTCTTTTCACAGTTTGAGCAAGGACAAGCCTGTCCTCCATCCTGGCTGTTAACAATTTACCTGCCACAGCGTCAGCTTAGAAGGGTTCCCTTTTCTCCACAACCTCTCCAGCATCGCTGCTTTGTACATTACTTCACAAAGGGCATTGGCCAGAGCGAGATTGTAGGTCTGTAGTTTTCGCTTGGGTTTCTGTAACTTTTCATTTTATGGATTCATTTTGTAAGTGTGTGGTGAATAAAACTGAAGTCTTGAGATTGGCCCCTGGGTTGTCTGCTCTGTTTTAAGTTCTTCTTCCAGGACCTACTCCGGGGCAGGAGTTGAGGACAGGTGGTTTTTTCTCCCATCCCGACACACCCGCCCAGGTTTTCCGGCTGCTGTTCCCACACGCGGCCACAAGGCGGCAGCACTGCTCCACGTTCCTCACTTTGTTCAGCAGGTGTTTGACCTCCGTGCAGAGCTGACCTCTGTGGTTGTGTTTAGTTTAGACTTCCAGGAACTGAATTCATTTATATCTGCGGGCCTGGTACGGCCTGTCTGACTGTTGTTGGGCCCTATGGACTCTATCCCGCCAGGCTCCCCTGTCCGTGGGATTCTCCAGGCAAGAATCCAGGAGAGGGTTGCTGTGCCCTCCTCCTGGGGAATATTCCCCACCCAGGGATGGAACCTGCATCCCTGCCTGGCAAGAGGATTCTTTCCCTCTGAGCCCCAGGGCTGGTCTCTGTTGTCCCTAGAGCTCTATCTGTTCTGTTCTGTGAAGGAACTTTTCCCAAAGGTCTCAGTTTTTCTAGACTTGCTGTCATTTCTTTTTGGTTCTCTTTTTGTAGTATGTGCTATGTTTTCAACTTCTAGCCCCTTTCCTCCCTTTTGAAATAATCTAGAGATTCTTTTGTCTGGGATTCCTTTCTGTTATAAATTTCTTCTTTGAAGAATATGATTCCACCGTCTAATATACATTTCGTTTCTTCTTGACTACTTCTCAGGAGTTAATCTCTCGACCCAGCTGTCTCTGTTATAACTTTTCTTTTTCTGGTTTCTTGATGGAGTATATTTTCATCAAGAGTTAGAGTAGCATCATCTTCCATTTGACTCTTTCATTGATTTGGAGTTTCTTTTTGCTGTCTGGGATTAGCAAGGGTGGTAATTTCCGTCTCTTTTCACAGTTTGAGCAAGGACAAGCCTGTCCTCCATCCTGGCTGTTAACAATTTACCTGCCACAGCGTCAGCTTAGAAGGGTTCCCTTTTCTCCACAACCTCTCCAGCATCGCTGCTTTGTACATTACTTCACAAAGGGCATTGGCCAGAGCGAGATTGTAGGTCTGTAGTTTTCGCTTGGGTTTCTGTAACTTTTCATTTTATGGATTCATTTTGTAAGTGTGTGTGTGAATAAAACTGAAGTCTTGAGATTGGCCCCTGGGTTGTCTGCTCTGTTTTAAGTTCTTCTTCCAGGACCTACTCCGGGGCAGGAGTTGAGGACAGGTGGTTTTTTCTCCCATCCCGACACACCCGCCCAGGTTTTCCGGCTGCTGTTCCCACACGCGGCCACAAGGCGGCAGCACTGCTCCACGTTCCTCACTTTGTTCAGCAGGTGTTTGACCTCCGTGCAGAGCTGACCTCTGTGGTTGTGTTTAGTTTAGACTTCCAGGAACTGAATTCATTTATATCTGCGGGCCTGGTACGGCCTGTCTGACTGTTGTTGGGCCCTATGGACTCTATCCCGCCAGGCTCCCCTGTCCGTGGGATTCTCCAGGCAAGAATCCAGGAGAGGGTTGCTGTGCCCTCCTCCTGGGGAATATTCCCCACCCAGGGATGGAACCTGCATCCCTGCCTGGCAAGAGGATTCTTTCCCTCTGAGCCCCAGGGCTGGTCTCTGTTGTCCCTAGAGCTCTATCTGTTCTGTTCTGTGAAGGAACTTTTCCCAGACAGGCTCGTGCAGTCTTTTCAGTAGACCTCCCTGTGCTGTTCATTTCTTTTTTGGACTGTCTCTCTTTTTTGTAGTATGTGCGTATGTTTTTCTAACCTCTTCATAGCTCCCTTTCCCTTCCCTTTTTGAAATAATCATAGGAAGATTCTGTTTGTCTGGGATTCCATTTCTGTTTATAAATTTCTTCATTTGAATGAACGTATAGATTCCACCAGTATCTAATATAACATTTCTGTTTCTCTCTCTGACTTACTTCTCTGAGGATGTGTAATCTCTCGACCCAGTCATGTCTCTGTTGATGGAACTTTGTGCTTGATTTTTTGGACGCCTCGGTGTATTCCAGTGTCTAGATGGACCAGCTCCTCTTCTTTTCTCAATTCATGCCCAATTTGGTTGATACTCTGTCTTGGAATTTTGGAAGAGTGCTGCCATGGAAATGAGGGACCAAGCATCATTTTATCTTGTGATTTTCTCCCGACGTAAGGCAAGAGGTGGGCCTGCGTCATCAAGGGGTGACTCTGTATTTCCTGTTTAAGGAATCTCCAAACTCTTTGACTTTGTGGCTGCACCCACCCATCCGCATGCCCACCATGAGGAGGAGTCCCTGTTCCCCTCGCAGTCAGCAGCACTTAGCCTCTGTGGCACCCTTGGAAGATGGCCATTCTGAGGGGCTGAGCTGATGCCTCGTTGCAGTTTTGAATGGGGATGCTGAGCATCTTTGCAGACTGTCTCAGTGCCTTCTCTGGAGACATATCCATGTAGATTTTTGTCAAGATTTTCTGTCGAGTTGACTGTTTCCTCATATTAAGCTGCAGGAACCGTGTGCATGTTTGGAGAGGAACACGATGTTTTTTACATATTGCATACATTCTTGTTCTGATTTTCAGTTGTCACTTTCTTTCCATTTGGGTGGCCCTTGCTGAGTCATGGCTCTAGAGGTGAATCAGGTCCCTTGCATTAAATTCTGTTTGATTTTCATTATTTTAAGAGTGGAATCCTATGGCTATTTTATCTGTAACCATTTCTCTCCCATCAGGAGGGCTGTCTCTCTCTTGGGTTTAGGTGTTCCCTGCTGTGCGATAGATTTGAAGGTCATTGAAGTCTCTACTGATTTTTTCTTTCTCTATAGACTTGATAAATTTCATTTTAATACCTGTGCTGTTCATTTCTTTTTGGACTGTCTCTCTTTTTGTAGTATGTGCGTATGTTTTTCTAACCTCTTCATAGCTCCCTTTCCCTTCCCTTTTTGAAATAATCATAGGAAGATTCTATTTGTCTGGGATTCCATTTCTGTTTATAAATTTCTTCATTTGAATGAACGATAGATTCCACCAGTATCTAATATAACATTTCTGTTTCTCTCTCTGACTTACTTCTCTGAGGATGTGTAATCTCTCGACCCAGTCATGTCTCTGTTGATGGAACTTTGTGCTTGATTTTTTGGACGCCTCGGTGTATTCCAGTGTCTAGATGGACCAGCTCCTCTTCTTTTCTCAATTCATGCCCAATTTGGTTGATACTCTGTCTTGGAATTTTGGAAGAGTGCTGCCATGGAAATGAGGGACCAAGCATCATTTTATCTTGTGATTTTCTCCCGACGTAAGGCAAGAGGTGGGCCTGCGTCATCAAGGGGTGACTCTGTATTTCCTGTTTAAGGAATCTCCAAACTCTTTGACTTTGTGGCTGCACCCACCCATCCGCATGCCCACCATGAGGAGGAGTCCCTGTTCCCTCGCAGTCAGCAGCACTTAGCCTCTGTGGCACCCTTGGAAGATGGCCATTCTGAGGGGCTGAGCTGATGCCTCGTTGCAGTTTTGAATGGGGATGCTGAGCATCTTTGCAGACTGTCTCAGTGCCTTCTCTGGAGACATATCCATGTAGATTTTTGTCAAGATTTTCTGTCGAGTTGACTGTTTCCTCATATTAAGCTGCAGGAACCGTGTGCATGTTTGGAGAGGAACACGATGTTTTTTACATATTGCATACATTCTTGTTCTGATTTTCAGTTGTCACTTTCTTTCCATTTGGGTGGCCCTTGCTGAGTCATGGCTCTAGAGGTGAATCAGGTCCCTTGCATTAAATTCTGTTTGATTTTCATTATTTTAAGAGTGGAATCCTATGGCTATTTTATCTGTAACCATTTCTCTCCCATCAGGAGGGCTGTCTCTCTCTTGGGTTTAGGTGTTCCCTGCTGTGCGATAGATTTGAAGGTCATTGAAGTTCCCTCTTTTGACTTGATTTTAGTTTTCTTTCCTCTAATAAGACCTGATCCAAAAAAAAAAAACAGCTGTTATTTATGTCCAACCGTGTCTGCCTAATTTTGTCAAGAGTTCCAGCAACGTCATTCTTCCATGTGGCTTTTTCATTGATTTGGAGCTGCTTTTTCTGTATGGGGTTAGAGAGTGTGATCATTTTCATGTCTCTTCACTGCTTGAGGAACCTCCTCCGTGTCCTCTGTCCTGGTTGTTGACAGTTTACCTACCACAGCCTCAGCATAGGAGGGTTCCCTTCTCTCCACAAACTTGCCAGCATTTTTGCTTTGCAGATGTCTTTTCTCAAAGGGCATTTGACCGGTGTCAGGGGATGCCTGCTTGTAGTTTTGCTTTGGGGTTTTGTAAGTTTTCATGATGTGTTGGTTGTTCCTTGTTTTTGTTTGTTTGGTTTTGTTTTAAGATAGTGTGAATATATCTCTTATACGATTGACCCCTGGGCTGTCTGCTCTGTTTTAAACTCTCTTTCCAGGACCTACTCCAGGCCCTGTGCTGAGGACAGGTGGTTCTCTCATCCCGCCACACCCGCCAAGGCCTGGGGAACTGCAAGCGCCCATCCGCCCAGGTTTTCCAGCTGTTGTTCCCACGGGTGGCCACAAGGCGGCAGCACTTCTCCACGCTCCTCACTTGTCTCCGCAGGTGTTTCTTTTCCTTGGGAGCAGAGCTGACCTCTGTGGTGGTGGTTTAGTTTAGATCCACAAGAGCTTCATCCAGTTGTACCTGCGCTCGTGGTCAGCCACTTCGGTCGTGTCTGTTTGCGATCCTATGAACTGTAGCCGGCAAGGCTCCACTTTGTGGGATTCTCCAGGCAAGAAGCCTGGAGGGGTTTGCTGTGCCCTCCTCCTGGGAATATTCCCCATCCAGAGACAGAACCCACATCTCACGCATGGCAGCCAGATTCTTTATCACTGAGCCCCGGGGAAGCCCTCCGTTGTATCTAGAGCTCCGTCGTATCTGTTTTGTTCTGTGAAGGGCCTTTTCCCAAATAGGATCTCGCTGTGTTTTCCCTAGACTTCCCTGGACAACTCACTGTGGTCTTTAGGATTATCTCTTTTATGTAGAGTAGTGTGTGTATGTTTTGGAGGTGTTCCGCTTGGATAGATGAAGGCAATGAGCCCCTCTTGACTTGATTGTTCCCTCATAGACCCCATCCAAAAAAAAAATTATAAATCCTAATTAAAAAAGAGTTCCAGCGGCGTCATTCTTCCATGTGGCTTTTTCATTGATTTGGAGCTGCTTTTTCTGTATGGGGTTAGAGTGTGATCATTTTCATGTCTCTTCACTGCTTGAGGAACCTCCTCGTGTCCTCTGTCCTGGTTGTTGACAGTTTACCTACCACAGCCTCAGCATAGGGGGGTTTCCCCTTCTCTCCACAAACTTGCCAGCATTTTTGCTTTGCAGATGTCTTTTCTCAAAGGGCATTTGACCGGTGTCAGGGGATGCCTGCTTGTAGTTTTGCTTTGGGGTTTTGTAAGTTTTCATGATGTGTTGGTTGTTCCTTGTTTTTGTTTGTTTGGTTTTGTTTTAAGATAGTGTGAATATATCTCTTATACGATTGACCCCTGGGCTGTCTGCTCTGTTTTAAACTCTCTTTCCAGGACCTACTCCAGGCCCTGTGCTGAGGACAGGTGGTTCTCTCATCCCGCCACACCCGCCAAGGCCTGGGGAACTGCAAGCGCCCATCCGCCCAGGTTTTCCAGCTGTTGTTCCCACGGGTGGCCACAAGGCGGCAGCACTTCTCCACGCTCCTCACTTGTCTCCGCAGGTGTTTCTTTTCCTTGGGAGCAGAGCTGACCTCTGTGGTGGTGGTTTAGTTTAGATCCACAAGAGCTTCATCCAGTTGTACCTGCGCTCGTGGTCAGCCACTTCGGTCGTGTCTGTTTGCGATCCTATGAACTGTAGCCGGCAAGGCTCCACTTTAGTGGATTCTCCAGGCAAGAAGCCTGGAGGGGTTTGCTGTGCCCTCCTCCTGGGAATATTCCCCATCCAGAGACAGAACCCACATCTCACGCATGGCAGCCAGATTCTTTATCACTGAGCCCCGGGGAAGCCCTCCGTTGTATCTAGAGCTCCGTCGTATCTGTTTTGTTCTGTGAAGGGCCTTTTCCCAAATAGGATCTCGCTGTGTTTTCCCTAGACTTCCCTGGACAACTCACTGTGGTCTTTAGGATTATCTCTTTTATGTAGAGTAGTGTGTGTATGTTTTTCCAAAGGTTCGTGTGCCCCTTTCCCTACCCTTTTTGAAATAATCCTAGAGGGTCTTATTGCCCTATGAGTCCTTCTTTGTATATAAATGTCTTCCTTTGGAAGAATTTATCGATTCCACCTCTAAGTGACGTTACATTTCCCTTTCTTTCTATGACTGACTTATCTCAGTGAGATCAGTCTCTCGATCCAGCCCTGTCTCTGTTAATATCTTTTCTTTTCTGTCTTTCTGGGATTCTCATTGTATCTGTGTCTAGATATACCAGTTACTCTTCATTTCTCAACGGATGCACAATTTGGATGGTATCCAGCTTGGATTTTTCAAGAGTGCTGCCAGGAAAGCAAGGGAGCAAGTATCATTGTATATTATGATTTGATCTGGATCTAGGGCTACAGGTGGGCTGGCTCATCAGGTGATACTTCTGTATTTCCTGCTCAGATATCTGCATACTCCTTTCCTTGTGACTGCCCCCATCCATTTCTATCCCCACCACAATGTAGGGGGCTTCCCTGTTCCCTGCACCCTTGGTACCATGTAATCTTTCTGGAACTTTTGGCAGGTGGCTATTCTGAGGGGCTGAGCTGATATCTCCTTGCAGTTTTGATTGCCATTTCTGTAACCATGATGCTGAGCATCTTTTCCTGTGTTTTACAGTCATCTTGGTGGCTTTTCTGGAGATATACCCATTTTAGATCTTCGGCAAGTTTTTCTAACGGGTTGACTGTTCTCTGATATTAAACTGCAGGAGCTCTGTGCATGTTTTGCAGAGAAATACTTGGTTTCATACGGTTGCTAACATTTTTCTGAAAAATTTCAGGGTTGTCTTCCTCTTGTTTGGGGTATCTCTTGCTGTGCAGAAGCTTTGGATGTGAATCAGGTCACTCGTGTTGAGTTTAGTTTTACTTTTCATTATTCTAAGAGTGGATCCAAAAGGAATTTGCTCGAGTTTATATCAAAAGATGTTCCTTCTAGCTTCCTTAAGATGGTTATAGTAATCATGCCTCCATTAGCTCTCTAAATGATTTTCTTTCTTTGTTCTGTATGGCGTTGGGGAGTGACATGTGTTCATTCACTTTTTCTTTTTTTTTAAGATTTATTTATTTATTTATTTTGGGCGGGGGTTGGGTTGGGAGGGAGGGAGTGGGCGGGCCACTTCCATTGGTCTTTCATTTCTCTGTTTTCATCGTCTTTGTTCTTTGGCCCTGGGGCCTCCCATGGGGGCATCTGTTGGCGCAGAGCATCGGCTCTGGGCGCATGCCTCAGAGCTCCGGCTCGGCAATTGGAAACATCGGTCCAGCCCTCCGAGGCACGTGGGATCTTCCCAGGCCAGGGATCGAACGGCGCCTTGCAGTGCAAGGCGGTGTCCTACCCACTGGGACCATCCTTGTATCTGTGTCTAGATATACCAGTTACTCTTCATTTCTCAACGGATGCACAATTTGGATGGTATCCAGCTTGGATTTTCAAGAGTGCTGCCAGGAAAGCAAGGGGCAAGTATCATTGTATATTATGATTTGATCTGGATCTAGGGCTACAGGTGGGCTGGCTCATCAGGTGATACTTCTGTATTTCCTGCTCAGATATCTGCATACTCCTTTCCTTGTGACTGCCCCCATCCATTTCTATCCCCACCACAATGTAGGGGGCTTCCCTGTTCCCTGCACCCTTGGTACCATGTAATCTTTCTGGAACTTTTGGCAGGTGGCTATTCTGAGGGGCTGAGCTGATATCTCCTTGCAGTTTTGATTGCCATTTCTGTAACCATGATGCTGAGCATCTTTTCCTGTGTTTTACAGTCATCTTGGTGGCTTTTCTGGAGATATACCCATTTTAGATCTTCGGCAAGTTTTTCTAACGGGTTGACTGTTCTCTGATATTAAACTGCAGGAGCTCTGTGCATGTTTTGCAGAGAAATACTTGGTTTCATACGGTTGCTAACATTTTTCTGAAAAATTTCAGGGTTGTCTTCCTCTTGTTTGGGGTATCTCTTGCTGTGCAGAAGCTTTGGATGTGAATCAGGTCACTCGTGTTGAGTTTAGTTTTACTTTTCATTATTCTAAGAGTGGATCCAAAAGGAATTTGCTCGAGTTTATATCAAAAGATGTTCCTTCTAGCTTCCTTAAGATGGTTATAGTAATCATGCCTCCATTAGCTCTCTAAATGATTTTCTTTCTTTGTTCTGTATGGCGTTGGGGAGTGACATGTGTTCATTCACTTTTTCTTTTTTTTTAAGATTTATTTATTTATTTATTTTGGGCGGGGGTTGGGTTGGGGAGGGAGGGGAGTGGGCGGGCCACTTCCATTGGTCTTTCATTTCTCTGTTTTCATCTGTCTTTGTTCTTTGGCCCATGCGGGCCTCCCATCGCGGCGGCATCTGTTGGCGCAGAGCATCGGCTCTGGGCGCATGCGCTGCAGAGCTCCGGCTCGGCAATTGGAAACATCGGTCCAGCCACTCCGAGGCACGTGGGATCTTCCCAGGCCAGGGATCGAACTGGCGCCCCTTGCAGTGCAAGGCGGTGTCCTTACCCACTGGACCACCAGGGGAAGCCCCTCATTCACTTTTCATGTGTCTTAGGAACCTCCAGCCAGTCCCCATGCTGCCTGTTTAGTGCTGACCTTGGCAGCCTCAGGGCAGACGGGTTCCCTGTTCTCCAAAACCTCTCCACTCTGTCCTTTTGTAGTCTTTGATACAAAGGCAGTTCTGACCAGAGTGAGCTGATACCACTTGCAGCTTTGAGTTGCATTTCTTAAAAAATGTGTGATATCAGTGTTCCTTCTTGTTGTTGTTGTTGTTGTTGTTGTTGTTGTTGTTGTTGTTGTTCCCTTCATATGCTTATGGCTATAAACATTCCCTCTTTGGAACAATACTTTGGAACTTTGGCCCATCTATCTACTGGGTTTTTGTAGTTTTGTCAGTGAGCTGGGTGAGTTGTTACCTGTTTTAAATTTAAATTCCTGGGCTTCCCTGGTGGTCCAGTGGGTAAAGGCAGCTTGCTTTGCAAGGGGCGCCAGTTCGATCCCTGGCCCAGGAAGAACCCACGTGCCGCAGAGCGGCTGGACAAGAGTGTCCAATTACAAGCCAGTGCTCTGGAACTCATGCGCCCAGAGCCGGTGCTCTGCAACCAGAGAGGCCACTGCGATGGGAGGCCCACACGGGCCAAAGAATAAAGATGGCTGAAAATAAATATAGAAATAAAAGAGGCATGATGGGGAAAGAAAACACTTAAAACGTCTTTTTTTTTAATTCCTTGTGGGCAACTTTGTTTGTGAACATTTCTTTCCCATTTGGAAGATTGTCTTTTCTTTCTTTAGGTGTTCCCTGCTGTGCAGTTGCTTCGAAGGTCACTGAAGTTCCTTTTGTTGACTTTGTTTTATTTTTCATTACTCTAATAATGCGTGAAGAAATCTCTGTAATTCACGTCTCACCGTGGCCTGCATTATATTCTCCTCAAGAGTTAGAGTAGCATCATCTTCCATTTGACTCTTTCATTGATTTGGAGTTTCTTTTTGCTGTCTGGGATTAGCAAGGGTGGTAATTTCCGTGTCATTTCACAGTTTGAGCAAGGACAAGCCTGTCCTCCATCCTGGCTGTTAACAATTTACCTGCCACGGCGTCAGCTTAGAAGGGTTCCCTTTTCTCCACAACCTCTCCAGCTTCGCTGCTTTGTACATTACTTCACAAAGGGCATTGGCCAGAGCGAGATTGTAGGTCTGTAGTTTTCGCTTGGGTTTCTGTAACTTTTCATTTTATGGATTCATTTTGTAAGTGTGTGTGTGAATAAAACTGAAGTCTTGAGATTGGCCCCTGGGTTGTCTGCTCTGTTTTAAGTTCTTCTTCCAGGACCTACTCCGGGGCAGGAGTTGAGGACAGGTGGTTTTTTCTCCCATCCCGACACACCCGCCCAGGTTTTCCGGCTGCTGTTCCCACACGCGGCCACAAGGCGGCAGCACTGCTCCACGTTCCTCACTTTGTTCAGCAGGTGTCTGACCTCCGTGCAGAGTTGACCTCTGTGGTTGTGTTTAGTTTAGACTTCCAGGAACTGAATTCATTTATATCTGCGGGCCTGGTACGGCCTGTCTGTCTGGCCCTATGGACTCTATCCCGCCAGGCTCCCCTGTCCGTGGGATTCTCCAGGCAAGAATCCAGGAGAGGGTTGCTGTGCCCTCCTCCTGGGGAATATTCCCCACCCAGGGATGGAACCTGCATCCCTTGCCTGGCAAGAGGATTCTTTCCCTCTGAGCCCCAGGGCTGGTCTCTGTTATCCCTAGAGCTCTATCTGTTCTGTTCTGTGAAGGAACTTTTCCCAGACAGGCTCGTGCAGTCTTTTCAGTAGACCTCCCTGTGCTGTTCATTTCTGTTTTGGACTGTCTCTCTTTTTTGTAGTATGTGCGTATGTTTTTCTAACCTCTTCATAGCTCCCTTTCCCTTCCCTTTTTGAAATAATCATAGGAAGATTCTATTTGTCTGGGATTCCATTTCTGTTTATAAATTTCTTCATTTGAATGAACGTATAGATTCCACCAGTATCTAATATAACATTTCTGTTTCTCTCTCTGACTTACTTCTCTGAGGATGTGTAATCTCTCGACCCAGTCATGTCTCTGTTGATGGAACTTTGTGCTTGATTTTTTGGACGCCTCGGTGTATTCCAGTGTCTAGATGGACCAGCTCCTCTTCTTTTCTCAATTCATGCCCAATTTGGTTGATGCTCTGTCTTGGAATTTTGGAAGAGTGCTGCCATGGAAATGAGGGACCAAGCGTCATTTTATCTTGTGATTTTCTCCCGACGTAAGGCAAGACGTGGGCCTGCGTCATCAAGTGGTGACTCTGTATTTCCTGTTTAAGGAATCTCCAAACTCTTTGACTTTGTGGCTGCACCCACCCATCCGCATGCCCACCATGAGGAGGAGTCCCTGTTCCCCTCGCAGTCAGCAGCACTTAGCCTCTGTGGCACCCTTGGAAGATGGCCATTCTGAGGGACTGAGCTGATGCCTCATTGCAGTTTTGAATGGGGATGCTGAGCATCTTTTCAGGCTGTCTCAGTGCCTTCTCTGGAGACATATCCATGTAGATTTTTGTCAAGATTTTCTCTCGAGTTGACTGTTTCCTCCTATTAAGCTGCAGGAGCCGTGTGCATGTTTGGAGAGGAACACGATGTTTTTTATATATTGCATACATTCTTGTTCTGATTTTCAGTCGTCACTTTCTTTCCATTTCGGTGTCCCTTGCTGAGTCATGGCTCTAGAGGTGATTCAGGTCCCTTGCATTAAATTCTGTTTGATTTTTCATTATTTTAAGAGTGGAATCCTGTGGCCATTTTATCTGTAACCATTTCTCTCCCATCAGGAGGGCTGTCTCTCTCTTGGGTTTAGGTGTTCCCTGCTGTGCGATAGATTTGAAGGTCATTGAAGTTCCCTCTTTTGACTTGATTTTAGTTTTCTTTCCTCTAATAAGACCTGATCGAAAAAAAAAAAAAACTGCTGTTATTTATGTCCAACCGTGTCTGCCCAATTTTGTCAAGAGTTCCAGCGACGTCATTCTTCCTGGTTTTCATTGATTTGGAGCTGCTTTTCTATGGGGTGAGGTGATCATTTCTGTATAGATTCCACCAGTATCTAATATAACATTTCTGTTTCTCTCTCTGACTTACTTCTCTGAGGATGTGTAATCTCTCGACCCAGTCATGTCTCTGTTGATGGAACTTTGTGCTTGATTTTTTGGACGCCTCGGTGTATTCCAGTGTCTAGATGGACCAGCTCCTCTTCTTTTCTCAATTCATGCCCAATTTGGTTGATGCTCTGTCTTGGAATTTTGGAAGAGTGCTGCCATGGAAATGAGGGACCAAGCGTCATTTTATCTTGTGATTTTCTCCCGACGTAAGGCAAGACGTGGGCCTGCGTCATCAAGTGGTGACTCTGTATTTCCTGTTTAAGGAATCTCCAAACTCTTTGACTTTGTGGCTGCACCCACCCATCCGCATGCCCACCATGAGG
This sequence comes from Tragulus kanchil, assembly GCA_022376925.1. NCBI lineage: Eukaryota > Metazoa > Chordata > Mammalia > Artiodactyla > Tragulidae > Tragulus > Tragulus kanchil. Next base: position 132,963,343 of record JAIOJX010000031.1, read on the forward strand.
AGGAGTCCCTGTTCCCCTCGCAGTCAGCAGCACTTAGCCTCTGTGGCACCCTTGGAAGATGGCCATTCTGAGGGACTGAGCTGATGCCTCATTGCAGTTTTGAATGGGGATGCTGAGCATCTTTTCAGGCTGTCTCAGTGCCTTCTCTGGAGACATATCCATGTAGATTTTTGTCAAGATTTTCTCTCGAGTTGACTGTTTCCTCCTATTAAGCTGCAGGAGCCGTGTGCATGTTTGGAGAGGAACACGATGTTTTTTATATATTGCATACATTCTTGTTCTGATTTTCAGTCGTCACTTTCTTTCCATTTCGGTGTCCCTTGCTGAGTCATGGCTCTAGAGGTGATTCAGGTCCCTTGCATTAAATTCTGTTTGATTTTTCATTATTTTAAGAGTGGAATCCTGTGGCCATTTTATCTGTAACCATTTCTCTCCCATCAGGAGGGCTGTCTCTCTCTTGGGTTTAGGTGTTCCCTGCTGTGCGATAGATTTGAAGGTCATTGAAGTTCCCTCTTTTGACTTGATTTTAGTTTTCTTTCCTCTAATAAGACCTGATCCAAAAAAAAAAAAAAAAAAAAAAACTGCTGTTATTTATGTCCAACCGTGTCTGCCCAATTTTGTCAAGAGTTCCAGCGACGTCATTCTTCCATGTGGCTTTTTCATTGATTTGGAGCTGCTTTTTCTGTATGGGGTTAGAGAGTGTGATCATTTTCATGTCTCTTCACTGCTTGAGGAACCTCCTCCGTGTCCTCTGTCCTGGTTGTTGACAGTTTACCTACCACAGCCTCAGCATAGGAGGGTTCCCTTCTCTCCACAAACTTGCCAGCATTTTTGCTTTGCAGATGTCTTTTCTCAAAGGGCATTTGACCGGTGTCAGGGGATGCCTGCTTGTAGTTTTGCTTTGGGGTTTTGTAAGTTTTCATGATGTGTTGGTTGTTCCTTGTTTTTGTTTGTTTGGTTTTGTTTTAAGATAGTGTGAATATATCTCTTATACGATTGACCCCTGGGCTGTCTGCTCTGTTTTAAACTCTCTTTCCAGGACCTACTCCAGGCCCTGTGCTGAGGACAGGTGGTTCTCTCATCCCGCCACACCCGCCAAGGCCTGGGGAACTGCAAGCGCCCATCCGCCCAGGTTTTCCAGCTGTTGTTCCCACGGGTGGCCACAAGGCGGCAGCACTTCGCCACGCTCCTCACTTGTCTCCGCAGGTGTTTCTTTTCCTTGGGAGCAGAGTTGACCTCTGTGGTGGTGGTTTAGTTTAGATCCACAAGAGCTTCATCCAGTTGTACCTGCGCTCGTGGTCAGCCACTTCGGTCGTGTCTGTTTGCGATCCTATGAACTGTAGCCGGCAAGGCTCCACTTTGTGGGATTCTCCAGGTAAGAGTACTGGAGTTGGTTGCTGTGCCCTCCTCCTGGGAATATTCCCCACCCAGAGACAGAACCCACACCTCATGCATGACAGCCGGATTCTTCCCTGCTGAGCCTCGGGGAAAGGCTCAGCTGTACATAGAACTCTATCTGTTTTCTTCTGTGAAGGGCCTTTTTTCCAAATACGATCTGACTGTGTTTTCTATAGATTTCCCTGGACAACTCACTTGATTTTTTGGATTATCTCTTTTATATATTATAGTGTGTATATGTTTTTCCAAAGTTTCATCTGTCCCTTTCCCTACCTTTTTTGAAATAACCCTAGGAGAGTTTTGTTAGTCTATGGGTCCTTTTCTGTGTATAAATTTCTTCCTTTGGAAGAATTTATCGATTCCTCCTCTAAGTGACACAGCATTTGTCTTTCTCTCTATGACTGGCTGATCTCAGTAAGATCAGTCTCTCAGTCCAGTCATGTCTCTGTTACTATCTGTTTTTTTGTTTGTTTTTTTTCTGTCTTTCTGGGATTCTCACTGTATCTGTGTCTAGATATACCAGTTACTCTTCATTTCTCAACTGATGCACAATTTGGATGGTATCCATCTTGGATTTTTCAAGAGTGCCGCCAGGAAAGCAAGGGAGCAAGTATCATTGTATATTATGATTTGATCTGGATCTAGGGCTACAGGTGGGCTGGCTCATCAGGTGATACTTCTGTATTTCCTGCTCAGATATCTGCATACTCCTTTCCTTGTGACTGCCCCCATCCATTTCTATCCCCACCACAATGTAGGGGGCTTCCCTGTTCCCTGCACCCTTGGTACCATGTAATCTTTCTGGAACTTTTGGCAGGTGGCTATTCTGAGGGGCTGAGCTGATATCTCCTTGCAGTTTTGATTGCCATTTCTGTAACCATGATGCTGAGTATCTTTTCAGCTGTGTTTTATGGCCATCTCAGTGCCTTCTCTGGAGATATATCTATTTAGATTTTTGTTTAGTTTTTCCATTGGGTCGACTATTTTCCCATATTAAGCTGCAGGAGCTGTGTACATGTTTGGAGAGGAATGCAATATTTTTTATATATTTCATACATTATTTTTCTGATTTTCAATTGTCATTTTATTTCGTTTTGGGTTTCCTTTGCTGTGTAATGGCTTTTGAGGTGAATCAGGTCCCTTGTGTGATTTCTCAGTTTTCCTTTTTTTTGTAAACTTTTGTGTTTTTTTTTTTTTTTTTTGGCTATTCTGGGTTTTCAGTGCTGCCACTGGCTCTTCTCTAGTTGCAGGGATACTCTCTAGTTGAAGTGAGCAGGCCCCTTATGGTGACTTCTCTTGTTGGGAACTTGGGCTCCAGGGCAAACGGGCTTTAGCAGTTGTGGTACATGGGCTCCATAGTTGTGGCTCCAAGGCTCTAGAGCACAGGCTCCATAGTTGTGGCTCGCGGGCTTAGTTGCTCTGCAGCACGTGAAAGCTTCCCGGATAAGGGATCAAACACGTGTCTCCTGCATTGGCAGGTGAATTTTTCACCACTGAGCTACCAGAGAAGCTTGTGAATTCTGTTTTATTATTTTTCATTCTTAAAGAGTAGATGCGGGCTTCCCTGGTGGTCCAGTGGGTAAGGACACCGCCTTGCAGTGCAGGGGGCACCGGTTGGATCCCTGGCCTGGGAACACCCCACATGCCATGGAGCAGCTGGACCGATGTGTCCAATTACCGAGCCAGAGCTCTGGAGCGCATGCGCCCAGAGCCAGTGATCTGCGACGAGAGAGGCCACTGCGATGGGAGGCCCACATGGGCCAAAGAACAAAGATGGATGAAAATAGATGAATGAAAGACCAATAGAAGTGGCCCGCCTACCCCTTTCCCAACCTGCCCCTCCAAAAAAAATCAAAAAAAAAAAAATATATATATAAAGAGTGGATGAAAGAAGAATTGATTTTGGTTTATATAAAATGATGCTCACCTCAAGTGTCCTTAAAAGGGTTAGAGTAATCATGCCTCCGCTTAGATCTTTACTTGATTTGCTTTTCTTCTGTGTGTGTGTGTGTGTGTGTGAGGTGAGGAGTGGCCTACTTTCTTTTTTTTTTCGATTTTGGCGGGGATTGCTGAATTTAGCCCAGGTTTCCATTTGCTGTATATATTTGTTTTTTACTTTGGCATATTTCCCATATTAAGCTGCAGGAGCTGTGTACATGTTTGGAGAGGAATGCAATATTTTTATATATTTCATACATTATTTTCTGATTTTCAATTGTCATTTTATTTCGTTTTGGGTTTCCTTTGCTGTGTAATGGCTTTTGAGGTGAATCAGGTCCCTTGTGTGATTTCTCAGTTTTCCTTTTTTTTGTAAACTTTTGTGTTTTTTTTTTTTTTTTTTGGCTATTCTGGGTTTTCAGTGCTGCCACTGGCTCTTCTCTAGTTGCAGGGATACTCTCTAGTTGAAGTGAGCAGGCCCCTTATGGTGACTTCTCTTGTTGGGAACTTGGGCTCCAGGGCAAACGGGCTTTAGCAGTTGTGGTACATGGGCTCCATAGTTGTGGCTCCAAGGCTCTAGAGCACAGGCTCCATAGTTGTGGCTCGCGGGCTTAGTTGCTCTGCAGCACGTGAAAGCTTCCCGGATAAGGGATCAAACACGTGTCTCCTGCATTGGCAGGTGAATTTTTCACCACTGAGCTACCAGAGAAGCTTGTGAATTCTGTTTTATTATTTTTCATTCTTAAAGAGTAGATGCGGGCTTCCCTGGTGGTCCAGTGGGTAAGGACACCGCCTTGCAGTGCAGGGGGCACCGGTTGGATCCTTGGCCTGGGAAGATCCCATGTGCCGCGAAGCCGCTGGACCGATGTGTCCAACTACCCAGCCGGAGCTCTGGAGCGCATGCGCCCAGAGCCAGTGATCTGCGACGAGAGAGGCCACTGCGATGGGAGGCCCACATGGGCCAAAGAACAAAGATGGATGAAAATAGATGAATGAAAGACCAATAGAAGTGGCCCGCCTACCCCTTTCCCAACCTGCCCCTCCAAAAAAAATCAAAAAAAAAAAAATATATATATAAAGAGTGGATGAAAGAAGAATTGATTTTGGTTTATATAAAATGATGCTCACCTCAAGTGTCCTTAAAAGGGTTAGAGTAATCATGCCTCCGCTTAGATCTTTACTTGATTTGCTTTTCTTCTGTGTGTGTGCGTGTTTGTGTGTGAGGTGAGGGAGTGGCCTACTTTCTTTTTTTTTTTTCTTTATTTTAAAGATTTTACAGAGTTTTGTTGTTCACAGGCATGCATGTTCCCAGATCAGTCATATGCACTTCCCTGGTCTCCTCCCCTCTCCCAGGTCCCCACATCCCACCCCTCCAGGCCGTCGCACCAAGCCGTTGTAAGTACTCCTATTCCCTTAGTGCAACGACGATAGCTATCTTTTTCACACATGACAGTATAGGTTTCCATGTTACTCCCTCTGTGCCTCCCACCCACTGTTCATTCCCCACAATGTCCATATGTCTATTCTCTGTCTATTTTTCCATGGGTTCACTACGTGTGTTATCATTACCCTTTTACTAGATTCCATATATATGTGTTAGTATACTGTACTTGTCTTTCTCTTTTTGACTTACTTCACTCTTTATGATAGGTTCTAGCTCCAACCACCTCATTAGGGCTGATTCTTCTGCATTTCTCTTTACAGCTGAGTAGTATTCCATTGTATGTACCAGAGCTTCTTTATCCATTCATTTGTCAATGGACATCTAGGTTGCTTTCATGTTCTAGCTATATTGCATAGAGAGCTGCAATGAACATTGGGGTACAGCAGCTTCTTTCAGTTTTGATTTTATCAGGATATAAGCCTAATAGTGGGATTGCTGGGTCATAGGGTGCTTCTATTTTTAGTTTTTTAAGGAATCTCCATACTGTCTTCCACAGAGGCTGTATCAATTTACATTCCCACCAGCAATGCAGAAGTGTTCCCTTTTCTCCGCACCCTCTCCAGCATTTATTGTCTGTCAATTTGTTGATGATGGCCATTCTGACGGGTGTGAAGAACAAAGATGGATGAAATAGATGAATGAAAGACCAATAGAAGTGGCCCGCCTACCCCTTTCCCAACCTGCCCCTCCAAAAAAAATCAAAAAAAAAAAATATATATATAAAGAGTGGATGAAAGAAGAATTGATTTTGGTTTATATAAAATGATGCTCACCTCAAGTGTCCTTAAAAGGGTTAGAGTAATCATGCCTCCGCTTAGATCTTTACTTGATTTGCTTTTCTTCTGTGTGTGTGCGTGTTTGTGTGTGAGGTGAGGGAGTGGCCTACTTTCTTTTTTTTTTTTCTTTATTTTAAAGATTTTACAGAGTTTTGTTGTTCACAGGCATGCATGTTCCCAGATCAGTCATATGCACTTCCCTGGTCTCCTCCCCTCTCCCAGGTCCCCACATCCCACCCCTCCAGGCCGTCGCACCAAGCCGTTGTAAGTACTCCTATTCCCTTAGTGCAACGACGATAGCTATCTTTTTCACACATGACAGTATAGGTTTCCATGTTACTCCCTCTGTGCCTCCCACCCACTGTTCATTCCCCACAATGTCCATATGTCTATTCTCTGTCTATTTTTCCATGGGTTCACTACGTGTGTTATCATTACCCTTTTACTAGATTCCATATATATGTGTTAGTATACTGTACTTGTCTTTCTCTTTTTGACTTACTTCACTCTTTATGATAGGTTCTAGCTCCAACCACCTCATTAGGGCTGATTCTTCTGCATTTCTCTTTACAGCTGAGTAGTATTCCATTGTATGTACCAGAGCTTCTTTATCCATTCATTTGTCAATGGACATCTAGGTTGCTTTCATGTTCTAGCTATATTGCATAGAGAGCTGCAATGAACATTGGGGTACAGCAGCTTCTTTCAGTTTTGATTTTATCAGGATATAAGCCTAATAGTGGGATTGCTGGGTCATAGGGTGCTTCTATTTTTAGTTTTTTAAGGAATCTCCATACTGTCTTCCACAGAGGCTGTATCAATTTACATTCCCACCAGCAATGCAGAAGTGTTCCCTTTTCTCCGCACCCTCTCCAGCATTTATTGTCTGTCAATTTGTTGATGATGGCCATTCTGACGGGTGTGAAGTGATATCTCATTGTAGTTTTGATTTGCATTTCTCTAATAATAAGCAAGGTTGAGCATCATTTCATGTGCTTTTGGACCATCTGTATGTCCTCTTTGGTGAGATGTCTATTTAGATCTTTTTCCCATTTTTTGATTGGGTTGTTCATTTTTCCAGTGCTGAGTTGTCTGAGTTGCTTGTAGATTTTGGAGATTAATTCTTTGTCTGTTGTTTCATTTGCAATGATTTTCTCCCATTCTGTGGGCTGTCTGTCCAGCTTTTTTGTAATTTCTTCTGCTGTACAAAAGCTTTTAAGTTTCAGTAGGTCCCACATGTTCATTCGTCTTTTTAGTTCTGCTATTCTAGTAGGTGGGTCAGAGAAGATCTTGCTTTGATTTATGTCCTTGAGAGTTTTGCCTATACTCTCCTCTAAGTGTTTGATGGTTTCTGGTCTTACATTTAGGTCTTTAATCCATTTTGAGTTGATCTTTGTGTATGGTGTCAGGGAATGTTCCAACTTCATTTTTTTGCATGTAGCTGTCCAATTTTCCCAGCACCATTTGTTGAAGAGGTTATCTTTGTCCCATTTTAGATTTTCGCCTCCTTTGTCAAAATGAGGTACCCATAGTTGTGTGGGTTTATCTCTGGGTTCTCTATCTTGTTCCATTGGTCTATAGTTCTGTTTTTGTGCCAGTACCATACTGTCTTGATGACTGTTGCTTTGTAGTAGAGTCTGAAGTTGGGGAGGCTGAACCCCTCCAGCTCCATTCTTCTTCCTCAGGATGTCTTTGGCTATTCGAGGTCTTTTGTGTTTCCATATGAACTGTGTTATTCTTTGGTCTAGTTCTGTGAAGAATGTCACTGGTAGTTTGATAGGGATCGCATTGAGTCTATAGATGACATTTGGTAGTATGGTCATTTTCACAATATTGATTCTTCTGACCCAGGAACATGGACTATCTCCATCTGTTTAAGTCTTCTTTAATTTCTTTCATGAGTGTCTTGTAATTTTCTGTGTACAGTTCTTTTGTTTCTTTGGGTAGGTTTATTCCTAGATATTTGATTCTTTTGGTTGTGATGGTGACGGGGATTGCCTCTTTGATTTCGTTTTCTGATTTTTCGTTGTTTGTATATAGGAGGGAGTGGCCTACTTTCATTCACTCTTCACTTGTTTAAGGAAGCTCCACCCTGTCCTCCATTCTGTCTGATTATGATTGACCTTGGCAGCTTCGGGGCAGGAGGGTCGCCTTTTCCTGGAGCCCTCTCCATCTTTACTGTTTGTAGATTTTTAGACAAAGTCATTCTGACCGGATGAGCTGATACCCCCTAGGAGCTTTGATTTGGATTTCTCTAACAATTAGTGAGGCTGAGGTAGGTTTTTGGTGTTTTGTGTTTTTTTTTTTTTTTTTATCATGAGCTTAATGGCCATAGGTATTGCTTTTTTGAAAGGAAATGATACTGGCTTGTAGTTTTGATTTGGGTTTCTGTAAAATTTCATAATGTGGAAACTGTTAGTGGGGTTTTCTTAAAAGAGTGCGAATAAAACTGACTTCTTGAGATTGGCCTCTGGACTGTCTGCTCTGTTTTAAATTATTTTTCCAAGACTAGAGCATCCCACCACATCCTCTAGGGCCTGGTGAACAGTAAGTGCCCCGCCGCTCAGGTTTTCCCGTTGTTGTTACCACACGTGGCCACAAGGCGGCAGCATTTCTCCACGCGCCACACTTTTTTTTTTTTTTTCCGTTGGAATAGTGTTGACTTCTCTGGTTGTGCTTGTATTAGATCTACAAGAACTTGACTCAGTTATACATATGTGCGTATTTAGTTGCTCAGTCGTTTCGGAGTTACTGCGGCTCTCTGCACTGTAGCCCGCCAGCCTCTCTGACCTAGCTCCAAGCAAGAGTACTGGAGGGGGTTGCTGTGCCCTCCTCCTGGGGAATATTCCCCACCCAGGGATGGGCCCCACAACTCTTGTATGACAGCCGGATTCTTTACCGCTGAGCTGCGGGGAAACCCTCAGTTATACATAGAAGTATGTCTATTTGTTCTTTTCCTGGAGGAACAGAGTAGGGTAGTGTTCCGGAGAGGAGAGTGTTGCAGGGGAACTTGGAGAAAGGGGTGGGGCCCTGAGGAGGAGACTGGGGCGGGGCCCCGGGGAGGAAAGAGAGGCGGGGCCCCGGGAAGAGAGAGGGACGGGGCCTCAGGGAGAGTGGGCGGGGCCCCGGGGAGGAGGGAAGGGTGGGGCCCCGGAGAGGTGAGAGGGCCGGGACCCCGGGGATGTGAGAGGGATGGAACCCCTGAAAGGAGAGATGCGGGAGGGACAGGGCCCCAGTGTGGAAAATGGATTGACCCCCAGGGTGAGGAGGGGCTGGACCGGAGCCCCGGCTAGAGAGTAGGGCGGGGCCCTAGGGAGGTGAGAGGGGCAGGGCCCTGGCTGGAGAGAGGGGCGGGGCCCCGGGAGAGGAGAGGGGTGGAGCTCGCGGAGGGGAGTTGGGAGGGGCCCGGGAAGGGGAGGGGGCGGAGCATGCGGAAGGGAGGTGGGCTCGGCCAGGGGAGAGGGGCTGGGCCCAGGGGTGAGGAGGGCGGGGCCCTGGGAGGGGAGAGGGGCGGGGCCGGGGCTGGGCTGGGGCCAGGGGAGAGATGCGGAAAGGAGGCGGGAGACAGCCCCTGGTGCCTGGGAGGTAAGTGGGAATAGAAAAGAAACGGCCTTAGTGACTTGGGTCTTTAATTCTTTTTCCACTATCTTTCAGGGAACAGTTGTTAAGGGCAGGTCTTTTTTCTTATAGGCCTCCAGTCTGATAAATATTGAGTGTCCCTGAAATGTTTTTTACTTTCCACTGGAGTAGTGTTGCTCTTTCGTGTTTGTGTTATGTTTTCAGGAACTTTATTCCGTTCTATATAATGGTATAGCAATTTTTTAGAAGGCTTTTCCCATATAGGTTCTTTCAGTGAGTTCAGTAGACCCTCCCTGTGCTATTCAGTAGGTTCTCTTGATTTATCTATATGTAGTTTTTTTTGTCTGTTAATTGCAAGCTCTTAATGTTTCCTTTCCTCTACCTTTTTTTTTTTTTTAATAATCAAACTTGGTTTTCTAAGCCTGTGAGTCTGTTTCTGTGGTAAATTTGTCCACTTGTATGAGTTTATAGATTCCATGTGTAGGTGATATAATATTTCTGATTTCCTCTGACAGATTTCACTCAGTATGATAAATCTCTCCATCCATCTATATTCCTGCCAATGGCATTTTTTCATTCTTTTTGATGACTGAATGTATTCTAGTGTCTAGACGGCACATTTACTCTTAATTTTTTTATTGATGGACAGTTTGGTTGTTTTCTGTCAAGGGTATTGTCGGAAGTGCAGCCCTGAAAATAAGGGTTCTTGTCAATTTAAATAATTTTCTCTCTGGATCTAAGGTAAGATGTGAGCTTGCTGCATCCTGTGGTTGGTCTATATCTAGAATTTTAAGGAATCTCCATACGGTTTTCCCACGTGGCTGCACTCACCCATTTATACGCCCACCCACAGTGCAGAAGGACTCCCATGTTTCCTTCAATGGTGGCCGCATTGAATTTTTGTAGATCTTTTAGATGATGGCCATTCAGAGGGGTGTGAGCTGAAGCCTCGTGGTAGTTTTGATCTGCATTTCTCTAGTAATTAATGGGGAGGGGTGGGGCCTGGGGAGCGAAGTGGGAAGGGCCTCAGGAATGCGAGGGGGCGGGCCCCTGGTGAGGGGAAGAGTCCGGCCTTTTCCTTCCCTGCAAGGCTGAGTGTATTCCGGTGTGTAGATCGGCCAGGTGCTCTTCCTTTTACTGTTGAAGGACGTTTTGTTTGATGCTCTCTCCTGATATTGTCCATGGTGCTGTTCTGAACATAGAGCTGTGCTAAATAATGATTTTCCCCGTATCTAAGGCAAGGGGTCTGCCTGAGGTAAGGATGGTAACTTTATTTTAGTGTTTTAAGGAATCCCCATACTGTTTTCCTTCGTGGCTGCATCCTCCCATTTACATCCCCGCCTACGGAGTAGGAGGATTTTCTATCCCCCTCGTCCTCTGCAGTTCTTAATTCTTGCGAATGTTTCTCAGGATGGCTCTTCTGAGGGTCTGATCTGATCTGTCCTTGCAATTTTGATGGACATTTCTCTAACCGTGATGCTGAGCGTGCTTTCATGTGTGTTATGATCGTCTAGATGCCTTTTTGGAGAAATATGCCATTATTCTATCATTCTATTCCATTTTTTTATTAGATTGTTTGTTTTTTCCATGAGGTACATGAACAATTTGGATGTTTGGGAGATGATTTCTTTCGGGGTGTCTTGGTTTGGAAACCTCTTTTTCCCATTCGGAGGGTGGACTTTTTCTTTCATTTAGGGTTTTCCTTGCTGTGCAAATTATTTTAAGGTCAACGAGTTCCCTTTGTTTGGCTTTTTAGTTTTCATTTCTCTAAGAGGTAGATCAAAAAACAACTTGCTGGGATTTATGTTAAATCTTGGTCTGCTTATATTTTCCTCAAGAGGTTTAGCGTATTTGTCCCTCCATTTCGCTCTTTAATCAATGTGGAGTTGCTTTTTTCTATATGGGGAGTGTCATAATTTCATTCTTTTCACTTAAGGAACCTCCACGCTATCCCCACACTGGGTGTTAACAATTTACATTCCCAGCATCAGGGGAGGAGGGTTCCCTCTTCTCTACAGCCTCTCCAGGATTTATCATTGGTAGACTTGTATGTTTGTGGACTTTTTGGCAAAAGCCATTCTCACCAATAGGAATGCAGTTTTGATTTGCATTTCTGTAAGTTTTCATGATTTTTATTTTTTAAAAAGCATTGTGAGTAAAACTAACCTCTGAGATTAACCGTCTGCTCTATTTTGAATTCTTTCTCAAGGACCCACCCCAGGGAATTTATGAGGGCAGGTGTTTCCCCTTACATCCCCGCAGGCCTACTGGTTTTTCCGTTGTTACCAAGAATGGCCACAAGACGGCAGCACCACCTTATATTCCACACTTCTTTTTTTTTGGTTTGATTTTTATTTTCTATAGTAGTGTAGCTTTCTGTTGTTGGGTTTGTTTCGGGTTTACAAGAACTTGATTCAGTTATACAGAGAGGTGTATCAGTTCTTTCTCGCAGTCCTTCCCCATATCTGTCAGTGTGTACAGTAGATTTCCCTGTGCTATTATTTTTTTTTTTTTTTGTCCCTTGTGCTAATTCAGTAGTCTTTTTGGTTTATCTATTTGCTAAGAAGTAGTTTGTAGCTGTTAATCTCAGCTTCTTCATGTCTCCCTTCCTCTACCTTTTATTTAAACAATGAAAGTTAGTTTTCCATGTCCGTGTGTCTGTTTGAAGAGGTTAATTGCTTGTAAATTTGTCTGTTTGTATGAGTTTATAGACCCCACCTGTAAGTGACAATGATATTTCTCTTTCCATCTCTACTTCACTCAGTATGCTAAATCTCTTGACCCATCAATGCTGATGACAATGGCATATTTTTGTTCTTTTGGATGGCTGAGTGTTTGCCATTGTCTTTTTTCCCATTCGGAGGGTGGACTTTTTCTTTCATTTAGGGTTTTCCTTGCTGTGCAAATTATTTTAAGGTCAACGAGTTCCCTTTGTTTGGCTTTTTAGTTTTCATTTCTCTAAGAGGTAGATCAAAAAACAACTTGCTGGGATTTATGTTAAATCTTGGTCTGCTTATATTTTCCTCAAGAGGTTTAGCGTATTTGTCCCTCCATTTCGCTCTTTAATCAATGTGGAGTTGCTTTTTTCTATATGGGGAGTGTCATAATTTCATTCTTTTCACTTAAGGAACCTCCACGCTATCCCCACACTGGGTGTTAACAATTTACATTCCCAGCATCAGGGGAGGAGGGTTCCCTCTTCTCTACAGCCTCTCCAGGATTTATCATTGGTAGACTTGTATGTTTGTGGACTTTTTGGCAAAAGCCATTCTCACCAATAGGAATGCAGTTTTGATTTGCATTTCTGTAAGTTTTCATGATTTTTATTTTTTAAAAAGCATTGTGAGTAAAACTAACCTCTGAGATTAACCGTCTGCTCTATTTTGAATTCTTTCTCAAGGACCCACCCCAGGGAATTTATGAGGGCAGGTGTTTCCCCTTACATCCCCGCAGGCCTACTGGTTTTTCCGTTGTTACCAAGAATGGCCACAAGACGGCAGCACCACCTTATATTCCACACTTCTTTTTTTTTGGTTTGATTTTTATTTTCTATAGTAGTGTAGCTTTCTGTTGTTGGGTTTGTTTCGGGTTTACAAGAACTTGATTCAGTTATACAGAGAGGTGTATCAGTTCTTTCTCGCAGTCCTTCCCCATATCTGTCAGTGTGTACAGTAGATTTCCCTGTGCTATTATTTTTTTTTTTTTTTTGTCCCTTGTGCTAATTCAGTAGTCTTTTTGGTTTATCTATTTGCTAAGAAGTAGTTTGTAGCTGTTAATCTCAGCTTCTTCATGTCTCCCTTCCTCTACCTTTTATTTAAACAATGAAAGTTAGTTTTCCATGTCCGTGTGTCTGTTTGAAGAGGTTAATTGCTTGTAAATTTGTCTGTTTGTATGAGTTTATAGACCCCACCTGTAAGTGACAATGATATTTCTCTTTCCATCTCTACTTCACTCAGTATGCTAAATCTCTTGACCCATCAATGCTGATGACAATGGCATATTTTTGTTCTTTTGGATGGCTGAGTGTTTGCCATTGTCTAGATGGACCAATTACTCTTCATTTCTCTACTGATGTTTTCACTGATGCTGTCTTGGATACTGTCAGCAGTGCTACCTTGAAATAGGGGTGCCTGTGTCATTGTAAGTTTTGGATTTCTTTGGCCCTAAGCCCAGGCCTTTGGGTTTCCCTGCCCGTTTGTACCTCTGTATTTAGTGTTTAAAGGTATCTCTGAGCTGTTTTCCACTGTGACTGCACCCCACTTACTTCCCACACCCTCCCCCACCCCACCCCCAGTGTAGGAGGATTCCCTATTTCCTTCCCTGTTGGCGACACTGAATCTTTATGGATCTTTTGGATGACGGCCATTGTGAGGGGCATGAGCTAAAACCTTGCTATAGTTTTTGGTTTTTAAGATTTATTTATTTATTTATTTTGGTGGGAGTGGGGGGGGAGGGGAGCAGGCAGGCCACTTCTATTGGTCTTTCATTTGTCCATTTTCATCCATCTTTGTTCTTTAGCCCGTGTGGGCCTCCCATCATGGTGGCCTCCGTTGTCGCAGAGCACTGGCTCTGGGCACATGCGCTCCAGAGCTCCGGCTCAGTAGTTGGACACATCAGTCCAGCCGCTCCGCGGCACGTGGGATCTTCCCAGGCCAGGGATCGAACTGGTGCCCCTTGCACTGCAAGGCGGTGGTGTCCTTACCCACTGGGCCACCAGGAAGCCCCTCACTGTACTTTTGAACTGCATTTTCCTCTAGTGATGCTGAGCTTTATGGCCTTCTGGCATTTAGTAGTCTTTTTTTTGAAGTAGAGTTATTTTTTTTTGTCCCTTGTGCTAATTCAGTAGTCTTTTGGTTTATCTATTTGCTAAGAAGTAGTTTGTAGCTGTTAATCTCAGCTTCTTCATGTCTCCCTTCCTCTACCTTTTATTTAAACAATGAAAGTTAGTTTTCCATGTCCGTGTGTCTGTTTGAAGAGGTTAATTGCTTGTAAATTTGTCTGTTTGTATGAGTTTATAGACCCCACCTGTAAGTGACAATGATATTTCTCTTTCCATCTCTACTTCACTCAGTATGCTAAATCTCTTGACCCATCAATGCTGATGACAATGGCATATTTTTGTTCTTTTGGATGGCTGAGTGTTTGCCATTGTCTAGATGGACCAATTACTCTTCATTTCTCTACTGATGTTTTCACTGATGCTGTCTTGGATACTGTCAGCAGTGCTACCTTGAAATAGGGGTGCCTGTGTCATTGTAAGTTTTGGATTTCTTTGGCTCTAAGCCAAGGACTTTGGTTGCCCTGCCCGTTTGTACCTCTGTATTTAGTGTTTAAAGGTATCTCTGAGCTGTTTTCCACTGTGACTGCACCCCACTTACTTCCCACACCCTCCCCCACCCCACCCCCAGTGTAGGAGGATTCCCTATTTCCTTCCCTGTTGGCGACACTGAATCTTTATGGATCTTTTGGATGACGGCCATTGTGAGGGGCATGAGCTAAAACCTTGCTATAGTTTTTGGTTTTTAAGATTTATTTATTTATTTATTTTGGTGGGAGTGGGGAGGGAGGGGAGCAGGCAGGCCACTTCTATTGGTCTTTCATTTGTCCATTTTCATCCATCTTTGTTCTTTAGCCCGTGTGGGCCTCCCATCATGGTGGCCTCCGTTGTCGCAGAGCACTGGCTCTGGGCACATGCGCTCCAGAGCTCCGGCTCAGTAGTTGGACACATCAGTCCAGCCGCTCCGCGGCACGTGGGATCTTCCCAGGCCAGGGATCGAACTGGTGCCCCTTGCACTGCAAGGCGGTGGTGTCCTTACCCACTGGACCACCAGGGAAGCCCCTCACTGTACTTTTGAACTGCATTTTCCTCTAGTGATGCTGAGCCCTTTGCATGAGCTTTATGGCCTTCTGGACACCTTCTTCGGAGAAGTATCCATTCATTCTTTGGCACATTTTTCGATTAGGTTGTTTGGTTTTCTATATGAGCTGCCTGAACTGTTTGTATGTTTTGGAGATGATTTCCTTGTGGGTATCTTCATTTGGAAATCTTTTATTCCCACTCTGAGGTTGTATTTTTCTTTTGCTTAGGGTTTCCCTTGCTGTGCGAATGCTCTAAAGTCAATGATGTCCCTTCTAGACTTTTGAATTGTCATTACATATATTTTGCATTGTGGCTGCACTCGCCTGTTTACATCCCTGCCCACAGTGTAGGATTCCTGTTCTTGAGCCCTCAGCAGCATTTAATCTTTGAAGATCTTTTGAATGGTGGCCATTCTGAGTGGTATAAGGTGATACCTCACTATAGTTTCGATTTGCAGTTCCTTAATAAGTAGTAAGGGCTTCCCAGGTCCCAGGTGGTTGAGTGGTAAACAATCTCCCTGCTGATGCAGGAGATGCAAAAGAGGTGGGTTGAATCTTGGATCCCCAGGTGGAAAAGATCACCTGGAGGAGGAAATGGCTACTCACTCCAGTATTCTTGCCTGGAACATTCTGTGAACAGAGGAACCTGGCAGGCTACAGTCCATAGGGTCACAGAGTCAGATGGGACTGAACCACTGAGAACATGCATACAATATCTAGTAAAGTTCCAGAATCTTTCCATGGGCTTTGTATTTCTTACCAAGTGAGCACAATTTACCTCTTCAAATTGGATTCTAGAATGTTGGCCCTGTTTTGTGTGCTCCCTATGTTTTGTCTCTACTAATAAACCCTGTCTCTGTTGTTTGGTTTTACAGGGCTTTGCATCCTTGGAACACTCCTGCTTTCAGACAAGGACAGCTTTGCCTCTAGCCCCTGGTGGTCTGGCGGCGAGGACTCCCGGCGCTCCTCCGGGCTCCGCAGGTTCAGGCCCTGGGCTGGGAACTCAGATCTCCCTTCAGGACTGCTCACGGCTCTCCCTCCGAGACCATTTGTTGCTGAAATCCGGAGTTCAAGGTAAACCACAGGTCTCGTCCAAACGGCTGGTGGCAGACTCCTGACTTCCACCCTCTCTCCTCGTGTCTGTGGTTTCCCTCCCGAGGTCACTTGCACAAAAGCCTTCTTCTTCACCTAACGCTTTACCACCTCCCAGGGGAGGACCAGCGGCCCCCTCTGCTGCAGGTGCACTGCCGTCCATTCAGGCCCAGCCCTCAGCCCTGGCCCCGTGGCCTTTTCCATTGCGGCCAACCCCCACTTCTTCCAGGGCCCCTTCCCTCCAGGCTGCGGCGGCCCAGATACTGGAATGGACGACTAACTGGGCGGCCACTTCCAAACAGTCTGCATCCCGGGCATTATCTGTTGTCTGTGGAGCTTAAGAACACCTGGCGACCGCTCTGTATTGGTCCATGTGTCCTCACCAGGACTGTGAGGGGACACCCTCACAGGGCACCAAGGACGACAGAGACCTCTGGTTAGAAACCGGTGGGGGAGGAGCTTCCATGGTGGTCCAGTGGGTAAAGAGTCTGCCTTGCAGTGCAAGGGGTGCCA
The DNA here is from genome assembly GCA_022376925.1 of Tragulus kanchil. Taxonomy (NCBI): domain Eukaryota; kingdom Metazoa; phylum Chordata; class Mammalia; order Artiodactyla; family Tragulidae; genus Tragulus; species Tragulus kanchil. Next base: position 132,979,942 of record JAIOJX010000031.1, read on the forward strand.
GTTCAATCCCTGGCCAGGGAAGATCCCACGTGCAGCAGAGCGGCTGGACCAGTATGTCCAATTACGAGCCAGCACTCTGCATGCAGCAAGAGGGGCCACTGCGGTGGGAGGCCCACACAGGCCAAAGGGCGAAGATGGATGAAAATAAACAAGTAAACAACCAATAAAAGAGGCCAAATTTTAAAAAAAGAAAAAAGAAATCAGGGGGCTTCCCTGGTGGTCTAGTGGGTAAGGGCACCGCCTTGCACTGTAAGGGGTGCCAGTTCGATCCCCGGCCTGGGAAGATCCCACGTGCCACGGAGCGGCTGGGCCGATGTGTCCAACTACCAAGCCAAAGCTCTGGAGCGCATGCACCCAGAGCCAGTGCTCTGCGATAACAGAGGCCACCGCAATGGGAGGCCCACATGGGCCAAAGAACAAAGATGGATGAAAATGGACAAATGAAAGACCAGTAGAAGTGGCCCGCCCGCCCCCCTCCCTCCCCACCCCAACTCCTGCCTGCAAAAAAAGAAAAGAAAAAAAATTGGTGGGGGAGCAGAGGACACTCAAATCCCCGGCCAGCAGTAAAGTCAGAGAAAGCCATTCAGGGGACCCTCTGACTTCCCTTCAGGTGCCTCCAGAATGTGTCCAGGACACTGGGTTACATTTCTAGGAGCATGCTGTGTCCTCAGTCCAGGTTACTCAACGTTGGGGTGGGGAGGCCCCTTCTTAAACCAGAAGAAACACCATCTTTATTGCCACAGGAAAATGGGCTAAGCTTCTGATATGTCAGGACTTTATTCCACTTTTATCATGATTCGTCTTTGTGGCTCCTATACTCAGAAAAACTCTTAATGTTCTAAAGAATCCCCCCTCTAACTCCTCCTGTCTCCTGGGGCGGGGGGAGGCAAAGCAGGAAAAGAGCCAAGCTTGCCCTGTTCGTGCACATTCCCTGACTCCTCCAGCCCCTTCTGATCACTGATCAAACCAAGATCCCACCTCCCAGAGGGACGATCCCAGCTGGGACAACAGCTTATCCGCCAATCTGCTTCTGTTGTTTGGGCAAATCTGAGCACTGTTTGCTCTGCATGTTAGCTGTGAAACTATGACCACAGAAAGGAGAGATGGCATTTTGTGACACTGGATGCCATGATAGTCTTCAGACTCCAGAGAAAATGGGTTAAAATGAAAGGTTTCTTTGAAATTGCAAAACTGGTTCTTTCTGCATGTGCAGTTAGGAAAAGCTGGCTTGTGGAAATACTTTTTTCAGAATTCTTACCTTGAGAAAACACAGACAAGCCAGGAAAAAAGCCTGAAGTTAACTCTTTATCTTGACTTTAAGATACCCAGCCCACGTTACCTGAAACTTCACCCTTGGGTAAATTAGTAGAAATTCAAGTCAGGAAAAAGAAAAGGCACAAATAGGCATTTTATAATATATCTTAAGTGGAAAAATATGAAGTCTATGTCTGTCTGGATTTATGTATGTCTCGGTGTGTGTCTTTGTCTTTGGATTATCTTGCTGAGAATAATTTGTAAATGAGCTCTATTTAACTGTTTTTTTTAAAAAAGTAAGCACTTACAAATCAAACAATTTTAAATACAGGAGAAAAAAAACTAAGGATGTTTGGGATTAGACCCTATGGAACTCTGGAGGCTCAGACAGTTAAGAATCTGCCTGTGGTGCAGAAGATGGGGGGTTGAGGAGGGCATGGAAACCCGCTCCAGCGTTCTTGCCTGGAGAATTCCATGGACAGAGGAAACTGGTGGGCTACAGTCCATGGGATCACAAAGAGTTGGACACGACTGAGAGACTAAACACTTCATGCATTACATTGAGGAAAGAAATTGTTCTTAAAGGAGATCCGACCCTTCTAACTCCTCACTGTCTCCCTGAGGGGCGTTCTGATATGTCAGGACTTTATTCCACTTTTATCATGATTCGTCTTTGTGGCTCCTATACTCAGAAAAACTCTTAATGTTCTAAAGAATCCCCCTCTAACTCCTCCTGTCTCCTGGGCGGGGAGGCAAAGCAGGAAAAGAGCCAAGCTTGCCCTGTTCGTGCACTTTCCCCTGACTCCTCCAGCCCCTTCTGATCACTGATCAAACCAAGATCCCACCTCCCAGAGGGACGATCCCAGCTGGGACAACAGCTTATCCGCCAATCTGCTTCTGTTGTTTGGGCAAATCTGAGCACTGTTTGCTCTGCATGTTAGCTGTGAAACTATGACCACAGAAAGGAGAGATGGCATTTTGTGACACTGGATGCCATGATAGTCTTCAGACTCCAGAGAAAATGGGTTAAAATGAAAGGTTTCTTTGAAATTGCAAAACTGGTTCTTTCTGCATGTGCAGTTAGGAAAAGCTGGCTTGTGGAAATACTTTTTTCAGAATTCTTACCTTGAGAAAACACAGACAAGCCAGGAAAAAAGCCTGAAGTTAACTCTTTATCTTGACTTTAAGATACCCAGCCCACGTTACCTGAAACTTCACCCTTGGGTAAATTAGTAGAAATTCAAGTCAGGAAAAAGAAAAGGCACAAATAGGCATTTTATAATATATCTTAAGTGGAAAAATATGAAGTCTATGTCTGTCTGGATTTATGTATGTCTCGGTGTGTGTCTTTGTCTTTGGATTATCTTGCTGAGAATAATTTGTAAATGAGCTCTATTTAACTGTTTTTTTTAAAAAAGTAAGCACTTACAAATCAAACAATTTTAAATACAGGAGAAAAAAAAAAACTAAGGATGTTTGGGATTAGACCCTATGGAACTCTGGAGGCTCAGACAGTTAAGAATCTGCCTGTGGTGCAGAAGATGGGGGGTTGAGGAGGGCATGGAAACCCGCTCCAGCGTTCTTGCCTGGAGAATTCCATGGACAGAGGAAACTGGTGGGCTACAGTCCATGGGATCACAAAGAGTTGGACACGACTGAGCGACTAAACACTTTCACTTGCATTACATTGAGGAAAGAAATTGTACTTTGGAAAAATACATATTTTTAGAGGTTCTAAAGTATATTCTTGAGTTTTCTAATCAGAGAATCAATACAACAAATAGTTCACAATTGCTTCTTGTTTTCACTAGGAGTTAAGACTTTTTTAAAAGGTTTAAAAATTAGAGGATCAAAGTTACTAAAGTGACAAGGAAAAGATTAGTATGAAAGCAAGTATGACATGTTGTCAGCGAGAAAAGATACAAAGACTGGAGATATATTTTGTTGTGAAAAAGTAATGATGATAACTCTGTTCTACAGTTGGTTCTTTATAAATGGGGGGAAATAAAACAAACCAATATAGATCGAGAAGGTGACAAAAGGTTTGCAGAAAGGAACACTGGGAAGATGTTTTGGTTTATGTGTTAATAACATCAAAGGTTCAAACCAACTTAGATAAAAGTAGACACCTGGTTGCAAGCCTACAGGTCTCAAACTGCAAGCCCTACACAGGATTTGAAGCTTACTCTCCTCGGAAAAAATAAGATCAATTTCACACATTAACATCCAGGTCGTCACTTCTCCAACTACTCCTAAAGTTGAGTAGCCTGTCACACCTATGTCAGCCACTCTGGGCTAATAAAAGCAACACAAAAAATAGGAAAGACCCACGACAAAAGGTTCCGTTCCTATGGACAGGGTGGCACAATGGCTGACTATCGGGACCAGGATCAAAACTGCTAAAAAATATATAACCTAAGGCTTCCTGGTGTTCCAGGTAAGGACACCGCCTTGCAGTGCAAAGGGTGCCAGTTCGATGATTGGTTTTGAGAATAATTTGTAAATGAGCTCTATTTAACTGTTTTAAAAAGTAAGCACTTACAAATCAAACAATTTTAAATACAGGAGAAAAAAAACTAAGGATGTTTGGGATTAGACCCTATGGAACTCTGGAGGCTCAGACAGTTAAGAATCTGCCTGTGGTGCAGAAGATGGGGGGTTGAGGAGGGCATGGAAACCCGCTCCAGCGTTCTTGCCTGGAGAATTCCATGGACAGAGGAAACTGGTGGGCTACAGTCCATGGGATCACAAAGAGTTGGACACGACTGAGCGACTAAACACTTTCACTTGCATTACATTGAGGAAAGAAATTGTACTTTGGAAAAATACATATTTTTAGAGGTTCTAAAGTATATTCTTGAGTTTTCTAATCAGAGAATCAATACAACAAATAGTTCACAATTGCTTCTTGTTTTCACTAGGAGTTAAGACTTTTTTAAAAGGTTTAAAAATTAGAGGATCAAAGTTACTAAAGTGACAAGGAAAAGATTAGTATGAAAGCAAGTATGACATGTTGTCAGCGAGAAAAGATACAAAGACTGGAGATATATTTTGTTGTGAAAAAGTAATGATGATAACTCTGTTCTACAGTTGGTTCTTTATAAATGGGGGGAAATAAAACAAACCAATATAGATCGAGAAGGTGACAAAAGGTTTGCAGAAAGGAACACTGGGAAGATGTTTTGGTTTATGTGTTAATAACATCAAAGGTTCAAACCAACTTAGATAAAAGTAGACACCTGGTTGCAAGCCTACAGGTCTCAAACTGCAAGCCCTACACAGGATTTGAAGCTTACTCTCCTCGGAAAAAATAAGATCAATTTCACACATTAACATCCAGGTCGTCACTTCTCCAACTACTCCTAAAGTTGAGTAGCCTGTCACACCTATGTCAGCCACTCTGGGCTAATAAAAGCAACACAAAAAATAGGAAAGACCCACGACAAAAGGTTCCGTTCCTATGGACAGGGTGGCACAATGGCTGACTATCGGGACCAGGATCAAAACTGCTAAAAAAAAATATATAACCTAAGGCTTCCCTGGTGTTCCAGTGGGTAAGGACACCGCCTTGCAGTGCAAAGGGTGCCAGTTCGATCCCTGGCCTGGGAAGATCCCATGTGCTGCACAGTGGCTGGACTGATGTGTCCAACTACCAAGCCGGAGCTCTGAAGCGCCTGCGCCCGGAGCCGGTGCTCTGCGACGAGAGAGGCCACTGCGATGCGAGGCCCACACAGGCCAAAGAACAAAGATGGATGAAAATAGATAAATGAAAGAGAAATACAAGTGCCTCCCGCCAAAAAAAAAAAGACCATAACCTGGTTCTTCCTCCTGCTGGGCACCTGGTCACAGTAATTCTTTTACTGACCTCTGGCCTCTGCCTTTTTAAATCTACTTGTTCAATTTGTCTCTTTCAGATTACAACAGTTTCCACCCAACATAATGGAGATGCAGAGATTCCAGCCAATCCTCGGAGCAGATCCTGTGACATGACACGACAGCCTAAGTCACCCTGGGACCCCTTGATGAGACAGGGTGAGAGGTCCATGACCCCAGCTAGGTAGGGTCTGCGAGCCCCATGCCAGCTTGAAGAAGCTACAGAAGACGGACCTTCGCCCTTCAGCCTCCCGAATAAGATTTTTGGGGTTCATGTCTCTCAGGGGGATTTGAGGTAGGAGAGAGAGGGGCCTCCGGGCTGGCCAGCTGGTGTTTGTCAAGTGGAGTGAAGCTGACGCTTTGTTCTCCTGAGACGCTCAAGGACAAAGCCAGAGGCAGAAGCTGAGCCCTGCCGGAGTGGAGGCAGGCGCCCACTCCTGAGCTCAGGAAAACTTCCCTGTTTGCACAAGTGCAGGAAGACTCCTTGGGGCTGAAAACAAGGGAAAAGGTTTGCCTAAAATCAAAGGTTCAAACCAACTTAGATAAAAGTAGACACCTGGTTGCAAGCCTACAGGTCTCAAACTGCAAGCCCTACACAGGATTTGAAGCTTACTCTCCTCGGAAAAAATAAGATCAATTTCACACATTAACATCCAGGTCGTCACTTCTCCAACTACTCCTAAAGTTGAGTAGCCTGTCACACCTATGTCAGCCACTCTGGGCTAATAAAAGCAACACAAAAAATAGGAAAGACCCACGACAAAAGGTTCCGTTCCTATGGACAGGGTGGCACAATGGCTGACTATCGGGACCAGGATCAAAACTGCTAAAAAAAAATATATAACCTAAGGCTTCCCTGGTGTTCCAGTGGGTAAGGACACCGCCTTGCAGTGCAAAGGGTGCCAGTTCGATCCCTGGCCTGGGAAGATCCCATGTGCTGCACAGTGGCTGGACTGATGTGTCCAACTACCAAGCCGGAGCTCTGAAGCGCCTGCGCCCGGAGCCGGTGCTCTGCGACGAGAGAGGCCACTGCGATGCGAGGCCCACACAGGCCAAAGAACAAAGATGGATGAAAATAGATAAATGAAAGAGAAATACAAGTGCCTCCCGCCAAAAAAAAAAAGACCATAACCTGGTTCTTCCTCCTGCTGGGCACCTGGTCACAGTAATTCTTTTACTGACCTCTGGCCTCTGCCTTTTTAAATCTACTTGTTCAATTTGTCTCTTTCAGATTACAACAGTTTCCACCCAACATAATGGAGATGCAGAGATTCCAGCCAATCCTCGGAGCAGATCCTGTGACATGACACGACAGCCTAAGTCACCCTGGGACCCCTTGATGAGACAGGGTGAGAGGTCCATGACCCCAGCTAGGTAGGGTCTGCGAGCCCCATGCCAGCTTGAAGAAGCTACAGAAGACGGACCTTCGCCCTTCAGCCTCCCGAATAAGATTTTTGGGGTTCATGTCTCTCAGGGGGATTTGAGGTAGGAGAGAGAGGGGCCTCCGGGCTGGCCAGCTGGTGTTTGTCAAGTGGAGTGAAGCTGACGCTTTGTTCTCCCTGAGACGCTCCAAGGACAAAGCCAGAGGCAGAAGCTGAGCCCTGCCGGAGTGGAGAGACGAGGCGCCCACTCCTGAGCTCAGGGAAAACTTCCCTGTTTGCACAAGTGCAGGAAGACTCCTTGGGGGCTGAAAAACAAGGGGACCCCACCCCATAACAAGTGTGGGCACATACGCACAGGGCTCTGCGGTGGGCTCCACCTGAGGAAAAGGTGTGCCGACACCTGGGGCAGGGCTGTGGACGAGTCAGGTGTGAAGGCGGCAGGAGAGAGCGGGAGCAGGGCGACCAGACGAGGAAGCGCCGGCCTCCAGGAGGGGTGGGTGCCCCCTCATGCTCGGCTCCTCCTCGGGAGCCCGCGCTCCTCTGCCGTGAGTCTCTGCCCTACTCTGTCTGCAGCGCCCTGAGCTGCCGTGTGCTCCGCCGCAGGGCCGGCCATGTCTGTCACAGGGGACTTCGTAGACGCAGGGGCACCTCTTGCCTCCTTAAAATATTCTTGGTTTCAAACGGGGGAAAGTCCCAGGTTCCTTTGCTCCTGGCCTCTGGCCTCTGGCGGCTTTGTGGTTGGGACTCCTGATGTTCATCCGGGCGACCCAGGTTCCGTTCCTGGGCAGGGAGCTAAGCTCTCTCCAGCTCACGGCTGTCTCTCTGAGGTCATGATTGTATGTTTTTGTTGTCATGACAGGAAAGGCATGATTTGATCATATGATAGAGAAACACTGTGAACACATCTGTGCTGCTGCGTCTTTGCCATCCCCTCCTCCTCTCAAGGAAGCTCCGTCCTGTCTTGGTTTCACAAGTGATGCCCCTGCTGAGGCTGGGCTGCCCAGCCTCCTGCACCACTGCTCTCCCAGAGAAGCCCAGCACGAGGCTGAACGCTGGTGCTACCCATTTTATTACATTCAGCTTTCACGGTAACCTTATTTGGTAGATAATTCCCTTGAAATTTGGTTTCAATATTTCGCTAATCTGCACAAACATAATATTCACTTATTCTCTAAGTAAGTTAACTAAAGACAGACAGCCTTAGAGAAGACCAGGGTCAGGACAAATAACTGACTAATACTTAACTATGTATGACTCATGTGCTCATTGAGGTGACACTACACTCATAATTTCGCTCTGACTCGAGTCATCACTAAACTCAGACTGTTGTAAAAACACAGATCTTACGCAGGTCCTCATGTATGTCTGACTCTGGTCCACACCACGGATGGTGACAAAGGACCAAGTCAGATCCTGGAAAGGGTCTGACTCTGGCCCTCATTAAGGCCTGACTCTGGACGTCAGTAGGGATTGTGACTTAGTCAGGAGCAGAGTCAGATAGTGGAAAAGGTCTGACACTGGTTTTCTTTAGGGTCTGACTTTGGTCCTCACGAAAGTCTGACTCTGGTTCTGACTGTGCTCCCCTTTTAGGTCTCACTCTGGTCCTCAGTAAGCCTCACCCTAGTCTTCCCTAAGGCCTGGCTCCGGTCCTAATATAGTTCTGACTATAGTCCTCTTTTAGGTCAGACTCTGGTCCTCAGTAAGGCCTGTCTCTGCACACTACTAAAGCCTGACTGTGGTCTTCATTGTGGCCTGACTCTGGTCCTCACTAAGGTCTGATTCTTGTCCTCACATAGGCCTGACTCTAGTCATCTGTAGGGATTGTGACTTAGACAGGACCAGAGTCAGTTCCTGGAAAAGTTCTGACTCTGGTCCAATTACAGGTCTGACTCAGGTCCTCAGTAGGAATTAGGACTTAGTGAGGATCAGAGTAAGTTCCTGGAAAGGTTCTGACTCTGGTCCAATTGTAGGTCTGACTCAGTTCCTCAGTAGGAATCAGGTGATAGTGAGGACCAGAGTCAGTTCCTGGAAAGGTTCTGACTCTGGTCCAATTGTAGTTCTGACTCACGTACCAAAGAGTAATTAGGACTTGGTGAGGACCAGAGTCAGTTCCTGGAAAGGTTCTGACTCTGGTCCAATTGTAGTTCTGACTCAGGTCCTCAGTAGGAATGAGGTGTTAGTGAGGACCAGAGTCAGTTCCTGGAAAGGTTCTGACTCTGGTCCAATTGTAGTTCTGACTCACGTACCAAAGAGTAATTAGGACTTGGTGAGGACCAGAGTCAGTTCCTGGAAAGGTTCTGACTCTGGTCCAATTGTAGTTCTGACTCAGGTCCTCAGCAGGAATGAGGTGTTAGTGAGGACCAGAGTCAGTTCCTGGAAAGGTTCTGACTCTGGTCCAATTGTAGGTCTGACTCAGGTCCTCAGTAGGAATTAGGTGTTAGTGAGGACCAGAGTCAGTTTCTGGAAAGGTTCTGACTCTGGTCCAATTGCAGTTCTGACTCAGGTACCAAAGAGTAATTAGGACTTAGTGAGGACCAGAGTCAGTTCCTGGAAAGGTTCTGACTCTGGTCCAATTGTATTTCTGACTCAGGTCCTCAGTAGGAATGAGGTGTTAGTGAGGACCAGAGTCAGTTCCTGGCAAGGTTCTGACTCTGGTCCAATTGTAGTTCTGACTCACGTACCAAAGAGTAATTAGGACTTGGTGAGGACCAGAGTCAGTTCCTGGAAAGGTTCTGACTCTGGTCCAATTGTAGTTCTGACTCAGGTCCTCAGCAGGAATGAGGTGTTAGTGAGGACCAGAGTCAGTTCCTGGAAAGGTTCTGACTCTGGTCCAATTGTAGGTCTGACTCAGGTCCTCAGTAGGAATTAGGTGTTAGTGAGGACCAGAGTCAGTTCCTGGAAAGGTTCTGACTGGTCCAATTGTAGTTCTGACTCAGGTACCAAAGAGTAATTAGGATGTAGTGAGGACCAGAGTCAGTTCCTGGAAAGATTCTGACTCTGGTCCAATTGTAGTTCTGACTCAGTTACCAAAGAGTAATTAGGACTTAGTGAGGACCAGAGTCAGTTCCTGGAAAGGTTCTGACTCTGGTCCAATTGTAGGTCTGATTCAGTTCCTCAGTAGGAATCACGTGTTAGTGAGGTCCAGAGTCAGTTCCTGGAAAGGTTCTGACTCTGGTCCAATTGTAGGTCTGACTCAGTTCCTCAGTAGGAATCAGGTGGTAGTGAGGACCAGAGTCAGTTTCTGGAAAGGTTCTGACTCTGGTCCAATTGCAGTTCTGACTCAGGTACCAAAGAGTAATTAGGACTTAGGACCAGAGTCAGTTCCTGGCAAGGTTCTGACTCTGGTCCAGTTCTAGGTCTGTCTCTGATCCTCACTAAAGCCTGAATCTGGTTCTCACTAAGGTCTGATTGTGGTCCTCACGAAGGTCTGACCCCAGTCCTCACCAAGGCCTGTTTGTGGTCCTGTTTAAGGCCTGACTATGATATTCTTAAGGCCTGACTCTGGTCCTCAGTAAGGTCTGCTTCTGGTGCTCACTAAGGACTGACTCTGGTCCTCACTAAGGTCTGACTCTGGTCCTCACTAAGGTCTGACTCTGGTCCTGCCTAAGGTCTGACTCTGGTCATCACTAAGGCCTGAATCTGGTTCTCACTAAGGTCTGACTCTGGTCCTCACTAATGCCTGACTCTGGTCCTCACCAAGGCCTGTTTCTGGTCCTGTTTAAGGCCTGACTATGGTACGCTTGAAGGCGTGACTCTGGTCCTCACTAAGGCCTGACTCTGGTCCTCACTAAGGCCGGACTCTGGTCCTCACTAAGGCCTGACTCTGGTCCTCACTAAGGTCTGACTCTGGTCCTGCCTAAGGTCTGACTCTGGTCATCACTAAGGCCTGAATCTGGTTCTCACTAAGGTCTGACTCTGGTCCTCACTAATGCCTGACTCTGGTCCTCACTAATGCCCGATTCTGGTCCTCACTAAGGCGTGACTCTGGTCCTCACTAAGGCGTGACTCTGGTACTCACTAAGGCCTGTCTCTGGTCCTGATAAAGCCTGACTCAGGTCCTCACTAAAGCCTGACTCTGGTTCTCACTAATGTCTGACTCGGGTCCTTCATAAAGTCTGACTCTGGTCCTCACTATGGCCGGACCTTGGTACTCACTAAAGCCTGACTGGTCCTGGTGGAGGTCTGATTCTTGTCCTCACATAGGCCTGATTCTGGTGGTCTGTAGGGATTGTGACTTAGACAGGACCAGAGTCAGTTCCTGGAATGGTACTAACTCTGGTCCAATTGTAGTTCCGACTCAGGTACTCAAGAGGAAATAGGTCTTAGTAAGGACCAGAATCACTTTTGGAAAGTGTCTGAATCTGGTCCAATTGTAGGTCTGACTCTGGCCCTCAGTAAGAATTAGGTCTTAGTGAGGACCAGAGTCAGTTCCTGGAAGGTTCTGACTCCGGTCCAATTGTAGTTCCGACTCAGGTACCAAAGAGTAATTAGAACTTAGTGAGGACCAGAGTCAGTTCCTGGAAAGGTTCTGACTCTGGTCCAGTTCAAGGTCTGTCTCTGATCCGCACTAAAGCCTGAATCTAGTTCTCACTAAGGTCTGACTCCAGTCCTCACCAAGGCCTGTTTCTGGTCCTGTTTAAGGCCTGACTATTGTACGCTCTAAGGCCGGACTCTGGTCCTCACTAAGGTCTGAGTTTGGTCCTCATAAGGCCTGACTCTGGTTCTCACTAAGGTCTGACTCTGGTCCTCAAAAAAGCCTATTCTGGTCCTCCCTAAGGCGTGACTCTGGTTCTCACTAAGGTTTGACTCTGGTCCTGCCGAAGGTCTGACTCTGGTCATCACTAAGGCCTGTCTCTGGTCCTGATAAACCCTGACTCTGGTCCTCACTAACGCCTGACTCTGTTCGTCACTAATGCCTGACTCTGGTCTTCACCAAGGCCTGACTCTGGTCTTCACCAATGCCTGATGCTGGTCCTCACTAAGGCGTGACTCTGGTCCTCACTAAGGCCTGACTCTGGTCCTCACTAAGGCCTGACTCTGGTCCTCACTAAGGCCTGACTCTGGTCCTCACTAAAGCCTGACTCTGTTCTCACTAAGGCGTGATTCTGGTCCTCACTAACGCCTGACTCTGGTCCTCACTAAGGCCTGACTCTGGTCCTCTCTAAGGTCTGACTCTGGTCCTGACAAAGCCTGACTCTGGTCCTCACTAACGTCTGAGTCTGGTCCTCACTAAGGCCGGACTCTGGTCGTGACTCCAGAGTCCGGCCTTAGTAAGGACCAGGGTCAGACCTATTTTGAGGACCAGGTTCAGCCCTTATTGAGGACCAGAGTCAGGCCTTGGTGAGGACCAGAGTCAGGCATTGGTGAGGGCCAGAGTCAGGCATTAGTGACGAACAGAGTCAGGCCTTAGAGAGGACCAGAGTCAGGCCTTAATTTGGACCAGAGTCAGCAGTTACTGAGGACCAGAGGTAGATCTTAGTGAGGACCAGAGTCAGGCTTTAGAGAGGACCAGAGTCAGGCCTTAGTGAGGACCAGAGTCAGGCCTTAGTGAAGACAAGGGTCAGATCTATGTTGAGGACCAGGTTCAGCCCTTAGTGAGGACCAGAGTCAGGCCTTAGATAGGACCTGCGTCAGGTATTAGTGAGGACCAGAGTCAGGCCTTAGTGAGGACCAGTCTATGGCCTTAGTGAGGACCAGAGTCAGACCTTAGTGAGGACCAGAGTCACACCTTAGTGAGGACCAGAGTCAGGCCTATGTGAGGACCAGAGTCAGTCCTTACTTAGGACCAGAGTCAGGCCTTACTGAGGACCAGAGTCAGGCCTTTGTGAGGACGACAATCAGACCTTAGTGAGGACCAGAATCAGGCCTTAGTGAGGACCAGAGTCAGGCTTTAGAGAGGACCAGAGTCAGGCCTTACTGATGACCAGAATCAGGCCTTAGTGAAGACAAGGGTCAGATCTATGTTGAGGACCAGGTTCAGCCCTTAGTGAGGACCAGAGTCAGGCCTTAGATAGGACCTGCGTCAGGTATTAGTGAGGACCAGAGTCAGGCCTTAGTGAGGACCAGTCTATGGCCTTAGTGAGGACCAGAGTCAGACCTTAGTGAGGACCAGAGTCACACCTTAGTGAGGACCAGAGTCATGCCTTTGTGAGGACCAGAGTCAGGCCTTACTGAGGACCAGAGTCAGGCCTTAGTGAGGACCAGAGTCAGGCCTTAGTGAGGACCAGAGTCAGGCGTTCCTGAGGACCAGAGTCAGACCTTAGTGAGAACCAGAGTCGGGCTCTAGTGAGGACCTTTGTCAGGCTTTTTCAGGACCAGAGTCACACCTTAGTGAGGACCAGAGTCAGGCCTTAGTGAGGACCAGAGACAGGCCTTAGTGAGGACCAGAGTCAGGCCTTGGTGAGGACCAGAGTCACGCCTTAGTGAGGACCAGAGTCAGGCGTTAGTGAGGACCAGAGTCAGGCGTTAGTGAGCACCAGAGTCAGGCGTTAGTGAGCACCAGAGTCAGGCGTTAGTGAGCACCAGAGTCAGGCCTTAGTGAGCACCAGAGTCAGGCCTTAGTGAGGACCAGAGTCAGGCCTTAGTGAGGACCAGAGTCAGGCCTTAGTGAGGACCAGAGTCTCACCTTAGTGAGGACCAGAGTTAGGCCTTAGTGAGGACATTTGTCAGGCTTTTTCAGGACCAGAGTCACACCTTAGTGAGGACCAGAGTCAGGCCTTAGTGAGGACCAGAGACAGGCCTTAGTGAGGACCAGAGTCAGGCCTTGGTGAGGACCAGAGTCACGCCTTAGTGAGGACCAGAGTCAGGCGTTAGTGAGGACCAGAGTCAGGCGTTAGTGAGCACCAGAGTCAGGCGTTAGTGAGCACCAGAGTCAGGCGTTAGTGAGCACCAGAGTCAGGCCTTAGTGAGCACCAGAGTCAGGCCTTAGTGAGGACCAGAGTCAGGCCTTAGTGAGGACCAGAGTCAGGCCTTAGTGAGGACCAGAGTCTCACCTTAGTGAGGACCAGAATCAGGCGTTAGTGAGGACCAGAGTCAGGCAATTGTGAGTACCAGAGTCAGTTCGTAGACCAGAGTCAGGCCTTAGTGAGTAACCCAGTCAGGGCTTAGTGACAAGAGTCAGGCCTTGGTGAGGACCTGTCAGGCCTTAGGGAGGATCAGAGTCAGGTGTTAGTGAGGACCAGAGTCAGCCCTTAGTGAGCACAAGAGTCAGGCCTTAGTGAGGACGAGCTTCAGCCTTAGTGAAGACCAGAGTCAGGCCTTAGTGAGGACCAGAGTCAGGCCTTAATGAGGACCAGAGTCAGGCGTTAGTGAGGACCAGAGTCAGGCCTTAGTGAGGACCCTAGTCAGGCCTTAGTGAGGACCAGACTCAGACGTTAGTGAGAACCAGAGTCAGGCGTTAATGAGGACCAGAGTCAGGCCTTAGTGAGGACCAGAGTCAGGCCTTAGTGAGGACCAGAGTCACGCCTTAGTGAGGAACAGAGTCCGGTTGTAGTGAGGACCAGAGTCAGGCGTTAGTGAGGACCAGAGTCAGGCATTGGTGAAGACCAGAGTCAGGCATTAGTGACGAACAGAGTCAGGCGTTAGTGAGGACTAGAGTCAGGCCTTAGTGAGGACCAGAGTCAGGCCTTAGTGAGGACCACAGTCAGGCGTTAGTGAGGACCAGAGTCAGGCGTTAGTGAGGACCAGAGTCACGCCTTAGTGAGGACCAGAGTCAGGCCTTAGTGAGAACCAGAGTCACGCCTTAGTGAGGACCAGAGTCAGGCCTTAGTGAGGACCAGAGTCACGCCTTAGTGAGGACCAGAGTCACGCCTTAGTGAGGACCAGAGTCAGACCTTTTTGAGGACCAGAGTCAGGCTTTAGTCAGGATCTGAGTCAGGCTTTAAGGAAGACAGAGGCAGGGCCTAATGAGTACAGAGTCAGGCTTTAAGGAGGACATAGTCAGCCCTTAGTGAGGACCAGAGTCAGGTCTTAGTTAGGAACAGGGTCAGACCTATGTTGAGGACCATCGTCAGCCCTTAGTGAGGACCCGAGTCAGGCCTTAGGTAGGATCTGAGTCAGGTATTAGTGAGGACCAGAGTCAGGCCTTGGTGAAGACCAGAGTCAGGCATTAGTGACGAACAGAGTCAGGCGTTAGTGAGGACCAGAGTCAGACCTTAGTGAGCACCAGAGTCAGGCCTTAGTGAGGACCAGAGTCAGACCTTAGTGAGGACCAGAGTCAGGCCTTAGTGAGGACCAGTGTCAGGCCATAGTGAGGACCAGAGTCAGACCTTAGTGAGGACCAGAGTCAGACCTTAGTGAGAACCAGAGTCAGGCTTTAGTGAGGAACCGAGTCAGGCTTTTTCAGGACCAGAGACAGGCCTTAGTGAGGACCAGAGTCAGATCTTAGTGAGGACCAGAGTCAGGCTTTAGTGAGGACCAGAGTCAGACCTTAGTGAGGACCAGACTCAGGCCTTAGTGAGGACCAGAGTCAGACCTTTTTGAGGACCAGAGTCAGGCTTTAGTCAGGATCTGAGTCAGGCTTTAAGGAAGACAGAGGCAGGGCCTAATGAGTACAGAGTCAGGCTTTAAGGAGGACATAGTCAGCCCTTAGTGAGGACCAGAGTCAGGTCTTAGTTAGGAACAGGGTCAGACCTATGTTGAGGACCATCGTCAGCCCTTAGTGAGGACCCGAGTCAGGCCTTAGGTAGGATCTGAGTCAGGTATTAGTGAGGACCAGAGTCAGGCCTTGGTGAAGACCAGAGTCAGGCATTAGTGACGAACAGAGTCAGGCGTTAGTGAGGACCAGAGTCAGACCTTAGTGAGCACCAGAGTCAGGCCTTAGTGAGGACCAGAGTCAGTCCTTAGTGAGGACCAGAGTCAGGCCTTAGTGAGGACCAGAGTCAGGCCTTAGTGAAGACCAGAGTCAGGCCTTAGTGAGGACCAGAGTCAGACCTTAGTGAGAACCAGAGTCAGGCTTTAGTGAGGACCTTTGTCAGGCTTTATCAGGACCAGAGTCACACGTTAGTTAGGACCAGAGTGACGCCTTTGTGAGGACCAGAATCAGGCGTTAGTGAGTACCAGACTCAGGCATTAGTGAGGACCAGAGGCAGGCCTTAGTGAGGACTAGAGTCAGGCCTTATTGTGGACCAGAGTCAGACCTTAGTGAGAACCAGAGTCAGGCTTTAGTGATGACCAGACTTAGGGTTTATCAGGACCAGAGACAGGCCTTAGTGAGGACCAGAGTCAGGCATTAGTGAGGACCAGAGTCAGGCGTTAGTGAGGACCAGAGTCAGGCGTTAGTGAGGACCAGAGTCAGGTCTTAGTGAGGACCAGAGTCACGCCTTAGTGAGGACCAGAGTCACGCTTTAGTGAGGACCAGAGTCAGGCCTTAGTGAGCACCAGAGTCAGGCCTTAGTGAGCACCAGAGTCAGGCCTTAGTGAGGACCAGAGGCAGGGCGTAGTGAGGACCAGAGTCAGTCCTTAGTGAGGCCTAGAGTCAGGCCTTAGTGAGGAACAGAGTCACGAATTAGTGAGGACCAGTGTTAGGCAGGCCTTAGTGAGGACCAGAGTCAGAGCTTAGAGAGGACCAGACTCAGGCCTTAATTTGGACCAGAGTCAGCCATTACTGAGAACCAGAGGCAGATCTTAGTGAGGACAAGAGACAGGCCTTAGGAGGACCAGAGTCAGGCCTTAGTGAGGACCAGGGTCAGGCCTTAGTGAGGACCAGAGTCAGGCCATAGTGAGGACCAGAGTCACGCTTTAGTGAGGACCAGAGTCAGGCCTTAGTGAGCACCAGAGTCAGGCCTTAGTGAGCACCAGAGTCAGGCCTTAGTGAGGACCAGAGTCAGGCCTTAGTGAGGACCAGAGTCACGCCTTAGTGAGGACCAGAGTCAGGCCTTAGTGAGGACCAGAGTCACGAATTAGTGAGGACCAGTGTTAGGCAGGCCTTAGTGAGGACCAGAGTCAGAGCTTAGAGAGGACCAGACTCAGGCCTTAATTTGGACCAGAGTCAGCCATTACTGAGAACCAGAGGCAGATCTTAGTGAGGACAAGAGACAGGCCTTAGAGAGGACCAGAGTCAGGCCTTAGTGAGGACCAGGGTCAGGCCTTAAAGAGGACCAAAGTCAGGCATTAGTGAGGACCAGAGTCAGTTCGTAGACCAGAGTCAGGCCTTAGTGAGTAACCCAGTCAGGGCTTAGTGACAACGAGAGTCAGGCCTTGGTGAGGACCTGTCAGGCCTTAGGGAGGATCAGAGTCAGGTGTTAGTGAGGACCAGAGTCAGCCCTTAGTGAGCACAAGAGTCAGGCCTTAGTGAGGACGAGCTTCAAGCCTTAGTGAAGACCAGAGTCAGGCCTTAGTGAGGACCAGAGTCAGGCCTTAATGAGGACCAGAGTCAGGCGTTAGTGAGGACCAGAGTCACGCCTTAGTGAGGACCAGAGTCAGGCTTTAGTCAGGACCTGAGTCAGGCAATTGTGAGGACCAGAGTCAGGCGTTAGTGAGGACCAGAGTCAGGCCTTAGTGAGGACCAGAGTCAGGCCTTAGTGAGGACCACAGTCACGCCTTAGTGAGGACCAGAGTCACGCCTTAGTGAGGACCAGAGTCAGGCCTTAGTGAGGACCAGAGTCACGCCTTAGTGAGGACCAGAGTCAGGCCTTAGTGAGGACCAGAGTCAGACCTTAGTGAGGACCAGAGTCAGGCTTTAGTCAGGACCTGAGTCAGGCTTTAGGCAGGACCTGAGTCAGGCTTTAAAGAAGACAGAGGCAGGGCCTAATGAGTACAGAGTCAGCCTTTAAGGAGGACATAGTCAGCCCTTAGTGAGGACCCGAGTCAGGTCTTAGTTAGGAACAGGGTCAGACCTATGTTGAGGACCAGGTTCTGCCCTTCGTGAGGACCAGAGTCAGGCCTTAGAGAGGACCAGACTCAGGCCTTAATTTGGACCAGAGTCAGCCATTACTGAGGACCAGAGGCAGATCTTAGTGAGGACAAGAGACAGGCCTTAGAGAGGACCAGAGTCAGGCCTTAGTGAGGACCAGGGTCAGGCCTTAAAGAGGACCAGAGTCAGGCATTAGTGAGGACCAGAGTCAGGCTTTAGGCAGGACCTGAGTCAGTCTTTAAAGAAGACAGAGGCAGGGCCTAATGAGTACAGAGTCAGCCTTTAAGGAGGACATAGTCAGCCCTTAGTGAGGACCCGAGTCAGGTCTTAGTTAGGAACAGGGTCAGACCTATGTTGAGGACCAGGTTCTGCCCTTCGTGAGGACCAGAGTCAGGCCTTAGAGAGGACCAGACTCAGGCCTTAATTTGGACCAGAGTCAGCCATTACTGAGGACCAGAGGCAGATCTTAGTGAGGACCAGGGTCAGGCCTTAGAGAGGACCAGAGTCAGGCCTTAGTGAGGACCAGGGTCAGGCCTTAAAGAGGACCAGAGTCAGGCATTAGTGAGGACCAGAGTCAGTTCGTAGACCAGAGTAAGGCCTTAGTGAGTAACGCAGTCAGGGCTTAGTGACAACGAGAGTCAGGCCTTGGTGAGGACATGTCAGGCCTTAGGGAGGATCAGAGTCAGGTGTTAGTGAGGACCAGAGTCAGCCCTTAGTGAGCACAAGAGTCAGGCCTTAGTGAGGACGAGCTTCAAGCCTTAGTGAAGACCAGAGTCAGGCCTTAGTGAGGACCAGAGTCAGGCCTTAATGAGGACCAGAGTCAGGCGTTAGTGAGGACCAGAGTCGCACCTTAGTGAGAACCAGAGTCAGGCCTTAGTGAGGACCAGAGTCAGGCAATTGTGAGGACCAGAGTCAGGCCTTAGTGAGGACAAGAGTCAGACCTTAGTGAGGACCAGAGTCAGGCCTTAGTGAGGACCACAGTCACGCCTTAGTGAGGACCAGAGTCACGCCTTAGTGAGGACCAGAGTCAGGCCTTAGTGAGGACCAGAGTCACGCCTTAGTGAGGACCAGAGTCAGGCCTTAGTGAGGACCAGAGTCAGACCTTAGTGAGGACCAGAGTCAGGCTTTAGTCAGGACCTGAGTCAGGCTTTAGGCAGGACCTGAGTCAGGCTTTAAAGAAGACAGAGGCATGGCCTAATGAGTACAGAGTCAGCCTTTAAGGAGGACATAGTCAGCCCTTAGTGAGGACCCGAGTCAGGTCTTAGTTAGGAACAGGGTCAGACCTATGTTGAGGACCAGGTTCTGCCCTTCGTGAGGACCAGAGTCAAGCCTTAGGTAGGACCTGAGTCAGGTATTAGTGAGGACCAGAGTCAGGCGTTAGGGAGGACAACAGTCAGGCCTTAGCGACGACCAGAGTCAGGCCTTAGTGAGGACCAGAGTCAGGCCTTAGTGAGAACCAGAGTCACGCCTTAGTGAGGAACAGAGTCAGGCCTTAGTGAGGACCAGAGTCCGGCCGTAGTGAGGACCAGAGTCAGGCTTTAGTGAGGACCAGAGTCAGGCCTTAGTGAGGACCAGAGTCAGGCCTTAGAGAGAACCAGACTCAGGCCTTAATTTGGACCAGAGTCAGCCATTACTGAGGACTAGAGACCGATCGTAGTGAGGACAAGAGACAGGCCTTAGAGAGGACCAGAGTCAGGCCTTAGTGAGGACCAGGGTCAGGCCTTAAAGAGGATCAGAGTCAGGCCTTAAAGAGGACCAGAGTCAGGCTTTAGTCAGGACCTGAGTCAGGCCTTAAGTGATGACCAGAGTCAGGCCTTAGACAGGACCTGATTCAGGCCATAGTGAGAACCAGAGTCAGGCCTTAGTGAGTACCTCAGTCAGGGCTTAGTGACAACGAGTCAGGCCTTAGTGAGGAACTGTCAGGCCTTAGGGAGGATCAGAGTCAGCCCTTAGTAAGCACAAGAGTCAGGCTTTAGTGAGGACCAGAGTCAGGCCTTAGTGAGGACCAGAGTCAGGCCTTAGAGAGAACCAGACTCAGGCCTTAATTTGGACCAGAGTCAGCCATTACTGAGGACTAGAGACCGATCGTAGTGAGGACAAGAGACAGGCCTTAGAGAGGACCAGAGTCAGGCCTTAGTGAGGACCAGGGTCAGGCCTTAAAGAGGATCAGAGTCAGGCCTTAAAGAGGACCAGAGTCAGGCTTTAGTCAGGACCTGAGTCAGGCCTTAAGTGATGACCAGAGTCAGGCCTTAGACAGGACCTGATTCAGGCCATAGTGAGAACCAGAGTCAGGCCTTAGTGAGTACCTCAGTCAGGGCTTAGTGACAACGAGAGTCAGGCCTTAGTGAGGAACTGTCAGGCCTTAGGGAGGATCAGAGTCAGCCCTTAGTAAGCACAAGAGTCAGGCCTTAGTGAGGACGAGCTTCAAGGCTTAATCAGGACCTGAGTCAGGCCTTAGAGAGGACCAGAGTCAGGCCGTAGTGAGGACCAGAATCAGGCCTTAGTTTCGACCACAGTCAAGCTTTAGTGAGGACCAGAGTCAGGCCTTAGTGAGGACCACAGTCAGGCCGTATTGACGAACAGAGTTAGGCCTTAGTGAGGACCAGAGTCAGGCATTAGTGACGACCAGAGTCAGGCTTTAAGGAAGACAGAGGCAGGGCTTAATGAGTACAGAGTCAAGTTTTAAGGAGGACATAGTCAGCCCTTAGTGAGGACCAGAGTCAGGCCTTAGGTAGGACCTGAGTCAGGAATTAGCGAGGACCTGAGTCAGGCGTTATGAGGACCAGAGTCAGGCCTTACTGACGACCTGAGTCAGGCCGTAGTGAGGACCAGAGTCAGGCCGTAGTTAGGACCAGAGTCAGGCATTATTGACTATCAGAGTCAGGCGTTAGGGAGGAACACAGTAAGGCGTTAGTGAGGACCACAGTCAGTTCTTAGTGAGGACCACAGTCAGGCAGTAGTGAGGACGTGAGTTCGGCGTTAGTGATGAACAGAGTCAGTCGATAGTGAGGACCAGAATCAGGCCATTGTGAGTAGAGTCAGGCCTTAGTGAGGACCAGAGTCAGGCCTTAGTGAGGACCAGAGTCAGGGGTTAGCGAGGACCAGAGTCACCCTAATTGAGGAGCAGAGTCAGGCTTTAAGGAACACAGAGGCAGGGTTTAATGAGGACAAGAGTAAGGCTTTAGGGAGGACCAGAGTCAGGCCTTATTCAGGAACAGGGTCAGACCTTAATTGAGGACTAGGGTCAGCCCTTGGTGAGGACCAGGGTCAAGCCATAGTGAGGATCATAGTCTGGCCTTAGTGAGGACCAGAGTTAGGCCTTATTGACTATCAGAGTCAGGCGTTAGGGAGGAACACAGTAAGGCGTTAGTGAGGACCACAGTCAGTTCTTAGTGAGGACCACAGTCAGGCAGTAGTGAGGACGTGAGTTCGGCGTTAGTGATGAACAGAGTCAGTCGATAGTGAGGACCAGAATCAGGCCATTGTGAGTAGAGTCAGGCCTTAGTGAGGACCAGAGTCAGGCCTTAGTGAGGACCAGAGTCAGGGGTTAGCGAGGACCAGAGTCACCCTAATTGAGGAGCAGAGTCAGGCTTTAAGGAACACAGAGGCAGGGTTTAATGAGGACAAGAGTAAGGCTTTAGGGAGGACCAGAGTCAGGCCTTATTCAGGAACAGGGTCAGACCTTAATTGAGGACTAGGGTCAGCCCTTGGTGAGGACCAGGGTCAAGCCATAGTGAGGATCATAGTCTGGCCTTAGTGAGGACCAGAGTTAGGCCTTAGAGAGGACTAGAGGCAGCCTACATGAGGACCACATTTAGGCCGTTATGAGGACCAGACTCAGGCCTTAGTTTGGACCAAAGTCTGGCCTTAGAGAGGACCAGAGTCAGGTGTTAGTGAGTACCAGAGTCAAGCCTTAGTGAGGACCAGAGTGAACCTAAGTGAGAACCAGAGTCAGCCCTTAATGAGGACGAGAGTCAACCTAAGTGCGAACCAGAGTCAGGCCTTACTGAGAACCAGAGTCAGGCCTTAAGGAGGACAGTGTCAGGCCTTATGGAGGTAGGAGTCAAGGCCTTAGGGAGGTTTTACTCTGGCCTTAGTGGGGTCCATGGTTAGACTGTAGCTGAGGACTAGGGTCAGCCCTTAGTGAGGACTAGGGTCAGCCCTTAGTGAGGAGTAGGGTCAGTCCTTAGTGAGGACTAGGGTCAGTCCTTATTGAGGACCACAGTCAGGCCATAGTGACGAAACAGAGTCAGGCCAGTGCGAGGACCAGAGTCAGGCCTTAGTGAGGACCACAGTCAGGCCGTAGTGAGGACCAGAGCCAGGCCTTAGTTTGGACCAAATTCAGGCGTTAGTGATGACCAGTGTCAGGCCTTAGAGAGGACCAGTGTCAGGTCTTAGTGAGGACTACAGTCGGGTCTTAGTGACGAAACAGAGGCCAGTGCGAGGACCAGAGTCTGGCCTTAGAGAGGGCCGGAGCCAGTCCTTAGAGAGGACCAGAGTCGGGCCGTAGTGATGACCAGAGTTAGGCCTTATTGAGGACCAGAGTCAGGCCTTAGTGAGGACAAGAGTTAGGAGTTAGTGAGGACTAGAGTCTGGCCTTAGTGACAACCAGAGTCAAGCGTTAATGAGGGGACAGCCCTTAGGGAGGACCAGAGTCAGGCCTTTTTGAGCACCAGAGCCAGGCCTTAGTGAGGACCAAATTCAGGCGTTAGTGATGACCAGTGTCAGGCCTTAGAGAGGACCAGTGTCAGGTCTTAGTGAGGACTACAGTCGGGTCTTAGTGACGAAACAGAGGCCAGTGCGAGGACCAGAGTCTGGCCTTAGAGAGGACCGGAGTCAGTCCTTAGAGAGGACCAGAGTCGGGCCGTAGTGATGACCAGAGTTAGGCCTTATTGAGGACCAGAGTCAGGCCTTAGTGAGGACAAGAGTTAGGAGTTAGTGAGGACTAGAGTCTGGCCTTAGTGACAACCAGAGTCAAGCGTTAATGAGGGGACAGCCCTTAGGGAGGACCAGAGTCAGGCCTTTTTGAGCACCAGAGCCAGGCCTTAGTGAGGACAAAGTCAGGCATTAATGAAGGCCAGATTCCAGCCTCAGTGAGGCCCGTGTCAGGCCTTACTGAGGACAAAAATCATGCTTTAGTGAGTACCAGATTCAGGCCTTCGGCAGGACCAGATCCAGAGAAAAAGCCACAGTTACACCTTCATGTCGGGAAATACACATCCGCCTCTCACTAATCCCTGAATTTTACCCTCACTAAGGCCTGACTCTAGTCGTCACTAAGGCTGAGTCAGTTCCTCCCTAATGTCTGACCCTGGTCCTCAGTTCATCTGACCCGTGATACAGATACAAATGTCAGTATAATTCTCGCCTAACATATGATTAAAAATTACCTCTTTCTATCTTACAGATAACGAAAACAACGCTGCTGATCTTGGTGAGAGGCTCCTGTGATCCGTCTTGTCGAAAGGTCTTCGTCTCCCCCAGGATTGATTCTGCGCAGCCTTGATGGCAGGCAGGAGGCCTAGCCCCCAAAGCATCAGGGACTGCAACAAGGCGACCCAGCCTTTTTCTCCTGTTGAATCTATAATTGCTTCAAAGCTGTAAAACCTGTTAAAAACAGAATGAAATTCGTTATTAGAGACACAGAATTAGGGCTTCCCCTGGTGGCACAGTGGGTAAGGACACCGCCTTGCAGTGCAAGGGGCGCCGGTTCGATCCCTGGCCTGGGAGGATCCCACGTGCTGCGGAGCGGCTGGACTGATGTGTCCAACTACTGAGCCGGAGCTCTGGAGCTCATGCGCCCAGAGCCGGTGCTCTGCAGCGACAGACGCCACCGCGATGGGAGGCCCACAGGAGCCAAAGAACAAAGATGGATGAAAATAGAGAAATGAAAGACCAACAGAAGTGGCCTCCCCGCCTCCCTCCCCCCCCAACCCGACCCCCGCCCTAAATAAATAAATAAATCTTAAAAAAAAAAAAAAAAAAAGAGACACATAATTACATTTGGGTGAGCTCACACAGATGCAATTTGTTTAGGACAGAAGCTAGACAGACACACCCCTGGAGAGAGGGTGAGGCCAGCCTGAGTGAGCAGGCGCACAGGAAGAGGGGACGTGAGCCCCTCCTGGGACCCTCCTCCTGGCCTCTGTTTACCTCTGCTCAATTACCTTGTCTCTTTCTTCACACCTGGCTGGTCCCTGGACCCTCCCCAGGATGCGTGGGCAAATTTTTGCTAGATGGATCCTCCACAGAGCCCTGTGGGTGCATGTCCACACTTATTTGCAGGGTTGCAACTCCTCCTTTTTTGACCCTCAAGGAGCCTTCCTGAGTTTCTGCAGAGGGATGTCATCCTTGACCTCAGGCATGGGCACCTCTTTAAGCCAGCAAGGCTCAGCTTCTTCCACTAGCTTTGTCCTTGGAGTGTCTGGGTAGAAATAAACCTTGAACGTTCCTCCCCTTGATGAGCACCACCTGTCCAGCCTGGGAGCCCTGTATCTCCTACCTCAAAGTATGTCAGAGAGAAACACAAATATCATACCACTTAAAGGTGGAATCTATAAATTCATACAAATAAACATATTTATAAACAAGTACTGCCCCAGGATTGATTCTGCGCAGCCTTGATGGCAGGCAGGAGGCCTAGCCCCCAAAGCATCAGGGACTGCAACAAGGCGACCCAGCCTTTTTCTCCTGTTGAATCTATAATTGCTTCAAAGCTGTAAAACCTGTTAAAAACAGAATGAAATTCGTTATTAGAGACACAGAATTAGGGCTTCCCCTGGTGGCACAGTGGGTAAGGACACCGCCTTGCAGTGCAAGGGGCGCCGGTTCGATCCCTGGCCTGGGAGGATCCCACGTGCTGCGGAGCGGCTGGACTGATGTGTCCAACTACTGAGCCGGAGCTCTGGAGCTCATGCGCCCAGAGCCGGTGCTCTGCAGCGACAGACGCCACCGCGATGGGAGGCCCACAGGAGCCAAAGAACAAAGATGGATGAAAATAGAGAAATGAAAGACCAACAGAAGTGGCCTGCCCGCTTCCCTCCCTCCCCAACCCGACCCCCGCCCTAAATAAATAAATAAATCTTAAAAAAAAAAAAAAAAAAAGAGACACATAATTACATTTGGGTGAGCTCACACAGATGCAATTTGTTTAGGACAGAAGCTAGACAGACACACCCCTGGAGAGAGGGTGAGGCCAGCCTGAGTGAGCAGGCGCACAGGAAGAGGGGACGTGAGCCCCTCCTGGGACCCTCCTCCTGGCCTCTGTTTACCTCTGCTCAATTACCTTGTCTCTTTCTTCACACCTGGCTTGTCCCTGGACCCTCCCCAGGATGCATGGGCAAATTTTTGCTAAGATGGATACCATTCAGAGCCCTGTGGGTGCATGTCCACACTTATTTGCAGGGTTGCAACTCCTCCTTTTTTGACCCTCAAGGAGCCTTCCTGAGTTTCTGCAGAGGGATGTCATCCTTGACCTCAGGCATGGGCACCTCTTTAAGCCAGCAAGGCTCAGCTTCTTCCACTAGCTTTGTCCTTGGAGTGTCTGGGTAGAAATAAACCTTGAACGTTCCTCCCCTTGATGAGCACCACCTGTCCAGCCTGGGAGCCCCTGTATCTCCTACCTCAAAGTATGTCAGAGAGAGAAACACAAATATCATACCACTTAAAGGTGGAATCTATAAATTCATACAAATAAACATATTTATAAACAAGTACTGATTCACAGAAACACAATTTAGGATTGTTTAAAAAAAAGGGGGGGTGCTGGGGAAGAGCTTGGGATTAATAGATAAACAGTACTTAATAACAAATAGATAATCAAATGGACCTACTGAATAGCACAGGGAATCTACTGAATACAATGTAATAACTTATATGGGTAAAGACCATAAAAAACAATAAATAGGTGTCTATGTACAACTGAATCAAGTTCCTGCAAACCTGAAACAAACTCAACGTTGGAAATCCAATCTACTCCGATAGAAAATAAAAATTTAATTACGAAAAGTGTAGCGCATGAAGAAATGCTGCCGCCTTGTGGCCATGTTAGGTAACAGCAACAGAAAACCCTGTGCATCAGGGCGCTTAACATTCATCAAGTCTTTGGGAACTTATGGAAAAAATATTTACCATTAACAAATGGCCTGGGGTAAATCATCAGAAAAGGTATTCAAAACAGGGCCAACGTTCACAAAGCCAATATGAAGAGGTAAATTCTACTCAACACGTTAAGAAATAAAAGTCTGTGAGAAGATACTCAACTAATTATTGTGTGCATGTGCTCAGTCGCTCAGTCCTGTCTCTTTGCAACTCCATGATCTGCACCCAACCAGGTACCTCTGTCCATGGAATTTTCCAGGCAAGAACGCTGGAGTGGGTTGTCATTTCCTCCTACAAGGAATCTTCCTGACCCTGGGACTGAACTCGTCTTTTTCATCTCCTGCATTGGCAGGAAGATTCTTTACCACTGAACCAGCTGGGAAGCCCTCACTACTTATTAAGGAACTGCACATCAAATAACAGTGAGGTGTGACCTTCACCACTCAGAATGGCCATCATCCAAAAGACGCGACAGGACTCCTCCTGTGCTGTGGGCGGGGATGAAAACTGGTGGGTGCAGGCCTGATGGAAAACACATGTAGGTTCCTTAACATATTAAATACAGAGAAGCCACGTTTCCTGGCAACCTCAAAGTATGTCAGAACACAAATATCATACCACTTAAAGGTGGAATCTATAAATTCATACAAATAAACATATTTATAAACAAGTACTGATTCACAGAAACACAATTTAGGATTGTTTAAAAAAAAGGGGGGGTGCTGGGGAAGAGCTTGGGATTAATAGATAAACAGTACTTAATAACAAATAGATAATCAAATGGACCTACTGAATAGCACAGGGAATCTACTGAATACAATGTAATAACTTATATGGGTAAAGACCATAAAAAACAATAAATAGGTGTCTATGTACAACTGAATCAAGTTCCTGCAAACCTGAAACAAACTCAACGTTGGAAATCCAATCTACTCCGATAGAAAATAAAAATTTAATTACGAAAAGTGTAGCGCATGAAGAAATGCTGCCGCCTTGTGGCCATGTTAGGTAACAGCAACAGAAAACCCTGTGCATCAGGGCGCTTAACATTCATCAAGTCTTTGGGAACTTATGGAAAAAATATTTACCATTAACAAATGGCCTGGGGTAAATCATCAGAAAAGGTATTCAAAACAGGGCCAACGTTCACAAAGCCAATATGAAGAGGTAAATTCTACTCAACACGTTAAGAAATAAAAGTCTGTGAGAAGATACTCAACTAATTATTGTGTGCATGTGCTCAGTCGCTCAGTCCTGTCTCTTTGCAACTCCATGATCTGCACCCAACCAGGTACCTCTGTCCATGGAATTTTCCAGGCAAGAACGCTGGAGTGGGTTGTCATTTCCTCCTACAAGGAATCTTCCTGACCCTGGGACTGAACTCGTCTTTTTCATCTCCTGCATTGGCAGGAAGATTCTTTACCACTGAACCAGCTGGGAAGCCCTCACTACTTATTAAGGAACTGCACATCAAATAACAGTGAGGTGTGACCTTCACCACTCAGAATGGCCATCATCCAAAAGACGCGACAGGACTCCTCCTGTGCTGTGGGCGGGGATGAAAACTGGTGGGTGCAGGCCTGATGGAAAACACATGTAGGTTCCTTAACATATTAAATACAGAGAAGCCACGTTTCCTGGCAACCTCACTCCATGCCTTAGAGCTAAAGAAAATCCTCATTTGAAAGGACACGTGCACCCCAATTTTCAGGGCAGCGCTTCACAGCAGCCAAGACACAGCTTCAGCTCAAATGTCCATCGATAGTAAAGTGAAGAGCAACTGGTCCATCTAAACACTGAATATATTTAGCCATCCAAGGAAAAGAAAAAGAAAAGAAAAATGCCATTGGCAGCAGCATAGCTGGACCAAGAGATGATCCTACTAAGTGAAGTCAGAGAGAGAAAGATAATTATTTTAAGATATCACTTAAAGCGGAATCTATACATTCATACATATGAACTAATTTATCAGAGAAATAAGCCTGCAGAATTAGAAAACCAGCATATGATTATTTCTTAAAAGTTGGGTGGGGAAGACGTACTATAAGAGGTTATGATTAACATACATATATATATCAAAGAGATAATCTAAAAAGACCTACGGACGGACTTCTCTGGTGGTCCAGTGGTTTAAGACTCTGTGCTCCTAATGCAGGGGGTACAGGTTCGAGGTAACTAAGGTCTCACATGCCACACGTGGCCAAAAAATAATTTAAAAAAATAAATAAAAAGACCTACTGAATAGCACAGGAAACTGATCGAACACACTGTGATAAAGTGTATGAGGAAAAACCCGAAAAAGAAGAGATATACATCTATGTATAACTGAATCAAGTTCCTGTTCACCTAAAATAAACACAACATCAAAAGTAAACTCTACTCCAATAGAAAACTAAAGACTACCAAAAAAATAAAATAAAAAAGCAATGGAGCAAGAAGAAATGCTGCCGCCTTGTGGTCACATTTGATAACAACAACAGGAAAAACTACCTGACCGGCACTTAATAACAGGCCTGTAAGATTTAAATTTTTTAAATCTCCAAAAAAAAAAAAATCCTGTCCTCAACCAGTATCCTGGGTAGGTCTTGGAAAAAGAATTCAAAACGACATGCAGTAAAGATGCCCACGTGGACAGGTAAGTTTTATTCACACTCTTTAAAAAAAAAAAAAAAAATCACATGACAACATTTCAGTATCACTAAATCATATAGTAATGCAAATCAAAATGACAATTACCTCCCACCAGTCAGGATGGATATTGCCAGAAGTCTACAAACAATAAATAGTGGAGAACTTCTGGAGAAAAGAGAATTCTCCTGCACTAACGCTGCCAAGGTTAACAGCCAGTATGTAGGGCAGTGTAGTCGTTCCTTAAACAATTAAAAAGAGAATGAAATTACCACACTCCATACCTGATGTTGAAAAATAAGCTCCAAATCGATTAACGATCTAAATATAAATATAGGCAGAACACGCTTTGACATAAAACGCAGAAAGTTCATTTTGGATAAACATCTCAGAGTTACAAAAAACAAAAAACTCAACAAAAGGGACCTTATTAGCCATGAAAATATCTGCACAGGAAGGAAAGCCATAAACAAAAAGAAGACAACCAACATGTAAGGAAACAAAATGTTTCCCAACGATATATATAAACGAAGAGACAACTGAAACAGAGATCTGAATGGAAACTCTTCCAAGAAGACACCCAGATGGCTATAAAGCACATGAAGATGTTCAGCATCACTGTTAGAGAAATGTAAACCAAAAGGGCAACAAGGTATCCAATGACACAACTCAGAATATCCAACTTCCAAAACAGCTACAAAGAACCAAAATGGCAACAAGGTATCCCTTGATACAACTCAGAATGTCCAACTTTCAAAAGAGCTACAAAGATGAAGTGCTACCGAGTGCGGGGGAAACAGAGAATCCTTCTGCTGTGGGTGGGGATGTAAATGGTTGGGTGCGGCCAGGAAGGAAAACAGAATGGATATTCATAAAAAACTAACTGTAGAGTTGCCACATGACCCATCAGACCCACTCCTTGTATTACGTCTGGAGACAATCATAATTTAAACTTTTAAACACATCCACCCCTATTCCAAGGCAGAACATCAGTCAATATGTCCATCAGTAGAGAAACTAAGAGTAACTGATCCATCTAGACGTTGGAATACACTCAGCCAGCAAAAAGAACTAAAATAATCCACTATCAGCACCATGGATGGAGTGAGGTCAAAGTTTTATTCACACTCTTTAAAAAAAAAAAAGTCACATGACAACATTTCAGTATCACTAAATCATATAGTAATGCAAATCAAAATGACAATTACCTCCCACCAGTCAGGATGGATATTGCCAGAAGTCTACAAACAATAAATAGTGGAGAACTTCTGGAGAAAAGAGAATTCTCCTGCACTAACGCTGCCAAGGTTAACAGCCAGTATGTAGGGCAGTGTAGTCGTTCCTTAAACAATTAAAAAGAGAATGAAATTACCACACTCCATACCTGATGTTGAAAAATAAGCTCCAAATCGATTAACGATCTAAATATAAATATAGGCAGAACACGCTTTGACATAAAACGCAGAAAGTTCATTTTGGATAAACATCTCAGAGTTACAAAAAACAAAAAACTCAACAAAAGGGACCTTATTAGCCATGAAAATATCTGCACAGGAAGGAAAGCCATAAACAAAAAGAAGACAACCAACATGTAAGGAAACAAAATGTTTCCCAACGATATATATAAACGAAGAGACAACTGAAACAGAGATCTGAATGGAAACTCTTCCAAGAAGACACCCAGATGGCTATAAAGCACATGAAGATGTTCAGCATCACTGTTAGAGAAATGTAAACCAAAAGGGCAACAAGGTATCCAATGACACAACTCAGAATATCCAACTTCCAAAACAGCTACAAAGAACCAAAATGGCAACAAGGTATCCCTTGATACAACTCAGAATGTCCAACTTTCAAAAGAGCTACAAAGATGAAGTGCTACCGAGTGCGGGGGAAACAGAGAATCCTTCTGCTGTGGGTGGGGATGTAAATGGTTGGGTGCGGCCAGGAAGGAAAACAGAATGGATATTCATAAAAAACTAACTGTAGAGTTGCCACATGACCCATCAGACCCACTCCTTGTATTACGTCTGGAGACAATCATAATTTAAACTTTTAAACACATCCACCCCTATTCCAAGGCAGAACATCAGTCAATATGTCCATCAGTAGAGAAACTAAGAGTAACTGATCCATCTAGACGTTGGAATACACTCAGCCAGCAAAAAGAACTAAAATAATCCACTATCAGCACCATGGATGGAGTGAGGTTTATCACAGTGAAGTCAGAGCCGGGAAGAGAAACATGATTTACAGGAGGAATCTATCTATAAATTCATACAAAGGAACTAATTTATAAACAAATTCTGTGAGTCTTCACAGAATTAGAAAACGAACTTATGATTATTATTTTTAAAAAGGCAGGGGAAAAGAGACATTAAGAGGTTGAGATTAACAGATACAAACTACTTACTATCAAATAAATAAACCAAAAGTACCTACTGAATAGCACAGGGAGGCCTGATGAACTAACTCACTGAAAGAACCTATATGGGAATAGCATTCTAAAAAGAACAAACACACGTCTATGTATAATAGAATAAAGTTCCTGTAAACCTGAGACAAACACAACAGAGCAATAGTGTACTCCAACAGAAAATACAGAACCACCCAAAAAAAAGAAAAAAATAGGAAGAAAAAAAATTCTGCCTCCTTGTGGCGGCGAATGGTAAAGCAACTAAAAAACAGCGGCTGGACCCTGAATATTCATCAAGCCTAGTGGCCTGTTTAAAAAAAACAACACCTGCCCACAGCAACGTTCTCCGAAAGGTAGTGGAGAAAGAATTCAAGACCGAAAATACCAGAAACCAGCCGCCCCGCAAGCCAGATCCTGCCGCCGCGCGGCCCGCAGACCAGGCCGCGTCAGCGCGCCCCGCCCCCGCCGCCGCGCCGCGCCCCGCCCCCGCGCCCCGCCCCTCAGGCCATACCCGGCCGCCGCGCCGCCTGTCCGCAGGCCAGGCCTTGCCACCCACTGTCCCGATGCCGGGCCGCGTTCCGCTCCAGACCCGGCCGCCGCGAAGCCCGGCAGGTCTCAGGCCAGGTCTACCCACCCTGCTCTTACCCCGAGTACCGCAGGCCAGGCCTCACCACCCCGTGCATCGACGCCGCGCCTCGTCCTACCTTGACGCCAAGTCCCGCCCCGACCCACCTTGACGCCAGGTCCCGCCCCGACGCCGCTCCCCGCCCCAAGGCGCTAGAGCACCGAGGCTCCTCCTCTCCCCACTCTTGCCCGTTTCTTCCCCGCGTCCCGCCCACCTCCTCACTAGCTCCTGAATAGGGGCCTCGCTTTCGCTGGACTCCGTTCCTCTGTAAGCCACGATTCGTCCCCTCTAGCTCCGGTGCGAAGGCGGGAAGAGAAACATGATTTACAGGAGGAATCTATCTATAAATTCATACAAAGGAACTAATTTATAAACAAATTCTGTGAGTCTTCACAGAATTAGAAAACGAACTTATGATTATTATTTTTAAAAAGGCAGGGGAAAAGAGACATTAAGAGGTTGAGATTAACAGATACAAACTACTTACTATCAAATAAATAAACCAAAAGTACCTACTGAATAGCACAGGGAGGCCTGATGAACTAACTCACTGAAAGAACCTATATGGGAATAGCATTCTAAAAAGAACAAACACACGTCTATGTATAATAGAATAAAGTTCCTGTAAACCTGAGACAAACACAACAGAGCAATAGTGTACTCCAACAGAAAATACAGAACCACCCAAAAAAAAGAAAAAAATAGGAAGAAAAAAAATTCTGCCTCCTTGTGGCGGCGAATGGTAAAGCAACTAAAAAACAGCGGCTGGACCCTGAATATTCATCAAGCCTAGTGGCCTGTTTAAAAAAAACAACACCTGCCCACAGCAACGTTCTCCGAAAGGTAGTGGAGAAAGAATTCAAGACCGAAAATACCAGAAACCAGCCGCCCCGCAAGCCAGATCCTGCCGCCGCGCGGCCCGCAGACCAGGCCGCGTCAGCGCGCCCCGCCCCCGCCGCCGCGCCGCGCCCCGCCCCCGCGCCCCGCCCCTCAGGCCATACCCGGCCGCCGCGCCGCCTGTCCGCAGGCCAGGCCTTGCCACCCACTGTCCCGATGCCGGGCCGCGTTCCGCTCCAGACCCGGCCGCCGCGAAGCCCGGCAGGTCTCAGGCCAGGTCTACCCACCCTGCTCTTACCCCGAGTACCGCAGGCCAGGCCTCACCACCCCGTGCATCGACGCCGCGCCTCGTCCTACCTTGACGCCAAGTCCCGCCCCGACCCACCTTGACGCCAGGTCCCGCCCCGACGCCGCTCCCCGCCCCAAGGCGCTAGAGCACCGAGGCTCCTCCTCTCCCCACTCTTGCCCGTTTCTTCCCCGCGTCCCGCCCACCTCCTCACTAGCTCCTGAATAGGGGCCTCGCTTTCGCTGGACTCCGTTCCTCTGTAAGCCACGATTCTGGTCCGCATGTGGCCCTGCTCCGGTTCTCCCTGAGGGCCGACTCCGTTCCTAGGGCCCGACCCTGGTGCGAAGGCCGGACTCTTTCACACGACGGCCTTCCCCCTCACGGTCACTGCGTCTTGCACCTGTCGTCCCTTGAGCTGTGCTTGCTTATACTGGACAGTCTTTCCAGGCCTTCGTTTCCCTTCGGCCTATTAGTTGTTGTTTTTACACCTGACTCTTCTCTGGCCCCTCCCCAGCATGCATGTACACCTTTTCCTCAGGTGGACCCCACCGTAGAGGCCTGTGGGTGAGCGTCCACGGTGTCGTAGGTGTGAGACTCAAGTTCAAGTAGCTGGAGTGACTGCTGGAACAGAAATACACAAAACAGATCTCTTTTTTTTCTCCCAAAAGAGTAACCTTGAATCCCAGTCTACACCTAGCACTTCAAGGAGACCTGTGACCTGGTAGCCAAGTGTCTGGTTTTACCTAAAATGGGTTTAACCTCTGGTGTGGTGGTGTTAACCCAGAAACCAAAGCATTGTCACAGTCACTGATTTTAGGGCTTCTCTAGGATTGAGACGCGCCAAGAATTGGGCTTATGAAAAGCTTTATCTGAAAACATCTGTCTGAAGGCCTGCCAGTTTCTCCCAGAGCACAGATGCCTCATTCCTGACTTCCGCCTTCAACTCCTTTCATGGGGTGTTGAAAGTCAGCAGATGCAGCGGCTCCTGATTTTTATCTGTGCAGAGGGAGACAGCAAGGGCCAGTTTCCTGTCAGCAGGGTCCTTTCGTGGTCACAAATTTGACCACAGATTGGGGGCATTTCACGTCCACTGGGACCCATGGTGCTAGGAATGCTCTTTCCCAGGCCTGGCCAAGATTCCACTGACAGGTCACTCGGTGTGATGTTACGCGGCCCTTAAACAGTAGCCAGCAGATGCTGGACCACCTGTCTCTCCAGCCTCTGAGGGCCAGGAAAATAGTCCCTCTTGGTGCTTTTTCCCATATCTAGAGTTAAACCATTACCAGCATTGGACTCATATCATTTCATCAGAGGTTCAGCCACACATTTGCTAATGTAAGATACTAACAACTGTGTGAAGCAGGCAGAAAAAGAAATAATACAAAAAAAATTGTTAAATGAAAATAAGGAGACTTCCCTGGTGGTCCAGTGGCTAAGACTTTGAGCTCCCAATGCAGGGGGCCCGGGTTCAATCCCTGGTCAGGGAACTAGGTCTCACATGTCGCAACTAAGACCCAATGTAAATAAATGAAAGTAATACACATATTTTTAAAAGATGAAAAATAATAAAAATAAATAATACAGCTAGTACTATTAATAAGCTCACAAGTAAGAAGTTGAGAACCTGTATTAGGTGTATGTACCAGGCCATCTAACTTCATTTGTTAAGTGACTGTGGCCTGGTATTAATCTCCTGGCCATGGAGCAGCTGACTTTTATCCAAAGACTGATTATCGAGACAAACTTTACAAATAAACTTTGAGAGTCCCCTTAGAAAGTCCCTTTAATAACACAATTAACTCTTACAGTATAACATAACAAGGAACGATAGTGAGAGTCTTAGTAAACACAGACCTTAAACACAAACAAAACCAAAAAAATTTTTAAATTACACAAAAGGATTGAGACGCGCCAAAGAACCTCTGGTGTGGTGGTGTTACCCCAAACAAGTTATGAAGGGGCGCAAGAATTGGGCTTATGAAAAGCTTTATCTGAAAACATCTGTCTGAAGGCCTGCCAGTTTCTCCCAGAGCACAGATGCCTCATTCCTGACTTCCGCCTTCAACTCCTTTCATGGGGTGTTGAAAGTCAGCAGATGCAGCGGCTCCTGATTTTTATCTGTGCAGAGGGAGACAGCAAGGGCCAGTTTCCTGTCAGCAGGGTCCTTTCGTGGTCACAAATTTGACCACAGATTGGGGGCATTTCACGTCCACTGGGACCCATGGTGCTAGGAATGCTCTTTCCCAGGCCTGGCCAAGATTCCACTGACAGGTCACTCGGTGTGATGTTACGCGGCCCTTAAACAGTAGCCAGCAGATGCTGGACCACCTGTCTCTCCAGCCTCTGAGGGCCAGGAAAATAGTCCCTCTTGGTGCTTTTTCCCATATCTAGAGTTAAACCATTACCAGCATTGGACTCATATCATTTCATCAGAGGTTCAGCCACACATTTGCTAATGTAAGATACTAACAACTGTGTGAAGCAGGCAGAAAAAGAAATAATACAAAAAAAATTGTTAAATGAAAATAAGGAGACTTCCCTGGTGGTCCAGTGGCTAAGACTTTGAGCTCCCAATGCAGGGGGCCCGGGTTCAATCCCTGGTCAGGGAACTAGGTCTCACATGTCGCAACTAAGACCCAATGTAAATAAATGAAAGTAATACACATATTTTTAAAAGATGAAAAATAATAAAAATAAATAATACAGCTAGTACTATTAATAAGCTCACAAGTAAGAAGTTGAGAACCTGTATTAGGTGTATGTACCAGGCCATCTAACTTCATTTGTTAAGTGACTGTGGCCTGGTATTAATCTCCTGGCCATGGAGCAGCTGACTTTTATCCAAAGACTGATTATCGAGACAAACTTTACAAATAAACTTTGAGAGTCCCCTTAGAAAGTCCCTTTAATAACACAATTAACTCTTACAGTATAACATAACAAGGAACGATAGTGAGAGTCTTAGTAAACACAGACCTTAAACACAAACAAAACCAGAATTTAATATTTAGTGAAATAAATTTTTTTCTAAAATTACCCTCATTTTTATTAAGCACAGCCAAGACTACTTTGTTTCTAAACTAAGCTTGGTGTAGGGTTCTTCTACACTGAAGCTGGCACAGTTCCTCAAGATTCTTAGTCTAAATCCCCAAAAGGCTTCTCACGGTCAAGAAAGTCATGTGAAGGCTTCCCTGGTGGTCCAGTGGGTAAGGACACTGCCTTGCAGTGCAGGGGGCGCCGGTTCGATCCCTGGCCTGGGAAGATCCCACATGCCGCGGAGCTGCTGGACTGATGTGTCCAATTACCGAGCCGGAGCACTGGACCGCATGCGCCCAGAGCCAGTGCTCTGAGACAACAACACAGGCCACCGCGATGAAAGGCCTACATTTGACAAAGAATGAAGATGTATGAAAATGGACAAATGAAAGACCAATAGAAGTGGCCCGCCTGCTCCCTCACCCCACGCCTCCCCAAATAAATAAATAAATCATAAAAAAAAATAAAAAGAAAGAAAGAAAGTCATGTGAAACTTCTGCCATGGGATTTTGCCCAAGTGATTTTTTTAAATTTACCTGATAAGGTTGCTCAGAACCCAAATGTCTCCAGTTTCTGGAGGGACGAGGCACAGAGAAAATAAAAATTTTACCCAGAGCTGTAAATTATCAAATTGTTGTAAACTTAAGTAACTTGAGGAGAAGAGCTTCTTTATAACTGAAAAACAAAGAGTAGAAGCCAGCAATATGTCAGCCAAAAGTCATCAACATTATAATCATATTTAGCAGTTTATTTAACTCCAAGTAATTAATTTTTCTGTCCTTACCTGATGACTAGTACTAAAGCTCACAAGTAAGAAGTTGAGAACCTGTATTAGGTGTATGTACCAGGCCATCTAACTTCATTTGTTAAGTGACTGTGGCCTGGTATTAATCTCCTGGCCATGGAGCAGCTGACTTTTATCCAAAGACTGATTATCGAGACAAACTTTACAAATAAACTTTGAGAGTCCCCTTAGAAAGTCCCTTTAATAACACAATTAACTCTTACAGTATAACATAACAAGGAACGATAGTGAGAGTCTTAGTAAACACAGACCTTAAACACAAACAAAACCAGAATTTAATATTTAGTGAAATAAATTTTTTTCTAAAATTACCCTCATTTTTATTAAGCACAGCCAAGACTACTTTGTTTCTAAACTAAGCTTGGTGTAGGGTTCTTCTACACTGAAGCTGGCACAGTTCCTCAAGATTCTTAGTCTAAATCCCCAAAAGGCTTCTCACGGTCAAGAAAGTCATGTGAAGGCTTCCCTGGTGGTCCAGTGGGTAAGGACACTGCCTTGCAGTGCAGGGGGCGCCGGTTCGATCCCTGGCCTGGGAAGATCCCACATGCCGCGGAGCTGCTGGACTGATGTGTCCAATTACCGAGCCAGAGCTCTGGCGCGCGTGCGCCCAGAGCCAGTGCTCTGAGACAACAACACAGGCCACCGCGATGGGAGGCCTACATGGGCCAAAGAATGAAGATGGATGAAAATGGACAAATGAAAGACCAATAGAAGTGGCCCGCCTGCTCCCCTCACCCCACGCCTCCCCAAATAAATAAATAAATCATAAAAAAAAAAAAGAAAAAAAGAAAGAAAGAAAGTCATGTGAAACTTCTGCCATGGGATTTTGCCCAAGTGATTTTTTTAAATTTACCTGATAAGGTTGCTCAGAACCCAAATGTCTCCAGTTTCTGGAGGGACGAGGCACAGAGAAAATAAAAATTTTACCCAGAGCTGTAAATTATCAAATTGTTGTAAACTTAAGTAACTTGAGGAGAAGAGCTTCTTTATAACTGAAAAACAAAGAGTAGAAGCCAGCAATATGTCAGCCAAAAAGTCATCAACATTATAATCATATTTAGCAGTTTATTTAACTCCAAGTAATTAATCTTTGTCCTACTGTCCTTACCTGATGACTCAGGATAACAGTGACAGTGCCAGTTTTAAGAACTTTGTAACGTTTTTGTTTAGGATGGTATGGTTTTTCTGGTGAAGTGAGTGCCTTGATCACTGGAGACTGTGGAAAGGGTATCCCAGGTGGAGATTGTTGCCATGTCCTAAGCAAATCAAGATACCAAAAGTCTGACAATGAGGGGTTAATTTCTTGTAGAAGCAGAATTAGCTTTATCTACATGTGCCACAATCTTCAGAGGTCATTGTGAAATATAATATTTACTTTACCAAAGTAACCAAAGATTTTAAAAACAAATATAAATCACTTTAAGGCAAAGAAATTCACATCGTCTGTTATCAAAAGCCACATTCCAAGAAAGCTTTGTTCTCTTAACATAGAGAGAAAACCAAATCCCAGTTTCGTCACAGCTTACTTACTGTTTATTACAAAATTTATTTACCTAATTAAATTTAGCATAGTCGTAAAGTCCTGACCACGTATAACATCACCGTCCCCGTATTCCTAAAATGCAAACCTTGAACTCCCAGGTTTCAGCACCAATTGATCTCCCAGAGGCAGCAGTGAGCCGTTCTGAATTAAACGTGAAGCCTGGATGAGAACCAGGAGTCCTCGCCACCAGACCGTCAGGGGCCGAGGCTAGAATCAAAGTGACCCTCGCTCTTCCCCTGCTTGAAAGCAAACACTGTATGAACACGTACAAAGCTCATTTTTAGTGACAGGGCACAATGTATGGGAGAGCACACGAAGAAGAGGTTTATTTAAGACAGAAACTAGGCTGCACACACACGGTGAGACGTGTGGGTGTCCTGAGAGAGCCCAGTAAGAGGAGATTTAAATCACTTATGGGCTTCTCCTGGCGGTCCAGTGGATAAGGACACCGCCTTGCACTGCAAGGGGCACCGGTTCGATCCCTGGCCTGGAAAGACCCCACATGCCACGGAACAGCTGGACCGATGTGTCCAATTACCGAGCGGGAGCTCTGGAGCGCATGCGCCCAGAGCCCGCGCTCTGCAACAACAGATGCCACCGCGATGGGAGGCCCGCAGGAGCCAAAGAACAAAGACGGATGAAAACAGAGAAATGAAAGACCAATAGAAGTGGCCAGCCCGCTCCCTTCCCTCCCCAACCCGACCCCCGCCCAAAATAAATAAATAAATAAATCTTTAAAAATAAATAAATAAATAAATAAATCACTTACATAGGACAGTCCTTCCGGACCTTGCTTTACATTTGGGAAAAACACATACTTTTGATATCACTTCTAGGTGGATTCTAGCAGGTTTTTTGTTTTTTCTTAATTTTATTTGTTTGTTTATTTTTGTCTATTCTGGGTGTTCACAGCTGCCACAGGCTCTTCTCTAGCTTCAGGGAGTGGGGCTACACTCTAGTTGAGATGAGCAGGTTTCCTGTCGTGGTGACTTCTCTTGTTGTGGAACTGGGGCTCTAGGGCACACGGGCTTCAGTAGTTGCAGTACATGGGCTCCATAGTTGCAGCTCCAAGGCTCCATATTTGTGGCTCATGAGTTTAGTTACTCCACAGCATGCGGGATCCTCCCGGATCAGGGATCAAACCCGTGTCTCCTGCATTGGCAAGCGAACTCTTTACCACTGAGTCACCAGCAAAGTCCTAGGTAGAATCTAAGTACGGATACAAATGATCTTCTTTACAAACCAGCGACAGCATCACAGGCTTCAAAAATAAATTTTTGGTTCCCAAAAGAGAAGGGTATGAGGCTGGGAGAAATTAGCAGGTTGAGAATAACATATACATACTACTGTTTATAAAATAATCCACAAAGACCCACTGCAGAGCACAAGAAGCCCTTTCAACACTCTGTAATAACCTATATGGGAAAATAAACCAATAGAGTATATATGTATGTCTATGAATAAATGAATCAAGTTGCTGAACACCCAAAAAAAATCATCACAAAATAACTCACCTATACACTACAATTCCATATAAACATATCTTAAACGACAAAAGAACTGCTGACGCTAGACTCTCAGACCCTGGGGACCTGGCCCTGGAGCCTGAGCAGGCTTGGGTCCCCAGGCTGGACTGTCCTGGGGCTGAGGGAGCTGGGGAGGCTGTGCCAGGTAGGAACCCCCACACCCTGATGACCCAAACTGGTTGCTCCCCTCTGCATGAGCCCACAATCTCCAGATCCAGAGGGCCTCTCCTGCACCAATACCAAGCCTAGAGCCCCGGAAGGATCGTGAAGTTTTTGGGCTGGAAGAGCTTTGCAAAGTTCCCTGGGCTCTGTGTCTCCTGCTGGTGGGGTTCCCACCTCCAGCCTCCTTCCTTAGGGTCCCCACCTGAGGAGGACAGCACCCTCAGCAGAGTGGTGTGGTAGGAACTGGGAGGTGTCAGGGAGGTAAAGAGTGAGACAGGTAGGCTCAGTAGTATCCATTCTATTTAACAAGGCAGGAATAGGACTTGCCCTAAAGCTCTGGTTGCCAGGTGCCGGGAGTTGGGCGTGGAGAAATGCTGCCGCCTTGTGGCCACTTTTGGTAACAACAGCGGGAAAACCTAGGCGGATGGACACTTCACACTCACCAAGCCCGCACAGAGATAAGGAAAAAACACCTGCCATCAGCTAATGCCCTGGAGTAGGTCCTGCAAAAGAATGTCAAACAAAGCAGACAGTTCAGGGGCCAACCAATCTCGAGAGGTCAGTTTATTCACACTCTTTTTTAAAAAAACTCATCAACAGCCTCCACATCATGAAATCTTAGAGAAACCTAAATCAAAACTTCAAGGAGGTATCACCTCACACCGCTTAAATAACCTTTATCAGAAAGTCTACAAACCGGGCTTCCCTGGTGGCTGAATGATAAAGAGTTCGTCTGCTAATGCAGGAGACATGGGTTCGATCCCTGATCCGGGAAGATCCCACAGGTTGCAGAGCAACTAACCCTGTGAGCCACGATTATGGAGCCTGTGCCCTAGAGCCTCGGAGCCGCAACTATGGAGCCCATGTGCCAGAACTACTGAAGCCCGTGTGCCCTAGAGCCCGAGTTCCACAACAAAAGAAGTTACCACAACAAGAGAAGTTACCACAACAAGAAGCCTGCTCACCTCCACAAGAGAGTAGCCCCCACTCCCTACAGCTAGAGAAGAGCCTGTGGCAGCAGTGAAAACCCAGAATCGCCAAAAATAAATAAATAATTTTTTTTAAAAAGACTCTACAAACCATAACTGCTGGAGAGGTTGTGGAGAAAAGGGACCCCCCTATGCTGATGCTGTGGCAGGTAAATTAACAACAAGGATGCAGGACACGGGTGAGGTTCCTCAAACAGCGAAAAGGGAATGAAATTACCACACTCCATAAGCCCATGCAGAAAAAGAAACTTCAAATCGATTAAAGAGCTAAACTGAGGGATGACTACTCCAACCCTCTTAAGGAAAATTTAAGTAGAATACAATTTGACATAAACCGGAGCAAATTCTTTTTGGAGCTGCTGTTAGAATAATGAAAACTAAAACAACAATCAACAAAAAGAATCGCGTGAACCCCCAAATGTTTTTCACAGCAAGGGGAACCCAAAACAAAAGAAAAAGACAACCCTGAAAATCAGAAAAACCTGAAAGCTCTGGTTGCCAGGTGCCGGGAGTTGGGCGTGGAGAAATGCTGCCGCCTTGTGGCCACTTTTGGTAACAACAGCGGGAAAACCTAGGCGGATGGACACTTCACACTCACCAAGCCCGCACAGAGATAAGGAAAAAACACCTGCCATCAGCTAATGCCCTGGAGTAGGTCCTGCAAAAGAATGTCAAACAAAGCAGACAGTTCAGGGGCCAACCAATCTCGAGAGGTCAGTTTATTCACACTCTTTTTTAAAAAAACTCATCAACAGCCTCCACATCATGAAATCTTAGAGAAACCTAAATCAAAACTTCAAGGAGGTATCACCTCACACCGCTTAAATAACCTTTATCAGAAAGTCTACAAACCGGGCTTCCCTGGTGGCTGAATGATAAAGAGTTCGTCTGCTAATGCAGGAGACATGGGTTCGATCCCTGATCCGGGAAGATCCCACAGGTTGCAGAGCAACTAACCCTGTGAGCCACGATTATGGAGCCTGTGCCCTAGAGCCTCGGAGCCGCAACTATGGAGCCCATGTGCCAGAACTACTGAAGCCCGTGTGCCCTAGAGCCCGAGTTCCACAACAAAAGAAGTTACCACAACAAGAGAAGTTACCACAACAAGAAGCCTGCTCACCTCCACAAGAGAGTAGCCCCCACTCCCTACAGCTAGAGAAGAGCCTGTGGCAGCAGTGAAAACCCAGAATCGCCAAAAATAAATAAATAATTTTTTTTAAAAAGACTCTACAAACCATAACTGCTGGAGAGGTTGTGGAGAAAAGGGACCCCCCTATGCTGATGCTGTGGCAGGTAAATTAACAACAAGGATGCAGGACACGGGTGAGGTTCCTCAAACAGCGAAAAGGGAATGAAATTACCACACTCCATAAGCCCATGCAGAAAAAGAAACTTCAAATCGATTAAAGAGCTAAACTGAGGGATGACTACTCCAACCCTCTTAAGGAAAATTTAAGTAGAATACAATTTGACATAAACCGGAGCAAATTCTTTTTGGAGCTGCTGTTAGAATAATGAAAACTAAAACAACAATCAACAAAAAGAATCGCGTGAACCCCCAAATGTTTTTCACAGCAAGGGGAACCCAAAACAAAAGAAAAAGACAACCCTGAAAATCAGAAAAAAAATGTTTGCACCCAATTTATAAACAAGGTATTTGCCTCTAAAACATGCACACAATTCCTGCAGTTTAATATCAGAAAGCAATCAGCTCAAGTGAAAAACTGGCCAAAAAGCTAAACAGCTATATCTCCAAGGAAAGCACTGAGATGGCCATAAAGCACATGAAAAGATGCTCCGCATCACAGTTACAGAAATGCCAAAAGAAAAACTGCAGTGAGGTTATCAGCTCGCTCCTCAGAATGGCCATCCTCCAAAAGTGCTGCGGAGACTAAATGCCCCCAGGGTGTGGTGTACAGGGAACCCTCCTCCACTTTGCGTGGGGAAGGAAATGGCTGGGGGCAGCCTGGAAGGAAAAAGAGTATGGAGATACCTCAACAGGAAACAGTGTTACCACCTGATGAGGCAGCCCACCACTAGCCTCCAATCTGCAGAAAATCATAATTTAAAATGATGCTTGCCCCCTTATTTTCATGGCAGCACTATTCACAAATTCCAAGAGAGAGAACCAAACAAAATGTCCATCAAGAGAGAAATGAAGAGTAACTGGTCCATCTAGACACTGGACTACAAACAGCCATCAAAAAGAACAAAGGAATGGGATATACATATGACTAATCTGGGATTATACATATATGTAAACAACAAAACTCTGTAAAAGCCAAAAAAGCAAATGAAAAAAAATGGCAAAACAACAACAACAACACAGTCATAACTTAAGAGAAAGGAAAGAGAAAAAAAAACAAAACAGAACAAAGGAAAATGCCATTAACAACAGCACGGAGGGACCAAGAAAGAGATTTATCATACTGAGAGAAGTCAGTCAGAGAGGGAAAGAGAAATATTGTGTCACAAGTGGAATCTATCAAATCTTCCAAATGAGCACATTTATAAATGGAGACAAACTCAAAGACTAATAAAGCCCACCTACGATTATTTCAAAAAAGGTAGGGGAAGGGATACATGAAGAGGTTGGAAAAACATACACACTACTATATATCAAATAAATATCAAAAAACAAAAAACCCCTATTGAATAGCACAAATCCACTGAAAACAGTGGAAGAGCCTATGTCAGAAAAGACCCCTAAAAATAACAGAATAGATAAACCTCTGTGTATAAGTGAATCAAGTTCTTGTGAACCTAAAATAAACACATCAGAAATCATCTCTACTTCAAAGGAAAATAAAAACTAAATTCCAAAAAAAACACCCGTGTGAAACATGAAGAAATGCTGCCGCCTTGTGGCCACATTTGGTCACAACAACGGGAAAACCTGAGCAGATGGGAACTTCATATTCAGCAGGTCTACAAGGAAGTAAGGAGAAACCCCTGTCCCCAACAAATGTCCTCCCGTAGGTCCAGGAAAAATAATCAAAACAGGGAAGATTATCAGGTGGCCACTCTGGGGAGGTCAGTTTTACTCACACTTTTTTTTTTAAATCAGTGAAAAGCTTTCAACATCTTACAGAAAGGCAAATCGAAACTACAACCAGGTATCACCTCACACATATCAAATGACCATTGACAAAAAGTTTACAAACAATAAACACTGGAGAGGTTGTGGAGGAAAGGGAACCCTTCTATGCTGATGCTGGCCATGTAAGTTGGAAACAGTCAGTAAGGAGAATAGAAACGGAGGGTCCTTAACAAGTGAAAAGAGAATGAAATTACATCACTCCGCAACGAATTACAGAAAAAGAAACTCCAAACTGATGACAGAGGTAAATGCTGGGACAATTGCTCTAACCTTCTTGAGGAAAATACATTAATAGCAGAACAGGCTTTGACATAAATCATGGCAAATTCTTTTTGAATTCACTGACCATAAGGGACCTCATTACCATCAAAAGCTTTCACATGGCAATGGAAAGCCTAAATGAAAGAAAAAGACAACCCTCAAAATGGGGGAAATACTCACCTTCAAAACATGCAAACAGTTCATGCAGCTCAATATCAAAAAAAGATTCAACATAATATGACAATGGGCCAAATACCTAAGTGGACATTTGTCCAAAGAATGGATTGAGACGGCCATAGAGCACATGAAAAATACTCAGCATCACTGTTAAGAGAAACGCCAATCAAAACTTCAAAGAGTCACCTGCTCACACCCCCTTAAAACAGCCATATTCAAAAGATTTACAAAGGTTAAGTGCTGCAGAGAGCGAGGGGAAAGGAATTCTCCTACACTGTCGGCAGGGAGGTAAATGGGTGGGTGCAGCCAGGAAGGAAAACCGTATGGAAGCATCATCAAAGACTAAATATAGAGTTACCACCTGTAGAGACAAACCCACCCCTTGCCTTGGATCCGGAGAAATTCATCATTAAAAATGACACATGTGGCTTCGCCGGTGATCCAGTGGGTAAAGAGTCCACCTTGTAGTGCAGGGGGCACCCATTCGATCCCTGGCCCAGGAAGACTCAACATGCCGCGGAGCGCCTTGACCAGCGTGTCCAATTACAAGCCAGTGCTCTGGAGCGCATGCACCCAGAGCCGGTGCTCTGCAACGAGAGAGGCCACTGCAATGGGAGGCCCACACAGGCCGAAAAATA
Source organism: Tragulus kanchil (assembly GCA_022376925.1). NCBI lineage: Eukaryota > Metazoa > Chordata > Mammalia > Artiodactyla > Tragulidae > Tragulus > Tragulus kanchil. The sequence goes on from JAIOJX010000031.1 coordinate 133,024,432, forward strand.
AAGATGGATGAAAATAAATAAATAAATAAACAATAAAAGAGGCCAAGAGGAAAAAAGCTACATGCACCACCATTCTGAGCAGACTGACAATGTTTATCACAGAGCATCAACCAAAATGTCCGTCAAAAGAGAAATGGAGAGTAACTGGTTCATCTAGACACTGGAATGCACTCAGCCATCCGAATGAGAGAAAATGCTTTGGAAGCAACATGGTTAGACTGAGAGATTTATCACACTGAGCGATATCAGTTAGAGAGGGCAAGAGAAATATTGTATCACTTACAGGTGGAATTTATACTAATAAACTCATACAAATAAACTAATATACAAACAGACTCACATACTTCGAAAACAAACTTATGATTATAAAAAATGGTAGGGGAGGGGAGACATTAAGAGCATGGGATTAAATAAATGCACATTAACTATTATCAGATAATCCAAAAGAATTTACAGGAATAGTACTGAAAGAACCTATTTTGGAAAAAGACCCCCACATCCCAAGTAGTTATACGTTCATGTATAACAAAGCCAAGTTCCTGTACATCTAAAACAAACACAACAGCGGAAATCAACTCTACTTCTATACAAAATAAACGGTAAAATACCCAAACCAAAACAAAGAACCAGTAGAGCGTGCAGAAATGCTGCCACCTGTGGCCGCTTTTGTAACAGCAACTGAAAAACCTGAGCTGATGGTCACTTCCTATTGACCAGGCCCGGGGAGGAAAGGAAAAAACACTTGCCCTCCACGGATGTCCTCGGGTAGGTCCTGGAAAAAGAATTCAAATCAGAGCAGACGGTCCACAGGCCAATCTCCATAAGTCAGTCTTACTCACACTGTTTTTTTTAAAGCCACATGAAAAGCCTCCACATTCTGAAATCTTATCAAAATGCAAATCAAAACTACATTGAGAAATCACCTAGATAGATAGACAGATTGATAGATATATAGATAGACAGATATACTCAGTCGTGTGTCTGACTTTTTGCAACCCCATGGCTGTAGCCTACCGGGCTCCCCTGTCCATGGGATTCTCCAGGCAAGAGTACCGGAGTGGGTTGCCATTTCCTCCTCCAGGGGATCTTTACCCATCCAGGGATCAAACCCGCGTCTTCTGCATTGGCAGGCAATCGGATTACTTCACACTGAGCCACCTGGGAAGTAATCCAGACACAAACAGTCGCACATCATATGATTTCAATTATATGAAGTATCAAGAATAGTCAAGTCCATAGAGACAGGAAGTACCCTGGAAGTTCTCAGGGGCTGCAAGGAGGGAGGATAGGGACTTATCAGCATTTTAGGTTCTCTATGGGGGTAAAAACACGGAAGTCTTGATCAGTGTCCTGAACAAGGTGCTCATACGGAGTCTTACCTGACGGATCTCTCTAATGGAATGGATGCAGGGAATTTTTCTTTGGAGCCGTGGTGTTCATAAGAAATATTCGCAGAAGGGGGCTTCCCCTGGTGGTCCAGTGGGTAAGGACACCACCTTGCAATGCAAGGGGCGCCGGTTCGATCCCTGGCCTGGGAAGATCCCACGTGCCGCGGAGCGGCTGGACTGATGTGTCCAATTACCGAGCCGGAGCTCTGGAGCGCATGCGCCCAGAGCCGGCGCTCTGCGACAAGAGAGGCCACCGCGATGGGAGGCCCACACGGGCCAAAGAACAAAGATGGATGAAAATAGACAAATGAAAGACCAATAGAAGTGGCCCGCCCGCCCCCCCCCCTCCCCAACCCGACCCCCGCCCAATAAATAAATAAATAAATAAATCTTTAAGAAATATTCGCAGAGGAAAAACACCACCATTCAGCCTGCCCCAAAGCCCTGATGATGTAACGATCTTGGCATCTTCACCAGAAAATGTAACCAGAAAAAGACTGGTGCAGCTGGAATTAACTGAGCAGAAGAGTCAGCCAGAAGAGATTGTAGGCATGAAATCAGAATGTTCCAACCTTGGAAGGTGATTGTTTTCTTTTTATTATATATAGATTTTTCTAGTTGAAGTATCCTGGTGGATGAATAGTAAAGAATTCACTTGCAATGCAGGAGACAGGGTCAATGCCTCCACATTCTGAAATCTTATCAAAATGCAAATCAAAACTACATTGAGAAATCACCTAGATAGATAGACAGATTGATAGATATATAGATAGACAGATATACTCAGTCGTGTGTCTGACTTTTTGCAACCCCATGGCTGTAGCCTACCGGGCTCCCCTGTCCATGGGATTCTCCAGGCAAGAGTACCGGAGTGGGTTGCCATTTCCTCCTCCAGGGGATCTTTACCCATCCAGGGATCAAACCCGCGTCTTCTGCATTGGCAGGCAATCGGATTACTTCACACTGAGCCACCTGGGAAGTAATCCAGACACAAACAGTCGCACATCATATGATTTCAATTATATGAAGTATCAAGAATAGTCAAGTCCATAGAGACAGGAAGTACCCTGGAAGTTCTCAGGGGCTGCAAGGAGGGAGGATAGGGACTTATCAGCATTTTAGGTTCTCTATGGGGGTAAAAACACGGAAGTCTTGATCAGTGTCCTGAACAAGGTGCTCATACGGAGTCTTACCTGACGGATCTCTCTAATGGAATGGATGCAGGGAATTTTTCTTTGGAGCCGTGGTGTTCATAAGAAATATTCGCAGAAGGGGGCTTCCCCTGGTGGTCCAGTGGGTAAGGACACCACCTTGCAATGCAAGGGGCGCCGGTTCGATCCCTGGCCTGGGAAGATTCCACGTGCCGCAGAGCGGCTGGACTGATGTGTCCAATCACCGAGCCGGAGCTCTGGAGCGCATGCGCCCAGAGCCGGCGCTCTGCGACAAGAGAGGCCACCGCGATGGGAGGCCCACACGGGCCAAAGAACAAAGACAGATGAAAATAGACAAATGAAAGGCCAATAGAAGTGGCCCGCCCGCCCCCCTCCCTCCCCAACCCGACCCCCGCCCAATAAATAAATAAATAAATAAATCTTTAAGAAATATTCGCAGAGGAAAAACACCACCATTCAGCCTGCCCCAAAGCCCTGATGATGTAACGATCTTGGCATCTTCACCAGAAAATGTAACCAGAAAAAGACTGGTGCAGCTGGAATTAACTGAGCAGAAGAGTCAGCCAGAAGAGATTGTAGGCATGAAATCAGAATGTTCCAACCTTGGAAGGTGATTGTTTTCTTTTTATTATATATAGATTTTTCTAGTTGAAGTATCCTGGTGGATGAATAGTAAAGAATGCACCTGCAATGCAGGAGACCAGGGTTCAATGCCTAGGTCTGGAAGATCCCCTGGAGAAGGGAATGGCTGTTCACGCCAGTATTCTTGCCTGGAGAATGCCATGGACAGAGGAGCCTGGTGAACTACAGTCCATGGGGTCTCCACGAGTCCGGCATGACTGAGCAACTAGCACTTTCCTTTTTTAAAATTTATTTTGTTTTTTGGTACGTACATACTGCACATGAGCTTCAGTAGTTGCAGCACGCACACGAGCTCAGTAGTTGCGGCTCCTGGGCCCTCGAGCGTGCAGGCTCAGGAGTTGTGAGGCACAGACTTAGTTGCTCCACAGCATGTGGATTCCTCTCAGACCAGGAATCAAACCTGTGTCCCTCGCATTGGCAGGTGGATTCTTATCCACGGAGCCACCAGTGAAGCCCCACTTTCACTTTTTTCAGAATGAATTTCCAATGTGGTGCCTGTTTCAGGTGTATGCACCACAGATGTACACAGTGCAACCAAGTTATGTATACATTTACGGATATGGGCTTCCCTAGCCCACTGGTGGCTCAGTGGTAAAGAAACTGCCTGCAGTGCAGGAGACCCGAGTTCAGTGCCTTGCCTGGGAAGATCCCCTGGAAGAGGGATATCAACCCACTCTAGTATTCTTGCCTGGAGAATTCCATGGACAGAAAAGCCTGGTAATACAGTTGCACAGAGTCGGACACAACTGAAGTGACTATATATATGTATGTTCTTTGATATACATATATACTTACATACATATACTTACATACATATTCTTTTCCAGGTTCTCTTCCCTTACAGGTTATTATACAAGATATTGAGCAGGGTCTCCTGTGTTATGCAGTAGATCCTTGTTGTTGACCTCCCATTTTTCGCTGCACCGTGTGACGCAAAGGATCTCAGCTCTCTGCTGGAACCCCACCCCACAGAGGGAGTGAGGAGTACTCCTCACGGGGCTGCCAGGGAAGTCCCTGCTGACCGACTTTACACACAGTAGAGGGTATGTTCATCCCAAACCCCTAGTTCATCTCCCATCCCATACTTTGGTGACCATAAGTTTGTTCTCCACATGAGCATTTCTGTTTTGTAAATAAGTTCATTTGGGCCAAGTGATCCTTTGCTGGAGTAAGGGAGGAGCGTCAGCCCTGTGTGTTACAGGTTTAGCAGTGTCCCTGGTCCAGTCACTAGATGTCACTAGCATGATGCACCATCTGGTTGTGGACAGACAGACATGGGAAAATTACCCACCCTCAAGAACCATTAGGTTAGATCATTCGGGGACTCAGAGGGCAAGATAAACTTAGGCACACAAATATCTCTTCATAATGCTGGAGAGGAATCTTGAGAGTCCCTCGGACTGTAAGATCAAGCCAGTCCACCCTAAAGGAAATCAACTCTGAATATTCATTGGAAGGACTGAAGCTGACACTGAAGCTCCAATACATTGGCCATGCAAAGAGCTGACTCACTAGAAGAGACCCTGATGCTGGGAAAGACTGAGAGCAGGAGGAGAAGGGGATGGCAGAGGATGAGATGGTTGGATGACATCATCAACTCAATGGCCATGAGCCTGAGTAAACTCCAGGAGATGGTGAAGGACAGGGAAGTCTGGCATGCTGCAGTCCATGGGGTCACAAAGAATCAGAAAGGACTGAGCAACTGAACAACCTCTCACTTGTCAAGCATTGCTGCATTTGATCCTCACTTGAGTCTGAGAAGCAGGTGTCCTGTAGCCCCCTTCTGGTGAGAACCAGGAATCTGTTGGGAGATGGATGCTCTATCTGCTGAACATATATACACAACCTAAAAGCTGAGTGTTGTGTTTTATTCAGTGGAGTCATCAGAGAGTCTTCTGACTTCAAGCCTGGGAGGCAGCACCTCAAGTAACCCTGAGAGAGCTGCTCCAGAGGCGAGGGAGAAACCAGGTTATAGAGACGTTTTGCAACCAAAGGCAGGTAGTCTGAACATCAAAAGATGACTGTTAAAGAAAACCAGATAACCCAAGTGAAGGAATTTAGTCCTTTTCTGCGTAAGGAAAGATGCAGGAGTCTGGGCTCACTGAAACATTGGCCAAGTGATCTCCTCACGGGGCTGCCAGGGAAGTCCCTGCTGACCGACTTTACACACAGTAGAGGGTATGTTCATCCCAAACCCCTAGTTCATCTCCCATCCCATACTTTGGTGACCATAAGTTTGTTCTCCACATGAGCATTTCTGTTTTGTAAATAAGTTCATTTGGGCCAAGTGATCCTTTGCTGGAGTAAGGGAGGAGCGTCAGCCCTGTGTGTTACAGGTTTAGCAGTGTCCCTGGTCCAGTCACTAGATGTCACTAGCATGATGCACCATCTGGTTGTGGACAGACAGACATGGGAAAATTACCCACCCTCAAGAACCATTAGGTTAGATCATTCGGGGACTCAGAGGGCAAGATAAACTTAGGCACACAAATATCTCTTCATAATGCTGGAGAGGAATCTTGAGAGTCCCTCGGACTGTAAGATCAAGCCAGTCCACCCTAAAGGAAATCAACTCTGAATATTCATTGGAAGGACTGAAGCTGACACTGAAGCTCCAATACATTGGCCATGCAAAGAGCTGACTCACTAGAAGAGACCCTGATGCTGGGAAAGACTGAGAGCAGGAGGAGAAGGGGATGGCAGAGGATGAGATGGTTGGATGACATCATCAACTCAATGGCCATGAGCCTGAGTAAACTCCAGGAGATGGTGAAGGACAGGGAAGTCTGGCATGCTGCAGTCCATGGGGTCACAAAGAATCAGAAAGGACTGAGCAACTGAACAACCTCTCACTTGTCAAGCATTGCTGCATTTGATCCTCACTTGAGTCTGAGAAGCAGGTGTCCTGTAGCCCCCTTCTGGTGAGAACCAGGAATCTGTTGGGAGATGGATGCTCTATCTGCTGAACATATATACACAACCTAAAAGCTGAGTGTTGTGTTTTATTCAGTGGAGTCATCAGAGAGTCTTCTGACTTCAAGCCTGGGAGGCAGCACCTCAAGTAACCCTGAGAGAGCTGCTCCAGAGAGGCGAGGGGAGAAACCAGGTTATAGAGACGTTTTGCAACCAAAGGCAGGTAGTCTGAACATCAAAAGATGACTGTTAAAGAAAACCAGATAACCCAAGTGAAGGAATTTAGTCCTTTTCTGCGTAAGGAAAGATGCAGGAGTCTGGGCTCACTGAAAACATTCCTTTGATGTACAGTTCAGCTATCTGGGGCGAGGATCCTGTTTCCACATCCCTCAGGGCTCACTGGCTCACCACCCGAGGTGGCTGCAGCTGCTCATGACTGTGACGTCGTTTGTTTACTGATTCAGCAGGAAATGTTCCATTTCTCATATCCCAGAATTTCTTGATTATTGACAAGGCTTCTGTATTATTGAGTCTTTGGGGCACTCCAAAATGATGACTGGGGTTTCCCAGGTGGCGCAGTGGTAAAGAGCCCGCCTCCCAATGTAGAAGATGGGGGTTCGATCCCTGGGTGGGGACCAAAAAAACAAAGAGAAGGAGGAGGGAATGACAACACACTCCAGTATTCTTGCCTGGGGAATCCCATGGACAGAGGAGCCTGGCGGGCTACCGTTCACAGGGGTGGCAGAGTCTGCCGCGACTGAGCAGGCCGGCGCACACAAGACGATGACCACTGTGGGGTCCTGACGAATAACGCACTAGGTGGAGCCCCAATTCCTCAAGGGGCATGTGCGCTGCGGAGTCCCCAGGGCCAGTTCTGGCTCCACTCTCTGGACAAGGTGAAGCTGGGCGTGCACGGGGCTAGACTGAGGAGTCCCCACAGCTGCGAGAGGGGAGTGAATGCTCCCTGTCCGGGCAGGAGTCCTGCGACGGCTGAGTAGAGGGCTCAGAAGACCCCCATGGGCACTCTTCTGGGTGAGCCTGGGAGCAGGAAGGCACACAGTGAGGGGGGAGCACCATGAGGGCACCCTCCCCCTCGGGATGTGGTGTCAAGCATTGCTGCATTTGATCCTCACTTGAGTCTGAGAAGCAGGTGTCCTGTAGCCCTCTGGTGAGAACCAGGAATCTGTTGGGAGATGGATGCTCTATCTGCTGAACATATATACACAACCTAAAAGCTGAGTGTTGTGTTTTATTCAGTGGAGTCATCAGAGAGTCTTCTGACTTCAAGCCTGGGAGGCAGCACCTCAAGTAACCCTGAGAGAGCTGCTCCAGAGAGGCGAGGGGAGAAACCAGGTTATAGAGACGTTTTGCAACCAAAGGCAGGTAGTCTGAACATCAAAAGATGACTGTTAAAGAAAACCAGATAACCCAAGTGAAGGAATTTAGTCCTTTTCTGCGTAAGGAAAGATGCAGGAGTCTGGGCTCACTGAAAACATTCCTTTGATGTACAGTTCAGCTATCTGGGGCGAGGATCCTGTTTCCACATCCCTCAGGGCTCACTGGCTCACCACCCGAGGTGGCTGCAGCTGCTCATGACTGTGACGTCGTTTGTTTACTGATTCAGCAGGAAATGTTCCATTTCTCATATCCCAGAATTTCTTGATTATTGACAAGGCTTCTGTATTATTGAGTCTTTGGGGCACTCCAAAATGATGACTGGGGTTTCCCAGGTGGCGCAGTGGTAAAGAGCCCGCCTCCCAATGTAGAAGATGGGGGTTCGATCCCTGGGTGGGGACCAAAAAAACAAAGAGAAGGAGGAGGGAATGACAACACACTCCAGTATTCTTGCCTGGGGAATCCCATGGACAGAGGAGCCTGGCGGGCTACCGTTCACAGGGGTGGCAGAGTCTGCCGCGACTGAGCAGGCCGGCGCACACAAGACGATGACCACTGTGGGGTCCTGACGAATAACGCACTAGGTGGAGCCCCAATTCCTCAAGGGGCATGTGCGCTGCGGAGTCCCCAGGGCCAGTTCTGGCTCCACTCTCTGGACAAGGTGAAGCTGGGCGTGCACGGGGCTAGACTGAGGAGTCCCCACAGCTGCGAGAGGGGAGTGAATGCTCCCTGTCCGGGCAGGAGTCCTGCGACGGCTGAGTAGAGGGCTCAGAAGACCCCCATGGGCACTCTTCTGGGTGAGCCTGGGAGCAGGAAGGCACACAGTGAGGGGGGAGCACCTGAGGGAGGGATTGGGGGAGGGGGAAAACTCACGTGTGTGTCCCTCTGTCCGCCCTCCTCCAGTGGGATGTCGGCTGAGAAGCCAGCTGCAAGGAAAGAGGAGAAGACAGGCGTCAGGACGGGTCTTCTGGTCACCCGGCCAGTCCCTCCACCTGTGCTTCAGCACTGTGCTGGGGGAAGAGGGAGGCCACCAGGCAGGTGACTCGATAGCTCATCCCACTGGGGGATTTTAAGTAGAAAAAAATACGGGAGACCCCTGTAAGTTGACGATGACTCAGGAAACCCGGTTTGCTTAACCACAAAGCCAAGCAGGCTTGTTGAGGAACAAAGCCATGCAACAGAAGCAGGAGATGTGCCCCAAACAATCAAGCAGTAGTGGCCTGAGCTCCACATCCCACCCGAGGAGCTCAGGAAGTTAGGACATGCTCTCTGCACATGTAAAACACAGTCATTTGTGGACCTCGCCTGGTCACGTGGAGACAAGAAACCACCCCTGCTCAACCTGGAGGAAGAACTGATGAGGGAAACATGTCATTTACTCCAAGGAAAGTCGTCTTCCCCTCCCCACTGTGCCTTTAATTATGAAACTGTAGACCAGCAAGTTCTCAGGGGTGCCACCCCACCCGGCGGGCCCACCCACTTCTCTGCCCCACAAAGGTCCTAGGCGAACAGCCACTTCACATCCACCACTTTGCTCTCGCTGAATTCTTCTCTGCCCTGAGACATAGAGCTCTTCCGAGCCCCTGAAATGAGATCTGTCAGTTCCAGACGCAGGACTGAAATCGGGGAAGGGAGTGACATCACACTGGAAAGGTTTGCCCCCAGCCTCTTGGCTTCTTCCAGCTGCTTTCTACCTTCCCCTGAACCCATCATTCCCCCAGCCCGGCTACCCCTCCTTCTCCCTCGTCTTACGTTGATTTTCTTTCAGGAAGTCCATGCCAAGGTTGGAACTGGGAGAAAGGAAACAGATGCATTTGAGCAGGTCTGAGAAACGAGGCAGAAACAGCATCTTCTATTGGGAAAAGTCCAGACTTGCGTACCTGTTAAAATCCAGCTGGTTCTTGGTCTCATCATCAGTGGAACCTACAGGGAGCTGAGAGTCCTTCCTGGTAGGGGACCCACCAGGCCCCTCTCCACACTCGCCCCGTCCCAGGTGAACCCTTCCCCTCCTAGGAGGTACCGTGTTTGGCTCGACACCAGCACCGGCAGAGGAAAAAGATGAGGAGGAAGATAAAAGGGAGAAGGGAAATGGCTGAAGTCACACACACTATGGCAAGGTATTCCTCTTCAAAAGGTTTTCGGTAGACTTCAGGTATACCTAGGAATTGGCAAACAGCACAGATCTGTGGCTGGTCTCCTGCTGGATTAATTCATTCTTTTAATACGTATTTATGGTATTTAGCTGGCGCTAGTGGTAAAGAACCTGCCTGCCAGTGCAGGAGACACAGGAGATGCGGGATGGATCCCTAGGTCAAGAAGATTCCCTGAAGGAGGAAGTGGCAACCCACTCCAGTAGTCTAGCCTGGAGAATCCCATGGACAGAGGAGCCTGGCGGGCTACAGTCCATGGGGTCGCAGAGTCAGACATGACTGAAGTGACTTAGCACGCACACACAATGTATACTGCATTTAATGTACACGTACTGTGTGCCTTCTATCTATGAGCAAGTTATTGGATGTTTTGGAAACTGTAGGAAATCTACCCAACGACAGGGTCTAGATGTGTGAGCCAATATACAGAGGTTGTTACTCTTCAGTATATTGAGATAAATTATGCAATAAAACTATCTACCCCGGATATCCCTGGTGGTCCAGTGGTTAAGAATTCGCCTGCCAATGCAGGAGACACGGGTTCAATCTCTGGTCCAGAAACTAAGATTCCATGTGCCACTGGGCAACTAAGCCCAGGTGCCACAAGGCCTGATCCCAAACCCCAGAGCCCGTGCTCAGCAACAAGAGAAGCCCCCGCAGTGAAACGCCTGCCAGGAGAACGAAGAAGAGACACCACTACCCCCCCGCCTACTGTCACCTCAACTAGAGAAAGCCTGAGTGTAGCAACAAGACCCCCACCACAGCCAAAAATAAATCAGTAATAAATTATCTTCTATTGGGAAAAGTCCAGACTTGCGTACCTGTTAAAATCCAGCTGGTTCTTGGTCTCATCATCAGTGGAACCTACAGGGAGCTGAGAGTCCTTCCTGGTAGGGGACCCACCAGGCCCCTCTCCACACTCGCCCCGTCCCAGGTGAACCCTTCCCCTCCTAGGAGGTACCGTGTTTGGCTCGACACCAGCACCGGCAGAGGAAAAAGATGAGGAGGAAGATAAAAGGGAGAAGGGAAATGGCTGAAGTCACACACACTATGGCAAGGTATTCCTCTTCAAAAGGTTTTCGGTAGACTTCAGGTATACCTAGGAATTGGCAAACAGCACAGATCTGTGGCTGGTCTCCTGCTGGATTAATTCATTCTTTTAATACGTATTTATGGTATTTAGCTGGCGCTAGTGGTAAAGAACCTGCCTGCCAGTGCAGGAGACACAGGAGATGCGGGATGGATCCCTAGGTCAAGAAGATTCCCTGAAGGAGGAAGTGGCAACCCACTCCAGTAGTCTAGCCTGGAGAATCCCATGGACAGAGGAGCCTGGCGGGCTACAGTCCATGGGGTCGCAGAGTCAGACATGACTGAAGTGACTTAGCACGCACACACAATGTATACTGCATTTAATGTACACGTACTGTGTGCCTTCTATCTATGAGCAAGTTATTGGATGTTTTGGAAACTGTAGGAAATCTACCCAACGACAGGGTCTAGATGTGTGAGCCAATATACAGAGGTTGTTACTCTTCAGTATATTGAGATAAATTATGCAATAAAACTATCTACCCCGGATATCCCTGGTGGTCCAGTGGTTAAGAATTCGCCTGCCAATGCAGGAGACACGGGTTCAATCTCTGGTCCAGAAACTAAGATTCCATGTGCCACTGGGCAACTAAGCCCAGGTGCCACAAGGCCTGATCCCAAACCCCAGAGCCCGTGCTCAGCAACAAGAGAAGCCCCCGCAGTGAAACGCCTGCCAGGAGAACGAAGAAGAGACACCACTACCCCCCCGCCTACTGTCACCTCAACTAGAGAAAGCCTGAGTGTAGCAACAAGACCCCCACCACAGCCAAAAATAAATCAGTAATAAATTAAAAAAATACTGGAGTGGGTCGCCACTTCCTTCTCCCGGGAAGCAGTTGAGGTGATGGCCAATTGGGAGGACACACAACACACCCAGAAAGCAAGGCTGCTGAACTCACAGCAAGATCTGGGTTCTGGACATCCCAGGTCTCTGTGTACATGTTGACCTCAGCTGGGTTCCCTTCCCGTGTTAAAACCTGGGCATTGGGCTTCCCTGGTGGTCCAGGGGGTAAAGAGTCCACCTTGCAGTGCAAGGGGCACCCATTCGATCCCTGACGCTGGAAGATCCCACATGCTCCCGAGCAGCTGGACCGCTGTGCCCAATTACAAGCCAGCCCTCTGGAGCGCATGTACCCAGAGCCAGTGCTCTGCAGTGAGAGAGGCCACGGCAATGGGAGGCCCACACAGGCCAAAGAATAAAGATGGATGAAAATAAATAAATAAATAAACCACTAAAACAGGCCAAAATTAAAAAAAAAAAAAAAAAAACCTGAGCGTTTCTTTTTTGACTCATAGCTGGAAATCAGGAAGCTTTCCAGAGAGGGGAAGAGGCTTTCCACCAAAGACTGGCACCATGGTGAAAAATTCAAATACCAAAAAATAAATTAAAGGCTTCCCTGGTGGCTCAGGGGTAAAGAACCCGGATGTCAATGCAGGAGACATCCATTCCATCCCTGGTCCAGAAATACCCCACGGGCTGCGGAGCAACTAAGCCTGTGCACCACAAACACAACCTGCTTCTAGAACCCAGGAGCCACAGCCACTGAAGCCCGGGCGACCTAGAGCCCGTGCTCCGCAACAAGAGAGCTGCCCCCGCTCCCTGCAGCTAGAGAAAGCCCGCACACAGCTACGAAGACCCAACGCAGTCAAAAATAAATAATAAAAATAAATACATTTTTTAAATTCATTAAGTGAAACGTAAGGAGGAAGCGATGGTGCTGTTAGCAGCTGGGCGTCTCTCAAGGCTACCCCAAAGGGCACCCCTCAGTCCATGCAGCCCAACTCAGAGTTCTCTAGGAGGATAACAGAGGCAACACTCACTGGTTTGTGCCCAAATCCTTTGGTCCCAGTAAAACACTGAAACAGAGAAAGGCTTGGTAAGAGAGGCTGCCCAGTAGTGCAGTGATTCCCAAACTCCAGAGCTCAGGGAGTCACATCTACATCAAACTGGAGAAAAACGGCCCCAAGGGTGACTTCACTACTGGCCACGGACCCAAGGACCTCACAGAGGGAGAGTCCAACGAGAGGAACCCAGAATACAAACCTCTTCTTTGTCCTTCCTTCCTCCCCCACCAGTCTCCCACACTGGGGCCCTTGGCCCACTCACTCAGTCCAAGCAGGAACAGGACCCCCCGGGGCATGACAGCGCCTCAGCCCCACTTCCTGCAGCACGAGCGCGGCTAGCCGCCCAGCAGGTCTTCAGGGCAGGACACACCGAGATGCAGCAGCCTGGGGCTCTAAACCACTTGCCTCTGAGTGACAATATCGCCTGCCGAACAGAAAGGGGAACCGTTCCTTGGGCAAAACTCACACTCGGCCTCTTAGTGCTCCACCACGCTGCCAGGGCTGGGCTTGAGTACAGTCTGTGGGTTTCCAGCGGTGACTTACACCCAAGAAGATGCAGAAGATTTGCTGTCCACAATGACCTGCTTATCTACCATAGAAGTGTTAAAAGAAAGTTTGCACTCCCCTCAAATACCAAAAATAAATTAAAGGCTTCCTGGTGGCTCAGGGTAAAGAACCCGGATGTCAATGCAGGAGACATCCATTCCATCCCTGGTCCAGAAATACCCCACGGGCTGCGGAGCAACTAAGCCTGTGCACCACAAACACAACCTGCTTCTAGAACCCAGGAGCCACAGCCACTGAAGCCCGGGCGACCTAGAGCCCGTGCTCCGCAACAAGAGAGCTGCCCCCGCTCCCTGCAGCTAGAGAAAGCCCGCACACAGCTACGAAGACCCAACGCAGTCAAAAATAAATAATAAAAATAAATACATTTTTTAAATTCATTAAGTGAAACGTAAGGAGGAAGCGATGGTGCTGTTAGCAGCTGGGCGTCTCTCAAGGCTACCCAAGGTCACCCCTCAGTCCATGCAGCCCAACTCAGAGTTCTCTAGGAGGATAACAGAGGCAACACTCACTGGTTTGTGCCCAAATCCTTTGGTCCCAGTAAAACACTGAAACAGAGAAAGGCTTGGTAAGAGAGGCTGCCCAGTAGTGCAGTGATTCCCAAACTCCAGAGCTCAGGGAGTCACATCTACATCAAACTGGAGAAAAACGGCCCCAAGGGTGACTTCACTACTGGCCACGGACCCAAGGACCTCACAGAGGGAGAGTCCAACGAGAGGAACCCAGAATACAAACCTCTTCTTTGTCCTTCCTTCCTCCCCCACCAGTCTCCCACACTGGGGCCCTTGGCCCACTCACTCAGTCCAAGCAGGAACAGGACCCCCCGGGGCATGACAGCGCCTCAGCCCCACTTCCTGCAGCACGAGCGCGGCTAGCCGCCCAGCAGGTCTTCAGGGCAGGACACACCGAGATGCAGCAGCCTGGGGCTCTAAACCACTTGCCTCTGAGTGACAATATCGCCTGCCGAACAGAAAGGGGAACCGTTCCTTGGGCAAAACTCACACTCGGCCTCTTAGTGCTCCACCACGCTGCCAGGGCTGGGCTTGAGTACAGTCTGTGGGTTTCCAGCGGTGACTTACACCCAAGAAGATGCAGAAGATTTGCTGTCCACAATGACCTGCTTATCTACCATAGAAGTGTTAAAAGAAAGTTTGCACTCCCCCTCAGAAAAAGGAGGTGACATGCAATTAGAAGAGACCAATTTTAATATATGAAGCTTAGGGGTGCTGTTGCCAACCTTGATCAAACTTGAGAACTGGACGGAGAGCAATGTGGACTCTAGGAAGGTGCTGGAAGACTATTTCTTTATACGATAGGGACTCTTTGTCATAACAGTGGATGTGAGAGCTGCCCTGGTAGCCCAGTGGTGAAGAGTTCACCTGTCAATGCAAGAGACATGGGTTCGATCCCTGATCCAGGAAGATCCCACATGCTACAGAGCAACAAAGCCCGTGAGTCACAACTATGGAGCTGCAACTGTAGAGCCCACGTGCTGCAACTACTGAAGCCTGTGTGCCCTAGAGCCCAAGTTCCACAACAAAAGTCATTGCAACAAGAAGCCTGCTCACTTCAACTAGAGTAGTCTCTACTTCCTGCAACTAGAGAAGAGCCTGCAGCAGCAGTGAAAACCCAGAATAGCCAAAAATAAAATAAACTTAAAAAAAAATAGTGAATGTGAAAACAGACGACCAAGTCAGAGAGAAAGAAAAAAAGAAAAAAAATTTCTGAGAAAAAATAAAAGGAAAATTCCTTATGTAAGAGGATCACACCAGAAACAACCCATGTTGTCCAAGAGACAATCATACATATAATTATATATCATTGCATATAAATATATGTAACTGTATATATGTGTATGCTCAGTCACTCAGTTGTGTCGAGCTCTCTGTAACCTCATGGACTGTAGCCTACCAGGCTCCTCTGTCCATTAGATTCTCCAGGCAAGAATAAAGTTATATTTAATTACAGATAAATATATAATCATATGTAGTTGCACATAAATATATAAAGCTGTATGTATGTGACTGTGCATGTGCTGTTACATGTATGTTACTGTGTATACATGAATATATATATATATATTCTGTGCATTCATACATATCTGTAACTATATGTATTCAGCAATATATACGCTATGTATCCCAGCCCCTGTGGGATCTTTCAAAAGACTGGGGTAGTTGCTTTACAGTGCTGTGTGCGGCAAAGTGAATCAGCCCCATGTATACACATACCCCCTTCCTTGAATTCCCTTCCCGTTTAGGTCACCACAGAGCGCCGACCTTGTACTGATGCAGCAGGTTCTCATTAGTTATCTGTTTCATACATAATAGTGTATATATGTCAATCTCAACCTCCCAATCTATTCTCCTTGCCAATAAAAAAAGTCTACTGAAGTCTGGTATGAGACTGGGCAAATTCCCGTCAGCGACTTCTCAATCTCTGTCTCCACGGGAACTGCAGAGACTGTCCTGGGCTTGGCTGTAGCCGTGATGTTTCTAATGATCCTGGGAGTCTTCCTGATTAATGCCTAGTTCAGCAGAAAGGGTTTCAAGCAGCCAAGAGCTCATTGGGGGCAAACCTTTAAAACGAGACAACATAGTCAGAGCCCACGTGCTGCAACTACTGAAGCCTGTGTGCCCTAGAGCCCAAGTTCCACAACAAAAGTCATTGCAACAAGAAGCCTGCTCACTTCAACTAGAGTAGTCTCTACTTCCTGCAACTAGAGAAGAGCCTGCAGCAGCAGTGAAAACCCAGAATAGCCAAAAATAAAATAAACTTAAAAAAAAATAGTGAATGTGAAAACAGACGACCAAGTCAGAGAGAAAGAAAAAAAGAAAAAAAATTTCTGAGAAAAAATAAAAGGAAAATTCCTTATGTAAGAGGATCACACCAGAAACAACCCATGTTGTCCAAGAGACAATCATACATATAATTATATATCATTGCATATAAATATATGTAACTGTATATATGTGTATGCTCAGTCACTCAGTTGTGTCGAGCTCTCTGTAACCTCATGGACTGTAGCCTACCAGGCTCCTCTGTCCATTAGATTCTCCAGGCAAGAATAAAGTTATATTTAATTACAGATAAATATATAATCATATGTAGTTGCACATAAATATATAAAGCTGTATGTATGTGACTGTGCATGTGCTGTTACATGTATGTTACTGTGTATACATGAATATATATATATATATTCTGTGCATTCATACATATCTGTAACTATATGTATTCAGCAATATATACGCTATGTATCCCAGCCCCTGTGGGATCTTTCAAAAGACTGGGGTAGTTGCTTTACAGTGCTGTGTGCGGCAAAGTGAATCAGCCCCATGTATACACATACCCCCTTCCTTGAATTCCCTTCCCGTTTAGGTCACCACAGAGCGCCGACCTTGTACTGATGCAGCAGGTTCTCATTAGTTATCTGTTTCATACATAATAGTGTATATATGTCAATCTCAACCTCCCAATCTATTCTCCTTGCCAAAAAAAAAAAAAAGTCTACTGAAGTCTGGTATGAGACTGGGCAAATTCCCGTCAGCGACTTCTCAATCTCTGTCTCCACGGGAACTGCAGAGACTGTCCTGGGCTTGGCTGTAGCCGTGATGTTTCTAATGATCCTGGGAGTCTTCCTGATTAATGCCTAGTTCAGCAGAAAGGGTTTCAAGCAGCCAAGAGCTCATTGGGCAAGGGAATGGCAACCCACTCCAGTGTTCTTGCCTGGAGAATCCCATGGACAGAGGAGCCTGGCAGGCTGCAGTCCATGGGGTCACAAAGAGGCTAACTCGACTGAAGTAACTTAGCCCAAACCATCCTGACAGAATTCCCAAGCCCCAAAGGGCAGCAGGAAGGACTTGACCCCAACTTGGTTTCTCTCGGTGAAGAGCCCACCCTTGAAGCATCACTCTTTGACGGTGGACTCCTGGGTCTCTTCAACTGTTTTGCCTGCATCTCCTCTCTGGGCTTCTTCTGGGGGGTTGGGTTTTGCTTTGTGCTGTCTTGTTCTAGATTGGTTTTGATCATCTTCCTTCTGTCTGAAAGTTGTAGCTGAGTTTGTGACCACCTCAAAGCCTTCAGAGAAGCAGTCAAGGATGAAGCTGATGTGTGTCTCAACATTTGTAGTCTTTGGGGTTTCTCAGTTTCAGAAAGGAAGCGGATGTTGCTTGTGAAGGTTTGTGGTTAGAATCAGCCCTGAGCCGCAGGTTGCTCGCATGTACATCACAGACAAACCCCCGTGTGGTCAGCGGTTCTCGTGGGCATTTAGACCTCTCAAAGACAGCGGCTATAGGATCAGACTCTGAATTCCAGCCCCTCTTCTTACTAACATGCCTCAAGTGTTTTTTGAAAGCAGATAGCGGAGAGTTTGTGATTTTTAAAATCTGTTCTTTTCCGTTGATTTGCTTGCAAGCAACACTGGGGAAGCCGATTCCTCTTCATTTAAATAGAAAGGACTTTTGCTTAGATTTTGAAAAGGACAGTGCGGTCGGCGGAAAAGTGGGCACTCCCCCAAGGAGTTCACATCCTAACCCACAGAACCCTGTTTCCTCACCTGGCTAAGGGGGAGTGAGGTAGATGATGGGGTAAAGTTCCTGATCAGCTGACTTCAAAGGCAAAAGACAATCCTGGATGGTGAGGATGGGTCAAGTGATGTCAAGAGTCCCTTTAAAATGAGAGAAGGGTCTTCCTGGGCTTGGCTGTAGCCGTGATGTTTCTAATGATCCTGGGAGTCTTCCTGATTAATGCCTAGTTCAGCAGAAAGGGTTTCAAGCAGCCAAGAGCTCATTGGGCAAGGGAATGGCAACCCACTCCAGTGTTCTTGCCTGGAGAATCCCATGGACAGAGGAGCCTGGCAGGCTGCAGTCCATGGGGTCACAAAGAGGCTAACTCGACTGAAGTAACTTAGCCCAAACCATCCTGACAGAATTCCCAAGCCCCAAAGGGCAGCAGGAAGGACTTGACCCCAACTTGGTTTCTCTCGGTGAAGAGCCCACCCCTTGAAGCATCACTCTTTGACGGTGGACTCCTGGGTCTCTTCAACTGTTTTGCCTGCATCTCCTCTCTGGGCTTCTTCTGGGGGGTTGGGTTTTGCTTTGTGCTGTCTTGTTCTAGATTGGTTTTGATCATCTTCCTTCTGTCTGAAAGTTGTAGCTGAGTTTGTGACCACCTCAAAGCCTTCAGAGAAGCAGTCAAGGATGAAGCTGATGTGTGTCTCAACATTTGTAGTCTTTGGGGTTTCTCAGTTTCAGAAAGGAAGCGGATGTTGCTTGTGAAGGTTTGTGGTTAGAATCAGCCCTGAGCCGCAGGTTGCTCGCATGTACATCACAGACAAACCCCCGTGTGGTCAGCGGTTCTCGTGGGCATTTAGACCTCTCAAAGACAGCGGCTATAGGATCAGACTCTGAATTCCAGCCCCTCTTCTTACTAACATGCCTCAAGTGTTTTTTGAAAGCAGATAGCGGAGAGTTTGTGATTTTTAAAATCTGTTCTTTTCCGTTGATTTGCTTGCAAGCAACACTGGGGAAGCCGATTCCTCTTCATTTAAATAGAAAGGACTTTTGCTTAGATTTTGAAAAGGACAGTGCGGTCGGCGGAAAAGTGGGCACTCCCCCAAGGAGTTCACATCCTAACCCACAGAACCCTGTTTCCTCACCTGGCTAAGGGGGAGTGAGGTAGATGATGGGGTAAAGTTCCTGATCAGCTGACTTCAAAGGCAAAAGACAATCCTGGATGGTGAGGATGGGTCAAGTGATGTCAAGAGTCCCTTTAAAATGAGAGAAGGGTCTTCCCTGGCGGTCCTTGAGTCTGTGCTCTTAAGAGTCCGTGCAGGGGCTCCCCCTGGTGGTCCAGTGAGTAAGGACACCGCCTTGCAGTGCAAGGGGCACCGGTTCGATCCCTGGCCTGGGAAGATCCCACGTGCCATTGCAGCAGCTGGACTGATGTGTCCAATTACAGAGCCGGAGCTCTGCAGCGCATGTGCCCAGAGCTGGCGCTCTGCGACAACAGAGGCCACTGCGATGGGAGGCCCACACGGGCCAAAGAACAAAGATGGACGAAAATGGATAAATGAAAGACCAATAGAAGTGGCCCACCCGCCACCCCCCCACCAAAAAAAAGAGTCCGTGCAGGGGCTGTGGGTTCGATCCCAGGTCAGGGAACTAAGATCCCACATGCCACAGAGCAACTAAGGCAGAGTCCTCACTCCCAAGTGAAAGATGCCGACACAACCAAATAAATACATTTTTCTTTTTAATCCCATTGTCTTAAAAAAAGAAAAAAGTGAGGGCTTCCCTGGTGGTCCAGTGGGTAAACAGTTTGTCTTGCAGTACAAGGGGCACTGGTTCGACCCCTGACCTGGGAAGATCCTACATGCCATGGAGCAGCTGGACTGGTGTGTCCAACTGCAAGGCAGTGCTCTGGAGCACATGTGCCCAGAGCTGGTGCTCTGCAACAAGAGAGGCCACTTCAATGGGAGGCCCACACAGGCCAAAGAACAAAGATGGACGAAAATGGATAAATGAAAGACCAATAGAAGTGGCCCACCCGCCACCCCCCCACCAAAAAAAAGAGTCCGTGCAGGGGCTGTGGGTTCGATCCCAGGTCAGGGAACTAAGATCCCACATGCCACAGAGCAACTAAGGCAGAGTCCTCACTCCCAAGTGAAAGATGCCGACACAACCAAATAAATACATTTTTCTTTTTAATCCCATTGTCTTAAAAAAAGAAAAAAGTGAGGGCTTCCCTGGTGGTCCAGTGGGTAAACAGTTTGTCTTGCAGTACAAGGGGCACTGGTTCGACCCCTGACCTGGGAAGATCCTACATGCCATGGAGCAGCTGGACTGGTGTGTCCAACTGCAAGGCAGTGCTCTGGAGCACATGTGCCCAGAGCTGGTGCTCTGCAACAAGAGAGGCCACTTCAATGGGAGGCCCACACAGGCCAAAGAATAAAAAGGATGGATGAAAATAAATATAAATAGAAAAGAGGCATGATGGGGAAATGAAAAAAATTCTTTTAATTAAAAAAAAATAAGTGAGTCTTCAGGTACTGCCCACAGAGTAAAAAAACAGCAGGACAGATAGGGAGATAGGTTCCTCCCCTCCCTGGCCAGGTCACCCCACACTTGTCCCTTGGCCATGGTCCATCTGCTGTGGTAACAGAAGGCACACTCGCTGTCTATGAAGTGTTGGGGCACCTTCCATTCCTCCTTCCCCACACCCCACCGTGGGCACAGATGGCATTTGGGACAGAAGCCATCTCTGTCCTACGCATCATAGGATGTGGAGCCTCCACAGTTCTCTCAAGCATTAGATCTTTTAATATTAAGATATTTTTGACCTCAATTGGACCTTCCCTGGTGGTCCAGTGGGTAAAGAGTCTGCCTTGCAGTGCAGGGGGCACCGGCTCAATCCCTGGCCCAGGAGGATCCCACGTGCCGCAGAACAGCTGGACTGGTGTGCCCAATTATGAGCCGGCGCTCTGGAGCGCATGCGCCCAAAGTCAGTGCTCTGCAACGAGAGAGGCCACTGCAATGGGAGGCCCATGCAAGCCAAAGAATAAAGATGGATGAAAATAAATAAGTAAATAAATTAAAAAAAACAGGGCTTCCCTAGTGGTCCAGTGGGTAAAGACACCGCCTTGCAGTGCAAGGGGCGCCTGTTTGATCCCTGGCCTAGGAGGATCACATGTGCTGCGGAGTGGCTGGACCGATGTGTCCAACCACCAAGCCAGAGCTCTGGAGTGCATGCACCCAGAGCCGGTGCTCTGCAACGAGAGATGCCACTGTGATGGGAGGCCCACACAGGCCAAAGAACAAAGATAAACAAATGAAAGATCAACAGAAGAGTGGCCAAAAAAAAAAAAAAAAGTTAAAAAAAAAGAGGCCAAAATTTAAATATAAATAAATAAATAAAAATGAAATTAAAACAAAAAAGATATTTTTACCTCGATTACTGAGCTCTGCAGGATCCCCTCTCCATCTTGTGCCTGAGCTGAGCACCAGCCCTGTTTCTACCATGGAAGACACTCAGACCTCAAAGACTGTCCCAGCCTGAAAGGAGGAAAGGGCACCTTTTATGTCTAAAATTTTGAACTTGCATGTGGTCAACTGCCCTGGCGATATTTATGCCAATAACCCATTTCCTAAGTGCAACAGATACAAGTTGTTTCTGTCTGGTTCCTTGACATTCTACCCCCCAGCCCAGACACACACACAGAAAGGAAGTAAATGAAACCTATGACTCAGTTACAGTGTTTATTTTTATTCTTAAAGAGCCACCTGAGAGTTTAGGATGATGTTCCCACAGGAACTGGAGTGAAGGTCGTGGTCTCAGGCATCCCGGTTCTTCCGTGGTTCTTCCCCAAGATATCCCCAGTGTGACAGGGAGATGACAAGGTCAGATCTGAGTCCACCTGCTGCTGATGGGGCGTCTCTAGCTCCCCGCCGGGGCCTGGCCACATGAAGGCCCTCCATAAACACCCACTGGCCAGGACTGTGTACCGGTCATGCTCCCAGCCAGGGGCTAGCTCGTCCCGTCCGACGAGGGAGTCAGGCTACCAGCTGGAGAAACCAAGGCTCAGAGAGGAGACTGGAGGTCCACCAGGTCCCCCGGTGGACTCCTCAGACAGACATGCCCACGGGCCATCCTGTGTCGGGCCTGGCCCACACCAGAGGGAGCTGACACTGTCCCGCAAATTCCTGGTTTGGATTCCCAAAGGAGGCATCTGACGGCCCAGCTCACCTCTGTTGGCAGAAGGACACACTGTACCAGCCAGCCCCTGGATCAGGTGCTCACCTGTGGTCCAATCCACTGTGGCCAGAAGAGGCCATACTGCCATCTAGAGGGAGCTGCAGGGCAGCGATAAGCATTCCTTGGACAATTTGTTGTTGTTCAGTCGCTCAGTCAAATCCAACTCTATGAGATCCCATGGACTGCAGCATGCCAGGCTTCCCTGGCCCTCACCATCTCCCCGGGGCTTGCTCAAACTCATGTCCAATGAGTCAGTGATGCCATCCAACCACCTCATCTTCTGTCGTTTTCCCCTTCTCCCTGATTACTGAGCTCTGCAGGATCCCCTCTCCATCTTGTGCCTGAGCTGAGCACCAGCCCTGTTTCTACCATGGAAGACACTCAGACCTCAAAGACTGTCCCAGCCTGAAAGGAGGAAAGGGCACCTTTTATGTCTAAAATTTTGAACTTGCATGTGGTCAACTGCCCTGGCGATATTTATGCCAATAACCCATTTCCTAAGTGCAACAGATACAAGTTGTTTCTGTCTGGTTCCTTGACATTCTACCCCCCAGCCCAGACACACACACAGAAAGGAAGTAAATGAAACCTATGACTCAGTTACAGTGTTTATTTTTATTCTTAAAGAGCCACCTGAGAGTTTAGGATGATGTTCCCACAGGAACTGGAGTGAAGGTCGTGGTCTCAGGCATCCCGGTTCTTCCGTGGTTCTTCCCCAAGATATCCCCAGTGTGACAGGGAGATGACAAGGTCAGATCTGAGTCCACCTGCTGCTGATGGGGCGTCTCTAGCTCCCCGCCGGGGCCTGGCCACATGAAGGCCCTCCATAAACACCCACTGGCCAGGACTGTGTACCGGTCATGCTCCCAGCCAGGGGCTAGCTCGTCCCGTCCGACGAGGGAGTCAGGCTACCAGCTGGAGAAACCAAGGCTCAGAGAGGAGACTGGAGGTCCACCAGGTCCCCCGGTGGACTCCTCAGACAGACATGCCCACGGGCCATCCTGTGTCGGGCCTGGCCCACACCAGAGGGAGCTGACACTGTCCCGCAAATTCCTGGTTTGGATTCCCAAAGGAGGCATCTGACGGCCCAGCTCACCTCTGTTGGCAGAAGGACACACTGTACCAGCCAGCCCCTGGATCAGGTGCTCACCTGTGGTCCAATCCACTGTGGCCAGAAGAGGCCATACTGCCATCTAGAGGGAGCTGCAGGGCAGCGATAAGCATTCCTTGGACAATTTGTTGTTGTTCAGTCGCTCAGTCAAATCCAACTCTATGAGATCCCATGGACTGCAGCATGCCAGGCTTCCCTGGCCCTCACCATCTCCCGGAGCTTGCTCAAACTCATGTCCAATGAGTCAGTGATGCCATCCAACCACCTCATCTTCTGTCGTCCCCTTCTCCCCTGCCCTCAATCTTTCCCAGCATCAAGGTCTTTTCCAATGATTAGTCTCTTTGTATCAGGTGGCCAGAGTATTGGAGCTTCAGCTTCAGCATTATTCTGGGTTGAGGACTGACTTGAGAATGGACTGGTTTGATCTCCTTGCAGTCCAAGGGACTCTGAAGAGTCCTCTCCAGCACCACAATTTGAAGGGATCAATTCTTCAGCACTCAGCCGCCTTTGAGGTCCAACTCACATTTGTACATGACTATTGGAAAAAGCACAGCTTTGACCGGACAGACTGCTGTCAATACTGCCACCTTGTGTATGCTGTAAGCATAACTGCCAGATTTGGTTGGTTGCAGCTCCAGCCTGGTGCCCTGCCCCTCCGGTGGCTTTCACACCTGCCCCAGAGGTTATCTGGGGAGCGGCTGTCCCCTCCCAGAGGATCCACGGGACACCTCCAAGCCCACCAGGCGGGCACTTTCAGCCCAAAGCCTCCGGGCTACCTCCTGATCCTCAGCTTCGGGGGCCGGCGCCTTCTCTTTGAGTCCATCAAAGTACTTTCCAGAGATGCCCTCCAACTCCTCTGCCACAGCCAGGTAGATGCTGGGCTGGGCCGCCAGCTGGGGACTCTTGACCAGCAGCCAGAAGATGGGTCCTGCAGTCAGTCCACAAAGAGTTCAGGCCACACATTCAGAGAGGAAGGTTCAGAAAACCTGCCTCACCCCAGACTGCTCAAGGCCCACCAAGGCCAGAAGGACCCTTGGAGTCCCACAGAGCTCACCTCTAGGCCTTTTCCCTCTGGCTACCTGCACCAGGAGCTCCCTTCCCTGCCTCCTCCAGGAAGCCCCCCTGGCTTTCCCTCTCCTCTATGTCAGCTCAAAGTCCACACCCCACCCAATTTTTCTTTTTATTTTTTATTTTTGGAGGGGGGCGGGTTGGGGAGGGAGGGGGCTGGGCAGGCCACTTCTATTGGTCTTTCATTTATCTATTTTCATCCATCTTTGCTCTTTGGCCTGTGTGGGCCTCCCATCGCAGTGGCCTCTATTGTCGCAGAGCACCGGCTCTGGGCGCATGCGCTCCAGAGCTCCAGCTTGGTAACTGGACACACTGGTCCAGCCACTCCACGGCACGTGGGATCTTCCTGGGCCAGGGATCAAACCAGTGCCCCTTGCACTGCAAGGCGGACTCTTTAGCCACTGGACCACTGGATTGGGAACCCCCCAGTCTTTCTTTAATATAACTTTGGTTATATTATCTCCAGTGCCAGCCTCAGCTTAAGATCCCTGACACCTAGTTCCCACCGACTACTTTCCCAGGATTATGGACACTGGTTATGAAGTTCTCACTATTTTGAGCAAGCTCCAGGAGACGATGAAGGACAGGCAAGCCTGGCGTGCTGCAGTCCATGGGGTCGCAAAGAATTGGACACGACTGAGCAACTGAACAAAAACAAGGCTGTGGCCTGTTTTCCGGGGATGTGCTGAGGCTGGCAGGCCGGGCAGACATGTGACAGTGACTGGGTGCCAGCAGACATACAGGGGCGGGGCAAGAAAGCCGCTGAGACAGACTCTGAGTATGTTAATTTTATGTAGAAGGGACTTCCCTGGTGGCCCAGTGGTGAAGACTCGGCACTCCCAATGCAGGGGCTGCAGGTTCAATTCCTGGCAGGGGAACTAAGATCGCAGGTGCAGTGCAGTCAAGAGGTAAAAAGAACCATTTATGTGTGAACTTGGCAGCACTAAGGGCTCCCCAGAGAGCAGAGACAACGTTACTTCCAAGGTGACTGTTAGGATGTGTGACTGGAAGATTGGCATTTGAATCGACAGACTGTAGAATCCACCTTCCCCGGTGTGGGCAGGTGCCATGAAATTAGCTGGGGGTGAGATGAGAACAAGGGGTGGAGGGTGGGATGACCCCACTGTCTCCTTAAGCCTGGACATCCCTCTGCTCCTGATTTTCCCACGTAGACTGGGACTTAGACCAGCAGGTCCCTGGTCCTTGGGCCTTTGGGTTTGGGATGGAATTGCACCACCAGCGTTCCCGGGCCTCCAGCATGCAGGCCAGGTCCTTGGCCATCTCGGCCCTCACAGATGCATGATCCAGTCAGTCCCTCCTAGTTGGCCTCTCTAAAATACCTGTGTGCATCCTGTTGGTCTAGTTCTCCTGAAAAATCCTAATACACTGAGGAAGGGCCCTGGCCCCCAAGCTGGAAAAACAGGGGTTCAGCAAAGGGACCCCAGGCTGGGAGGGGACTTACCGAGCATGAAGCTAGAGAAGGTGGAGCTGTGCATACCCGTATGTCTGCCCAGCTCTGTCCTGGCCACTCCAGGGTGCAAGGCATTGACAGTCACGCCTGTGCCTGGGAGAAAAGTAAAGAAAGGCTAGGTTCACCGCTTACCAGGAAGGCTAACACTGCCCGCCCTGGGCACTGGGCTTCCTGAGTCCACGTCACCCTCTCGTTCTGAAACCGTCCCTTCAATGGTTTCATCTTGGCGGCTGCTGTCTCACACTGCCCAGGGCAGAGCCTCTGAACCTGAGCATGTAAACATCATCTGAAGGGCTTGAGAAGCCCAGGCCACTGGGCTCCACTCCTGGAGTCTGAAGCGATGGGTCAGGATGGGGTCTGAGATGCTGGACTTAGGACAAGAGCCCAGCTGAGCTGATGCTGCGAGACCACAGACTCTCTCTGAGAAGCAAGGGCCAAGGGCAGGCTCTTCACCTCCGGGACTACAGACACTGAGGTCGTATCGTTCTTTATCCTGTGTACTGTAGGATGTTGAACAACACCCTTGGTCTCTGCCCACCAGATGCCAGAAATATAACCCAACCCACACCTGCTCCCCAGACTCACACCCAAGAATGTCTCCAGATATTGCTAAAGGTCCACTGGCCTCAAGCACCAAAGGTTCAGATGCCTGTACCAGATGAGCAGAGAAGAATGTGGTGATTGATTAGTGATGTCTGCTTCAGGCACCAGTGGAGAGCAGGTGATTAAGTGTGGCATACGTGGGCCTGCTCTGTCCTGGAGCCAGGGCTTGACCTCCCATCCACCCAGGGTCACAGCAGGGCTGTTCCAGGCTCAGAGCCAAAGGAGCGGGAAGACCAGTGAGGCTGGCCACATGCACCTTGTAACCGACGGCTCAGCTCCTTGGTGAAGAGGACCACTGCCAACTTGCTCTGGCAGTAGGCTGCCTTGGTGTCGTACTTCCTCTTTTCCCAATTCAAGTCCTCGAAGTCTATGTGTCCAGCGACGTGGGCCAAAGATGAGAGGTTGATGATGCGCGAAGGGGCCGAGGCTTTCAGCTTGTCCAGCAACAGATTTGTCAAAAGAAAGTGCCCTGCAAGAAGGGAAAGAGAGAGATAACTTTTACTAACTTCTTGTCCCATGTGCTGAACCGTACTGAGAGCATCCCCTTATTTTATCCCCCATAACCCATGTTTCTCAACAGGGTCCCTCTATGCCCCTCAAGGGGCCTTTGGCCAATCTGGAGACAATCTGGATCATCACAGCTGCGGACAGTAGAGGGCGTGCTACCTCTCGTTCTGAAACCGTCCCTTCAATGGTTTCATCTTGGCGGCTGCTGTCTCACACTGCCCAGGGCAGAGCCTCTGAACCTGAGCATGTAAACATCATCTGAAGGGCTTGAGAAGCCCAGGCCACTGGGCTCCACTCCTGGAGTCTGAAGCGATGGGTCAGGATGGGGTCTGAGATGCTGGACTTAGGACAAGAGCCCAGCTGAGCTGATGCTGCGAGACCACAGACTCTCTCTGAGAAGCAAGGGCCAAGGGCAGGCTCTTCACCTCCGGGACTACAGACACTGAGGTCGTATCGTTCTTTATCCTGTGTACTGTAGGATGTTGAACAACACCCTTGGTCTCTGCCCACCAGATGCCAGAAATATAACCCAACCCACACCTGCTCCCCAGACTCACACCCAAGAATGTCTCCAGATATTGCTAAAGGTCCACTGGCCTCAAGCACCAAAGGTTCAGATGCCTGTACCAGATGAGCAGAGAAGAATGTGGTGATTGATTAGTGATGTCTGCTTCAGGCACCAGTGGAGAGCAGGTGATTAAGTGTGGCATACGTGGGCCTGCTCTGTCCTGGAGCCAGGGCTTGACCTCCCATCCACCCAGGGTCACAGCAGGGCTGTTCCAGGCTCAGAGCCAAAGGAGCGGGAAGACCAGTGAGGCTGGCCACATGCACCTTGTAACCGACGGCTCAGCTCCTTGGTGAAGAGGACCACTGCCAACTTGCTCTGGCAGTAGGCTGCCTTGGTGTCGTACTTCCTCTTTTCCCAATTCAAGTCCTCGAAGTCTATGTGTCCAGCGACGTGGGCCAAAGATGAGAGGTTGATGATGCGCGAAGGGGCCGAGGCTTTCAGCTTGTCCAGCAACAGATTTGTCAAAAGAAAGTGCCCTGCAAGAAGGGAAAGAGAGAGATAACTTTTACTAACTTCTTGTCCCATGTGCTGAACCGTACTGAGAGCATCCCCTTATTTTATCCCCCATAACCCATGTTTCTCAACAGGGTCCCTCTATGCCCCTCAAGGGGCCTTTGGCCAATCTGGAGACAATCTGGATCATCACAGCTGCGGACAGTAGAGGGCGTGCTACCGCCACCTAGTGGGTGGAGGCCAGGGATGCCACTAGAAGTCCTACAATGCAGGAGTCCCCTGTGGTTTAGGGATTAAAGTTAGAACTAGAGGTAGGAGCCTAGTGGTTAGCATTCTGGGCTTTCACTGCTGTGGCCCAGGTGCAATCCCTGGTCAGTCAACTGAGATACTACAAGTCACATGGTGCAGCGAAAAAAAAAAAAAAAATTCTAGGATGCACAAGGTGGTCCCCACAACAAACGACCACAAAGCCCTGTGATAACCCTCTATGAGGTCAGTTGGCAAAACAGGGATCAGATGGCCTTCTGTCTCCCACAATCCTGTCTGTTTCTTTTCAGTGGTAGAATTCGGGGTTATGCATGAGACTGCCAGGGAAAGACTACATTTCCCAGACTCCCTTGCAGCTCCATCAGGTCATAGGATGACTGAGTCCCAGCCAGTAGAAAGTAAAAGGTAGTCATGTGTATTAACGGTGAATTGTGTCACCTCCCAACCTCCCTAAAAAATAAATGTCCTCCCCTCCAGTACCTCAGAGTGTGACCTTATGTGAAGAGAGGGTCTGGAGAGAGGGGATGAAGTTCAAATGAGGTCTTAGAGCGGCCCTTCATCCTTCCTGATGGACTACAGATGCACTCAGAGTGACAGCAGATCAACTGTCACAGGCAGTAAAGGACAGACAGACTCGAGGACAGACAGACAAAGGGGCAAGAGGGCAAGAGGCTGAGGGAAGGTGTAAAGGACTGAGGGCCCAGTCATGGACAGTGACTCCACACACAGCTGCCTTGGAGAGCAGAGGAAGACATCTCCTGCAGCCTGTGTCTAGCCTCTGGGGGCCCCCACCTACACCCCAGGCCAGTACCACAGCCCACAGCCTCACCCAGGTAGTTAACGCCGAGCTGCATCTCAAAGCCGTCCTCGGTGGTCCAATGGGGGCACCGCATCACAGCCGCATTGTTGATCAGAATGTGCACGTGCTCCTCCTCTGGAAGACAGGAGTGAGGATACATGGGACTCAGCCTCCTGCTCTGTCAAAGGGGTAACAACCTACCAGATGGAACAGCTTCGTTATTAGCCACGCAACAAGTACTTTACTTTCTGTGACCCACGTGTCCATAGACAGAGGAATGGGTAAACAAAATGTAGCCCACTGGAGTATGACTCAGCCATAAAGAAGAACGAAATAAGGTCATTTGCAGCAACAGGGATGGACTTAGAGATGACTACACTAAGTGAAGTAAGCCAGACACAGAAAGACAAATATTATATGATATCACTTTTATGTGGAGTCAAAAAAAAAAGGACACTAATGACCTCATTTACAAAACAGAAATAGACTCACAAACAGAAAATTTATCAGTAACAAGGCAGGGAGGAAGGGATTAACTAGGAATCTCAGATTAACATACACACACTACTATATATAAAATATATCACCAACAAGGAATGATACTCAATACCTTGTAATAACCTATAATAGAAAAAAATCTTAAAAAAAAAAAGCGTATGTGTGAGCATTCCTGTGTGTATATAACTGAATCACTTTACTATACACCTGAAACAAAACACTGTAAGTTGGGCTTCCCTGGTGGTCCAGTGGGGTGCTGGTTCAATCCCTGGCCTGGGAAGATCCCACGTGCCACAGAGTGGCTGGACCTATGTGTCCAACTATCAAGCCGGAGCTCTGGAGCACATGCGCCCAAAGTCGGTGCTCTGTGACGAGAGAGGCCGCTGTGATGGGAGGCCCACACAGGCCAAAAGAACAAAGATGGAAATAAATGAAAGACCAATAGAAGTGGCCAAAAAAAAAGAAAAAAAAAAAAAAAATATATATATATAAACGTTGTAAGTTAACTATATTTCAATAAAAATTAAAAAGAAACACACACACATGGGAATTCCCTGGTAGTCCAGTGGTGAGGACTCCACATTTCCACGACAGGGAACATGGGTTCAATCCCTGGTCAGGGAACTAAGATCCTGCAAGTCTCACGGTGGTGGGGGAGAAAAACAAACACACAAGGAGCCACAAGAATAAATGGAAAACGTTTTGCCTCCAACTCTCTCTAAAAGAGAACAGGGGACAGAAAGCAAGGGGCTGTGTCAGGAGTGTAACAGGCTCCGATGTCCACAAAAAACTCCGAGGGGAGGTGTATCCCCCTTATGCTTCACAAACACATGAACGGTCCGCAAGAGGACGCACAGAGGGAGCAGTGACCCATCTGAGGACTGCGTCCAGGGAGCTCGTGGCAGGTGCAACGGGAAGATGTTTCCCTGTATCCCCGTTGGCATTTTCTGAATGTTGAGCCCTGAAAATGGCTTTTCTGTTCAAAAAATAACTATGTAAGCGGTTCCAAGACCACACAGTGAGACGCAGGAAGAGTGAGTCAGCCGTGGAGGAGACAGAACTGCAGGGAAATGCCAGCCTGCTGCCTGGATTGGCAGAAACACCCAGCAGACTGCCGGCATTCGGGGTCCTCTGTGCAGTGCCTGTGGGTCCTCTGTGCGATGCCTGCGGGTCCTCCCTGAGTCACCTGTCCTCACGGCCCTGTCCCCCACTAGCCAGGGCACTCCGGAGGCAGAGACTGACCCTGACTCACATCTGTGTCCCTGGTGTCTCCCCAGCGCCAGAGAGCCTGAGGAAATGGCGGATGAGTCAGTGTTTCTGCCCCTTCTCCACCTGGCTAACTACCTCTTCCTCCACCTCCCTACACGTCAAAGCCCCTCCTGGCCTCTGCTTCTCACAGGAGCCAAGCTCAGACAGAAGGACTTAGTTTTCCTGGAGAGCAGGACTTGGTGAACTTCTGTAAAGGGCCAGGCAGCAAATATTGTCAGTTTTGCAGGCGATTTGGTCTGTCTCCAAGGAACTCTGCCCTTACAGGACTAAAGCAGCCAGAGATAACATGTAAACCAATGGGCCTGGCTGTGTGTCAACAAAACTTTATGGAGATGTTCTCACTGTTGTTCAGTCGACCCCACAGACTGTAGTCTGCCAGGCTCCTCTGTCCGTGGGATTTCACAGACAATACTGAAGTGGGTTGCCATGCCCTGCTCCAGGAGATCTTCCCAACCCAGGGATCAAACTCCTTTCTCCTGCATTGGCAGGCCACAAGAATAAATGGAAAACGTTTTGCCTCCAACTCTCTCTAAAAGAGAACAGGGGACAGAAAGCAAGGGGCTGTGTCAGGAGTGTAACAGGCTCCGATGTCCACAAAAAACTCCGAGGGGAGGTGTATCCCCCTTATGCTTCACAAACACATGAACGGTCCGCAAGAGGACGCACAGAGGGAGCAGTGACCCATCTGAGGACTGCGTCCAGGGAGCTCGTGGCAGGTGCAACGGGAAGATGTTTCCCTGTATCCCCGTTGGCATTTTCTGAATGTTGAGCCCTGAAAATGGCTTTTCTGTTCAAAAAATAACTATGTAAGCGGTTCCAAGACCACACAGTGAGACGCAGGAAGAGTGAGTCAGCCGTGGAGGAGACAGAACTGCAGGGAAATGCCAGCCTGCTGCCTGGATTGGCAGAAACACCCAGCAGACTGCCGGCATTCGGGGTCCTCTGTGCAGTGCCTGTGGGTCCTCTGTGCGATGCCTGCGGGTCCTCCCTGAGTCACCTGTCCTCACGGCCCTGTCCCCCACTAGCCAGGGCACTCCGGAGGCAGAGACTGACCCTGACTCACATCTGTGTCCCTGGTGTCTCCCCAGCGCCAGAGAGCCTGAGGAAATGGCGGATGAGTCAGTGTTTCTGCCCCTTCTCCACCTGGCTAACTACCTCTTCCTCCACCTCCCTACACGTCAAAGCCCCTCCTGGCCTCTGCTTCTCACAGGAGCCAAGCTCAGACAGAAGGACTTAGTTTTCCTGGAGAGCAGGACTTGGTGAACTTCTGTAAAGGGCCAGGCAGCAAATATTGTCAGTTTTGCAGGCGATTTGGTCTGTCTCCAAGGAACTCTGCCCTTACAGGACTAAAGCAGCCAGAGATAACATGTAAACCAATGGGCCTGGCTGTGTGTCAACAAAACTTTATGGAGATGTTCTCACTGTTGTTCAGTCGACCCCACAGACTGTAGTCTGCCAGGCTCCTCTGTCCGTGGGATTTCACAGACAATACTGAAGTGGGTTGCCATGCCCTGCTCCAGGAGATCTTCCCAACCCAGGGATCAAACTCCTTTCTCCTGCATTGGCAGGCAGGTTTTTTTTTTTTTTTAACCACTGAGCCACCAGGGAAGGCCCTTCTCTATTTATGTATACATATAGCTGATTCACGTTCTTCTACAGCAGAAACTAATATAACATTGCAAATAAGTATACTCCAATTAAAAAAAAAACCTTTAGTGAAACTAAAATCTGAATTCCAGGAATTCCCCGGTAGTCCAGTGGTTAGAACTCTGTGCTTTCACCGTCAAGGACACAAGTTCGGTCCTTGGTCCAGAAACTAAGATCCTGCTAAGCCATGCAATGCAGCCAAAAATAAAAATAAAAAATAAAATACAATCTGAATTCCATATAACAGTCACACATCATGAAATGTTATTCTATTCATTTTCTATCCCATGTTTAAAAGTGAAAAATATGCCAATCTGAAAATGTCAGAAAAGAAAAAGTAAAATATTCACACAAAGGCTGAACAAAAACAGGCAACGACTACCACCCGGCACTAGCACCTGCCTTGGGAGATTTGTTCCTCACAGCCTGGCCGCCCACGTCCTCCCGGGTGAGGCCAGCACCCTCTCCTACCTTCAGTGATCTTCGCAGCGAACTCCCGGACGGACTTGAGGGAGGCCAGGTCCAGGTACCGGGCGCGACGCGTGATTAAGGGTCTCCTCGAATCTCCTGGCCGCTCCTTCACACTTCTCCGTATCACGACAGGCCAGAATGACGTTGGCTCCTGAAAGGGCCAGATGAGAAAACAATTTACCGCTAACTACCTCTTCCTCCACCTCCCTACACGTCAAAGCCCCTCCTGGCCTCTGCTTCTCACAGGAGCCAAGCTCAGACAGAAGGACTTAGTTTTCCTGGAGAGCAGGACTTGGTGAACTTCTGTAAAGGGCCAGGCAGCAAATATTGTCAGTTTTGCAGGCGATTTGGTCTGTCTCCAAGGAACTCTGCCCTTACAGGACTAAAGCAGCCAGAGATAACATGTAAACCAATGGGCCTGGCTGTGTGTCAACAAAACTTTATGGAGATGTTCTCACTGTTGTTCAGTCGACCCCACAGACTGTAGTCTGCCAGGCTCCTCTGTCCGTGGGATTTCACAGACAATACTGAAGTGGGTTGCCATGCCCTGCTCCAGGAGATCTTCCCAACCCAGGGATCAAACTCCTTTCTCCTGCATTGGCAGGCAGGTTTTTTTTTTTTTTTAACCACTGAGCCACCAGGGAAGGCCCTTCTCTATTTATGTATACATATAGCTGATTCACGTTCTTCTACAGCAGAAACTAATATAACATTGCAAATAAGTATACTCCAATTAAAAAAAAAACCTTTAGTGAAACTAAAATCTGAATTCCAGGAATTCCCCGGTAGTCCAGTGGTTAGAACTCTGTGCTTTCACCGTCAAGGACACAAGTTCGGTCCTTGGTCCAGAAACTAAGATCCTGCTAAGCCATGCAATGCAGCCAAAAATAAAAATAAAAAATAAAATACAATCTGAATTCCATATAACAGTCACACATCATGAAATGTTATTCTATTCATTTTCTATCCCATGTTTAAAAGTGAAAAATATGCCAATCTGAAAATGTCAGAAAAGAAAAAGTAAAATATTCACACAAAGGCTGAACAAAAACAGGCAACGACTACCACCCGGCACTAGCACCTGCCTTGGGAGATTTGTTCCTCACAGCCTGGCCGCCCACGTCCTCCCGGGTGAGGCCAGCACCCTCTCCTACCTTCAGTGATCTTCGCAGCGAACTCCCGGACGGACTTGAGGGAGGCCAGGTCCAGGTACCGGGCGCGGACGCGGTGATTAAGGGTCTCCCCTCGAATCTCCCTGGCCGCTCCTTCACACTTCTCCGTATCACGACAGGCCAGAATGACGTTGGCTCCTGAAAGGGCCAGATGAGAAAACAATTTTAATAAAAATAAAAAAGATCCACTCCTAAGCTCAAGAATACTGGAGTGGGTAGCCTATCCCTTCTACAGGGGATTTTTCCAACCTGGGAATCAAACCAAAGTCTCCTACATCGCAGGCAGATTCTTCACTGGCTGAGCTACAAGGGAAGCCTAAGTGTGCATACCCAAGATAAATGAAAACCTAAGTCCATACAACATCAGGTACTCAAATGTACACAGTAGCACTATTCACAACAGCCAGAGCAAGAAACAACCCAAACATCCATCAAGGGATGAATGAATATTGAGGGGGAGGGGCTAACTAGGAGTTTGGGACTAACATGCACACACTACTACAGATAAAACAGAGAACCAACAAGGACCTGTGATAGAGCACCCGAAGCTCTGCTCAATACTCTGTAATAACCTCAACGGGAAAAGAATTTGAAAAAGAAAAGATCCACGTATATCTAAGACTAAATCTCTTTGCTGGACCACTGAAACTAACACAACACTGTAGATCAACTACACTCCAATATTAAAAAAAAAAAAACAATTTAAGGGATAAATGAATAAGAGAAATGTGGTCTATCCATCAGTGGACTATTACTCAACCATGAAAAGGAAGGAAATTCCAACACAACTACATCATGGGTGACCCTCACAAACGTGATGCTCAATGAAAGAAACCAGGCATGAAAGGACACAGAGTGGGGACTTCCCTGGTAGTCTAGTGGCTAAGACTCTGCACTCCCAACGCAGGGGCCCCAGGTTCACTCCCTGGTCAGGGAATTAGATCCCACATGCTGCAACTAAGACTGGCACAGCCAAATAAATAAAATACATTAGGAAAAAAAGAGAGACACAGAGTATACAATTCCATTAATCTGAAACATCCAGAAGAGGCAAATCCACAGAAGGAAGATTAGTGGTTTCCTAGCACTGAGGGGCTGAGGGATGGGATTAGAGGTTGATGGCTTACAGGACCCAGGTTTTATTTTGGGGGTGATGAAAATTGTTCTAAAATGGAGAGCAGTAATGGCTGCACAGTTCTGTGAATATATTAACATCTCCCAAATGTATACTTTAAGATTTATTTATTTATTTATTTTGGGCGGGGGTCGGGTTGGGGAGGGAGGGGAGCAAGCGGGCCACGTCTATTGGTCTTTCATTTGTCTGTTTTCATCCGTCTTTGTTCTTTGGCTCCTGTGGGCCTCCCATCGCGGTGGCGTCTGTTGTTGCAGAGCGCTGGCTCTGGGCGCATGCGCTCCAGAGCTCGGGCTCGCTGATTGGACACATCAGTCCAGCCGCTCCGCGGCACGTGGGATCTTCCCAGGCCAGGGATCAAACCGGCGCCCCTTGCACTGCAAGGCGGTTTCCTTACCCACTGGACCACCAGGGGAAGCCCAAGTGTATACTTTAAATGTGTGAATTAAATCTTAACATAGCCATGTAAAAAATTTTTTCTTTTCAAATCTAGCAACTCTTGGGGGGCCCTGCTCAATACTCTGTAATAACCTCAACGGGAAAAGAATTTGAAAAAGAAAAGATCCACGTATATCTAAGACTAAATCTCTTTGCTGGACCACTGAAACTAACACAACACTGTAGATCAACTACACTCCAATATTAAAAAAAAAAAAACAATTTAAGGGATAAATGAATAAGAGAAATGTGGTCTATCCATCAGTGGACTATTACTCAACCATGAAAAGGAAGGAAATTCCAACACAACTACATCATGGGTGACCCTCACAAACGTGATGCTCAATGAAAGAAACCAGGCATGAAAGGACACAGAGTGGGGACTTCCCTGGTAGTCTAGTGGCTAAGACTCTGCACTCCCAACGCAGGGGCCCCAGGTTCACTCCCTGGTCAGGGAATTAGATCCCACATGCTGCAACTAAGACTGGCACAGCCAAATAAATAAAATACATTAGGAAAAAAAGAGAGACACAGAGTATACAATTCCATTAATCTGAAACATCCAGAAGAGGCAAATCCACAGAAGGAAGATTAGTGGTTTCCTAGCACTGAGGGGCTGAGGGATGGGATTAGAGGTTGATGGCTTACAGGACCCAGGTTTTATTTTGGGGGTGATGAAAATTGTTCTAAAATGGAGAG
This sequence comes from Tragulus kanchil, assembly GCA_022376925.1. Taxonomy (NCBI): domain Eukaryota; kingdom Metazoa; phylum Chordata; class Mammalia; order Artiodactyla; family Tragulidae; genus Tragulus; species Tragulus kanchil. Next base: position 133,060,517 of record JAIOJX010000031.1, read on the forward strand.
CAGTAATGGCTGCACAGTTCTGTGAATATATTAACATCTCCCAAATGTATACTTTAAGATTTATTTATTTATTTATTTTGGGCGGGGGTCGGGTTGGGGAGGGAGGGGAGCAAGCGGGCCACGTCTATTGGTCTTTCATTTGTCTGTTTTCATCCGTCTTTGTTCTTTGGCTCCTGTGGGCCTCCCATCGCGGTGGCGTCTGTTGTTGCAGAGCGCTGGCTCTGGGCGCATGCGCTCCAGAGCTCGGGCTCGCTGATTGGACACATCAGTCCAGCCGCTCCGCAGCACGTGGGATCTTCCCAGGCCAGGGATCAAACCGGCGCCCCTTGCACTGCAAGGCGGTTTCCTTACCCACTGGACCACCAGGGGAAGCCCAAGTGTATACTTTAAATGTGTGAATTAAATCTTAACATAGCCATGTAAAAAAAATTTTTTTCTTTTCAAATTAGAAAAGTGAAAAAGAAAAAGAAAAAAAGATAAAGAAAACAAATTAGAAAAGTGAGAAGAAACAGGGACTGAGGGGAGGATGGGCAGAAACAATGCTGGCCATGTGGGTCTATAGGGTCACACAGTGGGACCAGAAAACAAACAAAAATAAATTAAAAATAGAGAGAGAGATCCATGTGCTGAGGAGAACACATCTCCAGAAGCCCTGTCTGACCAAGAGAAAAACATCAAACAGACCCAAATTGAAGGGTGTTCTTCTACAAAAGGCCTGATCAGTAACTCTGAAAGAGCCTGAAAGCAAGTCTTGACCCCCAACCTCTGACCCAGGCTCCCACCCAGCCACTGGGCTCAGTCCAACCACAGAAGGACAGGGAGAGGCTGATGCAAAGAGAGAAAACAAACATCACTGAGCCTCCATGGGCTCCTCTGAGCCCCTGAAGGCACCGTTCTCTCCTCCAGGAACAGGAGGCTCTGGGGCTCAAGCCGGCATGCGTTTGCTTTCGCTACTTGCAACCAAAAGAATTAGATGCCTTGACACCAGCGAAACCCAGACAGGCATCCACCACCAACTCTCCAGCCCTGGGCCACGAAGCAGGCGCGCACCAGGCCTTCACCTCTTTTGGCCAGCTCCAAGGCGGTCTGCTTCCCAATGCCCGTGTTGGCGCCCGTCACAATGACAGTCTTCCCGGGAATGGTGGCCTTGCTGGGACAAGCCCCACCGGCAACAAAGTCCCTGGAGGTAAGAAATGCCAAATTAAGCTCCTTCTGTCTGTCCACTCTGACCGCAGGTGCCCCCGACTGCTAGGCTCTCAGGCAGGGGACCGCTCTGAGCTCATGGTCCCCCAGGAGAAAGATGGGAAATGACATCCCATTACCCCGAGAGACCCTGGTAGAGGGAGCCTCCTCAGCATGACAATCACTATTTTGTAAAGAACTCCGGTGTTGGTTTCCTACGGCTGCTGTATCACCAGGAGCTCAGTGGGTTAAAACGGCACAGACTGCGGGTCAGAGTCTGAGACAGGTCTCATGGGATAAAATGGAGGTGTCAGCAGCTCTGTGTTCCTCTAGAGGATTAAGGGAGAACTGAGAACCGTTTCCGAGCCGTTTCCTGATTCTGGGGCCCCCCTCCCCACATCCCAGGGATCACAGCCCTTCTTCCGCCTTCAAAGTCAGTCACACTGCATCTTCAAGTCCTGACTCTGATCCTTCTGCTTTCCTCTTTTTTTTTTGTTTTAAAGAGATGGCTGGCCTTATTTTTATTATTATTTTTTTTAACATTTATTTATTTATTTATTTTGGCGGGGGTGGGGAGGGACGGGGGTGGGCGGGCCACTTCCACTGGTCTTTCATTTGTCTAGTTTCATTCATCTTTGTTCTTTGGCCCGTGTGGGCCTCCCATTGCGGTGGCATCTGTTGTCGCAGAGCACCGGCTCTGGGCGCATGCGCTCCAGAGCTCCGGCTTGGTAATTGGACACATCGGTCCAGCCGCTCCGCGGCACGTGGGATCTTCCCAGGCCAGGGATCAAACCGGCGCCCCTTGCACTGCAAGGCGGTGTCCTTACCCACTGGACCACCAGGGAAGCCCTGCTTTCCTCTTATAAGGACTCTTGTGATGGTGTTGGGCCCACCTGCATAACCAGATCATCTCCCATCATCAAAGTGCTTAATGACACCGCGGAGTCCCCTCTGACAGGTAAGGAAACCCAGTCACAGGCTCTGGGAATTAAGACTTGCATATACTCGGAGGTGGCGGCGAGGCAGGGAGGTTTACTCTGCTACTCTGTCCATATTCCAGATGCTAAATACTAGAAACAATCAAATGTCACCAACAGGAAACTGGCCAGAGAAACAGTGTCCTCACCAGACAAGAGACTAATTTTTAATTTATGTTAATTAAAAGTAAACAATCATATTCCCCCCCTCCAACCTAGGCATTCAGTTTTCTTCTATTCTTCCCATGCTACCACTTTTTTTAAAAAAAGCTTTTTCAGAACTAACAGACATCAGCATGAATAAAAATCAAAACGGCAGATGATGATTTTTGGTTTTTTGGCCATGCCTTGTGGTTTGAGGGTTCTTAGTTCCCTGGCCAGGGATTGAACCCATGCCCCAGCAGTGAACACACCAAGTCCTAACCTCTATAGACAGCCAGGGAATTTCCCCATGAGTTCTATTATAAGCAAAATTATTTCCATTTCCTAGAGGTTTCAAAAACAGGTGGTTAATATTTACAAAGTCAGAGTTTCTAAATAACAAGATACCCGCCAGCTAAACAAAAGAAGACTTCATCAGATCAGGAGGAACTCTTTCAAAATGAGGCCTCACCATAGAGCAGATGAACAAACCCAAAGGTATTTATTCAAAGAGATTAACAGCCTATCCTTCAACCCCTCATGAGAGAGAAAAAAAGGCATTTCAACATTGCAATCACCTTTTGGCCTAACTCCCAACTAATCTCTTGTGTAACTTAATAAAATATATATTGCTAATCCTGAACACTTAACATGAAGTCTACCCTCTTAACAAATGTTTAAGTGTACAATACAATCTTGTGACTACAAGCTTAACATAGCTATACGTACATATTTTTTTTAATTTTTTTTTTTTTTTGGCCTCTTAAGTCATCGTTTATTTTTCACCCGTCTTTATTCTTCTGCATGTGTGGGCCTCCCATCGCAGTGGCCTCTTTCGTCGCAGATCACCAGCTCTGGGTGCATGTGCTCCAGAGAGCTAGCTGGTACTTGGACACACTAGCCCAGCCGCTCTGCGACACGTGGGATCTTCCCAGACCAGGGATCAAACCGGTGTCCCTTGCACTACAAGGTGGACTCTTTACCCACTGGACCACCAGGGAAACCCAACATGACTCTATTTTTACATGCTCAATGGTCACATGGTATGGCTTATAACAGCCAGTGAAAATGTAAAATATTTCCATCTTTATAGAAATTTCTACAGAATGGTCCTGCTATCAAATATATGGTTGCTATTTTTTGGTTTGGAGTGGGGGATTTTTATATTTAAGAACAGTTGTACAACTATTGTACAGGTGTACAAGAGTTATTTACATTTTTAAAGCTTATATTCCATTTATATGTATTATAAACTATATGCTATATTCCCCTGATTGTGCAATATATATCCCTGTAGTTTTTCTTTTTTGTAGTTCATTTTATACCTTGTAGTTTGTAACTCTTAATCCTCTGTTTTATTTTTATTAGGTGAATTCGCCTAAGAACGACAAGAAAGCACTACAGTATGTATATATTCCATGCAAAACGAGTTGAACACAGAGTTGGACAATTCTAATTTGTTCTCTAATTCCGGAGGACAGCTTTGGTGGCATACGCCTTGCATCTGGGCTAGGAATTATGAGAAGTGCTCAGTAACTATCTGCTGAATGAATTAATCCCTTAAATGTTCGTACACAACTAGACCAAAATGTTTACTGAGGCCCGGAGCCGCTCCTTTCTCTGCCTGACCTTGGGCCATGACCTGCACTCTCAGGGCCCAGGCTAGTCTCCTCATTTTCTGGGAGCACTGCTGTACCAGTGAACTGGAGGACTCCAGAGGGGGCAGAGGAGGTGGTGATCTCCACTCAGCCTTCCCTCCCTCGTCCAAACTCACCGGCCCGCCGAAATATATATTGCTAATCCTGAACACTTAACATGAAGTCTACCCTCTTAACAAATGTTTAAGTGTACAATACAATCTTGTGACTACAAGCTTAACATAGCTATACGTACATATTTTTTTAATTTTTTTTTGTTTTTGGCCTCTTAAGTCATCGTTTATTTTTTATCTGTCTTTATTCTTCTGCATGTGTGGGCCTCCCATCGCAGTGGCCTCTTTCGTCGCAGATCACCAGCTCTGGGTGCATGTGCTCCAGAGAGCTAGCTGGTACTTGGACACACTAGCCCAGCCGCTCTGCGACACGTGGGATCTTCCCAGACCAGGGATCAAACCGGTGTCCCTTGCACTACAAGGTGGACTCTTTACCCACTGGACCACCAGGGAAACCCAACATGACTCTATTTTTACATGCTCAATGGTCACATGGTATGGCTTATAACAGCCAGTGAAAATGTAAAATATTTCCATCTTTATAGAAATTTCTACAGAATGGTCCTGCTATCAAATATATGGTTGCTATTTTTTGGTTTGGAGTGGGGGATTTTTATATTTAAGAACAGTTGTACAACTATTGTACAGGTGTACAAGAGTTATTTACATTTTTAAAGCTTATATTCCATTTATATGTATTATAAACTATATGCTATATTCCCCTGATTGTGCAATATATATCCCTGTAGTTTTTCTTTTTTGTAGTTCATTTTATACCTTGTAGTTTGTAACTCTTAATCCTCTGTTTTATTTTTATTAGGTGAATTCGCCTAAGAACGACAAGAAAGCACTACAGTATGTATATATTCCATGCAAAACGAGTTGAACACAGAGTTGGACAATTCTAATTTGTTCTCTAATTCCGGAGGACAGCTTTGGTGGCATACGCCTTGCATCTGGGCTAGGAATTATGAGAAGTGCTCAGTAACTATCTGCTGAATGAATTAATCCCTTAAATGTTCGTACACAACTAGACCAAAATGTTTACTGAGGCCCGGAGCCGCTCCTTTCTCTGCCTGACCTTGGGCCATGACCTGCACTCTCAGGGCCCAGGCTAGTCTCCTCATTTTCTGGGAGCACTGCTGTACCAGTGAACTGGAGGACTCCAGAGGGGGCAGAGGAGGTGGTGATCTCCACTCAGCCTTCCCTCCCTCGTCCAAACTCACCGGCCCGCCGTTACCGCGCCTACACGACCCGCTGGAACTCACTTGAGAAGCACGGTGCCACCCACCGCCGTGCCCAGCACGGACAGCGGCAGAATGTAGCGGCTCATGCCGGGCCGGAGCGGGAATCCAACTACAGCCGCCCGCAGACCCGCAGACTGGTGACTATCCTAGAACCGCGCCATCGGGGATCCACGTGGGGAAAGGCAGGCTCCGCCGGAACTCACCGCTTCCGGAAAGGGGCGGGCGGGCCGTGGGCGGGGCCTCCAGGAACGGGACCTATGGGGATGGGCTAAGAGCGCAACTGCAACTGGGAATGGTAGTTTCCGGAGCCGGGGGTGTGGCCGGAGCCTCAGGGCGGGGCCTACAGTTCCAGTGACGTCGCACTCGCTCTATTGCAAAGTGCAGTGCGGTGGTGTAGGGGAGCATGGATCCCATTGGTGTACGCTGCCGAATTTCGGTCCTCTGGGTGTCTTTCCAATGTCATCAGCCTGTTTCCTCATCCAAAAATATATGCGCCCTACAAAAAACGATGTATAAAAAGCTCCAAGACTAGTATACCTGAAAACAAGAAAACTGTAAAAACGTATAACAACTTTGCTGTACACCTGAAGGTAATGCGACCATTGTAAAACAAATATACCCCAATAAAAAATTTTAAAAAAGCTCCAAGACTATAATGTACAGCACAGAGACTACACCCAATATTTTATAAACACTTAAATGGAATATAATCCATAAAAAAATTTGAACCACCATGCTGTGCACCTGAAACTAAGATAGTATTGTAAATCAACTATATCGCAATAAAAACAAATAAATAAGTGGCATAAATATAGGACTTATTTGTAGACTTTCTGGGACAATTTGATTAATTCAGTGCTCAGAATCCGAGACCTTACTAGTCTGGGAAGTTCCCAAACTCCTGCAGTACTGAGCGAGAAGGAGTTGGGGCATAAACTTTGGGTCTGAGGAGAGATCACCCTAATTCAAAATGACTTCATCTGAGCTCATTACCTCTGCCGCCATCCTATTTCCGCATGAGGTCACATTCTGAGGTCTAGGACACATTAGGATTTCAACATATGAATTTGTGGAGGTGGAAAGGAGAGATGGCTCAACCTATCTCACTTAACCAGAAGTTAGAAGCAATCCAGTTTTATAATAGATATGTCCATCCGCAGCTAAAGAAATGTTATCTATTGCAAATTCAAACAATGGACTCTTCCTTAATTAAAAGGAATGATCTACTGGTATTTGGACAATATGTACGATTCCAGTTACATGAGAGTCTAGGAAAAACAAAGCTGTTATGAGAGAATGAAGGCCAGTCATTACCAAGGGCAGAGGGGGTGGAGGAAGTGACTTCTGTAAAGAGAACTTTAGTGGTGGTTGAAAAGTGTATCTTAATCACACTGGAGTTTATATACATGATGACCTACATTTGTCATATCTGATAAGTATGTTCACTGAATTTTATTGTACATAAGGGACTTCTCTAGTGGTGCTAGTGATAAAGAACCCCCCTGTCAATGCAGGAGATGTAAGAAACATGAGTTTGATCCCTGGGTCAGGAAGATTCCCCTGGAGGATGAATGGCAACCCACTCCAGTATTCTTGCTTGGAAAATCCCATGAACAGAGGAATCTGGTGGGCTACAGTCCATGGAGTTGCAAAGAGTAGAGACATGACTGAAGATACCTAGCATACACACATTGCATGCAAATCATACTGTGATAAAGCTGATGAAAAAGGGGTAAAACATTGAGAATTTTCATAAGTTTGTTTTGGAAATTATGTTACCCCAAGCAACTCATTTGAATTATGATTGGATTGAGTTAGTCAACAATCCACACAGTGGTAAAGAATCCACCTGTCAATGCAGGAGATGCAAGAGGCGTGAGTTTGATCTCTGGGCTTGGGAAGATGCCCTGGAGAAAGAAATGACAGTCCATTGCAGTTTTCTTGCCTAGAGAATTCCACGGACAGAGGACCCTGACAGGTTATAGTCCATGGGATTGCAAAGAGTAGGACTTGAGTAAGCACAGCACACAGCACTGTTTACTGAGTACCTAGTGTGTGCCGAATAGTTCATGTATACAACAAATCAAAGAATAGATTTGTTGCTGGGGACATAGCAAGTATGGCTGGGTTTGGCAAAAGATTTCTCCCCCTCCTGAGACTGTAGGAACTCAGAGTTCCTGTGCCATGGAATGGACAAGACCTGGGAAAGGGGAAGGTTCCAAGGAGGCTGTACAGAACCCCAGCATGGATCTGAGATCTTATTTCTGATTCCTGCTCCATCTCTTCTTAGATATGTCCATCCGCAGCTAAAGAAATGTTATCTATTGCAAATTCAAACAATGGACTCTTCCTTAATTAAAAGGAATGATCTACTGGTATTTGGACAATATGTACGATTCCAGTTACATGAGAGTCTAGGAAAAACAAAGCTGTTATGAGAGAATGAAGGCCAGTCATTACCAAGGGCAGAGGGGGTGGAGGAAGTGACTTCTGTAAAGAGAACTTTAGTGGTGGTTGAAAAGTGTATCTTAATCACACTGGAGTTTATATACATGATGACCTACATTTGTCATATCTGATAAGTATGTTCACTGAATTTTATTGTACATAAGGGACTTCTCTAGTGGTGCTAGTGATAAAGAACCCCCCTGTCAATGCAGGAGATGTAAGAAACATGAGTTTGATCCCTGGGTCAGGAAGGTCCCCTGGAGAGGTGAATGGCAACCCACTCCAGCATTCTTGCCTGGAGAATCCCGTGAACAGAGGAGCCTGGTGGGCTACAGTCCATGGAGTTGCAAAGAGTAGAGACATGACTGAAGATACCTAGCATACACACATTGCATGCAAATCATACTGTGATAAAGCTGATGAAAAAGGGGTAAAACATTGAGAATTTTCATAAGTTTGTTTTGGAAATTATGTTACCCCAAGCAACTCATTTGAATTATGATTGGATTGAGTTAGTCAACAATCCACACAGTGGTAAAGAATCCACCTGTCAATGCAGGAGATGCAAGAGGCGTGAGTTTGATCTCTGGGCTTGGGAAGATGCCCTGGAGAAAGAAATGACAGTCCATTGCAGTTTTCTTGCCTAGAGAATTCCACGGACAGAGGACCCTGACAGGTTATAGTCCATGGGATTGCAAAGAGTAGGACTTGAGTAAGCACAGCACACAGCACTGTTTACTGAGTACCTAGTGTGTGCCGAATAGTTCATGTATACAACAAATCAAAGAATAGATTTGTTGCTGGGGACATAGCAAGTATGGCTGGGTTTGGCAAAAGATTTCTCCCCCTCCTGAGACTGTAGGAACTCAGAGTTCCTGTGCCATGGAATGGACAAGACCTGGGAAAGGGGAAGGTTCCAAGGAGGCTGTACAGAACCCCAGCATGGATCTAGACAGATCTTATTTCTGATTCCTGCTCCATCTCTTCTTAGATGAGTACCTCAAGCAATGACTTCCTCCCTGTCAGCTTCTGTCTCCTCTTACCCACAAAATGACAATCAGTATCCTTCACATATAAAGAGCTCTTAAGAATCAATAAGGGGGGCTTCCCCTGGTGGTCCAGTGGGTAAGGACACCGCCTTGCAGTGCAAGGGGCGCTGGTTCAATCCCTGGCCTGGGAAGATCCCACGTGCCGTGGAGCGGCTGGACTGATGTGTCCAATTACCGAGCCGAAGCTCTGGAGCGCATGCGCATAGAGCCGGTGCTCTGCGACAACAGAGGCCACCGCGGTGGGAGGCCCACAGGAGCCAAAGAACAAAGACGGGTGAACATAGAGAAATGAAAGACCAATAGAAGTGGCCCGCCTGCTCCCCTCCCTCCCCAACCCGACCCCCACCCAAAAATAAATTAATTAATTAATTAAAAAAAAATAATCAATAAGAGAAAAAGTCTCACACCCCAAAAGACAGAGGGGGAGAATAGGCAAAGGCTATGAGTGGCAATTTGCAAAGAAAGAAAGTCAACAAACACATGAAACGACTCAGCCTTCCCAGGAATCAAAGAAACTCATTAGGGTATTGACAATATTTCTCACCTATCAGATTGGCAGGACTGAAGCAATGATGATATCCAGCATTGGCAAGAATGTGGTAAAACTGGTACACTTACCTCCTGGTGTGAGTGTGGCAATTAGTCCAGCCTTCCTAAAAGGCTGTTCAGCAATACATGGCAAAACCACTTGCGTCAATCTTGGACCTGACTCTTGCTCTTAGAAGAATTTAGGCTAAGAGAATCATTGGTCATTGGGAAAGACACACTGAGGAAAATATTCCTCACTGCCCTATCTCTCTAATAGGGAAACACTGGCACAAATAAAAATCAGCCTCCTTGTCCATCAGAAGGAGAATGATCCTTCTCTGTCCTATCCCTATGTCTACAGTCCTTCTAAAACACTATCTAATGAGCATCAACTGTGTCCCAAACCCTGAACTATACATTGGGAATTCAGAAAGATGGTAGAGAAGGTCTTTTCCCACACAGATCCCCATGCACTGACAGTAAAATTTAATTTGACTGTACGTGTTCCTGGATAGACTCTGTCTACAACTTCATGAAGCTCAAATGTTTAAGACTATCCAGACTTCTTTCTTTAAATATCAATGGGGCTTCCCTGGTGGTCCAGTGGGTAAGGATACCGCCTTGCAGTGCACTGCAAAGATAAATGAATGAAAGATCAATAGAAATGTCCAAATTTTTTTTTAAAAAATTTAAAAAAAAAAAACAAACCCATGGGTTAGGTGGGGTGGGCGGGAACAGGTTGATTCCCTTTTTTTTTCCTTTTAATTTTAGCCTCCTTTATTGATTTTTTGTCCATTTATTTTCATCCATCTTTGTTCTTTGGCCTGTATGGGCCTCCCATTTCAGTGGCCTCTTGTTGCGTAGCCCCAGCTCTGGGTGCACGTGCTCCAGAGCACCAGCTCGGAATTGGACACACTGGTCCAACCGCTCTGCAGCACATGGGATCCTCCCAGGCCAGGGATCGAGCCAGTGCCCCTTGCACTGCAAGGTGGACTCTTTACCCACTGGACTACCAGGGAAGTCCTGATTCTCCTTTTTAAGCATATAGATTAATGTGCATATTTTTAGAGTAGAAAAAACTACACTATTCTTCTAGGTGATTTAATTTTTTGTTGTTGTTTTTGTTCTTCTGCATTTTATTGTTCTGGAGTTCTCATCAGTTTTGAAAGATGAAAAAAAATCTGGCGATGGATGGCAGTAATGGCTGCACAACAGTGTGAATGTATTTAATGCTCTAGAACTCTATGGTTAATGTGGGGCTTTCCTGGTAGCTCAGTGGTGAAGAGTTCACCTGCCAATGCAGGAGACACGGGTTTGATCCCTGGCCCGGGAAGATCCCACATGCTGCGGAGCAACTAAGCCTGTGAACTACAACTACAGAACCTGTGCTCTAGAGCCTCGGAGCTGCAACTATGGAGCCCATGGGCCACAACTGCTGAAGCCCGTGTGCCCTAGAGCCCGAGTCCCACAGAGAAGTCACCACAACAAGAAGCCTGCTCACCTCAAGTGGGGAGTAGCCCCCATTCCCTGCAACTAGAGAAGAGCCTGTGGCAGCAGCAAAAACCCAGAATAGGGCTTCCCTGGTGGTCCAGTGGGTAAGGACACCGCCTTGCAGTGCAAGGGGCGCCAGTTCGATCCCTGGCCTAGGAAGATCCCATGTGCTAAGGAGCGGCTGGACTGTTGTGTCCAATTACCAAACCAGAGCTCTGGCGCGCATGCGCCCAGAGCCGGTGCTCTGCGACAACAGCGGCCACCGCAATGGGAGGCCCACACGGGTCGAAGAACAAAGATGGATGAAAATAGACAAATGAAAGACCAATAGAAGTGGACCGCCTGCTCCCCTCCCTCCCCACTCCACCCCTACCAAAATAAATAAATAAATAAATAAATAAATTTTTTTTTTAAAAAAAAAGCAAGCAACCCAGAATAGCCAAAAATAAATAAATTTTTATTTTTATTTTTTTTAATATCTTTAATCCTAATACTTCCTGCTCTTTAGCCTTTTTTTTTTTTCCCTAAGATTTATTTATTTATTTATTTTGGGCAGGGGTCGGGTTGGGGAGGGAGGGAAGCAGGCGGGCCACTTCTATTGGTCTTTCATTTCTCTATGTTCATCCGTCTTTGTTCTTTGGTTCCTGTGGGCCTCCCACCGCGGTGGCGTCTGTCGTTGCAGAGCACCGGCTCTGGGCGCATGCGCGCCAGAGCTCTGGTTTGGTAATTGGATACATCGGTCCAGCCGCTTCGCAGCATGTGGGATCTTCCCAGGCCAGGGATCGAACTGGCACCCTTTGCACTGCAAGGCGGTGTCCTTACCCACTGGACCACCAGGGGAAGCCCATAAATTTTTAAAATAAATAAATTAGTCTCCTAGTATCATCTACCTTTAGGACAGGGGTAACAAACATTTTCTGCAAAGGACCAGAGAGAAAAGAATTTCCGCTTTTTGGGTTGTCCAGTTCCAGTTACAGCAACGTTGCCATTATGGCAGGAAAGCAGCCACCATCAATACACAAACAAAGGAGCAGAGCTGTGTTCCAATAAAACTTTATTTATAAGAATAAGCAGTGGGCCACCTGCTAGAGAAGAGCCTGTGGCAGCCAGTCCCACAGAGAAGTCACCACAACAAGAAGCCTGCTCACCTCAAGTGGGGAGTAGCCCCCATTCCCTGCAACTAGAGAAGAGCCTGTGGCAGCAGCAAAAACCCAGAATAGGGCTTCCCTGGTGGTCCAGTGGGTAAGGACACCGCCTTGCAGTGCAAGGGGCGCCAGTTCGATCCCTGGCCTAGGAAGATCCCATGTGCTAAGGAGCGGCTGGACTGTTGTGTCCAATTACCAAACCAGAGCTCTGGCGCGCATGCGCCCAGAGCCGGTGCTCTGCGACAACAGCGGCCACCGCAATGGGAGGCCCACACGGGTCGAAGAACAAAGATGGATGAAAATAGACAAATGAAAGACCAATAGAAGTGGACCGCCTGCTCCCCCCCCTCCCCACTCCACCCCTACCAAAATAAATAAATAAATAAATAAATAAATTTTTTTTTTAAAAAAAAAGCAAGCAACCCAGAATAGCCAAAAATAAATAAATTTTTATTTTTATTTTTTTTAATATCTTTAATCCTAATACTTCCTGCTCTTTAGCCTTTTTTTTTTTTCCCTAAGATTTATTTATTTATTTATTTTGGGCAGGGGTCGGGTTGGGGAGGGAGGGAAGCAGGCGGGCCACTTCTATTGGTCTTTCATTTCTCTATGTTCATCCGTCTTTGTTCTTTGGTTCCTGTGGGCCTCCCACCGCGGTGGCGTCTGTCGTTGCAGAGCACCGGCTCTGGGCGCATGCGCGCCAGAGCTCTGGTTTGGTAATTGGATACATCGGTCCAGCCGCTTCGCAGCATGTGGGATCTTCCCAGGCCAGGGATCGAACTGGCACCCTTTGCACTGCAAGGCGGTGTCCTTACCCACTGGACCACCAGGGGAAGCCCATAAATTTTTAAAATAAATAAATTAGTCTCCTAGTATCATCTACCTTTAGGACAGGGGTAACAAACATTTTCTGCAAAGGACCAGAGAGAAAAGAATTTCCGCTTTTTGGGTTGTCCAGTTCCAGTTACAGCAACGTTGCCATTATGGCAGGAAAGCAGCCACCATCAATACACAAACAAAGGAGCAGAGCTGTGTTCCAATAAAACTTTATTTATAAGAATAAGCAGTGGGCCACATTTTGCTGGTCCCTGTCACAGGGTTTGGAAGGATGGCAGACACTAATTCCTGACAAGGACCTAGTAAATGCCTACTAAATGTCTGTAGGGTCGTTGTTATAAAGAGAACAATGTATGCAAATTCTTCCTGTGAGGACATCTTGATTTCAGAGGCACCCAATATGTTCAGAATATCTCTTTGGGCTACCAGGTAGGCTATGCAGTCCTTTATCACTATTGATGTTGCTAATAAATTCCTAGGGGTGCCCCCAGTGGCTCAGCAGTAAAGAATCTGCCTGACATGTAGGAGCGGCAGGAAACAGGGGTTTGATCCCTGGGTCTGGAAGATACCTTGCAGGAGGAAATGGCAACCCACTCCAGTATTCTTGCCCGGAGAATCCCATGGACAGAAAAGCCTGTTGGGCTACAGTCCACGGGGGTGCAGAGTCAGACAAACTGAAGGGATTTCACGTGCACACACAATAAATTCCAAGAAATGTTGGGTGTTGTCCCAGGTACTGAGAGAACTCGCCCATCAGAGGGCCTATCATGCCCAATTCATTCCCATCCTCATTCTCTGTCTCCCTCTTTCCTTCTCCTCCTATCCATGAATTTTCAGAGCCCTTATCTGACACATGAGGAACATATTTAGCTACCCTGGAGCTACCACGCCGAACAGACCACATAGAGAAAAGGTTAGATGGTCAAGGAGCCCTGGTGACTACAGGTCCAGTCTTTCCAGTCCAGACGCTGACCCAGCTTCCGATCCACCCCAACCCTCCCCAAACAGAGCAGAGATACGTCACTCCACCAAGCCCTGTGCAGGTGGTAGAGCAAACTGAACGTGGCCCTCGTCGGAAGCCACCAGGTCTAAGAATGATTTGCTACGTGGCCATAGTACCTAGAACAACGGATTCTGACTGTTTAGTACAGACGCTCAGGGCAGCACAATCATGCTCCATAGGAAGAGGGGATGGAGGAGGGAAAAGAAGAAGGAAGAAGGGGCACAGCACAGACAGTGAACGGGGAAGAGTGGTGAGAAGCAAGACAGGAAAGGAGAGACTCAGCGAGCTTGCCTGGGGTAAGGACAGGCACCCTGAAACTGCTGACCTGTCCACTAGGATGAGATGAGGGGGACTCTGAGAGCTCCTGAGGGGCAGAGGTCCCCGCTGTAAGAAGGGTGGGGACGTTTTCTGAAGGAAGTGGTGTTGGTCACAGCCACGGGAACAAACAGGATTTGCTCAGCCCAGAAAGGAAGGGCCAGACCATACGATCGGCTTAAGCTAAAGGTAGTACACAGGTATGTCCAGATGTGTGGGTGTGTAAGGGCTGGAACAAGTGTGTCCAGATGTGATGGGTGTGTAGCGACTGAGGGGAGTGGAAGGAATGAGGTTGGAGGGGTTGGAAAGCTCAGCCAGATTCCAGCTCCAAGGCTAGGCTGAGCAGCTTGGCTTGATCCAGAAGGCTCTGGGGAGCCATGGAAGGTGCAGAGTCAGACAAACTGAAGGGATTTCACGTGCACACACAATAAATTCCAAGAAATGTTGGGTGTTGTCCCAGGTACTGAGAGAACTCGCCCATCAGAGGGCCTATCATGCCCAATTCATTCCCATCCTCATTCTCTGTCTCCCTCTTTCCTTCTCCTCCTATCCATGAATTTTCAGAGCCCTTATCTGACACATGAGGAACATATTTAGCTACCCTGGAGCTACCACGCCGAACAGACCACATAGAGAAAAGGTTAGATGGTCAAGGAGCCCTGGTGACTACAGGTCCAGTCTTTCCAGTCCAGACGCTGACCCAGCTTCCGATCCACCCCAACCCTCCCCAAACAGAGCAGAGATACGTCACTCCACCAAGCCCTGTGCAGGTGGTAGAGCAAACTGAACGTGGCCCTCGTCGGAAGCCACCAGGTCTAAGAATGATTTGCTACGTGGCCATAGTACCTAGAACAACGGATTCTGACTGTTTAGTACAGACGCTCAGGGCAGCACAATCATGCTCCATAGGAAGAGGGGATGGAGGAGGGAAAAGAAGAAGGAAGAAGGGGCACAGCACAGACAGTGAACGGGGAAGAGTGGTGAGAAGCAAGACAGGAAAGGAGAGACTCAGCGAGCTTGCCTGGGGTAAGGACAGGCACCCTGAAACTGCTGACCTGTCCACTAGGATGAGATGAGGGGGACTCTGAGAGCTCCTGAGGGGCAGAGGTCCCCGCTGTAAGAAGGGTGGGGACGTTTTCTGAAGGAAGTGGTGTTGGTCACAGCCACGGGAACAAACAGGATTTGCTCAGCCCAGAAAGGAAGGGCCAGACCATACGATCGGCTTAAGCTAAAGGTAGTACACAGGTATGTCCAGATGTGTGGGTGTGTAAGGGCTGGAACAAGTGTGTCCAGATGTGATGGGTGTGTAGCGACTGAGGGGAGTGGAAGGAATGAGGTTGGAGGGGTTGGAAAGCTCAGCCAGATTCCAGCTCCAAGGCTAGGCTGAGCAGCTTGGCTTGATCCAGAAGGCTCTGGGGAGCCATGGAAGGTGGCAGACCTATGGCTCAGGAATTTTGTTTCCAGGTGAGATGTAGAAGATGGACTGGAGAGGGACACAGGGATGGAGGAAGACCACCAGTCAGGACCCATGTGGAGAGTTGAGTAGCTGTTCCCCAATGCCCATTCTTTCTGTGGCAATAATAATAGTAATAATAATGGTTTTAAAAAGGGGTATGGGTGGGCCAAAGAACAAAAATAGATGAAAACAGAGAGATGAAAGACCAATAGAAGTGGCCCGCCCGCTCCCCCCCCCCCCCCAACCCACCCCCACCCAAAAAAAAATAAATAAATAAAACTTTAAGAAAAAAAAAAAGGGGTATGGGGTTCCCCGTAGCCCAGTGGTAAAGAGTGGTAAACTCTTTACCAATGCAGGATACACGGGTTCGATCCCTGATCCGGGAAGATCCCACATGCCGTGGAGCAGCTAAGCCCATGGGCCACAACTATGGAGCCTGTGCTCTAGAGCCTCGGAGCTGCAGCTGTGGAGCCCGTGTGCCCTAGAGCCCGAGTTCCACAACAGGAAAAGTTACCACCACAAGAAGCCTGCTTACCTCAACTAAAGAGGAGCCCCCACTCCCTGCAACTAGAGAAGAATCCGTGGCAGCAGTGAAAACCCAGGGTAGCCAAATGTAAATAAATTAATTAACTTAAAAAAAATAAAAGGTGGGGGACTTCCCTGGTAGGCCAGTGGTTAAGACTCCAGGCTCCCAATGCTGGGGGCCTGAGTTCAAACCCTGGTCAAGGAACTAGATCCCATATGCTGCATGCAACTAAGACCATGACCAGCCAAATAAATAAAAATAATTTAAAAAAATAATGTATCCTCTTTTTTAAAAATAAATAAATTAAAAAAAATAAAAGGGGATATGGACTTTATTGGGGAGGATGAAAATGGTTGGGAATTAAATGGATATGACGGTTGCTTAACAGTGTCCATGTACTCAATGCTATTCAGTTGTTCACTTTAAGATGGCAAATTTCAGGTCAATCAAAAAAAAAGAAGAACTTGATTAAAACACCTCTGCAGCATAGTCTGTTTCTGAGCCCAAGCACAGGGCTATGAGCAGCTTGGCTTGATCCAGACTCTGGGGAGCCATGGAAGGTGGCAGACCTATGGCTCAGGAATTTTGTTTCCAGGTGAGATGTAGAAGATGGACTGGAGAGGGACACAGGGATGGAGGAAGACCACCAGTCAGGACCCATGTGGAGAGTTGAGTAGCTGTTCCCCAATGCCCATTCTTTCTGTGGCAATAATAATAGTAATAATAATGGTTTTAAAAAGGGGTATGGGTGGGCCAAAGAACAAAAATAGATGAAAACAGAGAGATGAAAGACCAATAGAAGTGGCCCGCCCGCTCCCCTCCCTCCCCAACCCGACCCCCACCCAAAAATAAATAAATAAATAAATCTTTAAAAAAAAAAAAAAAAGGGGGTATGGGGGTTCCCTGGTAGCCCAGTGGTAAAGAGTGGTGAACTCTTTACCAATGCAGGATACACGGGTTCGATCCCTGATCCGGGAAGATCCCACATGCCGTGGAGCAGCTAAGCCCATGGGCCACAACTATGGAGCCTGTGCTCTAGAGCCTCGGAGCTGCAGCTGTGGAGCCCGTGTGCCCTAGAGCCCGAGTTCCACAACAGGAAAAGTTACCACCACAAGAAGCCTGCTTACCTCAACTAAAGAGGAGCCCCCACTCCCTGCAACTAGAGAAGAATCCGTGGCAGCAGTGAAAACCCAGGGTAGCCAAATGTAAATAAATTAATTAACTTAAAAAAAATAAAAGGTGGGGGACTTCCCTGGTAGGCCAGTGGTTAAGACTCCAGGCTCCCAATGCTGGGGGCCTGAGTTCAAACCCTGGTCAAGGAACTAGATCCCATATGCTGCATGCAACTAAGACCATGACCAGCCAAATAAATAAAAATAATTTAAAAAAATAATGTATCCTCTTTTTTAAAAATAAATAAATTAAAAAAAATAAAAGGGGATATGGACTTTATTGGGGAGGATGAAAATGGTTGGGAATTAAATGGATATGACGGTTGCTTAACAGTGTCCATGTACTCAATGCTATTCAGTTGTTCACTTTAAGATGGCAAATTTCAGGTCAATCAAAAAAAAAGAAGAACTTGATTAAAACACCTCTGCAGCATAGTCTGTTTCTGAGCCCGACAGCGACGCTGGGAAGCCACAATCCACCCCCATCACCTTTCTGACTTCATGTCCTATGCCTCTGCCCTCAACTCTCTGCTCTAGAAGCACCAGTCTTGCTGGGTGAGCACCCACCTCAGGATCTTTGCACTGGCCCTTGCCCCCGCCTGAAAATCCTTCCCCAGATTTGCTCACTGATACCTCACTTCCTCCAGGTCCACCCTGAAACACCACAGTCTCAGTCAGGGTTTCTCCAACCAAATAAGCCCCCCAAACACCCACTAAACCCGCTTTCCAGTGTTATGTCCCCCATTTTACAGATTTACTTGTCTATTTTGTTTTCCTCTGGAATAGAGACTCCATGAGGGCAGGTTTGAGGCTGCTGAGTTTGCTGGCCCCTCACAGAGGGCCTAGTTACAGCAGATGCTTAATAAACATTTGATGAATGAATGGATAAATGTCCTGAATAAATGAAAAGTCATTACGGCCCATTCGTTGAGAGCAGACACTGGGGCACAGAGTCTCTTGCTGGGGCACAGAGCTCTCGGCTACAGAAGCTGCCCTCGTCATGAACGTGGATTGGGTCTTGTAGCTACTGAGTCATTCCTTTGTCTATTTTTCATCCCTGGCTGAGCACTGAGCCTGTTATGAGCACTTGATATATCTTTTCACACCAGCCTTTACTGCAGGGACCAGGACTTATACTCCTTGTAGTGAGGAAAAAATGTCTGGACTCACTTGCTCCAACCCAGGATCCAAACTCTAGTCTGCCTGGAGTCCTTCCTATCTCAGCACGACCACCAGCTCCCCGACCCAGCCCCACAGCCTGGGAGCCAAGTGCCTCCAGCTTCAGGAGACACACCACTCTAGATCCCTCCCAGAGAATAAACAGCTTGCTGCCAGCCTCCCTCATCCCCTCCCTCCTCCGGCCAGGCCAGTTCTTAGACTGGTCCCCGGAGCGTCACACCCTGCCCCCACCAGGGCCGGCCAGGTCCTAGAGGAGTTTCAGAGGAGTCTCAGGGCCCAGGGAGGGACTTCTCCGAGCCGCCACTCTGCCGGAGCGCCCTCCGTTTTAGGGCATCTTTTGGGCAGCCTATGTTTGGGTCACCTCCCCAACAAGAGAGAGAACTTCTTGACACTTGGGACAAATCCTTATGAGCTCGAGTGTGGCCACCCTTCTCCGCCATGGTCATGGTCAACACCAACATTGGGACCACCCTTACTGCTGTCTCCAGCCACGTTTCCTCTGGCCAGCCATACCCCCACCTGCCCAGCCTCCTCTAGACGCTCCCTCTGCCCCAAACCTCCTTTGCTCTCCTGGGTCTTGAAATTCAGGCCCAGGCGCCCGTGCCACCTCCTCAGAGAGGCCACCTCAACCACCTCGCTGAAGTCGCCACCCCTGCCCACCCCTCGGTCACTCGATTCTCACCTTTGGTTTACTTCCTCACAGAGAGGACCACAGTCTGCAAGGCTTATTCACACGTGCGTCCCCACCACACCCACTAGAGCGACAAGAACATGCAGGAGGAGCTTTGTCTGTCCACCACGCAGAACGTGCTAGGCACAGAGCAGGGGTCTGAGTATGCACTACTGCAGGGCTTTGGGACTTGGCGTACATCACTTCTCAAGCTTAGAATAGGGATTCCCTAGTGGCTTAGCTGGTAAAGAATTCCCCTTCCAAGGCAGGAGACCGAGACTCGGATTCGATCCCTGGGTTGGGAAGATCCCCTGGAGTAAAAAGGACAACCCACTCCAGTGTTCTTGCCTGGAGAATCCCATGGACAGAGGAGCCTGGCGGGCTATAGTCCATGGGGGTCACAAAGAGTAGACACAAAGTCACTCAGTCACAAAGAGTGTTAGTCACTCAGTGTTAGTCATTCAGCCACAAAGAGTTAGACTGAGTGACTAACACACACACAAGCTTAGAAGAGCGTTCCTCGCCACATCCTGCTTGGCAAACTCCTATTCATCCTTCAGAACCCCATCTAGTTATCCCTTACCCAGGGACATCTTCTTTGACTGCCTCATGTGCCCACCACGGAGTTCGAATAAAAGGTCTCCTCTAAGGACATTCAATGCCCAGCTGCCATCTCAATGAGAGCATATGTCACCATAAACCGCTACTGTGGGTGCCAGCAGGGTCTGTTTTCCCAAGCAACCTGTCTTCTTGAGGGCAAAGAAGGAGGCACAAATTAGGTCTCAGGGGCCATTTACTGAATGAGTACATGAATAAATATGTAAACATATCTCCCGGATACCCAGCTTGCATCTTATTCATGTGCCTGCCCCAGAAATCTGCCAGACCTCCCACGTTCCTGACTTGCTGTGATTTTGACCTCCCTCCTTGTTCTAGGAATTCATCAGCAAATCCTCCAGTCTGAGGTGAGGTGTGCGTCAGCCATCCCCCCCTGCCCACCCCTCTAAACCTCCTTTGCTCTCCTGGGTCTTGAAATTCAGGCCCAGGCGCCTCCACCTCCCCAGCGAGCCCCCCTCAACCCCCCCGCTGAAGTCGCTACCCCTGCCCCCCCCTCGGTCACTCGATTCTCACCTTTGGTTTACTTCCTCACAGAGAGGACCACAGTCTGCAAGGCTTATTCACACGTGCGTCCCCACCACACCCACTAGAGCGACAAGAACATGCAGGAGGAGCTTTGTCTGTCCACCACGCAGAACGTGCTAGGCACAGAGCAGGGGTCTGAGTATGCACTACTGCAGGGCTTTGGGACTTGGCGTACATCACTTCTCAAGCTTAGAATAGGGATTCCCTAGTGGCTTAGCTGGTAAAGAATTCCCCTGCCAAGGCAGGAGACCGAGACTCGGATTCGATCCCTGGGTTGGGAAGATCCCCTGGAGTAAAAAGGACAACCCACTCCAGTGTTCTTGCCTGGAGAATCCCATGGACAGAGGAGCCTGGCGGGCTATAGTCCATGGGGGTCACAAAGAGTAGACACAAAGTCACTCAGTCACAAAGAGTGTTAGTCACTCAGTGTTAGTCATTCAGCCACAAAGAGTTAGACTGAGTGACTAACACACACACAAGCTTAGAAGAGCGTTCCTCGCCACATCCTGCTTGGCAAACTCCTATTCATCCTTCAGAACCCCATCTAGTTATCCCTTACCCAGGGACATCTTCTTTGACTGCCTCATGTGCCCACCACGGAGTTCGAATAAAAGGTCTCCTCTAAGGACATTCAATGCCCAGCTGCCATCTCAATGAGAGCATATGTCACCATAAACCGCTACTGTGGGTGCCAGCAGGGTCTGTTTTCCCAAGCAACCTGTCTTCTTGAGGGCAAAGAAGGAGGCACAAATTAGGTCTCAGGGGCCATTTACTGAATGAGTACATGAATAAATATGTAAACATATCTCCCGGATACCCAGCTTGCATCTTATTCATGTGCCTGCCCCAGAAATCTGCCAGACCTCCCACGTTCCTGACTTGCTGTGATTTTGACCTCCCTCCTTGTTCTAGGAATTCATCAGCAAATCCTCCAGTCTGAGGTGAGGTGTGGGAGCCATGCCCGGGGAGAGGAGGCTGAGGGAAGGGACGGGGCATTCAGACCTGACACACAGGGGATCTTGGCTTCACAAGCTGCGGTGAGCATTCTGCCTGGTTCCTGGAATCTCCCAGCAGAGAGAATAAACAGCCCAATTCCTCAATGACAAAGATACAACAAAGCTACCCAGTTCGGGGTCAGAGGCAAATTCAGGTCCGGGGAGTCCTAAAGCTCACTCAGTCAAAGGCGCTGCACTGTGGGAGGTTTGGTGCGGGGGTTTCCTCGGGTGAGCCTCGGCCTGCTCCGGACTTACTGAGTCAGAAGGTGCAGGGGTGTGAGCGTCCACTGGCATTTGGAAACCACGTGCTACGGTTTGGAGAGAAGGCGGTGGCTCCTTTGTGGCCGGGGAAGAAGGAAGGAGGCCCCAGCCTGAACGGGGCGGAGGCTCGGGTTTCTGTCGCACCTGTTCCTCGGGAGCTGCGGTGGGTGGGGCCCGGAGGCACCTGCGCTCCTCCCGCCCTCCTCCCTCGGACCCAGGACTCCAGGCCCCACGACTGCCTTCACAACCACGCTGCCCTCCACCTGCAGGTGAAGAAAGGCCCTGGGCCCAGCCAGGTCTGCATTTGTGATGGCCCAGAGCCCCTGAGACTTTAAGTCTGTGACCTGAGCACTTCTGAGCCCCAGCCCCGCCCTGCCTTCCTCCCTCCCAGAGGATAAAAGGTCTCCTCCTTCCCTCGGACCCCAACCCAGGCCGGCCAAGCTCAGAAAACATTCATGGTTTGGATCCACAAGGACGCAGAGTGGCAGAAGCTGGACCCGGAAAGCACAGGCCCCTCCCCCTGCACCGGCTAGCTGGTCAGCCCTCCGCTCCTGGCTTGGAACACCCCTCCCTCATCCTCTAGGGCACCTGGGGCTGCCAAACTCGCCCTTCAGGTTTAGCTCCGGCTGGCCCGTCCCTCCTTCCTCCAGGAAGCCTGTCGTGACCTTCTGAGCAGCAGCTCTTGAGCTTCCAAGGCACCCTTAGCATTGCCACCGTAGAACCCAGGGGAGAAAGGCCTCACCTACTGGGTTCTAAACTCTTCTCTAGCATTTTCTCTTCCCTGATACAGTCTCTGAGATCTCCATAACCTCCCTGCTGTGACCCTCGTTTTACACTTGGGGGACTGAGTCTCAGAGAGGTTAAGTAATTTGCCCAGAGTCACACAGCTTAAAAGGGGCCAGAGGTATTGGCACGGAGTAACAACAAAGGATGCCAAGTCTTCTGGACTTCCCTGGTGGTCCGGTGGTTAAGAATCCGCCTGCCAATGCAGGGGTCATGGGTTCGATCCCTGATTCAGGAAGATCCCACATGCCACGTGCAACTAAGCGGGATCTGCCACATGAGAAGCCCACACACCACAGCTAGAGAGAAGTGCCCACCTAGCACAACTAGAGAAAGCCCGTGCAACAACAAAGACCCAGCACAATCAAAAATAAAGATGTAAATAATAAATAAATTGTATTATCTGAGTCCGTGAGCAAGCTCCAGGAGATGAAGAACAGGGAAGCCCGGCGTATGCTGCAGCCCGTGGGGTCACAGAGTGACAAGCGCTCCTCCCGCCCTCCTCCCTCGGACCCAGGACTCCAGGCCCCACGACTGCCTTCACAACCACGCTGCCCTCCACCTGCAGGTGAAGAAAGGCCCTGGGCCCAGCCAGGTCTGCATTTGTGATGGCCCAGAGCCCCTGAGACTTTAAGTCTGTGACCTGAGCACTTCTGAGCCCCAGCCCCGCCCTGCCTTCCTCCCTCCCAGAGGATAAAAGGTCTCCTCCTTCCCTCGGACCCCAACCCAGGCCGGCCAAGCTCAGAAAACATTCATGGTTTGGATCCACAAGGACGCAGAGTGGCAGAAGCTGGACCCGGAAAGCACAGGCCCCTCCCCCTGCACCGGCTAGCTGGTCAGCCCTCCGCTCCTGGCTTGGAACACCCCTCCCTCATCCTCTAGGGCACCTGGGGCTGCCAAACTCGCCCTTCAGGTTTAGCTCCGGCTGGCCCGTCCCTCCTTCCTCCAGGAAGCCTGTCGTGACCTTCTGAGCAGCAGCTCTTGAGCTTCCAAGGCACCCTTAGCATTGCCACCGTAGAACCCAGGGGAGAAAGGCCTCACCTACTGGGTTCTAAACTCTTCTCTAGCATTTTCTCTTCCCTGATACAGTCTCTGAGATCTCCATAACCTCCCTGCTGTGACCCTCGTTTTACACTTGGGGGACTGAGTCTCAGAGAGGTTAAGTAATTTGCCCAGAGTCACACAGCTTAAAAGGGGCCAGAGGTATTGGCACGGAGTAACAACAAAGGATGCCAAGTCTTCTGGACTTCCCTGGTGGTCCGGTGGTTAAGAATCCGCCTGCCAATGCAGGGGTCATGGGTTCGATCCCTGATTCAGGAAGATCCCACATGCCACGTGCAACTAAGCGGGCTCTGCCACATGAGAAGCCCACACACCACAGCTAGAGAGAAGTGCCCACCTAGCACAACTAGAGAAAGCCCGTGCAACAACAAAGACCCAGCACAACCAAAAATAAAGATGTAAATAATAAATAAATTGTATTATCTGAGTCCGTGAGCAAGCTCCAGGAGATGAAGAACAGGGAAGCCCGGCGTATGCTGCAGCCCGTGGGGTCACAGAGTCAGACACAGAGCAACTGAACGGAACTGAAGGTCTGAGTTCAACCACCTCTGCCACGTGTTAGCTGTGGGATCCTAGACAAATGACTTGAAAGGCCTCAGTTTCTTCGTGTGCAAAATGGGGATAATCAAATCCATTTCATAAGACGTTGTGAGGTTTATACACACGCACACACCATACTCAGAAGAGGATATAAACACCCAAAGGATTACCAAAATGATTCAGGGGCAAAGCCAGAGCTCGAAGCCACGCCCACCTGGGCTCCTTCCCATCAGGCCTCTTCCTGTTATTTCTCCCTGTCACTTCAGGACAAGGATGTGCCTTCTCCAGTTTCCAGCCTCACTCAGTATAGACTGTACAGTCAGCATGAAGCAACCATGCCCAGAAGCGCACCAAACTCTGACATGCATTGACCTCACAAGGGTCCCTCCAGCACTCACCGTGTGTAAGCCCCTGTTCCCTAAGCCACAGATAGATAGATCGGGGGACTGACCAGACATGAGTCTTTGTCCTTGTGAAGTTTACGTTCTAATGGGAAAGGTGTAACATAGACAGAATGAACAGGTAATAGCATGTGTTGTTGTTGTTGTTTTTAATGTTTATTTATATTTTGTGGTGCTGGGTCTTCACTGCTGCTCGGGCTTGTCACTGTGGCTGCTTCTCTTGTTGCAGAGCAGGGTCTCTGGGCGCCTGGGCTTCATAGTTGTGGCCCATGGGCTCAGGAGTCAAAGCTTGCGGACTCAGTTGCCCCTAGGCACATGTGATCTTCCCGGACAGGGATCGAGCCTGTGTCCCTTGCATTTCAAGGTGGATTCTCTTTCACTTTTTTTCCGCATTAAGCATGTTTTATCTTTCAAATGCTAATCATCAAGAGTCACTTCCTTGTGATTCAACTTCTAAAACAAAGTATTTAGGAACAGTTTTAATACCACAGGGACCAGCATGTCGGCCTTGTCTGTGGGGCCCACGGCCTGTGCCCAGAGGGTGCTCCCTGCATTGCCGCCTCAACAGAACCGACCACCCACACGGGCCTTCCTCCGCCAGCGCCGATCTGAGAGAAGGACCTCTCTGTCCTGCTAGATCTCATAAGCAAGTCCATCTCCACCACTGCCCAATTGACAAAGAGAAATACTAGTCTCCCTGCTTAAAAAACAAACAAATAAACAAAAAACCAACTTAACCCCTTCTTGTTCCAGGCACTATCCTAGCTAAACACTTAATGTTTACTAGAGTGTGGAGGAAGCCCTCTCTCCAGGTGAACGTGGCGCCTCTCAGTCCCTGTCTGTTAGCGATGTCCAATGTTAGTTTTAAACCAGTAGGTGACGGAGGCTGGGGCCGAGGAGCTCTTGATGGGCACCTGGCTGCTCTGGCTTTGGGAGACTTCCACACACTGGGAAGAGATATCGCAGAACCGAGGGCTGGACCGGTTCTCCCAGTCTGTGCCCAGGTCGGTTTCTCAAGGTGGATTCTCAACCACTGAACCACATGGGAAGCCCAATACCATGTGTTTAATTTCATCTTTAATTAATTATGAAATTAAAAGACACTTGCTCCTTGGAAGAAAACCTATGACAAACCTAGACAGCATATTAAAGAACAGAGAGGGGCTTCCTCTGGTGGTCCAGTGGGTAAGGACACCGCCTTGCAGTGCAAGGGGGGCCGGTTCCATCCCTGGCCTGGGAAGATCCCACGTGCCGCGGAGCGGCTGGACCAATGTGTCCAGTTACCAAGCCAGAGCTCTGGAGCGCATGCGCCCAGAGCCGGCGCTTTGCAACGACAGACGCCACCGCAATGGGAGGCCCACAGGAGCCAAAGAACAAAGACGAATGAAAATAGAGAAATGAAAGACCAATAGAAGTGGCCCGCCCACTCCCCTCCCTCCCCAACCTGACCCTCACCCAAAATAAATAAATAAATCTTAAAAAAAAAAAAAGAACAGAGACATCACTTTGCCCACAAAGGTCCGTCAAGTCAAAGCTACAGTTTTTCCAGTAGTCACGTACAGATGTGAGAGTTGGACCATAAAGAAGGCTGAGTGCCAAAGAACTGATGCTTTCAATTGTGGTGCTGGAGAAGACTCTTGAGAGTCGCTTGGACAGCAAGGAGATCAAACCAGTCCATCCTCAAGTCAATACTCAACCCTGAAGAAGGTTGAAGCTGAAGCTCCAATACTCTGGCCACCTGATACAAAGAGACAACTCATTGGAAAAGACCCTGATGCTGGGAAAGATTGAGAGCAGGAGGAGAAGAGGGCAACAGACAGTTGGATGGCATCACCGACTCATTGGACATAAGTTTGAGCAAACTCCAGGAGATGGTGAAGGACAGGGAAGCCTGGCGTGCTGCAGTCCATGGGGGTCACAAAAGGTCAGACATACACGACTGAGCAACTGGACAACAACAATACCATGTGTAAAGGGTGATAAATGATCTGGAAAAAAGTTGTTTTGGACCAGGAAGAAGAGCCTCTGAAGGAGGGGAGAGGTCAGAGGTGCTGCCCTTGGAGTGAAGATCTGAAGAAGGAAGAAGAACACGGGAGAGCAAGCCCTGAGGACACAAGCACTGCAGGCAAATGGCAAAGTGCACAGCCAGTGCAAAGGCCCTAGGCAGAAGGACACCTGGGTGCTCAAAGAGCAAAGGAAGGCAGGGTAGAAGGTATCCTCTTTTATCCAGAGACATGTGGGAGCTATCCTAGGCTTTTGAGAGGGGGGTGACCTGACCTGACCTAGGTTTCTATGGGGTCCATGCATGGAGACCAGACCAGGGGAGGAAGCAGGAGAGCACTCGTCTCAGAGCCCTTGCGAGCCTCAGTGTTCTCATCTGTGAGATGGAGTCTCTGAACCTTACTAGGCTTGAGAAAGAAGTGGTGTGCACAGCTCAGCTCGTGAGGACCCTGGCACAGAGAAAGCAGTTCTCTGAGGAGGTTATGAATTTTGTGATGCCGTTGGAGCTATGCTGGGTATGAAGTCTTAACTATCATTGCCATGGGGTTTATCCAAGGAAGTTTCAGAAAGAAGAGGGAAGGGGAGGGGTGGGGGCCGAGGGCGCTGGTGGAGACAGGGACCCCAGACAGGAGGTGAGGACACCAGCCCTAGGGCCAGAAAGGCAGGCCCTGGTTCAAGCCCATTCTTGACGTTGACCATGGACAGGTGGCGATCAGATTCACAGAGACGCCAGGAGAAGCCACTGGGTGGGGGTGGGAGGGCGGGAGGCGGGGGGTGTGTGGCGGGGAAGCCGGTTGGAAGGGGAGTTTCTGGCGCGTGAAGCACAAGTTTCTGTGGCTGTTGTTCTCCGGTTGTGATGGAGACTATCGCAGTTCCAGCTCCCCCACCCCAGGAGACCTCGCCCCGCCCTGGGTGTTCTGTGGATGGCATCACTGATTCAGCGGACATAAGTTTGAGCAAACTCCAGGAGATGGTGAAGAATAGGGAAGACTGGAGTGCTGCAGTCCATGGGGTCACAAAAGGTCAGACATACACGACTGAGCAACTGGACAACAACAATACCATGTGTAAAGGGTGATAAATGATCTGGAAAAAAGTTGTTTTGGACCAGGAAGAAGAGCCTCTGAAGGAGGGGAGAGGTCAGAGGTGCTGCCCTTGGAGTGAAGATCTGAAGAAGGAAGAAGAACACGGGAGAGCAAGCCCTGAGGACACAAGCACTGCAGGCAAATGGCAAAGTGCACAGCCAGTGCAAAGGCCCTAGGCAGAAGGACACCTGGGTGCTCAAAGAGCAAAGGAAGGCAGGGTAGAAGGTATCCTCTTTTATCCAGAGACATGTGGGAGCTATCCTAGGCTTTTGAGAGGGGGGTGACCTGACCTGACCTAGGTTTCTATGGGGTCCATGCATGGAGACCAGACCAGGGGAGGAAGCAGGAGAGCACTCGTCTCAGAGCCCTTGCGAGCCTCAGTGTTCTCATCTGTGAGATGGAGTCTCTGAACCTTACTAGGCTTGAGAAAGAAGTGGTGTGCACAGCTCAGCTCGTGAGGACCCTGGCACAGAGAAAGCAGTTCTCTGAGGAGGTTATGAATTTTGTGATGCCGTTGGAGCTATGCTGGGTATGAAGTCTTAACTATCATTGCCATGGGGTTTATCCAAGGAAGTTTCAGAAAGAAGAGGGAAGGGGAGGGGTGGGGCCGAGGCGCTGGTGGAGACAGGGACCCCAGACAGGAGGTGAGGACACCAGCCCTAGGGCCAGAAAGGCAGGCCCTGGTTCAAGCCCATTCTTGACGTTGACCATGGACAGGTGGCGATCAGATTCACAGAGACGCCAGGAGAAGCCACTGGGTGGGGGTGGGAGGGCGGGGGCGGGTGGTGTGTGGCGGGGAAGCCGGTTGGAAGGGGAGTTTCTGGCGCGTGAAGCACAAGTTTCTGTGGCTGTTGTTCTCCGGTTGTGATGGAGACTATCGCAGTTCCAGCTCCCCCACCCCAGGAGACCTCGCCCCCGCCCTGGGTGTTCTGTCAGCCCCGCCCAGGGGCCACTTCTGGAGGCTGTACGAGACAGTGCTCAGGTATGTGGAAGAGGGAGGGCCCTGGGAGGGAGCAGGAAGGAGAGGAGAGGAGAGAGAGAGCTCAGAGCCTCCGCCTGTCAGAGCCTGATCCACAGGTGAGGAAGGGGCCAGGGAAGAGGTCTGTGTCCTAGAGAGGAAGGCTGGAGGTGGGGACCCGTGGGTCTGAGGGAAGAGGGGCTGCGGGCCAAGACGCCTGGTTCCAGACATGGGAAAGGCTGGGAAACTCAACTCTTAAGAGCTAAGAGCTGCAAGACTGGACCCCAGGACTGGACCCTATGGGGCACTGGGGCTGAAGAACTGGATGAATGGTTCTCCAAGGAGAACTGGGCTCAAAACCCTTTGGTTCTAAGGGCTAAGGAGCTGAGTCTGGATTCCTGGGCTCCTGAGAAGACCAAAGGCTGGGAGACAGGATCCTTTGGTCGAGGAAGGAAAGTGGAGTACACATAGATCAGGGAGCTGAATGTAGGGATCCCTGAGAAATTAGGTGGGGGCAGTATACTAGGTCTGAGGAAGAGGTCTGGGGCCTGGACCCCTGGGTCTGAGGGAGGAGGGCTGGCGCCTGGAGTCCTAGGCCCTGGAGTCAGGTCAGCCTCACCTCTTTTCTGCTCCCAGGCTCCAGGTGGCAGGAACCGCCCATTCTCAGCACCATGAGCTCCACCACAGGGTAAGTACTGCCCTCCCCCCACCCAGTCTGCCAGGCCCGGGCCCCTTACCCTTCCTCCGCCCTGGCAGTTACAGCAGCTCAGGGCTGGACACCCTGCTAACTCTGAGCTGCCTCCCTCCCACTCCCAAGCAGACAGACCAGAGTTCTTACCTCCAGCGGTGGTTTGGCTACTCAGGAAGGACATCACCTCCTTAAGCCGCAGACCCTCCTTGGTGAAACAGGCGCGATTTTGAGAGTTTGACGGGATAACACACCTGCAGGGATAGGCAGAGCCTCTAACCAACAGCAGGTGCTCAACTCATGGGAACTGCTCTGGCTGTTGTTATCTTTTTTTTTTGTAATATTTTTGGCCACATTGCGTGGCTTGTGAGCTCTTAGTTCCCCAGCCGGGGATTGAACCTGCGCCCCAGGCAGTGAAAGCACTGCACTGTCAGGGAATTCCCAATTATTACTTTATTATTAAATATTGACTTAGTGCCTAGTGTGTGTGTGTGGGGGGGTGCTATCCTGTCCCGCTCTTTGATACCCCGTGGACTGTAGTCCACCAAGATCCTCTGTCCATGGGATTCTCCAGGCAAGAATACTGGAGTGGGTGGCCATTTCCTCCTCTAGTGGATCTTCCCAACCCAGGGATGGAACCCAAGCTTCCTGCCTCTCCTGCCTCGGCAGGCAGGTTCATTACCACTGAGCCACGTTGGTCCAAGCCTGGGGCTGTTTATAAATGAAGGATTAAGTCTCCTGGACTGAGCAGGGAGAAAGACAAAGACAGAAACATGGGCCTAGGTGCCTAGGAAATGAAAAGGAACGAGTTCTCCAGCCCAGAGGTAATCAAATAGTGGGGAGATTTGACTGACCAGAGCAGGATGCAGAGCACAGGTTTGACTGAAAGGTTTCTCATCCGTCTCTCATCCCCAACCTCAGTCAAGTTCTGAGCTTCTATTTTATCTGTACAAATTGGGAATTTGTTCAAGAATTCTTGGAGAAAGTGACCTGGAAGAAGAAGTGGAGGACAGGATTTGGCTGGAAAGAGCCTGGCCTGTGGGGGTAGGAGGGGACAAAGATAACTTTCTGGCTACTCCCAGTACCTGTTGTTCAGTCCCTAAGTTGTGTCCAATTCTTTGTGGCCCCATGGACTGCAGCACACCAGGCTTCCCTGTCCTTCAGTATCTCTTGGAGTTTGCTCAAACTCACGTCCATCCAACCCTCTCATCCTCTGTCACCCTCTTCTCCTCCTGCCTTCAATCTTTCCCAGCATCAAGGTCTTTTCCAATACTCCCAATGCGATTGTAAAAAAAAAAAAAAAAAAAAAATTCCCATTTGTTGGGAGTTCCCTGTGGTCTAGTGGTTAGGATTTGGCACTTTCATTGCTGGGGCCTGGGTTCAATCCCTGGTCCAGGAACTGAGATCTTCTAAGCAGTGTGGTGTAGCACAGTTTGTTTGTTTTTTTTTTTAAATCCATTTATTGAGCAACTGGGTGTCCCAGGTGATGCTAGTGGTAAAGAACCTGCCTGCCAATAGGGGAGACATAAGAGATGTGGGTTTGATCCCTAAGTGGGGAAGATCCCCTGGAGGAGGAAATGGCAACCCACTCCAGTATTTTTTTTCTTTTTCTTTAACACAACTCTTCTGTTTTTCTTTTTTTTTGTTTTAATTTTATGTATTCATTTATTTTTGGCTATTCTGGGTTTTCACTGCTGCCACAGGCTCTTCTCTAGTTGCAGGTAGTGGGGGGTTACTCTCTAGTAGAGGTGAGCAGGCTTCTTGTTGTGGAACTTGGGCTCTCGGGCACACGGGCTTTAGTAGTTGTGGCCTATGGGCTCCCTAGTTGTGGCTCCGAAGCTCTAGAGCACAGGCTCCAGAGTTGTGGCTCATGGGCTTCATTGCTCCGCCACATGTGGGATCTTCCCGGATCAGGGACTGAACCCATGTCTCCTGCATTGGCAGGAAAACTCTTCACCACTGAGCTACCAGGGAAGCTCACATTCTAGTATTCTTGCCAGGAGAATCCCAGCCTGGAGCCGGGAGAGCCTGGAGAGCTACAGTCCATGAGGTCACAAAGAGTCAGGCACAATAGAAGCAACTTCCTACACACGGAACAACTGCTGTGTGTTAAGCCTTTTGTATTATTGTCATAATGATAATAACACTATCTTTACTGACCTCGTGCCTAGTGCACGCATGCTGTCGAGTCCGACTACAGGAGAGGCTGCAAAACACTCCAACTGCATCATATCACTGAATTCACCCATAGCCCTGCCAAATGGAGGCTGTAGGGTAACTGACCCATGGCAACTGAGGCAGGAGAGATTCTCGCCCACCTGGGGTCTTATGGTAAAGCAGTAGCCAACAGGGTATTTGAACCCAGGTCTGTGTGAAGGTAGAGAGAAAACCCACCACCACCACCGCCCAGCACCACTGCCAAGCTTCTCATATTAGGGTCCAGCTCCTGCCCTCTGCTACCCCAAACCCTCATGGCTCCCCACTGCCCTCGGAGGCTCTGTCTGGCACTCAAGACCCCCACGATCCACTGCCAGTTCCCCCAGCCCCTCTCACCCCTCTTTACCTTCACAGCCTAGAAGCCTCTCTCAAACAGAGTGCCAAGTCTATCTATGGTGAGTTTTGGTACTAAGAAATCCTGGCCTGGGAGAAACTAGGTCTGAGGGAGGAGTAACTGACGACTTGAACTCCTGAGTCTGAGAGGGAAAGGGGCTTGGGCCCCTAGACCCGAGTGTGAAGGGGAGGGCTTAGGGGCCTGGACTCCTAGGTCTGGAAGTGGGTGCTGGGTTCCCTGGATCTAGAAGGAGGGCTGGCAGCTGGGTCTCCTGCAGCCTTTCTCCTTCACTCCCACAGAACAGAGGAAGCGCTACTCCACTGAGGTCATGTCCGACGTTTCCCAGTATGCAGTCAATGTGAGTCTAGGGTCTATGTTGCCGTGGGGAGCCTTGTGGGAGGAAAGGTAGGCCTGAGAGGGAGGTATTGAAAGCAGTCAGATTTCCAAGCAGAATGAACTTGGAAAGCTCAGTTTGCTCGTCTGCCCAGTGGACTTATTTGGCCTTACCTCAGACGTGGGGATGCAGTGGAAGAACTCAATTCCAATTTAATCCGCCATCTTTTCCTCTGGACCAGCTCTTAAGTTGGACAGCGGACCGCAGGGACAAATCAGGTGCCATCTTGAATGAGTAGGAGCTCAGACAAGGTTCAGAGATGCCAACAAAGGTGCCATGTGTTCTGTTGGAGGTAGAGATGCTTAGAAGGCACGGGAGAAAATCCAGACTGCTTCCTGCCTTCCAGGGGTCTAGTTGGAAAGCTAGACCCAGACTTTAGTCATTCAGATGGAAGACACACCAGCGGCAGTGGGAGGAGATGGAGCAGGTGGTCTGGGAAGGCTTCCTAGAGGAGGTGTCGTGGATTGGAAGGCTGGTCCCAGGGGATCCGGAGCCCACCCAGCTTCATCCTGGGATTCTGTGCTTTCTCTGTGGTCCCTGACAGCACCTGGTGACCTTCTGCCTGGGTGAGGAGGATGGCGTGTACACGGTGGAGGACGCTTCGCGGAAGCTGGCCCTCATGGACAGCCAAGGCCGCGTCTGGGCCCAGGACATGCTGCGCGTGTCTCCCAAACACGTCACACTGGTGGACCCTGACTCCAAGGTCCGCCCCTCTTTACCTTCACAGCCTAGAAGCCTCTCTCAAACAGAGTGCCAAGTCTATCTATGGTGAGTTTTGGTACTAAGAAATCCTGGCCTGGGAGAAACTAGGTCTGAGGGAGGAGTAACTGACGACTTGAACTCCTGAGTCTGAGAGGGAAAGGGGCTTGGGCCCCTAGACCCGAGTGTGAAGGGGAGGGCTTAGGGGCCTGGACTCCTAGGTCTGGAAGTGGGTGCTGGGTTCCCTGGATCTAGAAGGAGGGCTGGCAGCTGGGTCTCCTGCAGCCTTTCTCCTTCACTCCCACAGAACAGAGGAAGCGCTACTCCACTGAGGTCATGTCCGACGTTTCCCAGTATGCAGTCAATGTGAGTCTAGGGTCTATGTTGCCGTGGGGAGCCTTGTGGGAGGAAAGGTAGGCCTGAGAGGGAGGTATTGAAAGCAGTCAGATTTCCAAGCAGAATGAACTTGGAAAGCTCAGTTTGCTCGTCTGCCCAGTGGACTTATTTGGCCTTACCTCAGACGTGGGGATGCAGTGGAAGAACTCAATTCCAATTTAATCCGCCATCTTTTCCTCTGGACCAGCTCTTAAGTTGGACAGCGGACCGCAGGGACAAATCAGGTGCCATCTTGAATGAGTAGGAGCTCAGACAAGGTTCAGAGATGCCAACAAAGGTGCCATGTGTTCTGTTGGAGGTAGAGATGCTTAGAAGGCACGGGAGAAAATCCAGACTGCTTCCTGCCTTCCAGGGGTCTAGTTGGAAAGCTAGACCCAGACTTTAGTCATTCAGATGGAAGACACACCAGCGGCAGTGGGAGGAGATGGAGCAGGTGGTCTGGGAAGGCTTCCTAGAGGAGGTGTCGTGGATTGGAAGGCTGGTCCCAGGGGATCCGGAGCCCACCCAGCTTCATCCTGGGATTCTGTGCTTTCTCTGTGGTCCCTGACAGCACCTGGTGACCTTCTGCCTGGGTGAGGAGGATGGCGTGTACACGGTGGAGGACGCTTCGCGGAAGCTGGCCCTCATGGACAGCCAAGGCCGCGTCTGGGCCCAGGACATGCTGCTGCGCGTGTCTCCCAAACACGTCACACTGGTGGACCCTGACTCCAAGGTGCCACGGGGCCCGTGGGTGGAAGGAGCGGCTGGACGGAGCCGGCCGAGGCACGGAAGAGCTTGGCCCTAGCGCCATCAGGGGTCTGAGTGCAAACCTCCTGCACATCCTTTCTCTGGGAAATTTGGCGAGGGACCCCTGCCCCCTTTCGGAAGCTCATCTATTAAACAAGACTGTTATCCCTGACTCCTAAGCCTGGGAGCTTGCCCTGCGCAGTACTTGCACCTGCCGGCACTCCTGTCGCCACTTGGGAGGAACCTTGGCTGTGGGCTTTGGTTTTTACCAAGGTGCTCTCCTCACCCCGCAGGAGGAGCTGGAGTCGTTCTCGCTGAGTGCCATCGTGCGTTGCGACGCGGTGACGCCGCCGGGCCGGAGCTGCTCTCTGCTGCTTCTCGTGTGCCAGGAACCTGAGCGCTCGCAGCCCGACGTGCACTTCTTCCAGGGCATGCATCTGGGGGTGAGCGAGCCGGGCTAGGGGCTGGGACCCGCGAGGGCTCCGGGGGCGGAGCTGGAACTGGGTGGAGCCCGGAACCGGACCGCCAATGGGGCGGGGCCTCTACGATGAGGGCGTGGTCTGGGACTAAGGCGGGGTTAGGACCCTGAGGGGGCCTGATCTGGAAAGAAATTCTGGAATGGAGGAGGGGTTTGAGGAGATTGAACACGCGATCCAGAAGGAACGGGAGGGCGGAATGGAAACCGAGGCTGAGAGTTTGGACATGGGAGAGTCTGGGGAGCAGGCAGAACGAGGATGGGCTTGGGTGTGGTCGAGGGGGCGTGGTACTCCCTGGACGGGGCCTCTGTGAATGGGGGCGTGGCCTAGGGCAGGGACTGCAGTGGGTCAGGCAGTTGAGTGCGGGGCGTGGACACACGTGGGTGCGGTACGTGAGCGATGGATTCTATCCGGTGCGCGACCCTGAGCGGACCGTGGATGGGGTGCGGGGAGGTCGCGGCCTGATGGCGTGCTTGGCAGGCGGAGTGGCCGGGGGGGCTACACGGTGGAGGACGCGAAGCTGGCTCATGGACAGCCAAGGCGCGTCTGGGCCCAGGACATGCTGCTGCGTGTCTCCCAAACACGTCACACTGGTGGACCCTGACTCCAAGGTGCCACGGGGCCCGTGGGTGGAAGGAGCGGCTGGACGGAGCCGGCCGAGGCACGGAAGAGCTTGGCCCTAGCGCCATCAGGGGTCTGAGTGCAAACCTCCTGCACATCCTTTCTCTGGGAAATTTGGCGAGGGACCCCTGCCCCCTTTCGGAAGCTCATCTATTAAACAAGACTGT
The DNA here is from genome assembly GCA_022376925.1 of Tragulus kanchil. NCBI lineage: Eukaryota > Metazoa > Chordata > Mammalia > Artiodactyla > Tragulidae > Tragulus > Tragulus kanchil. The sequence continues at coordinate 133,095,541 of JAIOJX010000031.1, forward strand.
TATCCCTGAATCCTAAGCCTGGGAGCTTGCCCTGCGCAGTACTTGCACCTGCCGGCACTCCTGTCGCCACTTGGGAGGAACCTTGGCTGTGGGCTTTGGTTTTTACCAAGGTGCTCTCCTCACCCCGCAGGAGGAGCTGGAGTCGTTCTCGCTGAGGGCCATCGTGCGTTGCGACGCGGTGACGCCGCCGGGCCGGAGCTGCTCTCTGCTGCTTCTCGTGTGCCAGGAACCTGAGCGCTCGCAGCCCGACGTGCACTTCTTCCAGGGCATGCATCTGGGGGTGAGCGAGCCGGGCTAGGGGCTGGGACCCGCGAGGGCTCCGGGGGCGGAGCTGGAACTGGGTGGAGCCCGGAACCGGACCGCCAATGGGGCGGGGCCTCTACGATGAGGGCGTGGTCTGGGACTAAGGCGGGGTTAGGACCCTGAGGGGGCCTGATCTGGAAAGAAATTCTGGAATGGAGGAGGGGTTTGAGGAGATTGAACACGCGATCCAGAAGGAACGGGAGGGCGGAATGGAAACCGAGGCTGAGAGTTTGGACATGGGAGAGTCTGGGGAGCAGGCAGAACGAGGATGGGCTTGGGTGTGGTCGAGGGGGCGAGGTACTCCCTGGACGGGGCCTCTGTGAATGGGGGCGTGGCCTAGGGCAGGGACTGCAGTGGGTCAGGCAGTTGAGTGCGGGGCGTGGACACACGTGGGTGCGGTACGTGAGCGATGGATTCTATCCGGTGCGCGACCCTGAGCGGACCGTGGATGGGGTGCGGGGAGGTCGCGGCCTGATGGCGTGCTTGGCAGGCGGAGTGGATCCGAGAGGACATCCAGGGAGCTTTGCAGACCTACCGCTCGGGCCGCGGGGAGCGCAGGGCGGCGGCGCTCAGGTAAGAGGACGGGCCTGCAGGCGGGGCAGAAGAGCCGGAGGGGAGGTCTCTGGGGGGCCAGCTCCCTTCTCTGGGCCTCAGTCTCCTCATCCGAGAAGTCGGTTGCCGCCCCGAGTTTCTCGCCTCCCTGGAGCCCTCGGTGTTCCCAGTCCGTTTGTCCTTCTCTCTCCGCAGGGCCACAAGGAAGGAGCTGCAGTACCACCACTTGCCCGCCGCCGAGACCTCCTCCCTGCAGCGTCAGCCGACGGTCCGCGCTGCGATCAACCCCGTGGAACCAGCCGCGGGCCGCGGACGACCCCTGGTGGAGGAGGCGCGGAGACCGGGCCGCGAGGAAGTGTGCGGCAGCGCTGACCTGGCCTCCCCGGACCTGGGTCCCCGTGGCCCGGAACTGGCCAGGCTGCAGGCGGAGCGGGACGTGGTGAGCGAGGCGGGGCGAGCGCCGGGCAGCAGGTGTGCCTCTTCTGTCGGGGATAGGGTTTGGTTTTGGAAGCTCGGTCAGACCTCTGAGGTTGTGGCCAGCGGTGACAGACAGCGGGGCAGCGTCCAGCGTCAGAAGGCGTGACTCGGCCCAAAGGTGCCTAAATGCTCCTGGTTTGAGAGGGCTTGGAGGCGGGAGTGAGGGTCCAGGATCGAAGGGTCCCACGCATCCCCCTGCTCTGCCCTCCAGGACATCCTGAACCATGTGTTCGACGACGTGGAGAGCTTTGTATCCAGGCTGCAGAAGTCGGCCGAGGCAACCCGAGTGCTGGAGCATCGAGAACGAAGCCGCAGGACCCGGCAGCGGGAGGCTGGGGGTGAGGGGTCCCAATCCTGAACACCCCGCCCCCGACCCTCCCAAATACCCTCCCTCTCCCTTGGTCCTCCCCGTGCAACTGACTCCCTATTGCAACCTCCCGCCAGTCTGACTCCCTATTGCAACCTTACTGGGTCTCTGCCTCTCTCTAAATGTCCCCCATCACCGCGCCTGCCCCTATATCCACAGCGGGCCTCCTGGCGCTGCGGGCCAAGCCGCCCTCAGAGGCCGAGTACACCGACGTGCTTCAGAAAGTCAAGTACGCCTTCAGCCTGCTGGTGAGGACGCATGCATCTCTGGGTATCAGGGGACGAGGGGAACAGCACATCTCACCTGTGGGCGCACTAACACCAGCACCTCCCGCCTCTGCAGGCTCGACTGCGCGGCAACATCGCCAACCCCACCTCCCCGGAGCTGCTGCACTTCCTGTTCGGACCTCTGCAAATGGTGAGACACCCCGGGTCTCAGCCCTCGGGGCCGCCTGCTGCAGAGGGTTCCACTTCAGGAAGGTCTGATGGCCTGCCCGCTGTTGCGCCCCTGCCAGATTGTAGACGCCTCGGGCGGCCCCCAGTTGGCCAGCGGCGTGAGGTGGCCGCATCTGACTTCGGAGGCTGTGACGCTACTGCGGGACAACGTCACTCAACGTGAAAACACGCTCTGGACCTCGCTGGGGGACTCTTGGACCTGTCCTGGGTAAGAGGCAGGGCTGGGGGTTAGGCAGTATGGTGATTTAGGGGCGGGACTGGGATGCATTAAGTGTGGTGATTGGAGGAACAGGGGGACAGAGGGCGTGGTGATTTTAGGGGTGGGGCAGGGAGGCAAGGGGCGTGGTGATTTTAGGGGTGGGGCAGGGAGGCAAGGGGCGTAGTGACTTTGGGGCGGGACGTGGTGATGGGAGGGGCGGGGCTGAGAGGGGACGTAGTAATTTGGGGGCGGGACTGGGAGGTAGTGGGCGTGGTGGCTTAGGGGCGAGACTGGGAAAAAGAGGCGGGGCTGTTGGAAAGGCGCGCTTAGTAAAGGTTGGTAGTGGGGCTTAACTAGAAAGTGTCATCGAAGAAATTGAAGTTTTGGTGGGACTAGGGCAAATGCCAGGATCCGATTGGAGGAAAGACCAGCAGCTTCGTGTGTCGTGTGAAACATGCTGAGCCTCAGACAGCAGCTGTCCCCTTTGGTGCTGTGGCCGTGCCCGCGGTTCTCTCCTGGGCAGGCCTATCACCTCCAGGCAACGCGGTAATAATTTGTACCCAGGATCTGTTCTCAAGCCCCGTTTGTCCCCACGGAGGGTATTGTTTTCTCTGTTGAAAAAAGTTGCAAAGATAAATCTAAAATTAGGTAGTTAGGTTTTTTGTAGCAAGATTTAAAAAAAAAAAAAAAACCGACTGAACCAGAGCTCGAACTGGAATAAAAGGCAGGGCTGTAGTGGGGTCCAAAAAATGAGGCGGGGCTGTGGCAAGAGTGGCCTTAGCGTTTGGTCTGTGGTTTGGGGGGCCGTAGTCTGTGGGCATGGAGACAATTGGTTTCATGGGAGTAGGTGCAGAGTTCGATGCTGGACTTAGGGGAAAGGGGCGGGAGACCCAGTTTGGAGTCAGAGGAAAAGTTTCAGACCAGGACGGAGCACAAGTGGAATCTGGATAGTTACAAATATAGCTGATGTTATGAATGCAGCTTAGAGTAAGGGGCAGGTCTTGGTTAAAAAAAAAAAAGGGGGGGGGCAAGTTTAGAATTGTTGGGATAAAATAAGACTTAAGGGAAGGGGGAAAACTTGGTGAAGTTTCTTACAGCACTTAGTCTGAGGTCAAACCAGGATCCTTGAGCCCTTGGCCCTTCCTTGGCCACAGGGTGGACCTGCCCCCAGAGGAGGGACCCCCATACAGACCTGAGTTCTACAGCGGCTGGGAGCCCCCAGCCACGGACCCTCAAGGCCGCGCCTGGGAGGACCCAGTGGAGAAGCAGCTATACCATGAGCGGAGGCGCCAGCAGGTGAGGCTAAGGCTCAAGCTCGCCTAGGTGATGGGGCGTGACCGGGAACTCCGGAGGTGCAGGTGGGGCCCACCTGACCTACTGTTCTCATCTCCTGCAGCAAAGCGCTCCTCAGGTCGCTGTCAATGGGTGAGTGAACATGGGTGAGTCGGGTCAGTGGGGTCCAGGAGGTGTGCGTCCTGGGGGCTCCCAGCACTGACTCCGCTCCCCCATTTTTCTTTTGTCTTTCCGTCTTCCAAGGTGGATGAGGTGGATGAGGCAGGGGCCGGGGCTGGGAGAGGGAGAGGATCAGGGAGGGAGGGAGTGCGTCTCAGATTTCTGGGTCCCCTTTGCTGTGGCCGAATGCCTGTTCTCCTTCCTGGGCAGGCCTATCACCTCCAGGCAACGCGGTAATAATTTGTACCCAGGATCTGTTCTCAAGCCCCGTTTGTCCCCACGGAGGGTATTGTTTTCTGTTGAAAAAAGTTGCAAAGATAAATCTAAAATTAGGTAGTTAGGTTTTTTGTAGCAAGATTTAAAAAAAAAAAAAAAACCGACTGAACCAGAGCTCGAACTGGAATAAAAGGCAGGGCTGTAGTGGGGTCCAAAAAATGAGGCGGGGCTGTGGCAAGAGTGGCCTTAGCGTTTGGTCTGTGGTTTGGGGGGCCGTAGTCTGTGGGCATGGAGACAATTGGTTTCATGGGAGTAGGTGCAGAGTTCGATGCTGGACTTAGGGGAAAGGGGCGGGAGACCCAGTTTGGAGTCAGAGGAAAAGTTTCAGACCAGGACGGAGCACAAGTGGAATCTGGATAGTTACAAATATAGCTGATGTTATGAATGCAGCTTAGAGTAAGGGGCAGGTCTTGGTTAAAAAAAAAAAGGGGGGGGGCAAGTTTAGAATTGTTGGGATAAAATAAGACTTAAGGGAAGGGGGAAAACTTGGTGAAGTTTCTTACAGCACTTAGTCTGAGGTCAAACCAGGATCCTTGAGCCCTTGGCCCTTCCTTGGCCACAGGGTGGACCTGCCCCCAGAGGAGGGACCCCCATACAGACCTGAGTTCTACAGCGGCTGGGAGCCCCCAGCCACGGACCCTCAAGGCCGCGCCTGGGAGGACCCAGTGGAGAAGCAGCTATACCATGAGCGGAGGCGCCAGCAGGTGAGGCTAAGGCTCAAGCTCGCCTAGGTGATGGGGCGTGACCGGGAACTCCGGAGGTGCAGGTGGGGCCCACCTGACCTACTGTTCTCATCTCCTGCAGCAAAGCGCTCCTCAGGTCGCTGTCAATGGGTGAGTGAACATGGGTGAGTCGGGTCAGTGGGGTCCAGGAGGTGTGCGTCCTGGGGGCTCCCAGCACTGACTCCGCTCCCCCATTTTTTCTTTTTGTCTTTCCGGCTCTTCCAAGGTGGATGAGGTGGTGATGAGGCAGGGGCCGGGGCTGGGAGAGGGGAGAGGATCAGGGAGGGAGGGAGTGCGTCTCAGATTTCTGGGTCCAAGGGAGGAGGGAACTGGAGGTCCAGATTCCAGGGTCTAAGAGAGGAGGGCACTGGGAGTGGGTAAAGTGAGGGAGACCCCTGGATCCCCCAAATTCTGGAAGAGGGTGGCTTGGTTTTCCAGGGCCTGGAAACCTCCCCACTTGGGTCCTATGAGGACAGAGTCCTAGGCGTTGGAGAGAAGAGGCTGGGGAATTGGGACTTCTGGGTTTTGAAGAACAGCTCAAGTCTGGTGCTTGGGACCTTGGAGATCCAGGGAAGCAGGCTTGTGACTTAAAGGGTCAGGGGGCAAGTTTCTAGGCAGGTTAGTAAGTGGTACTATCTCCAGGCTCCTGAGAGAGGTAAAGGCTGGGAGGCTGGACACTTGCTTTCCCAAGGCTCTCAAGCAGTTGTCTCAGTCCCTGCTGATTGTCAGGCTGGGGCCTTTTAAGTTAGAGCTTGAGGTCTGGTCTCTGAGGTCTCTCGGGGGAGGAAAGGAACTGGGGAGGTGGGGGGGGCCTCGAGTCTCAGGGGAAGAAGGGCCCAGAAGAACCAGGATTCCTCAGGCAAGTAGAGGCAGACAGAGGGAGGCCAAGTGAGAGGTGAAAAAAACAGAGCAGCAGGTGTGACAGAGCAGAAGGGGGTCTGGGTAGGGCTGCGGAAGAGTCTCACCCATCTGGGAGCTGCAGGCCTCACACAGGGGGCGCCTGGGCCCTGAAGACCCTCTCTCACTTGCACAGGTAGGCCTGATGGGGCTGAGGTGCCTTTAACTGGGGTGTCAGCTAAAAGTCTGCCCCCTCCCGCCCAGCTGCCTGGTCTAGCGGACTCTCCCTTCTTGCGCTTCTGAATCTTAAGCTTGAGATCCCCAGCTTTTAACTTACCTTTTTTTTTTTTCTTTTGCGCTTCAGTTTTTTTGTGAGGTAAAATGGAAATCACTGTAATCCCTCCCTGAAAGAGTGAGAGAGGTCTGTGACATTGTACAGGCTAGCAGTTAAGAGCTTAGGGTCAGGGGAGCATTCAGGTTCACATCTAGCTGTGTGCAAGTCCTGGGTTGGCCAAAAAGTACGGGAAACCCTGAACGAAGTTTTTGTTCAACCCAGCAGAATGGAATTCCTCAGGACATGAGCTCCGGGCCAGCCTGCCCAAGGCCCAACCATGCCACTGTCTATCACTCTTCCTCTCATGTAAAATGCAGAATAATCCCTGGGTCTCTTGCGGGGGAGGGAAGAAGGAACTAGGAGGTTCAAACTCATGGTTCTACCAAGGGTAGTCTCCCGCATCGAATCAGCTACCATAAGGGACTGGACAGTGTCTGGCCCGAAGTAAGTGCAGTATAAGAGCTGACTACTGTCATTGTGCTCAGGAGTTGTCATTTGTGCATGAGCCCAGGATACAGCAGATGCTCCGTAAACCGCAGCTGTCTCTAGCTGTATGGTCTGGGGAAAGTGATTTTATTTCTCTGACCCCCAATGTTCTCATCTTTAAAACGGAGCTGATGCTAGTGCTCCGATCATGTGCATGGTCCCTGGCACGTAAAGGGCACAGTACATTCAAACTGGGATTCTAATTTCCAATCTCTCTTAACAGTATTAACCTGCCCCCTGGCCCTGATCCCTTGCTTGGCTTTAACTCCAGCTCACACCAACCCCTGCAGGCCCGGCACAGTGAGGCTGGCTGTCTCCTCACGCCCCAACTCTTCCCCTTCTCAGTCATCAAGGCAAGGAACCGGAAGCTGACTCCCAGTGGCCAGAGTCTTTGGCAAAGTGGGTCCTGTGTAATTACGACTTCCAGGCGCGCAACAGCAGCGAGTTGTCGGTCAAGCAGTGGGATCTTTTGGAGGTTAGAGGAGTCTGGTCGGGGTGAGGGATTGGAGTCCACCCAGCCCTAGCTACAGACACAGCCTCAGAACGCTGCCCTGTACCTCTTCCAGGTCCTGGATGACCAGCGCAAGTGGTGGAAGGTCCGGGACCAGAAGGGGCAGGAGGGATATGTACCCTATAATATTCTGACACCCCACCCGGGGCCGCAGGGGGGCCGCAGTCTGGTGAGCCGGGGCAGACGCGTGGGTCCCAAGGGAAGAGGGGCTTCGGGTCAGATCCTGGGAAACGAAGGTTCAAAGTTCCTGGAAGAAGAGGTGGCTGGGGACTTAGAAGTTTACCTCTAGAAGAAGGGAGTGTGACTCAGTTCTCTCTCCGATCCGGACGCTTTCCTCTTGTTCTCTCTAGAATAGCATTCCCTTCCCTCCTCCGCCATCAGCACCAGCCCCGGCCCTGACTCACCCTCCCCCACTAGCGCCACCCCTGGCTCCGGCTCCCCCTCCACCACCAGCGCCACCCCTGGCTCCGGCTCCTCCTCCTCCTCCACCAGCGCCACCTCTGGCTCCTACTCCCTGTCCCCGACAAGCGCAGACCCAGGCTCCGGCCCCGCCAGCTCCCGCTCCGGCTCGGTCTTCCTGGGACAGCTGCGAGAGCCTCAACAACTTGGACTCCGCCAAGAAGGGTGAGTGGTGGGGCCACCTCTTCAAGAGAACGGCCCTTGTCCTCGCTTTCCAGACAGAGAAACGGAGACTCAGAAAGAGTAAACAGCCTCCTGACCCCTCTCGAGGTCCCTGGAGGTCTCTGACCCTCTGATGCCAGAGGCCTGTGTCCTGAGTCCTCCCTCCGTCCTGGTTTACCTCCTGCAGAGAAACTATCCCCAATGCTCAGTATCAACGAGGAGCTGCAGGCACGCTTGGCCCAGGGCCTCACGGGCCCCAGCCGCGCAGCCCCAGGGCCTCGCCCCTCGGACCCACAACTCAGCCCTCACTCCAGCGCCTCGGAGGTTCACGCCTGGCTCCAGGCCAAAGGCTTCAGTTCCGGGTGAGTGTGGCGAGTGCTGGCTAGGAGGCATGAATACACCCCCGCTAGAGGTAAGGCGCTCTGATTGGCCCAGAGTGGGTGCGGCAGACGCCGGGGTCTGGGATTGTTCCAAAACGGGGGCCTTGTCTGTGTGCAACTATGAATGTCAGGCTGTGATTGGCCTGTCCTTCTAGGCTCTGACTGGAGTCACCACGGAAACTAACGTCAGCAGCTGGTTGAACGAAAGGCTTAGGGCAAGCGTAAACTAGTTGGCGGGGCGACATTTGAGGGGTGGGATTGGCTGGCAGGCCCATGGACAGATGGGTCCCAAGGGAAGAGGGGCTTCGGGTCAGATCCTGGGAAACGAAGGTTCAAAGTTCCTGGAAGAAGAGGTGGCTGGGGACTTAGAAGTTTACCTCTAGAAGAAGGGAGTGTGACTCAGTTCTCTCTCCGATCCGGACGCTTTCCTCTTGTTCTCTCTAGAATAGCATTCCCTTCCCTCCTCCGCCATCAGCACCAGCCCCGGCCCCGACTCACCCTCCCCCACTAGCGCCACCCCTGGCTCCGGCTCCCCCTCCACCACCAGCGCCACCCCTGGCTCCGGCTCCTCCTCCTCCACCAGCGCCACCTCTGGCTCCTACTCCCTGTCCCCGACAAGCGCAGACCCAGGCTCCGGCCCCGCCAGCTCCCGCTCCGGCTCGGTCTTCCTGGGACAGCTGCGAGAGCCTCAACAACTTGGACTCCGCCAAGAAGGGTGAGTGGTGGGGCCACCTCTTCAAGAGAACGGCCCTTGTCCTCGCTTTCCAGGCAGAGAAACGGAGACTCAGAAAGAGTAAACAGCCTCCTGACCCCTCTCGAGGTCCCTGGAGGTCTCTGACCCTCTGATGCCAGAGGCCTGTGTCCTGAGTCCTCCCTCCGTCCTGGTTTACCTCCTGCAGAGAAACTATCCCCAATGCTCAGTATCAACGAGGAGCTGCAGGCACGCTTGGCCCAGGGCCTCACGGGCCCCAGCCGCGCAGCCCCAGGGCCTCGCCCCTCGGACCCACAACTCAGCCCTCACTCCAGCGCCTCGGAGGTTCACGCCTGGCTCCAGGCCAAAGGCTTCAGTTCCGGGTGAGTGTGGCGAGTGCTGGCTAGGAGGCATGAATACACCCCCGCTAGAGGTAAGGCGCTCTGATTGGCCCAGAGTGGGCGCGGCAGACGCCAGGGTCTGGGATTGTTCCAAAACGGGGGCCTTGTCTGTGTGCAACTATGAATGTCAGGCTGTGATTGGCCTGTCCTTCTAGGCTCTGACTGGAGTCACCACGGAAACTAACGTCAGCAGCTGGTTGAACGAAAGGCTTAGGGGCAAGCGTAAACTAGTTGGCGGGGGCGACATTTGAGTTGGGATTGGCTGGCAGGCCTTGACCGCTGCCCTCGCTGCTCCTGCTCAGGACCTTGGCCGCGCTGGGCTCACTGAGCGGCGCACAGCTCTTCTCACTGCCGAAGGAGAAGTTTCGTGAGCTGAGCCCCGAGGAGGGGAGCCGCGTGTATAGCCAGATCACGGTGCAGCGATCGCTGCTGGAGGTGAGCTGGGACCCTCGTCCCTAGGCCCGGACCAGGAAGGGCAATGAGGTTTGATGCCAAAATGCTGATTTCCACCCCGCCCTCCAGGACAAAGAGAATGTGTCAGAGTTGGAAGCAGTGATGAGAAAGCAAAAGAAGAGAATGGAAAAGGAAGTGGAAACGGAAGTCATTTGATCTCTTCCCGCCCCTCCGCTACGGGAGATGGGACTCTGCAGACTACCCCTGCCAATGGAAGTAGATCCCTCCAGGGACTGGCGATCTGTTGAGCCGTGGATGGGCTTACCCAGTCCGGGTAGATAAATCGGCCTTTCCTTCCTGGAGTCTCCTGAGCGACTGCTCTTCGACTGGCAGAAAGTGACTTTAGACAATCCATGGGACAGGCTTGTGCTCGGGAGCCCTGTGCATTGTGACCTGCTGCCCAGTCTATGTATAAACAGCCTCCTCTGAGGTGGTGTCAACTGCTGGTCCTTTCTCTACCCCGGTACCAGGGGCCAGGAACCTGCCCCGCAACCCCCCCTCAGCTTCACAGGAAAGGGGGTCATGTCCCCCTCTCCTTGGCTCCTTCCTGTGAGTCTTCCTCTCCTTCCCTGCAGCGCCAACTCATAGTTCTGACCTCCCAGCCTCCAGCCTATCCTTGAGCTCACTTCAGAGGGACCTTCTGAACACCGGATGCTCCAGTCCACTCCCCTTGCTCAAATTCCTTTTCTGGTTCCGCGTCGCCATCTCTGTCCTGAGTGGTATGGTCCCTGCGTTTCCAAACTCCAGTCGCTCACCTCTTCATCCCCCATGGGTCTGAGTCCTGCCCTGCCCCACACCCACGTGCACACCAGCCTGCCAAGCCCCGCTGCCCCAGCTTTTTTCTCCGGAGCACGACCCCCGGCAACACATCTATTTTGTCAATGAACGCCTCCTGCCTTTCCTCCTAAAATGTGCTCACTCTTTGCCCGTCTCCCTCACTGATCTATCACCAGCATATAGGACAGGGCCTGGCAAGCAGCACAGGACCACAAGCAAGCCAGAGCACAGGACGGCTCCCCTCAGCTCCAGCCAACTGTGGCCAGGCTGGACTAAACGGGTTCACAGTCAGATTCCTACTATTCAGAGAGGTCAACAATGGACTTTTAGGTGTGCACTAACCCCAAACTTTAAATGTAGGCAGTTGACTCAGATTCGTTTCAAAAGCAGGGATGACAAGAGGCCAGCTCCCCAGTCAACCATCAGAGCTCCTCCGCTCGCCTGGTTGACCCTGCCTGCGCCATGCCGCACCCCAGTTGGGAGCCTCGCCTTCAGCTGGCCGCACAGACCCCACCCAACACGGGCCTGCGGCCGGTCACATGGCCACAGCTCCCACCACCCCAGCCCAGAAGTGGGAAGCAGCGCCGCCCCTCCAGCAGGGGACACCTGCACTGAGTGGCAACTTCACGACTTTATTTGTGGTGCCTGTGCTTTGTCTCGAAAATACCTTCTCCCCCTGCCCCGGACAGTGGGCGGGGAGGGGGCAGCAAAAAATAGAAGACCGACCTCCTCCCTATTGCACACGGACTCCATGGACAGGCCCGCCTGGCCAGGCGGCGGGGCTCTTGGCACAATCTCGGATCCCTGTTCCGGAAAGGGAGGGGTGACGAGGGTGCCATCACATGTGAGAGGGGGACCTCTGGGCGGCCTCTCTGGTCCTGGCTACTGGTCATGGTGCTTCTTGGTCCTCCGTCCCTTCCTGGTCCCGCCTCCAGCCCCCATCCCTGCTCAGCGACGTCCCCCTACCTGGCTCAGCCTCCTGCTTCCATCCTGGCCTCAGATGGCCCCTGGTCCCCTGGGGCCTCTGTCCCGCCCAGCCTGCCAAGCCCCGCTGCCCCAGCTTTTTTCTCCGGAGCACGACCCCCGGCAACACATCTATTTTGTCAATGAACGCCTCCTGCCTTTCCTCCTAAAATGTGCTCACTCTTTGCCTGTCTCCCTCACTGATCTATCACCAGCATATAGGACAGGGCCTGGCAAGCAGCACAGGACCACAAGCAAGCCAGAGCACAGGACGGCTCCCCTCAGCTCCAGCCAACTGCGGCCAGGCTGGACTAAACGGGTTCACAGTCAGATTCCTACTATTCAGAGAGGTCAACAATGGACTTTTAGGTGTGCACTAACCCCAAACTTTAAATGTAGGCAGTTGACTCAGATTCGTTTCAAAAGCAGGGATGACAAGAGGCCAGCTCCCCAGTCAACCATCAGAGCTCCTCCGCTCGCCTGGTTGACCCTGCCTGCGCCACGCCGCACCCCAGTTGGGAGCCTCGCCTTCAGCTGGCCGCACAGACCCCACCCAACAAGGGGCCTGCGGCCGGTCACGTGGCCACAGCTCCCACCACCCCAGCCCAGAAGTGGGAAGCAGCGCCGCCCCTCCAGCAGGGGACACCTGCACTGAGTGGCAACTTCACGACTTTATTTGTGGTGCCTGTGCTTTGTCTCGAAAATACCTTCTCCCCCTGCCCCGGACAGTGGGCGGGGAGGGGGCAGCAAAAAATAGAAGACCGACCTCCTCCCTATTGCACACGGACTCCATGGACAGGCCCGCCTGACCAGGCGGCGGGGCTCTTGGCACAATCTCGGATCCCTGTTCCGGAAAGGGAGGGGTGACGAGGGTGCCATCACATGTGAGAGGGGGACCTCTGGGCGGCCTCTCTGGTCCTGGCTACTGGTCATGGTGCTTCTTGGTCCTCCGTCCCTTCCTGGTCCCGCCTCCAGCCCCCATCCCTGCTCAGCGACGTCCCCCTACCTGGCTCAGCCTCCTGCTTCCATCCTGGCCTCAGATGGCCCCTGGTCCCCTGGGGCCTCTGTCGTCCCCGCCCAGCCTGGGGGAGGGTCATGGCTTCTCAAGAGACCCCCAGGCTCCCTGTCGTCGTGCTCACGCAGGGGAAGGGGTGCGTGTGGCAGAAGCAGCGTTAAATATGGGTGCGGGGGAGTGGCTCCACAGAGTCACTTGGAGAGTTTGCTGATGACGCGAATCAGGGCTGCGTTCTCATCCTTGAGCCGCTGGTTGTCAGCCCGGAGGTCGGACAGGGCCTGAAAGGTGGGGAGGCGGGTCAGCCAGGTGGCCCTGGGCAGGCTGGCCCCGTCCACCCTGGCCTCTACCTTCAGCCCCCTAACATTCACCTTCAGCTCCTCCTCCAGCTCGGCTGCCTTTCGCTCCAGCGCCCGGCGCTCCTGGAATAACAGGAAAGGTGAGGGCAGTGGTGAGAGGTGAGAAAAGGCAGAAGCGCAGGCTGGAGGTCCCTGTGGCCCTCTTCCTTCAGACCCGCGGGAGCAGAGAGCCAGGATGCACCTGGGCCCACCCCAGTCACCCTCACTCACGAATCTCTCCAGCTCCAGAAGGGCAGGCCTCTCGGCAAAGCGCTCCTGCCTCTAGGAAGGACGGAGAAAGGGCAGGGTCAGAGGCCAGAGGAGAATCCAGCAGTGAGGGGAGAGGCAGCCCACACTCGGGATGGCCCAGCCTTCCCCACCCAGGCCCGGCCTCCAGCCCCTCTTCATGGCCCAGACTCTTCCTCCCAAAGGTCCCAGTCTGCTCCTCAGGGGATGGCCCTCCTTCCCAGAGATCTGGGGCCAGCACTGGGGCCCCCTGGATCCCCACCACCTCCAGGGCCTGGGCTCCTCACCTGCGTGGCGCGCTCCAGCTCCACTTTGAGCTGCGCCAGCTGCAGTGTGGTCTCGGTCAGGGCCTCCCGAAGCCGTTCATTCTCACTGCGTAGCTCGGAGTACAGCTGGGGGACCCCAGAGGAGGGACATGGGGGTCAGGCTCACCGTTTGAGCTGCGGCCATGTTTACAGGGGGAGAGGGGAGAGGTGACAGTGGCCCAGGTGGGGCCTGAGGAGAGCAGGACACTGAGATGGGTAGAACAGAGCCACTAACGGGGGCAGTGGGGCAGGTGCACAGAGCCAGCTTGGTTAATGGGGTCACAAACCTTCCTGAAGTCTCCGTCCGGCTCTTCTGATTCCGGCAATGGTTCTGGGTTGAGGTCCCGCTGCCTGCGTGATGACGGGTCGCCCTCGGGAGTGCTGGGGTCGGGGCGAGGAGGGTGTCATGGGGGCTCCCACAGTCCCAAGACAGCCCAACCATTCCTGCCCACCCGTACCTGGATTCTGAGCCACGGTCGGCTGGCGCCGGCTCTGCCTCCTCCCCCTGAGGGTGGAAATGCCATGGGGTTCAGCGGAGGCCAAGAAGGGAATTGGGCCCACCCCCAGCCCTCCTCCAAGGTCACCTGCGGCCCTACCTGGGCACCACCCCACTTTCAGCAGGGCACCCTCTCACCTCCGCAGGGCCCCTCCATTCCTTGCCAGCTTTGCGATGCTCCTTGGCCACCTGTGGTCCCTGCCCTTGCCCGTCAGGCGCCTCTGCTGGGGGAGGGCATGAATCAGCTCAGCGACCCATGGAAGGGTCCCCTCTGCAGGGTCAGGTTCTCTGGGCTCAACCCTCAAGAAAGTCAGAAGACCGGGCAGAAGGATGATCTCCCAGAGACCAGACCTCACCTCTCTGGGCAGGACCATCAGAGTTCTCAACCCCAGGAACTCGGGGTCGCTGGGAAGGGTCCTGTGGGAGGGGGGCAGGGGGTCAGAGGACGAGGGCATCTTGTCCCACCCGCTGCCCGGTCACCTGACCCCTCTTCACCTGGCTCTGCAGACACGACTTCTCCGGCTCTGGGGTCTTTCCTGCAGCCTTCTCTGCTTCCTTCAAGTCCGTCAGGGTCACACCCTGGAAGGGAGAAGGGGCAGCCGGGGGTGGGGGGAGGATCCAGGACTCTGGGCCTAGTGTCTCCTCCCTCAGACCAGGGCCAGCTGCACCCTCACCTGGGTGGACCTCCGGGACTGGCGCATGAGGCGCGAGCGCGCTTTCCGCTGAGACTCTGACTCCTCGTCGCGCACGGGCATCTGGTAGGTCCTGCGTGAAGGCCCTGACGTCAGAGAGGGTCTTCGGACCCTGTCTCATTCCACGGCCCACACCCTCAGGAAGAGTCGAGTTCGGCCCTGGGATAAACGCCGCTGGGGGCCACCATCACCAACCCCCGCCCCACCAGCCTCACCTCCGGCGGTCCCGGGAGTCTGCTGAGGGTACTGCGGAGGCTACGGGGACACTGGGCTTCACCAGGGACTCGGGCTCAGGGATCCTGGAGGCAGGAGTGGAGTTACCCAAGGGAGGAGGAGGCCTGGAGAGCTCAGACCTCTGTGGACTCATTCACCAGCAAATTACTCAAGCCTGCCTCTGTGGCGGGCACTGGATAGGCAGCAAGAAGCCAAAGAGCAAAGGTGCAGAATAAACGATAACCGCAAGATCGGGACGTCACTTAGTACATCGGGGGGATAAAGTATTCTGGGGAAAAGTGAGCAAGGACGGGAGGTGCGAGGTGGTCATGGCGGGCCTCCGGGGCAGCTGACATTTACCCAGCCCTGAGAGGAAGGAAGGAAGCCTGCGGGTGTGAGGGGAGCTGCAGGAAGGGCCCGAGGCAGAGAGGGGGCGGGAGAGGGGGTCTGGAGGGCGGCCCTGTGAGCTTTCACATGCGGCACCAAAAGGGAAACTGAAGCCAAGAGTGGTAGGAGGTAGGGAGCGGACCTCAGAGGGCACAGAGCACAAGACAGGACCCCGGGCTGCCCCTCCCAGGGGCTGAGCTGGCACAGGCATACTCACGGGGCAGGGGGTTCCAGCTCCTTCTGGGAGCGGGTGGGGGAGATTCGGGCAAGCCGAGGCTCTCTGCCCTGCGGAGAGAGGAGAGGAGGGCTACTCTGCCTGTTGGCAGGGTCTGGTCTCCGGCCTGCCCCCTGCTCACCTGAGTGGACGTGCCCTCCAGCCGCGAGGAGGAGGCTGAGCGCTGCAGCCCAGACCCCAAGGCACCCTCGGCCCCCCGCCTGTCCACGGGCCCCAGGGCCCCGGAGCTCCCCGTCTTCTGGAGGCTGAAGCGCCTGGAGAAAGGGGCCTCCTCGGAGGTCTGCAGAAGAGAAAGGTCTCAGTTCTCAGGAACGTCAAGTGCTACCCCCAGAAGGACCACACCACATTACCACTGGGGGCGGGGCTGCCAGGAAAGGGCCCTCAGCAGTCCCAGAGGATTCTGGGACCTGTAGTCTCCCACCTGCCCTGACCCTGGGCTCAGGCCCCAGGGCAAGCCCACCCCCACCCACCTCCCTGTCCCCATGGCTCCAGCACTCACACTCACCATGGGGCTCCTGGGGCTACAGGGTGGTGGGGAGGAGACCCCATTGAGGGTTCTAGATTCTGCAGGGGGCAGCTCTGTGGTGTGGGAAGAGGGGGAGGTCATAAGAATCTACCAGCTACCTGAGTCCCAGGCCTTCCTCCCCAGACCCAGGCATCTGGACTGCCAGCATCTTCTCCCCAAGACCCCAGAGCCTTACCTGAGGGGCCTTCTTCCCCTTCGTCTTCGTCCCGGATGGGGGGCCCCCCTGCCCCCGCAGGCCGACGTTCCTTGGACAAGTCTTGAAGGGAGATCTTCTCACGGCTGCTCAGACGACACACAGAGCTCCTGGTGGGAAGAGGCGGGCGTTAGGGTCCAAGCCATGGGGGGCCTCTGGCCCACTACCTGCCGAGCACCTCCTTACCTTCGGTGTCTGCTGCTGGAGGGCCCCTGGAGCTCCGAGCCCCGGCTCTGGGAGGCTTCCTTTTGGTTCCGAAGCTGTAAGAGGGAAGGGGCTGCTGGGGTAGGGGCCAGACCCTCCCGGGTCCAAGACACAGCTGTGATGGGGGAGGAGTGCAGGGGAATCAGGTACCTCCACCTCCCAGGGGTGCCCTGCCCAAACATATCCCCAACCTCTAGGCCCACCCTACCACCTTCCCCAAGGCTAGCTCTCAGGTGTGGAGCCAGCTACCGGCCTGCAAGTCTTCACACCTCAGAGCCTGCACCTCGGCTCATCTGGCCCTCCCAGCAAACTCCAAGTGCTCCCCTAGATATGCCTTCTCTGTGACCTCAACACTGAGAGACCCTGCCTCACCCACTAGCCCCGCCAGGGCCCCTAGTCCCCTCACACTGCTCCTCCCTGACATTCAAGGACCTTTGGGGTCTGCCCCTCTCCCCACCTTTCACCTAGGTTCCCTCAACAAACGGGATATGTACCTGCTGAGGGACACACTCAAGTTGAGGGCCCCTCAAGTCTATCAGGCCAGAACCACCATCTTCCCCCGGATGTCACCATGGCCAAGCTCTAAGTGGGGTTCTGGCTCTGTCTACCTGCCCCTCACTGGAGCTCCAGGTCGAAAGTCCGGCCCCCAAGAGATTCTTCCTGCTACCTAAGAGCACCAGCTGTGCCCGGCGGAATTGTGAATGCTTTTGTTCTGTTTCATATGCACTGCTCACAGCATGACACTTGGTCGATGTAACGGCTGTCGGCCCGTGTGACTCATAAAGTGCACACACTGTCTAACACTGTCGCCATTTTACTGAGGCCCAGAGTGACTGGTCTGAGCTCACACAGCAAATCCAGGGCAGAGCCGGGATTCAGACCCCAAGTCCACACCGTTTACCGCTTCATTCTGCATTTTTCCAGCAACAAGGCCTGGCCCAGTATGGGCGGGGGGCAACCAATGCTGGTGATGACCCTGTCTGTATCACAAGGTGCCCAGCTGTGCCCTCCTCAAGGGTCCCCACTGGGGGAGGGTGGGTCGCCAGAGATGCGGACGCCCTGGCTGCGGATGGAGACTCACGTCCTCCTGCTTCTGGGCCAGCTCCTCCAACAGGCTCAGCACCTCCTCATCTGCCAGGTCACAGGGACGCTGACCCTGCGGGGAGGGAAGGGCAGGTGAGGAAGATCAAGTGAGGGGCCCTCCCGCTCCCAGGGCCCCCGAGCGCCAGGCCTGGCCCTCACCGCGTGGGTCAGAGAGTCCATGCCCCCGCCGTGCTCCGCCAGCAGGCGGCAGGCGTCCTCCACGCCCCAGTGGGCGGCAGCGTGCAGGGGCGTCCAGCCGTCGCCGTCCCGCAGCTCTGGGTCGTAGCCAGCCTGCAGGAGCAGCCTGGGGGCAGGGAGGCTGTGGTCAGAACCAGCTGTGACAGGACCCACCAAAAGCAGGCCTGGGTCCTGAGGTGCCCCTCCCCAGAGACTCCTGTGCCCCAGACTCTGGATCCACCTGGCCTAGCAGGTGGCCCCCAGGACCCTGCTCCCTGTACCTGCAGGGCTCAGCTCCTGACCATCACCCCTGTGGTGGAACAGCCCCAGAGGAGGTGGAGGGGAAGTTCCCCAGGCCCAAGCCTAGAAAGAGGCCGAGATCCCAGTAGGGGCGGCCTGGGGGCTGCCTCTTTCCAGGAGCCCCCTGGCTAAGAGGATCTGTTCTCAGGCTTCCCTGATGACTCAATGATAAAGAATCTGCCTGCCAGTTCAGGGTCACTGCACTGGGTTTGATCCCTGGTCCGGAAAGATCCTACGTGCCTTGGAGCAACTAAGCCCCGTACACCACAGCTACTGAGCCTGTGCTCTAGAGCCCGGGAACTGCAGCAACTGATGCCTGTGCACCCTGGCGCTTGTGCTCCACAAGAGACACCACTGCAATGAGAAGCTAGCCCAGCACAACTAGACAGAAGACCCCCTCACTGCAACTAGAGAAAAGCCCACGTGGTCCTGAAGACCTAGCACAGCCATAAATAAAATAAATAAATACAATTATTTTAAAAGGAAGGCAGGGCGGGGAGAGTGGTTCGCAACTGGCACCGCACTACCACCAGGGAGTGCCCAGCCATATCTGGAAACATCTCTGACTGTCACAACGTGGGGGTGCCGCCAGGGGGCGCCTCGTCGTGTACACAGACATTTCTGGCTGTCTCAACCAGGGGGCAGCAATGGGAATGCTGCACCGCACAACGTGGAGGACAACCCCACACCAAGGAACAATCTGGTCCAAGTGTCACAGTGCCAAAACAGAACCATGGATTAGAGGGCTCTTTCCCGGGAGATGATCACCACCTTGGGCCACTGGGTCTGGAATCTTGGTGTCTCTCACAGCAGGCGGCAGGCGTCCTCCACGCCCCAGTGGGCGGCAGCGTGCAGGGGCGTCCAGCCGTCGCCGTCCCGCAGCTCTGGGTCGTAGCCAGCCTGCAGGAGCAGCCTGGGGGCAGGGAGGCTGTGGTCAGAACCAGCTGTGACAGGACCCACCAAAAGCAGGCCTGGGTCCTGAGGTGCCCCTCCCCAGAGACTCCTGTGCCCCAGACTCTGGATCCACCTGGCCTAGCAGGTGGCCCCCAGGACCCTGCTCCCTGTACCTGCAGGGCTCAGCTCCTGACCATCACCCCTGTGGTGGAACAGCCCCAGAGGAGGTGGAGGGGAAGTTCCCCAGGCCCAAGCCTAGAAAGAGGCCGAGATCCCAGTAGGGGCGGCCTGGGGGCTGCCTCTTTCCAGGAGCCCCCTGGCTAAGAGGATCTGTTCTCAGGCTTCCCTGATGACTCAATGATAAAGAATCTGCCTGCCAGTTCAGGGTCACTGCACTGGGTTTGATCCCTGGTCCGGAAAGATCCTACGTGCCTTGGAGCAACTAAGCCCCGTACACCACAGCTACTGAGCCTGTGCTCTAGAGCCTGGGAACTGCAGCAACTGATGCCTGTGCACCCTGGCGCTTGTGCTCCACAAGAGACACCACTGCAATGAGAAGCTAGCCCAGCACAACTAGACAGAAGACCCCCTCACTGCAACTAGAGAAAAGCCCACGTGGTCCTGAAGACCTAGCACAGCCATAAATAAAATAAATAAATACAATTATTTTAAAAGGAAGGCAGGGCGGGGAGAGTGGTTCGCAACTGGCACCGCACTACCACCAGGGAGTGCCCAGCCATATCTGGAAACATCTCTGACTGTCACAACGTGGGGGTGCCGCCAGGGGGCGCCTCGTCGTGTACACAGACATTTCTGGCTGTCTCAACCAGGGGGCAGCAATGGGAATGGTGCACCGCACAACGTGGAGGACAACCCCACACCAAGGCACAATCTGGTCCAAGTGTCACAGTGCCAAAACAGAACCATGGATTAGAGGGCTCTTTCCCGGGAGATGATCACCACCTTGGGCCACTGGGTCTGGAATCTTGGTGTCTCTCACAGCTAGGAATGGTCTGGCACACGAGACATCAGTACTAAGCGTGTCTGCCACTCCTGGATTGTTCTCTTGAAAGGTATGGATATTTGCTCCTTTTGCCCTGCCTACTTGATCCTGGCTGCCTGGGATGCAGATGCAATGGCAGGAACTGAAGCAGCCATTCTCAGACTCAAGAGAAGAACCTGTGGCCAGAAGAGGGCACAGCCTCAAGGACTGGCCACATTACTGAGTCTGACCATTAACAGTGCCCTATCCTCCTTGCCTATCAGCCTGGGGATGAACAAGTGTGCCAGGAGGCCCAGTGAGTATCAGACCCAGGACTGGCACTGAGCTACAGAGAGTGAGGCACTGCACCTCTGAATTAGGGGAAGCAGCCCAGACATGAGCCCCGAGCAACCAGGGGTCATTTTAAGTTCCTCACTGGAAAAACTCCCCTTTATCCCAGACATACCCTGTGGCCTGCGGGATCCCAGTTCCCTGACCAGAGACTGAAGTCAGACCACTGCGGTGAAAGCCCCAAAGTCTAACCACTAGGCCACCAGAGAACTCCCCTAGAAAACCCTTCTAAGAATTCATTAACATGGAGGCAAGCAGAGATGGAGGGATTTGCTGCAACTCCATTTCCATACTAATTATAGAGAGAAAATATTTAAAAAGAGAGAGGGTGCAGGAGCCTAAGAAGCAGAACCAACTACTCTGAAAGGAAGGGTGAGCTGGTCAGAAATGGACAAGACCGAGGTGGGGATGAGAGAAGGGGAGCGCGCAGGGAGACAAACTGAAACATGCCAGCACGCGGTCACCTGGCCTCGAGACACACAGCACAAACACAGCCGTCTACAGGGAGACACAGGAGAAACCCACAACCACAGCCAGCAGTTAACCACTCCTGTCACGGCAACCCACAGAACGAGCAGCTGGGGAGGAGAAACAGTCACCAAGGACAGAGAAGATCAAACGGCGTTAAGTGCAAAGGTGGCCTCATAACCTATGAATGGTGCCAGGCTTCACAGTCCAGGTCTTCTCCAGCCAACACTGATGGGTGTGAAGCGAACCTTGACGGACTCACAGGGAGCCTGCCCACTCACTGGCCACAGGCTGACTTCGGAGGTGGAAAGAGCTCGCTTCCAACCAACCGGTTTCAGGCAATACAGTGAGTCACATGACTCTTGGTTTACCACTGCACGTACAAATTGCATCAAGAGTGTAATGGGGCTTCCCTGGTGGTCCAGTGGGTAAGGACATTTCAGGGGTCTGGGAGACTCAAGAGAAGAACCTGTGGCCAGAAGAGGGCACAGCCTCAAGGACTGGCCACATTACTGAGTCTGACCATTAACAGTGCCTTATCCTCCTTGCCTATCAGCCTGGGGATGAACAAGTGTGCCAGGAGGCCCAGTGAGTATCAGACCCAGGACTGGCACTGAGCTACAGAGAGTGAGGCACTGCACCTCTGAATTAGGGGAAGCAGCCCAGACATGAGCCCCGAGCAAGCAGGGGTCATTTTAAGTTCCTCACTGGAAAAACTCCCCTTTATCCCAGACATACCCTGTGGCTCATGGGATCCCAGTTCCCTGACCAGAGACTGAAGTCAGACCACTGCGGTGAAAGCCCCAAAGTCTAACCACTAGGCCACCAGAGAACTCCCCTAGAAAACCCTTCTAAGAATTCATTAACATGGAGGCAAGCAGAGATGGAGGGATTTGCTGCAACTCCATTTCCATACTAATTATAGAGAGAAAATATTTAAAAAGAGAGAGGGTGCAGGAGCCTAAGAAGCAGAACCAACTACTCTGAAAGGAAGGGTGAGCTGGTCAGAAATGGACAAGACCGAGGTGGGGATGAGAGAAGGGGAGCGCGCAGGGAGACAAACTGAAACATGCCAGCACGCGGTCACCTGGCCTCGAGACACACAGCACAAACACAGCCGTCTACAGGGAGACACAGGAGAAACCCACAACCACAGCCAGCAGTTAACCACTCCTGTCACGGCAACCCACAGAACGAGCAGCTGGGGAGGAGAAACAGTCACCAAGGACAGAGAAGATCAAACGGCGTTAAGTGCAAAGGTGGCCTCATAACCTATGAATGGTGCCAGGCTTCACAGTCCAGGTCTTCTCCAGCCAACACTGATGGGTGTGAAGCGAACCTTGACGGACTCACAGGGAGCCTGCCCACTCACTGGCCACAGGCTGACTTCGGAGGTGGAAAGAGCTCGCTTCCAACCAACCGGTTTCAGGCAATACAGTGAGTCACATGACTCTTGGTTTACCACTGCACGTACAAATTTAGTCTATCAAGAGTGTAATGGGGCTTCCCTGGTGGTCCAGTGGGTAAGGACACCGCCTTGCAGTGCACGGGGCGCCGGTTCGATCCCTGGCCTGGGAAGATCCCACGTGCTGCGGAGCGGCTGGACCGATGTGTCCAATTACCAAGCCGGAGCTCTGGAGCGCATGAGCCCAGAGCCGGTGCTCTGCGACAACAGAGGCCACCGCGATGGGAGGCCCACACGGGCCAAAGGCAAAGACAGATAAAAAATAGATAAATGAAAGGTCAACAGAAGTGGCCCGCCCGCCCCCCTCCGTCCCCAACCCGCCCCTCCGCCCAAAAAAAAAAGAGTGTAATGGAGGCTTCCCTAGTGGTCCAGTGGGTACGGACACCACCTTGCAGTACAAAGGGCACCGGTTCGATCCCTGGCCTGGGAAGATCCCACGTGCTGTGGAGCAGCTGGACCAATGTGTCCAACTACTGAGCCTGAGCTCTGGAGCGCATGTACCCAGAGCTGGTGCTCTGCAGCAAAAGAGGCCACTATGATGGGAGGCCCACACAGGCCAAAAAAGAACAAAGATAGAAACAAATGAAAGACCAATAGAAATGGCCAAAAAAAAAAAAGAGTGTAACAGCATTATATCTGAAAAAAAAAAAAAACAATGTATATACAGTAAGACAATGAACCATTGCCACAAATCTTCACTTAGTGAAAAAAAAAAAAGCCAAGAAAAAATCAACAAACCCACTATTGGCAAAGTGCAATAAGATGATGAGGCACAGGGGCTTCCCAGGTGGTCCAGTGGGTAAGGACACTACCTTGCAATGCACAGGGTGCCGGTTCGATCCCTGGCCTGGGAAGATACCGTGTGCCGCAGAGCGGCTGGACTGATGTGTCCAATTGCTGAGCCGGAGCTCTGGAGCACATGTGCCCAGAGCCAGTGCTCTGCGACAACAAAGGTCTCCGCAATGGGAGGCTCACGCGGGCCAAAGAACAAAGATAGATAAAAAGAGACAAATGAAAGACCAATGGAAGTGGCCCGCCCCCGCAAAACACAAAAAAGAAAAGGAAAGAAAATAGATGAATGAAAGACCAATAGACGGCCTCCCTGATGGCTCAGTGGATAAGAACCCATCTGCCAATGCAGGAGACATGGGTTCTATCCCTGATCTGGGAAGATCCCACATGCTGTTGGAGGAACTAAACCCAGACATCAGTGAAGACCCAGCATAGCCAAAAATAAATAAATAAAAGCTAACAACAACAAAAAAAAATAGTCACATTAAAAAAAAAAAAGACCAATAGAAGTGGCCCGCCCGCCCTCCTCCCTCCCCACCCCGCCCGCCCCCCCAAAAAGATGAGGAGGCAGGGCCGTAATCAAACTATGACTAGAAAACCCCATGCATTTGGAAATTAATAACATGCTTCTAAATGATCCCTGGGTCAAAGAAGATTACAAGTTGGAAACTGTTTTCAACTAAAGAACAGTAAGGAAAAAAAGAAAAAAGAATGACCAAAAAATAAATAGATAAAGGACAGTGAGGAGCTTGCTCCTCGAGACTTGTGGGTGCAGCCGCAGCTGTCCTTGGAGGGAAATGCACTGCCCGAAGCACAAAGTGTGGAAGAGGGCAGAAGTGGGCAAGAGCCACGGGAGGGCGTAGGCAGAGGGAAGAGGCAGGGCGGCCGGGAGCCAGGGTGGGGAGGGGCTCACCTCACAACTTCGATGTAGCCCTTGGCGGCAGCCACATGCAGGGCAGAGGCCCCCGTGCGGGGGTGCCGGGCCTCGGGCATGGCGCCCCCATTCAGCCAGCACCTTGTGTCATGAAGCAGCAACTCCTCCTCGGCCCGCTTGGCTGCCTCCACATCCACGCCTGGGAGGACGAGAAGGGGCAGTAAGTGGGGTCCCCTGCTAAGAGCTGGGGTGGTCCCTGGCCTGTGTGTGCTCCTTGGGGGCTCAGGGGGCCTGGGCCAGTTGTCACTTCCCGGCTGAACAGCCGCGGGTTCCACTAAGATCCCTGGGCTCCTGCTGGGGGCTGGGAGGAAGTTTGCATCTTACCTTCCCTATCGCTACTGATAACAGTGCTTAGCCGGCATCTTTCTGTATTTCATCACTTTTATTGCTCATGAGGATAAACCAAGCAAAGCCACTAAGCATGTCCATACCATTTGGGTAGACAGCACTTTTTCACCAGCTGCTCGTCCCTGAGCCACCTGCACTCTCTGGTGAGGGGAAGAAGCATGCTCCCTCACTCGTCAATTTCAGTTCAGCGTTTCAGAAAAGGTATTCTGAGCTCACCAATGCAAAGGCAGGTTGCAACTTTACATTAAATACCGGTTGATTCTGGATCAAGAACAGGCAGCCCTGTTAAGTGTGGAATAGTCCCTTCTGATTGTGCTTGGGTCTGTACTTTGCATGTTATGAGCTATTCAGACGGGAGTCAAAACCTCTTAGGGGCTGAGTGCTCCTTCTCCTAGGTGCTATTTTTTTCTTTTTCTTTTTTTAAGATTTATTTATTTATTTATTTTGGGGCGGGGGTCGGGTTGGGGAGGGAGGGGAGCAGGCGGGCCACTTCTATTGGTCTTTCATTTGTCTGTTTTCATCCGTCTTTGCTCCTTGGCTCCTGTGGGCCTCCCATCGCGGTGACCTCTGTTGTTGCTGAGCGCTGGCTCTGGGCGCATGCGCTCCAGAGCTCCGGTTCGGTAATTGGACACATAGGTCCATCCGCTCCGCGGCACGTGGGATCTTCTCAGGCCAGGGATTGAACCGGCGCCCCTTGCACTGCAAGGCAGTGTCCTTACCCACTGGACCACCAGGGGAAGCCCGGTGCTATTTTTTTCTATTATGCAATTTCTCGTTCGCCCAAGAACTGCACGGAGCTGAGCCATCCTGCCCAACAGCTGCCAGCCACAAGCAGCTACAGACCATCTGAGATATCCTACAAACATAAAATACCCTGGGTTTTGAAGCACAGAGAGAAAGAATGTACAGCAGCTCACGAATAGATTTTTGTATTGACTACATGTGGAAATGATAATGCCTTGGACGTACTGGATTAAGTAAACCATGTTTCTAAAATTAACTCCCTGTTTTTTACAGGCACCTTTTGGAAACTCTTGATGAGGCCTGTGGTTGACTCCGGCTTCCCACTGGATGGCACGCCGTGCCCAGCCACTTGGGTCACAGCAGCACAAGGTGACGGTGGCAGTGTGCTCCACGCACTTTTTGACAGAAACCAAGCAAAGCCACTAAGCATGTCCATACCATTTGGGTAGACAGCACTTTTCACCAGCTGCTCGTCCCTGAGCCACCTGCACTCTCTGGTGAGGGAAGAAGCATGCTCCTCACTCGTCAATTTCAGTTCAGCGTTTCAGAAAAGGTATTCTGAGCTCACCAATGCAAAGGCAGGTTGCAACTTTACATTAAATACTGGTTGATTCTGGATCAAGAACAGGCAGCCCTGTTAAGTGTGGAATAGTCCCTTCTGATTGTGCCTGGGTCTGTACTTTGCATGTTATGAGCTATTCAGACGGGAGTCAAAACCTCTTAGGGGCTGAGTGCTCCTTCTCCTAGGTGCTATTTTTTTCTTTTTCTTTTTTTAAGATTTATTTATTTATTTATTTTGGGGCGGGGGTCGGGTTGGGGAGGGAGGGGAGCAGGCGGGCCACTTCTATTGGTCTTTCATTTGTCTGTTTTCATCCGTCTTTGCTCCTTGGCTCCTGTGGGCCTCCCATCGCGGTGACCTCTGTTGTTGCTGAGCGCTGGCTCTGGGCGCATGCGCTCCAGAGCTCCGGTTCGGTAATTGGACACATAGGTCCATCCGCTCTGCGGCACGTGGGATCTTCTCAGGCCAGGGATTGAACCGGCGCCCCTTGCACTGCAAGGCGGTGTCCTTACCCACTGGACCACCAGGGGAAGCCCGGTGCTATTTTTTTCTATTATGCAATTTCTCGTTCGCCCAAGAACTGCACGGAGCTGAGCCATCCTGCCCAACAGCTGCCAGCCACAAGCAGCTACAGACCATCTGAGATATCCTACAAACATAAAATACCCTGGGTTTTGAAGCACAGAGAGAAAGAATGTACAGCAGCTCACGAATAGATTTTTGTATTGACTACATGTGGAAATGATAATGCCTTGGACGTACTGGATTAAGTAAACCATGTTTCTAAAATTAACTCCCTGTTTTTTACAGGCACCTTTTGGAAACTCTTGATGAGGCCTGTGGTTGACTCCGGCTTCCCACTGGATGGCACGCCGTGCCCAGCCACTTGGGTCACAGCAGCACAAGGTGACGGGGTGGCAGTGTGCTCCCCACCAGAAGGCCCCCAAGCTAACCACCATCACGGCTGTACTTTTGTGAACGTCAGCCTCAGTACATCCTTGCTACAAGGCTGCAGATTCTGCCCCAGGGTACTCAGTGGACAGTCCCTGCCGCGACCAAGTCCATCCAGGTCCAGCTGCGCACTGTCGCCACCTGGTGGCAACAGGCACAGGCACCAGACTCCAGTGGGATCCCTGTGGGTGCTCTGGCTGGCAGGGACTCCTGGGGCACTATTTCAGGAATGTCTGGTCAGTTAGGGCTCGCTTGCAGGTCAGGCTGGGGTGGCGGCTGGGAAAGTCCCAGACTCAGGGACTCCCCTCCCACACCTCCTTACAGGGAATCACCTATATTCAGTCCTATTATAGACACAGCTCTCTCGCAGCAGGCAGGGAAGGGTGGCGTTTGCCAACCTTTTACTCAGCAACCAGTCAGTCTCCTGCGTGTTCATACACACCCTTGTGCAATTACACTCTCTGTGCAGATATGCCCATGATAATTAACCGAGCTCTTGACGGGGCTGGCCCACCACAACCCATGCATGCAGGCAAGCTCTTCAGTTAACATACACTTACCTTCTTCACTATTTTAAAATGTACAGTTCAGTGGTTTCAAGGACAGTCACCACGTGCAACCATCCATCCTATGGATCCTACCTGAACATTTTCATCACCTTGAAAGGAAACCTCGTCCCCATTAAGCAGTCCTTCCCTAGCCTCGGGCAACCACTAATCCACTTCCTGCCCCTGTGGATGCCCCTCTTTTGGCCTGAGGCCTATGTTTGTAAATAAAGTTTTATTGTCACACAGCCACGCTCACTCATCTGCATACCCTCCCCTGCTGGTTTCCCCACCACAGATCTCACCTACAGAATACTGATGGGCCCCTTCCCCCTCTGATGTTTGCCACACCCTCCTAACACTGGAGGTCCGAGGTGGGAGGGCGCCACCCGGTGGCCTAGGAGCAGGAGGAGCAGGGCTGGAGCACTGAGAACGCGTCTCTGGCTTATAATTTCCCGAGGCTGGGATTACCTGTACGCCTATGGCCGTCCAGTGGCACAGCAAGGTGACGGTGGCAGTGTGCTCCCACCAGAAGGCCCCAAGCTAACCACCATCTCGGCTGTACTTCTGTGACCGTCAGCCTCAGTACATCCTTGCTACAAGGCTGCAGATTCTGCCCCAGGGTACTCAGTGGACAGTCCCTGCCGCGACCAAGTCCATCCAGGTCCAGCTGCGCACTGTCGCCACCTGGTGGCAACAGGCACAGGCACCAGACTCCAGTGGGATCCCTGTGGGTGCTCTGGCTGGCAGGGACTCCTGGGGCACTATTTCAGGAATGTCTGGTCAGTTAGGGCTCGCTTGCAGGTCAGGCTGGGGTGGCGGCTGGGAAAGTCCCAGACTCAGGGACTCCCCTCCCACACCTCCTTACAGGGAATCACCTATATTCAGTCCTATTATAGACACAGCTCCCTCGCAGCAGGCAGGGAAGGGTGGCGTTTGCCAACCTTTTACTCAGCAACCAGTCAGTCTCCTGCGTGTTCATACACACCCTTGTGCAATTACACTCTCTGTGCAGATATGCCCATGATAATTAACCGAGCTCTTGACGGGGCTGGCCCACCACAACCCATGCATGCAGGCAAGCTCTTCAGTTAACATACACTTACCTTCTTCACTATTTTAAAATGTACAGTTCAGTGGTTTCAAGGACAGTCACCACGTGCAACCATCCATCCTATGGATCCTACCTGAACATTTTCATCACCTTGAAAGGAAACCTCGTCCCCATTAAGCAGTCCTTCCCTAGCCTCGGGCAACCACTAATCCACTTCCTGCCCCTGTGGATGCCCCTCTTTTGGCCTGAGGCCTATGTTTGTAAATAAAGTTTTATTGTCACACAGCCACGCTCACTCATCTGCATACCCTCCCCTGCTGGTTTCCCCACCACAGATCTCACCTACAGAATACTGATGGGCCCCTTCCCCCTCTGGTGTTTGCCACACCCTCCTAACACTGGAGGTCCGAGGTGGGAGGGCGCCACCCGGTGGCCTAGGAGCAGGAGGAGCAGGGCTGCGGGAGCACTGAGAACGCGGGTCTCTGGCTATAATCCATGGAGTCCCCATCTGGCTCCAGAGGCTGGGATTACCTGTACGCCTGCCAGCCAGAGGTAAGAGCCCCCAAGGACTTGGCCTCGCCAGGGCTGGGACTGACTGTCAAAGTTGCATGCCTGGGGCTTCCCTGGTGGTCCAGTGGGTAAGGACACCGCCTTGCAGTGCAAGGGGGGCCGGTTCGATCCCTGGCCTGGGAAGATCCCACGTGCTGCGGAGCGGCTGGACTGATGTGTCCAATCAGCGAGCCGGAGCTCTGGAGCGCATGCACCCAGAGCTGGTGCTCTGCGACAACAGAGGCCACTGCGATGGGAGGCCTACACGGGCCAAAGAACAAAGATGGATGAAACTAGACAAATGAAAGACCAATCGGAGTGGCCCGCCAACCCCCTCCCTCCCCACCCCTGCCAAAATAAATAAACAAATAAATAAATGTTTAAAAAAAAAAAAAGTTGCATGCCTCTGGCTCTAACCGCCCACCTCCCTCAACTGCCAGTTCCAAGTCCCTGGGGGTCTGACCACGGGCCTTCAAAGTGGCCAGAGAGCCCTGGGCTTGAACCAGTCCCTGCAGCTCAGGCTCTGAGGGCAGCACCTGCAGGGGAGCTGTTACTTGGACCGGCCAGCATCCAGTCTGCCTCCTCCTGACAATGCCTTCCTCTCACCCCTGCTTTGGCTCCAACGTGAGGAGTCCACAGCCTGGCTCCACGGGCAGCCACGTCAACCAGGCCTGACTGTCCTTGCCACAAAACTGGCTCAGGAGCAGGTCTGCGACCAAGGTGGCCCTAAGAGCGTCAGGCAGAGGCTGTGGCTGGAGCGGCTGAGAAGTCTAGCTCTAGATACACTGCACTGCTAGGAGCCATGCTAAGCGCCTCACGGAGAGAACAGCCTAGGAGTGAAGTCAGTATAGAGCCCAGCAGAGTGACGGAGGAATGTTTCGACTTGGTGCCCCTGGATCATACCATGCCTGAAGTCCACATAACTCCTAGACCTCAGCACAGAGCCCACGAATTGTCTTTTCTTTAAATATCCAGATCCTGCCATCCACACTCCGCCCTATCTGTACCTGAACGTTTTCATCACTCCAAAAGGAAAGATTTCGGTGTCAAGGCCAGCATTGTGCAGCCAGCCAGAGGCCTCCGATTCTCACAGTGGCTGCTGTGGTCTTGGTAGTTGTGCCCACCCTTAGCTGCACATTGAGGGTCTTCCCAGCAGTACCACAGGCCTCCTTGCTGGTTGGTCCTAGAAGTCAACATCCGGACCTTCGCCCAGCATAAGGGGGGCAATGGGCCACTATGAGAAGGAGATACAAGCTCGGGACAATTTCTGCAGGAACACACAGGAGCCCTGAGAGATCACCCAGCCCCATGGCCTCCAAGCATGGCCCTGCAGACTGCTTTTAATGACAAAGGGAGGAAAATGCCTCCATAGCAGAGCCACCTGGGTGACCCCTCTGAATGAGGTTCTAAGTTAACATCACCAATAGCAGCAGAGACAGAGCTTTCTCCCAGAGAGACTTGCTGGGAAGCTTCTGCTAGCAGCAGCAGTTAGGTCCAGGCTGAGGGAGAGGGAGTGATATAAAACAGGGGCAGGGAGTCGGGTGGGGCGGGGGTGAGGGCCGAAGCAGGGCGGGGGGGAGCTGATCCAGGGGGAGGGAGGAGGGCTGGTCCAGGGGGAGGGGAGAGGGGTGATGGGGGGCGGAGAGGCTAATCCAGGGGGAGGGGAGAGGGCTGATCCAGGGGGAGAATGCTGATCCAGTGCGGGGAGACCCGGGCCAGGTCCACTCCCCGGGAGAGGAAAAGCACACAGGCAATTATACCAAGAAGCTAGAGACCCGTGAGCCCACTTTACAATTTCACTTACACAAAACGTCCAGACTAGGCAAGTTCATACACACAAATCTGATGAGTGGTTTCCCAGGCCTGAGGGGGATGGGAGGCCAGGATGACAGTTCAGGGGTTCAAGGTTTCTTTTTGGGGTGATCAAAATCATCTAAAACCAATGTGGTCACAGACGCACAACATTCAGTGTGAAGACACTAAAAACAACACACACCAGCTCGCAGGTTTATAAAGGGTGATCCACACGCACTGTGACTATCTACAGAAAGTGCTAGAAACCCTGGTTGACCTTGGTGGAGGCTATAGGGGCACTCATCGGACTGCTGTTGGAACCTGTCTCTAAGTGTGAAGTTTGTCAAGATAAAAGCGTGGAGAACAGGAGAGAGAGAGAGAACCCCAGTGTGTCTTCGCTTTGCTTTGCTTCCCTTCCCTGCTGGAACCAAACCCAGGCTCCCAGACCTCACCTCGCCCCATGGGGGCCTCCCCACCGGGCAGGACTCATGGCCACCCTCACACCACTTGTCTGAGGGCGGGGCCTTGACCCTCCCAACCAGAGTCAAGCAGGGAATCTGGGTGTCACCTTGGACACCCCGGTACCTGGTCTTCACCAGCCGGTACCTCCCACATGACCCTCCACCCACCGGCCCGCGCTCACACCTTCTTACAGACTGCGCCCCCACCCCCCACGAGGTGGTGCTGCCACCAGACTCGCCCTGTGAACCAGAGAGTCACCCCATGGCCAAAGTCCAGAAGACAAACTGGTGACCTGGGGCCCCCACGGGAGATGGGGACAAACCATTCACTGTCTCCCACCCATCCTTCCCCCCAGGCCAGCCGGGCGACAGGCACCCCCATGCACGCCGCACACCAATTGGTCTGGACAGCTACTGTTGGGGGGCGGGAAGATGAGAATCTGCTAGAAAAATGGGCATGGCCAGTTTCAGTTCTGGGTCCCATATTAAGGACCTCGGGGTTCAGGGATCCTGAGCTTGAAGACCAGTCCCTTCCTCAGCAAGCCCCGATCTGCTCCCCACCCCCTAGCAAATCCCCTGAGACCTGCAGTCACCTCACAGACGCCAGGACAAGCCCCAGCCTCAGTTTCCTCAGTCACTCAGAGGATGATGCGACACTTGGGGTCGGTGTTGGTTTAAGCCCTCATTCTGGGCCAAACTCCTTCTCCAATTACTTCCCCCTTTGTTAAATGGTCCAGGCAACACTGAGACTCTAGGGTCAAGGTCCTCAGAAAGCGAGGCCCCGACCACAATAGCCCCCTCTCTCCCCCAAGCCCACCTCGGCGGGCGATCTCCGCCTTCAGCAGCCCCTCCATGGCGCCGGACTCAGCCAGGTCCAAGGGCAGGTCTCCATCGCTGTTCACCGAGCTACTACAAAGTGCTAGAAACCCTGGTTGACCTTGGTGGAGGCTATAGGGGCACTCATCGGACTGCTGTTGGAACCTGTCTCTAAGTGTGAAGTTTGTCAAGATAAAAGCGTGGAGAACAGGAGAGAGAGAGAGAACCCCAGTGTGTCTTCGCTTTGCTTTGCTTCCCTTCCCTGCTGGAACCAAACCCAGGCTCCCAGACCTCACCTCGCCCCATGGGGGCCTCCCCACCCGGCAGGACTCATGGCCACCCTCACACCACTTGTCTGAGGGCGGGGCCTTGACCCTCCCAACCAGAGTCAAGCAGGGAATCTGGGTGTCACCTTGGACACCCCGGTACCTGGTCTTCACCAGCCGGTACCTCCCACATGACCCTCCACCCACCGGCCCGCGCTCACACCTTCTTACAGACTGCGCCCCCACCCCCCACGAGGTGGTGCTGCCACCAGACTCGCCCTGTGAACCAGAGAGTCACCCCATGGCCAAAGTCCAGAAGACAAACTGGTGACCTGGGGCCCCCACGGGAGATGGGGACAAACCATTCACTGTCTCCCACCCATCCTTCCCCCCAGGCCAGCCGGGCGACAGGCACCCCCACGCACGCCGCACACCAATTGGTCTGGACAGCTACTGTTGGGGGGCGGGAAGATGAGAATCTGCTAGAAAAATGGGCATGGCCAGTTTCAGTTCTGGGTCCCATATTAAGGACCTCGGGGTTCAGGGATCCTGAGCTTGAAGACCAGTCCCTTCCTCAGCAAGCCCCGATCTGCTCCCCACCCCCTAGCAAATCCCCTGAGACCTGCAGTCACCTCACAGACGCCAGGACAAGCCCCAGCCTCAGTTTCCTCAGTCACTCAGAGGATGATGCGACACTTGGGGTCGGTGTTGGTTTAAGCCCTCATTCTGGGCCAAACTCCTTCTCCAATTACTTCCCCCTTTGTTAAATGGTCCAGGCAACACTGAGACTCTAGGGTCAAGGTCCTCAGAAAGCGAGGCCCCGACCACAATAGCCCCCTCTCTCCCCCAAGCCCACCTCGGCGGGCGATCTCCGCCTTCAGCAGCCCCTCCATGGCGTCGGACTCAGCCAGGTCCAAGGGCAGGTCTCCATCGCTGTTCACCGCAGCGATGTTGGCCCCATGGCTCAGGAGGTACCTGGGGGGGAAGGGCGGGGTCAGGAAGGAGGGGTCTAGGCCCCGCCCCATCGGTCCCCACCCACCCTCCCCGCCTCACCTGGCAATGTCCAGGTAACCACAGGAGGCGGCCACATGCAGAGGCGTCCAACCCTCGTTGTCTGCATGGTTCACCGTGGCACCCTGCTCCACAAGGAAGCGGACCACCTCTAGGTTCTCATCAATGCAGGCCTAGGCGGGAGGGGGGGACAGGGCGTCACTCTCCCCTCTCCAGACCCCACAGGCCTGGCAAGGCAGGATGCTGGTGTGGACCTCGAGAGAGACCCAGGGCCAAGCCGGCAAGGTTCAAGAGGAGGACCCCAGGGACTTCCCTGGTGGTCCAGTGGTTAAGATCTGAGCTTCTAATGCAGGAGTCCCAGGTTCGAAACCTGGTCAGGGAACTAGATCCCACATGCCACAACTAAGACTCAGTGCAGCCAAATTAAAATAAATAAAGCAATAATTTGAAAAAAATAAAAGAGGAAGATCCCAGTGACCCTGGAAGGCACCAGGCCTGCGCCCAGAAGCCCCTCCAGCCCCCTAGCTGTTCGAGACCTCCCAAACTCCCTGGCTTCCCAGTAGCTATACTAGCCAGGGGACCCTAAGAAGAGAAGCTGGCCAGAGATGAGACGGGGCTCTCCTCCAGCTATAGGAAACTGGAACTGTGCTTGTTACACGAGATGTACCACAGCCATCACTGAAAGATGGGGCTTCCGGAGCTGAGCCCAAGGGAAGAGGCCAGCATCTCCTCATCAGACCTGGGGGTCCAGGCAGGCCCCAGCTCCTCTTCCCTCAGACCCAGCAGTTCTCTACGAGGACTGACCACGGCCCTACAGTGTACCTGGGAGACAGCCAGACCCCTGGGGCCCAAGGCTGTGAGGGGCTGGGAAAGCCACCAGGTCCCTGAGAACCCAGGACAGGGTGGATGAGGGTCCCAGGCAGGGCTCCTACACTGGGAGAGATGGCTGAGTGAGCGTACGCCCGAGCCTGGAGAGGCAGCTCCCCAGTGCCAAGGGAACCGAGGCCCAACACGCCGCACCACGGGGCTTCCATGGGCCCTTCCCCAGTCCTACGGCTGTCAGGGCCCTCTATGGTGGAGGAGGTCAAGGCACCAGGAGGCCAAAACCGTCACCCAGGCTGGCACACCACGGGGGCCAGAGAAAGGATGTCACCCAGCGCAAATGGGAATACTGGGAGAACACTGAGACCTGCGCAGGAGCTGAAGGACGGGAGTGGACCTCCTGGGTCCTCAAGAGAGATGAACCTCCGACTCCCTCACCTCCGCAAAGCCGTCGGTCTGGAGAAGGGGGAGGGAGCCACGAGGGCCAAAAGCATGAAGTCATGGAAACTCAGGCTGCGAGGAGGGGCACACGTGCCCTGGGAACGGGATGAACTCTGGGCTCCGTTTATTTTCACCCCGTTGCCATGGTGATGAGAGAGGGGGGCAAGGAGGGAGATGGGCCTTTCCCTTTCAAGGACCTGGCTGGGCACAGGCATCCATGCGAAAGATGCCTGAGGCATGGGCACCAGAATCCAAGAACCAGGCCCTGCCCTCCTCCCAGACCCAGGAGTCCGGGCCCCCAGCCCCTCCTCCCTCAGTCCCAAGGGTTCAGGCCCCCAGCAATCCTCCTCCCAAACCCAGGAGTCCAGGCCCCCAGCCCCTCCTCCCTAAGTCCCAGGGGTTCAGCCCCCAGCAATCCTCCCTCAGACCCAGGAGTCCAGGCCCCCAGCCCTTCTCCTGAGACTGGGAGCCTAGACTCCCCGGCCCCTCCCTATCTATTTACACCTAAGGACACTGGCTCACAGTCCTTCCCACTCTGGACCTCTCCACTAATCACAGATAACCGACAAGGGAGCGCAGAGCAGCCTGTCAGGCAGCTGGCAAGAGCAGCCAGAGGTCAGGGCTGGGGCTGGACAACCACAGCTGAGCGGGGAGCTGAGGCTGGGACCTGCTCTGGGCAGAACAGAAACCACAGCTGCAGGACTTGCCCCCGCCGCGTGAGTGGCTGGCCCTCTTGCCTGTCCAGGGGCTTCCCGGGCCTGGGACTTCCAGCGCTACAACTAGGCCCGTCTTGGGCAAACCAGCACAAGCTGGTCAGCAGACTCCCAGACCTGACCCAAACCAGCTCCTCTGCTGGTTGACTGGCTGTGCGACCTGAGGCAAGGACCTCCCCTCTCTGAGCCTCAGACACACCAGTCCTCCTCAGGCCTTCCATGAAGCCCTGGCAGGTGAGTTCACCTGTACCGGGAGCACTGCCGGTGGCCTTCTACAGGTTCTGGGTCAACGGAGGCGGGCGAACGAGGCTGGTCGGAAACGCACGGCCAGAAACCCCAAAGCCACAGGCCTGGGGGCAGGGGGCGGGGCAGCCCCTGGACCAGGGGCAGCAACTCCCACCTGGATGTCTGAGGCCCTTCCTGACTACTGGCCCCATTAACAGACAAGCAGCCTGAGGCACAGAGAAAAGACCCTTATGGGAGGTCAGGAACTTGAGCTGAGCTCAGATCTCAGGACTAGTCTACTTCCCTGAGTTCCTCTCATGGAACCAGGGACATTGGCCCCTCCATGCCTCCTCCCCACTCCCTGCCAGGTTTTCTTCCCAAGGTGCTTGCTGGATCCCAAAGTAACTAAGCCCTAGGGATTCTGGCAGGCAAGAGCGGGCTAGGGACTGGACCAACTCCAGGAAACAGCCTTCGGGACACAGGGAGGGGACTGAGGCTCTGTGAACGGATGGTCCCGCTGGAGAAAGAGGGTGCGGTGGAGGGGTGACAGAAGCTCCCAGCACCAGAGAGAATCTGGTTCTGGACACAAGAATCCCGGAGGCAGCCACCAGCATGCTCTGGGAAGGCCGGGGGCCCAAGCTGTGGAGGAGCGATCCTGCTTTGGTTCTCTCAGGAAAGTGACAGGAGACATG
The DNA here is from genome assembly GCA_022376925.1 of Tragulus kanchil. Lineage (NCBI taxonomy): Eukaryota > Metazoa > Chordata > Mammalia > Artiodactyla > Tragulidae > Tragulus > Tragulus kanchil. The sequence continues at coordinate 133,131,082 of JAIOJX010000031.1, forward strand.
ACGGGCGCTGGGGGAGAGGACACACTCTGGAGGAGGGAGGAGCTGCCCAAATCCACAGGAGGGATGCGGGCAAGGTGACCCAAGGGTAGGGAGGTGGCCCACAGCCAACAAGAGTCGAGTTCTTTGAGTCTGCCCAGAGAAGGGTGATGATGCAGGCCTGGTTAAGGCAAGAGGAGAGAAGCAGAGGGAGAGGGAGAGGGGAGGTGCCTGGAGGAGGAACGCCCCTAAGAGAAGACCTTGCATCGGGAGACAAAAGTTGGCACAGCCCCAGAAGGACAATGAGGAGGGTGTGAGGGTGGGAGGGACTGGGGTGATGGCCTGGGCCGGGGGAGGGCCTTAGCTGGTTGACTGGCTGTGCGACCTGAGGCAAGGACCTCCCCTCTCTGAGCCTCAGACACACCAGTCCTCCTCAGGCCTTCCATGAAGCCCTGGCAGGTGAGTTCACCTGTACCGGGAGCACTGCCGGTGGCCTTCTACAGGTTCTGGGTCAACGGAGGCGGGCGAACGAGGCTGGTCGGAAACGCACGGCCAGAAACCCCAAAGCCACAGGCCTGGGGGCAGGGGGCGGGGCAGCCCCTGGACCAGGGGCAGCAACTCCCACCTGGATGTCTGAGGCCCTTCCTGACTACTGGCCCCATTAACAGACAAGCAGCCTGAGGCACAGAGAAAAGACCCTTATGGGAGGTCAGGAACTTGAGCTGAGCTCAGATCTCAGGACTAGTCTACTTCCCTGAGTTCCTCTCATGGAACCAGGGACATTGGCCTCTCCATGCCTCCTCCCCACTCCCTGCCAGGTTTTCTTCCCAAGGTGCTTGCTGGATCCCAAAGTAACTAAGCCCTAGGGATTCTGGCAGGCAAGAGCGGGCTAGGGACTGGACCAACTCCAGGAAACAGCCTTCGGGACACAGGGAGGGGACTGAGGCTCTGTGAACGGATGGTCCCGCTGGAGAAAGAGGGTGCGGTGGAGGGGTGACAGAAGCTCCCAGCACCAGAGAGAATCTGGTTCTGGACACAAGAATCCCGGAGGCAGCCACCAGCATGCTCTGGGAAGGCCGGGGGCCCAAGCTGTGGAGGAGCGATCCTGCTTTGGTTCTCTCAGGAAAGTGACAGGAGACATGACGGGCGCTGGGGGAGAGGACACACTCTGGAGGAGGGAGGAGCTGCCCAAATCCACAGGAGGGGATGCGGGCAAGGTGACCCAAGGGTAGGGAGGTGGCCCACAGCCAACAAGAGTCGAGTTCTTTGAGTCTGCCCAGAGAAGGGTGATGATGCAGGCCTGGTTAAGGCAAGAGGAGAGAAGCAGAGGGAGAGGGAGAGGGGAGGTGCCTGGAGGAGGAACGCCCCTAAGAGAAGACCTTGCATCGGGAGACAAAAGTTGGCACAGCCCCAGAAGGACAATGAGGAGGGTGTGAGGGTGGGGAGGGGACCGGGGTGATGGCCTGCGGGGACCAGGCAAGAGAAGCATCCACTTCCAGAGTACAGAGCCTTTAAGGCAGGGGCTCAAGAAAGAGTATCATGAAATAGCAACAGATGGCACGGGCCGAGGATGAACAAGGTGGCCCAAGACAGAGAGGCCGGGGAGAAGGTAGCACAGGTCCCGGAAAGGTGAGGACGCTGCTCCGGGAAAGCGGTGCCTGCCTGGAAGAGGGAACGGAGGGCACCGGTGCAGCTCCAGATGACAAGAGAAGAGGTGGCGCCAGTGGCAAAGAGCAAAGAGCGCCCGAAGTCGGTAAAGAGGACCGCGAAGTGACAGGACAAGAATGGACTGGGCTGAGGCCGTCGGCAATGATTAGGGTCCAGGGAAAGGGCAGCTCAGGAGGGCAAAGACTGGGATCAGTTCAACCGGCTCAGAAGAGAGGAGCTGGACGTGGCTGAGATGGGAAAGGGGCTCCGCAGGAGATGACGGCAAGGACCGGAGCATCAGCGGCAGCGCAGACCAGGGCGGGCAACGGAGACTCCGGACTGGTGAGAGAGGGTGGTCGAGGCGGCGCGAACCCAGGGCGGCTCAGGTCCCCGCGAGGGGCCCGGGCGGGGACGCTGACCTGGTGCAGGGCGCTGATGCCATCGGCATTAGTGGAGTCCAGCACAGCGCGGGCAGGCGGCGGGGCGGCAGGGTCCAGCTCGGCGTCGGGGCCGGGGTCAGCCGCGCGCAACATCAGGCGCGCCTCGTCCAGGTCGCCGCCCGCGCAGGCCGCCAAGAACTCGGCGGCACGCTCGAAGCGCACGGTGCGGGCGCGCCGTTCTCCGGGGCCCGGCTCGGCGCCCGCCCGCGCCCCCCACTGCCGCAACTGCTCCCGCCGCCGTTCGCGGGCCGCCGCCGCCGCCGCCCCGGGGCCGTCCTCACCCGACATCGCGCCGCCCGCCCGCCCGTGAGCGAGCGAGCGAGCGCCGACCTCCGAGCCCCGACTCCCGAGTCCAGAGCCGTCGCCGCTCCGCCGCAGCCCGCCCGCCCCCGGGCCGCCAGGAACTGCCGCCAGCCTTGCGCCGCCCAAGGATCTACCGGCCCCCACCCGGCGCGCAACGTCACCACGCCGCCCCGAGGCTCGCTGGGAAGTGAAGTCCTCTGCCTGGAGAGGTGCTTGGCCACCGCCTCAGGGAAGGCCGTGGGGAACACTGGGAAATGGAGTCCAAAAGCGGAAATTAGTCTTGTAACCACTCCCGCCTCAATCTGCCCCGAGGCACGCTGGGAAATTCGCGGCTCAGCGGCGTCAAATGGAAATGTGATAGAGAGGATGCTCCTGGGGCTGCTGGGAAATGGAGTCCAAAGGCCGCAGGTGTGCCCCAGGGCATGCTGAGAAGGTAGTTCACTGCGTCAAGGGGACCAAGTAGGCAATGGACTGGATAGCCCTGGAGTCCTAAAAGATACAGAACTAATTTCCCGCTTTTCTCATACCATGTAATTTTCTTATATTAGATTTGTCTAGAAATTAGAAAAATTAGACTAGAAATAAGCTCCAGAAGAACCGGGATTTATTGTCTCCTGCGTATACCCCTTGTTCGCAGTGCCAAGAACTGAGCCTAATAAAACTGGATGGAAATAGAATTTTTAATGAATGGATGGATAGATTTCCTAGGTTGTCAGAAACGCCAGGAAACCATGGGAAACTGAGTCCGCAACCCTTCCACCAAGACAATCCCTGGATGACCGCTCAAGGCACACTGGGACATAAAGATTGAGATCACGGCAATTGGTCGCTGGGTACGCTGGGAAACGTAGTACTGGGGGCCAAGACCCTAAAGGCACGGTTGGCCTTAGGCAGAGTCCTAGAGCGCGCTAAATCCCTGATGGAACCCCTGGATCACATTAGTAAAGAAACTCAAGAGGCGCGCCTCGTCCAGGTCGCCGCCCGCGCAGGCCGCCAAGAACTCGGCGGCACGCTCGAAGCGCACGGTGCGGGCGCGCCGTTCTCCGGGGCCCGGCTCGGCGCCCGCCCGCGCCCCCCACTGCCGCAACTGCTCCCGCCGCCGTTCGCGGGCCGCCGCCGCCGCCCCGGGGCCGTCCTCACCCGACATCGCGCCGCCCGCCCGCCCGTGAGCGAGCGAGCGAGCGCCGACCTCCGAGCCCCGACTCCCGAGTCCAGAGCCGTCGCCGCTCCGCCGCAGCCCGCCCGCCCCCGGGCCGCCAGGAACTGCCGCCAGCCTTGCGCCGCCCAAGGATCTACCGGCCCCCACCCGGCGCGCAACGTCACCACGCCGCCCCGAGGCTCGCTGGGAAGTGAAGTCCTCTGCCTGGAGAGGTGCTTGGCCACCGCCTCAGGGAAGGCCGTGGGGAACACTGGGAAATGGAGTCCAAAAGCGGAAATTAGTCTTGTAACCACTCCCGCCTCAATCTGCCCCGAGGCACGCTGGGAAATTCGCGGCTCAGCGGCGTCAAATGGAAATGTGATAGAGAGGATGCTCCTGGGGCTGCTGGGAAATGGAGTCCAAAGGCCGCAGGTGTGCCCCAGGGCATGCTGAGAAGGTAGTTCACTGCGTCAAGGGGACCAAGTAGGCAATGGACTGGATAGCCCTGGAGTCCTAAAAGATACAGAACTAATTTCCCGCTTTTCTCATACCATGTAATTTTCTTATATTAGATTTGTCTAGAAATTAGAAAAATTAGACTAGAAATAAGCTCCAGAAGAACCGGGATTTATTGTCTCCTGCGTATACCCCTTGTTCGCAGTGCCAAGAACTGAGCCTAATAAAACTGGATGGAAATAGAATTTTTAATGAATGGATGGATAGATTTCCTAGGTTGTCAGAAACGCCAGGAAACCATGGGAAACTGAGTCCGCAACCCTTCCACCAAGACAATCCCTGGATGACCGCTCAAGGCACACTGGGACATAAAGATTGAGATCACGGCAATTGGTCGCTGGGTACGCTGGGAAACGTAGTACTGGGGGCCAAGACCCTAAAGGCACGGTTGGCCTTAGGCAGAGTCCTAGAGCGCGCTAAATCCCTGATGGAACCCCTGGATCACATTAGTAAAGAAACTCAAGAGGCGGAGTCCACAATGACAACTCCTCAGAGCCATCACTGCTCCTCCCTGCTACTTGCTCGCATCCTCGGATGTGGAGCACACCGGGAAATGTAGTCCGGGCTCTACGTCCTCGCAAGATCTGCTGGGATTTGTAGTCCAGGGCGAGGTGTTCGTCTAGATGTAGAGAGCGAGTTGGCTCATACATAACACATAAAGCACGATGTAATCCTCATCTTAAGTACTATGCACCTAAATCCTCATTGGAAAAGAGGCAAGCCCTTTGAGGCTGGAAGAAAGAGCTATGAAACTCGCACAAAACGGCGCTGAAATTACAAGCAGACGCGATTCTTTTTTTATATAATCATTTTTATTTTACTTTTTACTTTTACAGAGCTTTGTTGTTTACGGATATGTATAATGGCAAGATTTTTTTTTCCCCAAGGGATGTCAGAACAGCCCCAGCCACTCTGAAATCCTTGAGCCTGTGCTAAGAAATAAACTACAAGTCCCGTGAGGCCTGGAGATCTTTGGGATGGATACAGAAGGGATAGCAGTCCCGGTGGCTTTTGGGATGTGTAGTCTCTCAATCCCACACTTCCTACTAAAGGTAGAGACCCAACTCCTCCTCTAAGCAGCTGAAATGCTGTGCATGTTGTATGGTGCTCTCGGTTTCGTGTGTTTCTGTGCCTGTGTGTAACTGTGATAATTGTATTTGTGATCATGCCTGTGGCCCATTGGATGCCTGTGTTCACTGTGTCTGTAAGCTTCGATGTAAATACGTCTATAATTTTATGACTCTTATCTACAGAAGACATAGTTTGGGGCATCTGCTCAACCCACACAACCTACTGGGGGACATGTTTCCACCACAAGGTCTATTAGCACTCTTTCGGTTGACTTCTGTATTTAGATTTTATCCTCTGTTTAACAAATTCAATTCTACTACAATGAATAAGAATCCCAGCTCTGGGTTAGTCATTACTGGATGTGATCATGTCTCTGGACATTTCCTAGCTCTGGGGTCTAATCTAGGACCTGGGCTTAGTCTCTTTGTCTCTGCCTCCTGGCACTGTTGAGATGGTATAGCCGGTCTGTCTCATAGGCAGACACTATATTCCATGCATTACAAGGAACCCCTGGATCACATTAGTAAAGAAACTCAAGAGGCGGAGTCCACAATGACAACTCCTCAGAGCCATCACTGCTCCTCCCTGCTACTTGCTCGCATCCTCGGATGTGGAGCACACCGGGAAATGTAGTCCGGGCTCTACGTCCTCGCAAGATCTGCTGGGATTTGTAGTCCAGGGCGAGGTGTTCGTCTAGATGTAGAGAGCGAGTTGGCTCATACATAACACATAAAGCACGATGTAATCCTCATCTTAAGTACTATGCACCTAAATCCTCATTGGAAAAGAGGCAAGCCCTTTGAGGCTGGAAGAAAGAGCTATGAAACTCGCACAAAACGGCGCTGAAATTACAAGCAGACGCGATTCTTTTTTTATATAATCATTTTTATTTTACTTTTTACTTTTACAGAGCTTTGTTGTTTACGGATATGTATAATGGCAAGATTTTTTTTTCCCCAAGGGATGTCAGAACAGCCCCAGCCACTCTGAAATCCTTGAGCCTGTGCTAAGAAATAAACTACAAGTCCCGTGAGGCCTGGAGATCTTTGGGATGGATACAGAAGGGATAGCAGTCCCGGTGGCTTTTGGGATGTGTAGTCTCTCAATCCCACACTTCCTACTAAAGGTAGAGACCCAACTCCTCCTCTAAGCAGCTGAAATGCTGTGCATGTTGTATGGTGCTCTCGGTTTCGTGTGTTTCTGTGCCTGTGTGTAACTGTGATAATTGTATTTGTGATCATGCCTGTGGCCCATTGGATGCCTGTGTTCACTGTGTCTGTAAGCTTCGATGTAAATACGTCTATAATTTTATGACTCTTATCTACAGAAGACATAGTTTGGGGCATCTGCTCAACCCACACAACCTACTGGGGGACATGTTTCCACCACAAGGTCTATTAGCACTCTTTCGGTTGACTTCTGTATTTAGATTTTATCCTCTGTTTAACAAATTCAATTCTACTACAATGAATAAGAATCCCAGCTCTGGGTTAGTCATTACTGGATGTGATCATGTCTCTGGACATTTCCTAGCTCTGGGGTCTAATCTAGGACCTGGGCTTAGTCTCTTTGTCTCTGCCTCCTGGCACTGTTGAGATGGTATAGCCGGTCTGTCTCATAGGCAGACACTATATTCCATGCATTACAATTCTCTTCTGCCCTTCCCTTTGCCACAGTGAAGGTTTTTTCACTTCTCAAGCCTGCTGTTTTCTCTCAAGTCTAGCAGTGGAATTTTGATGCCTAACCTCCTCAGAGCTGAAAATAACCTCAGAATGATACTGTGTTCCCTTCCCCTCTGCCCCACACGGACCTCATAAAGATGGTTCAGATAAGGAGAGACACCAAGACAAAGTATCAAGCTGACTCTCCTATTCTATGAGGAAACAGGGGTAAAGGTAGCAGGAAGGCAATTCTGATTGCTGTTATTTTAACTGTCCTTGAAAGAGTTATTTGCACAAAGGCAGCTTTTATATTTAAGAGAGAATTATACTGTTGTGACTTCCTTGGTGGTCTAATAAGACACCACACTGCCAATGCGGGAGAATGGGTTCGATCTCTGGTCTAAGATCCCACAAACAGCAAGTACTGAGCCCTAGTGCTACAACCAGAGAAACCCATGCTGCAATGAAGAGCCAATACACAAAATAAACAATAATTAATTGTTTAAAAAAAAAAAAAGAATTATATTGTGAAAGACACCCCATGGCTAACCGGCTTGTGACTTCCAACACACAGAAAATATCCACTGTGTCCTTAAACTCATGCCAACAGGCTTTGAAATTGACAACCATTCCAGGCATCTTCCCAAAGGTTATTCTCAGACATGGGCCTGGTAAAGAAGCTCTCCCCCTGTGTCAGGGACCACGATGCCTATTTAAAAAAGAGATTTTATCCTAAAGTCCAGATTTCCAGATTTTCCAAGTGTGTACCTAAGATCCCTGCTGCTCCCCAATGACTTCTACATGCTTCTCTTTCCCACATGGGAGGGTGTTTGCTTAACTATCACTAATACCATGTCCCTGCTCTGTCTCCACCGTCATGGGTTAGCTGGGGAGGGAGAACTTGTCCGTGAGTTTATGGGATGCCAAACCACCCGGAGACAGGCCCAAGACTAACTGATAGAGCTGATCTTCCCCCAGGACCTTGGGCTTTGGTCGGAGGGACGTAGTGGAGTGTGTCCCAGGCGAGGGGACTCTGTGGGTGGGTTGCCGGAGACTGGGTCAGAGACCACCAACTGCCTGTCCGTCACTATTGCTTCCTTCCTCTAAAACAAAAGCCTGCTTTTGTTTGGGGCAGCCCAACTGGCTACAGGGCAAGCAGGAGACTTAGTTTCCATGCATTACAATTCCTCTTCTGCCCTTCCCTTTGCCACAGTGAAGGTTTTTTCACTTCTCAAGCCTGCTGTTTTCTCTCAAGTCTAGCAGTGGAATTTTGATGCCTAACCTCCTCAGAGCTGAAAATAACCTCAGAATGATACTGTGTTCCCTTCCCCTCTGCCCCACACGGACCTCATAAAGATGGTTCAGATAAGGAGAGACACCAAGACAAAGTATCAAGCTGACTCTCCTATTCTATGAGGAAACAGGGGTAAAGGTAGCAGGAAGGCAATTCTGATTGCTGTTATTTTAACTGTCCTTGAAAGAGTTATTTGCACAAAGGCAGCTTTTATATTTAAGAGAGAATTATACTGTTGTGACTTCCTTGGTGGTCTAATAAGACACCACACTGCCAATGCGGGAGAATGGGTTCGATCTCTGGTCTAAGATCCCACAAACAGCAAGTACTGAGCCCTAGTGCTACAACCAGAGAAACCCATGCTGCAATGAAGAGCCAATACACAAAATAAACAATAATTAATTGTTTAAAAAAAAAAAAAAAAAAGAATTATATTGTGAAAGACACCCCATGGCTAACCGGCTTGTGACTTCCAACACACAGAAAATATCCACTGTGTCCTTAAACTCATGCCAACAGGCTTTGAAATTGACAACCATTCCAGGCATCTTCCCAAAGGTTATTCTCAGACATGGGCCTGGTAAAGAAGCTCTCCCCCTGTGTCAGGGACCACGATGCCTATTTAAAAAAGAGATTTTATCCTAAAGTCCAGATTTCCAGATTTTCCAAGTGTGTACCTAAGATCCCTGCTGCTCCCCAATGACTTCTACATGCTTCTCTTTCCCACATGGGAGGGTGTTTGCTTAACTATCACTAATACCATGTCCCTGCTCTGTCTCCACCGTCATGGGTTAGCTGGGGAGGGAGAACTTGTCCGTGAGTTTATGGGATGCCAAACCACCCGGAGACAGGCCCAAGACTAACTGATAGAGCTGATCTTCCCCCAGGACCTTGGGCTTTGGTCGGAGGGACGTAGTGGAGTGTGTCCCAGGCGAGGGGACTCTGTGGGTGGGTTGCCGGAGACTGGGTCAGAGACCACCAACTGCCTGTCCGTCACTATTGCTTCCTTCCTCTAAAACAAAAGCCTGCTTTTGTTTGGGGCGGCAGCCCAACTGGCTACAGGGCAAGCAGGAGACTTAGTCATCTATGCAGTCAGGGGTGGCTGATAAGACGTAAGTGAGCAGACATCTCACTTACAAGGTGGCTGGGTGGGGCGTCCAGAAAGGCTTCGTAATTTTTTTTTTTTTTTTTTTTAAAGATTTATTTATTTATTTATTTTGGGTGGGGGTCGGGTTGAGGATGGAGGGGAGCGGGCCGGCCACTGCTATTGGTCTTCCATTTCTCTATTTTTCATCCATCTTTGTTCTCTGGCTCCTGTGGGCCTCCCATCGCGGCGGCTGTTGTCGCAGAGCACCAGCTCTGGGCGCATGTGCTCCAGAGCTCCGGCTCGGTGACTGGACACATCAGTCCAGCTGCTCTGCGGCACGTGGGATCTTCCCAGGCCAGGGATCGAACCGGCGCCCCTTGCACTGCAAGGTGGTGTCCCTATCCACTGGACCACCAGGGGAAGCCCCGTAATTTTTTTTTTCAAGATTTATTTATTTATTTATTTTTGGCGGAGGTCGGGTTGGGGAGGGAGGGGAGCGGGCGGGCCACTTCTATTGGTCTTTCATTTCTCTATTTTCATCCGTCTTTGTTCTTTGGCTCCTGTGGGCCTCCCATCGCTGTGGCATCTGTCGTTGCACAGCGCCGGGTGCCGGCTCTGGGCGCATGCGCTCCAGAGCTCCGGCTCAGTAGTTGGACACATCGGTCCAGCCGCTCCGCGGCACATGGGATCTTCCCAGGCCAGGGATCACCGGCGCCCCTTGCACTGCAAGGTGGTGTCCTTACCCACTGGACCACCAGGGGAAGCCCCAGAAAGGCTTTGGAAATGGGTTTGCTTCAGCCAAGAGATGCACATTTCTGGCTCAGAATATATACATATATATTCCTTTTCAGATTCTTTTCCCTTACAGGTTATTACAGTTTGGGGTTTTTTGTTTGTTTGTTTGGCTGTGTCGCCTGACTTGTAGAATCTTAGTTCCCTGCCTTTGTGGATCTGCCTTCGAGAAATTTCTTGCAAGTGGAATCACACAAGGTGTGGCCGTTTGTGTCTGGTTTCTCTCATTCTGATTTGAGACTCCTCTGCACTGAAGCCCATCTCCGAGCCTCATTGCTATTTAGGGCTGAACAGTGTTCCCTTGTGTCTAGTCACCAGTGCATGGACATTTGGGCTGTTTTCACCTCTTGGATATCCTGAGTTATGCTACTGTCAAGATTCCTGTGTGTGAGGATATAGATGTTGAGTTTTCTTGGGAAGGAACTGCGAGGTCCCGTGGTTCAGTGGTAAAGACCCTGACTGCCAATGCAGGAGATGCAGATTTGATCCCTGGGCTGGAAAGATCCTCTAGAGGAAGAAATGGCCACCCACTCCAGTCTCCTTGCCTGGAGGACCCTATGGACAGAGGAGCCCAGCAGTCTACAGGCCATGGGGTCACCAAGAGTCGGACATAACAGACCAACTAGACAAATGGTAACCCTAAGCTTAACTTTCTGAGGACCCACCGGGCTGTTTTCCAGAGCAGCCGCACCGTTTCCCACGACCACCAGCCGTGTGTGAGGCGTCAGCCTTACAACTTCATTCTCAGCATTGCTGAGGATTCTCCAGGTAGTTGTGAGCTGGTGGCCTCGCCCTGGCCGGCAGGGTGCTCATCACAACACAGAACTCAGCAGGTGCTGCAGGGGGAGCATTTATTTCAAGCCACGGATGGACAGGCACACCAAGGACTCCCAGGTGCCTTGGGAGCGGGGGCAGCTGTGCTCAGCTCCTCACTTCCAGCGGCCTCCGACGGCCTTTCCCGCGCCCTTCCCAGAGGAAGGAGGCATGTCAAGAAGGGGCCCTCGCCCCGAGCTCTACACCCCTGGACCACCAGGGAAGCCCCAGAAAGCCCCCATTTGGAAATGGGTTTGCTTCAGCCAAGAGATGCACATTTCTGGCTCAGAATATATACATATATATTCCTTTTCAGATTCTTTTCCCTTACAGGTTATTACAGTTTGGGGTTTTTTGTTTGTTTGTTTGGCTGTGTCGCCTGACTTGTAGAATCTTAGTTCCCTGTCTTTGTGGATCTGCCTTCGAGAAATTTCTTGCAAGTGGAATCACACAAGGTGTGGCCGTTTGTGTCTGGTTTCTCTCATTCTGATTTGAGACTCCTCTGCACTGAAGCCCATCTCCGAGCCTCATTGCTATTTAGGGCTGAACAGTGTTCCCTTGTGTCTAGTCACCAGTGCATGGACATTTGGGCTGTTTTCACCTCTTGGATATCCTGAGTTATGCTACTGTCAAGATTCCTGTGTGTGAGGATATAGATGTTGAGTTTTCTTGGGAAGGAACTGCGAGGTCCCGTGGTTCAGTGGTAAAGACCCTGACTGCCAATGCAGGAGATGCAGATTTGATCCCTGGGCTGGAAAGATCCTCTAGAGGAAGAAATGGCCACCCACTCCAGTCTCCTTGCCTGGAGGACCCTATGGACAGAGGAGCCCAGCAGTCTACAGGCCATGGGGTCACCAAGAGTCGGACATAACAGACCAACTAGACAAATGGTAACCCTAAGCTTAACTTTCTGAGGACCCACCGGGCTGTTTTCCAGAGCAGCCGCACCGTTTCCCACGACCACCAGCCGTGTGTGAGGCGTCAGCCTTACAACTTCATTCTCAGCATTGCTGAGGATTCTCCAGGTAGTTGTGAGCTGGTGGCCTCGCCCTGGCCGGCAGGGTGCTCATCACAACACAGAACTCAGCAGGTGCTGCAGGGGGAGCATTTATTTCAAGCCACGGATGGACAGGCACACCAAGGACTCCCAGGTGCCTCGGGAGCGGGGGCAGCTGTGCTCAGCTCCTCACTTCCAGCGGCCTCCGACGCGGCCTTTCCCGGCGCCCTTCCGGCTAGAGGAAAAGGAGGCATGTCAAGAAGGGGGCCCTCTGCACCCCCGCTCTGAGATGGGCCCCTGCCCTCAATTCAGGGAGTCCACGCCCCGCAAGTCCCTGCCCTCCCCACCCGAGAAAGAGGCTGGCCGCCACCTGCTCATGGGCTTCGCTGCCTGGGGTGGCGTCGTTAGCGGTCACCGGCCCAGGATGGGCAGTAAGGGGTCAGTGGGAGAGCTTGGGATGTTCATGTGGCCGCTGATAAATGTTTATGGGTAGAAGACTGGGGGGAGGATGAGGAGGGGGACAGAGGGAGGGTCAGGGAGTCTGGGGTGAAAGAGGCAGAGGGAAACTGAGGCAGAGAAGAGATGGAGGGAGGGAAGCGGGGGAGCGCCAAGACAGAGCACGAAACAAGAGAAGAAGCCAGGCTTCTGAATCTCAGCGCCAGGGACATTTGGGAGCTGCGCTGGGCCCTCCAGGATGCTGAGCAGCAGCCCTGGGCTTCCCCCAGCAGAGCCAGTAGGACCCCCTCCCCAGACTTATTCAGGACATCACCCGATGTCCCGTGGTGAAGGGAAAGATCACCCCCAGCCCCAGGACAAGTAACATAGGAACGGGGATTGAGACCCCAGGAGAGAGCTGGAGGCGAAGAGAAAAAGGACAGGTTATGAGAACGTTCTGGAGAAAGAGTCCCCAAGAAGGGGTGGGCGGGGCAGAAGCTCAGAGTCAGAGGGAGGGTGTGGGGCTCAGGGCTGTTCACACTCACAACTTCTGGGCGTGGCTGATGCGGTTGTACAGCACGTTGATCTAGGGAGGCAGGACCGAGGTGTTGGCCCAGCCCAAGGGGAAGCCCCCCCACCCACCCCCGCCCCAGACAGCCCAGCCCACCCTGCCTCAAACCCGCCCACCCCGCCCCAGCCGGGCCTCCAGCAGACGTGGGTCGCACCTCATATTTCTGCTGCTTCAGCTTGGCCATCAGGTCAAACTTCTCAGACTCCAGCTGGTGGATCCAGTCCGACAGTTCCTGGGCCTTCTCCCTGGTGGAGCAGAAGGGCAGTCAGCGAAGGGAGCCAGGCCGGGCCCTGGGCCCAGAGAAGCAGAAGGAACTATGAGAAGTCACAGAGGGAGTCTCTCAGTTCGGCATTACTGATGCCGTGGTATTAATAACTGGGGGCCATTTTGTTCATATGCAAGGTGGATGCCCGCTTCTCCACATCCACGTTTCTCTGAGAGATTATGATGGCCTGGTTAAGGGCCCCGGTCCTGGCGTTGGGCAGCCTGGGTTCCAACACCGGCCCTGGAACTCTGTGGTCTGTGACCAGGAGGGCTAAGTGACTCCCCTGAAGACCCTGTTTTCCTCTCCAAAAAAATGTAGGAAGAAACGGTGGAGAAGTTTGGGGTTGACCCCTTAATAGCCCTTCTCTCTTTCTTCCTTAGGACTTTTGGCAGTAGGCTCCGTTAAAAAGCTCCTCTCCCTAAATCTCCCTTGCAGGTAGGGCGGCCAGTGGTCACTGGGGGGAGCTTCCAGGTAAGCCTCTGTGGGTCTTGCCTTGTAATTGCTTTCTGCTGCTTGGATGTGATGGCTGGAGCTCCAACAGCCACAATGGACCATGAGGTGATTTGGAAAGGATGGACATACTGGACTAAAAGTAGTGGAGCAGAAAAATAGGAGACTGAGTCTTTAATTATTTTGTAGAATTAACCTTCCACTGCTCTGTGATGTAGACTCATGATCACAGATTCAGTTTACCAATGTGGAAAGCAAGGCCCAGAGAAGGTAAACAACGTGCCTGCAGTTGCACAGCTGGAAGCAGTGATGCCAGCACCAAGCGCCAGGCAGGTGTTTTCAGGTGTCGAGCTCCAAGCCCCGTCACCATGCTGCCTCTGGGGTGGTGGATGTTTCTGATTTTTTTTTTTAATTGTTTTCTTTTTGGCTACTTCTATTGGTCTTTCATTTATCTATTTTCATCCATCTTTGTTCTTTGCCCTGTGTAGGCCTCCCATCACAGTGGCGTCTCCTCCTGCAGAGCACTGGCTCTGGGCTCATGTGCTCCCGAGCTCCGGCTCAGTAGTTGGACACATCGGTCCAGCTGCTCCGCAGCACGTGGGATCTTCCCAGGCCATGGATCAAACCTGCAAGGTGGTGTCCTTACCCAGTGGACCATCAAGGAAGCCCGATGTTTCTGATTTTAAGGGTCGTGCCTGGGCCCTCAAAATGCAGAGGCCCCCTAGGAAAGGCTCTCCCCAGCCTTCCCTCTGGGGGCTCATCCTAAGATACCGAGAGTGAGCTGTGAAGGTTGAGATAGAGTTCTGTCCAGAAGAGACCTGCCTGGAAAATTGTTGCCAGTGTGTCTGGCTTTAATTGGGGTCAAAGATGAAGCCCGTTTGGAATTCCCAGGGGATGTCATTAAGACAACATTATCTCCTAAATTTTGATCAGATCTGTGGTCTGGTTTCCGAATTACCTCCCAGACTCTACAGGTCTTAGCACCACATACGTAGGTCCTACATCAGTAAACATTGCTCGGGGGAGCACTCCACAGGGAAGTCTGCATGAGCCCAGAGAGGTAGAGACACTTGCACAAAGTCACACAACACGAGGCTTCCGCCCACTCAGACCTGGGCCAGGGATCACCCGGTCGGCCTGTCACCCCCCGGGGCCCTCCTCACCGCTCCCTCCCTTACCGGAGCTGTTCTTCTCCCATGTGGTCGATGTTCAGAGGCTTTTTACGTTCAGACAGGATACGCAGCTTCATCTCACGGCCCGTCTGCCGCTTTCCCCGCTTCTGTTCTGCCTGAGGGTTGGAAGGGGCCACTGTGAGGTAGGGAAGGGTCCTCCATATGGCTCCCCACCTCAGGACCAGAGGCCTCTGCTCTCAGTCCTCCACCTCAGACCCAGGGGTCCAGCCCCCAGTCCTACCTCAGACCCAGGGGTCCAGGCCCCCAGCCTTCTCAGACTCCAGCTGTCCCAGGGACCAGCCCTCGGGCCTGCAGGCGACCTCACCTTGACCAGGTAGCCCCCGAAGTGCGCACCCATGTTGGACAGAACCTTCTTCTTCTTGGCATCATCCTCGGCCCGCTTCTTGGCCTCCTCCTCTTCCTTCCGCATCTTCTCTTCCTGGGGGAAGGAAGAGGTTCGTCTCTGGGCCTCCCAGAGCCCCCTGGCCCGAGAGGGGAGGGGGTATGAGGTAGGATCGGCAGGCAGTAGTTGTGCCTGGGGAAGGAAGAAAGTCGTCTCTGCTCCCAGGCCATGGATCAAACCTGCAAGGTGGTGTCCTTACCCAGTGGACCATCAAGGAAGCCCGATGTTTCTGATTTTAAGGGTCGTGCCTGGGCCCTCAAAATGCAGAGGCCCCCTAGGAAAGGCTCTCCCCAGCCTTCCCTCTGGGGGCTCATCCTAAGATACCGAGAGTGAGCTGTGAAGGTTGAGATAGAGTTCTGTCCAGAAGAGACCTGCCTGGAAAATTGTTGCCAGTGTGTCTGGCTTTAATTGGGGTCAAAGATGAAGCCCGTTTGGAATTCCCAGGGGATGTCATTAAGACAACATTATCTCCTAAATTTTGATCAGATCTGTGGTCTGGTTTCCGAATTACCTCCCAGACTCTACAGGTCTTAGCACCACATACGTAGGTCCTACATCAGTAAACATTGCTCGGGGGAGCACTCCACAGGGAAGTCTGCATGAGCCCAGAGAGGTAGAGACACTTGCACAAAGTCACACAACACGAGGCTTCCGCCCACTCAGACCTGGGCCAGGGATCACCCGGTCGGCCTGTCACCCCCCGGGGCCCTCCTCACCGCTCCCTCCCTTACCGGAGCTGTTCTTCTCCCATGTGGTCGATGTTCAGAGGCTTTTTACGTTCAGACAGGATACGCAGCTTCATCTCACGGCCCGTCTGCCGCTTTCCCCGCTTCTGTTCTGCCTGAGGGTTGGAAGGGGCCACTGTGAGGTAGGGAAGGGTCCTCCATATGGCTCCCCACTTCAGGACCAGAGGCCTCTGCTCTCAGTCCTCCACCTCAGACCCAGGGGTCCAGCCCCCAGTCCTACCTCAGACCCAGGGGTCCAGGCCCCCAGCCCTCTCAGACTCCAGCTGTCCCAGGGACCAGCCCTCGGGCCTGCAGGCGACCTCACCTTGACCAGGTAGCCCCCGAAGTGCGCACCCATGTTGGACAGAACCTTCTTCTTCTTGGCATCATCCTCGGCCCGCTTCTTGGCCTCCTCCTCTTCCTTCCGCATCTTCTCTTCCTGGGGGAAGGAAGAGGTTCGTCTCTGGGCCTCCCAGAGCCCCCTGGCCCGAGAGGGGAGGGGGTATGAGGTAGGCTCGGCAGGCAGTAGTTGTGCACTGAGCAAAGCGAGGATCACTCAGACCTGAGCACAGAGACAAGGTCAACGTCAGAGCAGACGAAGATGCAGATGCTCCCACCCCAGGTCCTTCCCGGCCTAGCTGTGGGACCGGTCAGTCCTTCCTCCTCTCTGGACGTGCTTGCTTCGGTCCGCATGCTCCAGCCTGAATGGCTGATGGCAACCTCTGCTCTGCTCCCAGTGCAGGCGCATGCCCTGTTTGGGGCTCTATCTCCCTTAGTTTAGGAGAGACTGTCCACAGAGGGTTGAGTGGGACCACTGGCTCAGGGCAGAGCAGTACAGAGGTGGGATGGTTGGGGCTTTCTCATAATGCCTCGCTTGAAATTGGCTTCCTCTCGCTGCTGTAATCTACAGCATGGCTTAACGCTGTGCCAGTTTATCGTCTTGTGGTTCTGCAGGCAGGAGTGTGCAGGGAGTCTCGGGGGCAAAGGCCAGGTGCCTTCTGGAGACACGAGGGGAGTTTCATCCCCTTTCCTTTCCCAGCTTATTGATGCTGCCTGCACCCCTTGGCTCGGGTCCCCTCCCTTCATCTTCCTAGGCCAGTGTAAGGACCTGGTTATAACACTGGGCTCATCCAGAAAATCCTGGAGAATCTCTCCATATCAGGATCCTTGGCTTAGTCATGTCTGCAAAGGCCCTTTCCCTGTGGAGGGTCCCATATTCCTGCTCTCTGGGATTCAGGACATCTGTGGGAGACCAGTCCTCTGGCTACCACACCACTCAATTCCTGTTCCTTAGAAGTGGTCTGAGGGATTTTCCTGGTGGGCCAATGGTTAAGACTCCAGGCTTCCACTGCAGGAGGCACGGGTTTGATCCCCTGTCAGGTAACTAAAATCCCACATGCCATGAGGCGCACCCAAAGGAAAAAATAAAATGTGGTTTGCGTGAGTCATTGCTGATGGTGTCAGGTCATGTTTCCAAGGCCTAAAACAATGGGGGTCTTCTAGTCACTCTCTCCAAATAGCCAGGGATTCACTCCACAGTGGCAGGTAAACAACCTGAAAATACCCTAGGATTTGTGCTGGAGAGAGCAGTTTAAGCTAGCCCTGATGGTGGACGTCTGTCACTCCTGCCTGGGAACCCGCTGGTTTGCCCGGGACTGATGGGAGGCAGGATTTTCATGGCTCAGATCAGGAACGTGCCAGGCACCCTCCTGAATACACCGTTCACAGAAGAGATGGAAAGAGAAAAGTTGAGTCTGTGCAATAGTATTTGAGTCCCTTGATCCAGCTATGCCTGAAGCAAGCATTGCCTCAACATCTTAGTTACACGAGCCAATAGAACTCTCAGCGAAATCCAGCATGGGTTGAGGTTTCCGTCTCTTTCAACAGCAAGGTTCATGATTAATATGCATGAGGCCTTTCTTGGGATCACGGAGTGGATGGTGAATGGAAAAATTATGGAAGCACCCACCGCCAGCTTAGCCTGACGCTCGCGCTCCTTCTCAGTTCTGAAGCGCTGCTGCTCAGCTCTCTCTGCCCGGCGCCGCTCCTGGAAGAGGGAAAGTGTTGAGGGGGCGCAGGGACTGGTCCCAGAGGAGATCAGGAGTGGAGAAGAGCATCGACCAGCCTAAAGTTTCAGCCTTAGTTGGGTCTGTCCTGGACAGGAACCATTCTTGGTTCCTCCCAAGACCCAGGATGTAAAGAGAGAGGAAGACTGGCGGAGTCCCACCTCCCTCAACTCACAATGCGCTCCTTCAGCGCCACGAGCTCCTCTTCCTCCTTTTTCCGCTGCTCGAAATGCACATCGATGAGCGTCTGCAGCTCCAGCAGGTCTTTTTCCATGCGCTTCCGGTGGATGTCCTGGGGGAACGGAAGGTAGGAGCCTGGTCACGCCTAGGTGGTATCCCGAGAAGGCGCCAGCCTCTCAGCGCCAGCCTCTCAGCATCCGTGAGAAGCCTCAGGAGGGGGACCCCCTTTACAGCACGGTGCAGTTCATAGGCAGTTGGGACAAATGGTTGCCACACATGGCGTCTCCAGCAGAGTACGGCAAACACCATGTTCTGATGCGCCGGGGAGGGAACACCGATTACTTACATCGAAGTCCACACGTTCCCCTTCTGGAATCTTCGGGGGGATCAGTGGAGGGACCACCGGCCTGCTGAGTGGACCGAAGAGGAGGAACACTGAGCTGTCTGACCTCCCTGCTGGGCGGCTCCAGCCACACGTGGGCCCTGAGTGCCTGGGGTGTGGCTGGTCCAGATCAGAGGGGGCTCCGTGAAAGGCATGCACCAGATTTCAGATTCTTTCGTGGAACAAAAGAATGTAACATGGTTCACTAATAACAGTGTATATGGATTAAGGTTGAAATGATGAGATTTCAGGTGCAACAGGTTGAGTAAAATATGCTACCGGGATTCATTTGACCCATTTTACTTTTTAAAATGAGGCTAGTGAAAAAAAATAAATTCAGTCACACATGTGGTCTGCATTGTGTTTGCCACTTTGAGGGGCTGCCATTGATTTCCAGCCCGGGGTCCTTCCGTTTCATAGAATGTTCTTTCTTTTTTTTCTTCCAATTTCTTTTAAATTTATTTTTGAGCCACACCCCACAGCATGTGGGATCTTAGTTCCCTGACCAGGATTTGAATCCATGCCCGCTACATTGGGAGATCAGAGTCTAAACCACCAGACCACCAGGGAAATGCCGTTTCTTTCATTTCTAAGACGGCCCCTTCTCATGCTTTGCTTCCTATTTCTCTCCTAGCCCATCTCTGTCTTCTGGTCCCCTGGTGGGAGTGTTGCCCTTCGATTCATCCAGTTCATTCATAGGACACTCTTGTGATGAGCCATTCGGTCCTGTGACTTCAGTTACCCTCATTTACTGAGGGTACCCCTCTGTCTCCAGCTCCGACTCCCTCTCAAACCCCAGACACCAGTTACCAGACGCCTCCTGAACATTTCCTGGCTTTGCACACACCATGTCCCAACTGAGCTCATCAACTTGGGCTTCTTGGGACTTCCCTGGAGTTCCAAGGGTTAAAATTCTGAGCATCTACTGCAAGGGATGTGAGTTCCATTCCTGGTCTCAGAATTAAGATACCACATGCCACGTATCATGCAAAACAGTAAACCCTGGGGATCTCTCAGTCCGTGGCCCCTTTCCATCCTAAGCCCTCTGCCCAGCATAGACCTCTTCCCCTTGAAAACTCACCCCATCCCAGTTTCCTGGCCATGTCACGTGCCTTGATGCCCTGGACATTTACAGATGCTGTTTGCCCCGCTTACAATGTCCTTCCCTTGGTATACTATCCCCCATCCTGAAACCATCCCTCCTCGAACAAGCCTTTCCTGATGCTGAGCACAGTCGTGCTTTCTTGTGCGCTCAAATCAGGTCTGATCCTCTGCTCAAAACCTCCCATGGCTCCCCAGTGCCCTGGCCTTCATGGCCCCATGCCTCAATAGCCACAACGAAATTCACACCGCTGTCCACGCAGGCCCAGAAAATTTCAGCTTCTCATGCTCAAATTGCTGTCTCTTTGCATTCCTCAGTTATCGGTTTTTTTGTTTGTTTTTGTTTTTTTAACTTTTAGCCACACTGCACAGTCTGTGAGATCTTAGTTCCCTAACCAGGATCAGAATCACCCGCATGAGTAGTGCCATCTTAAAATCACTGGGCCGGCAGGGAAGACCCGGCTTTGCAAGTCTACGTCTCAGTTATCACACCTCCAGGGCTCCTCTCTCCCCTTCATGAGCTCTCCTGTCTCCACCAGTCTGCCTAGTTTGGATCCTCCTGTGTCTGTGTTCCCTGAAACATCGGCTGAGATCCAGCCCAGGACCTTGCTTCCCCATCTACCATCTCCCTTGCATCTGCTTCAGCTGCAAACTCCTTGTCCCCAAGGACTCAGGCATCACCTCCCCTGGGAAACCCTTGATTGCCTAGGGCACAGATAGGGCCCTCCTCTGTGCTACCATGGGCTTCCGGGATGGCTCAGCAGTAAGGAATCCACCTGCCAGCGCAGGAGATGTAGGAGATGCAGGCTTGATCCCTGGGTCAGGAAGATCTTCTGGAGAAGGAAATGGCAACCGACTCCAGTATTTCTGCCTGGAAAATCCCATGGACAGAGAAGCCAGGTGGGCTACTGTCCATGGGGTCGCAAAGAGTCAAACACAACTGAGCAACTAAACAGCACTGTGCTCCTGGGGCTGGACCTGGGTCTGTGTCACCAACAGGGCGGGCAGAGTCTGACTCGCCACAGTGGGAAATTCACCAGAAACGTTTGCAGAAATCACTGTTCTGTCCTGTGCGTCCACTTCCCCACCCTTCTCCTCTGCCTCTCTCACACCCTGTCTCTGGAGGTGGGGGGTACCTTGAAAAAGATGTGATGGGGATCCCCACACCCCTTAGGATCTCACCTTGGTTTGGGGCGTTCCTCTTCTGGTGAGGGGAATACAAAGAGATAATTAGCAAGAGTTCGTGGAGCTGGGCATGACATGACCAGCGGAGGGACCCCCGCTCCCTGAGCCTTGGTCCTCACAAACCCAGTTCCCTTCTCCTGCAGTTCTTGGGGAGGCGTGGGATGGGATAAAAGAGGGTAAGGGAAATTGGGGTGGCCTTTAGGAGGGAGAGGGTCACATGCATCAGATATACATTCAGAACTGGTGTGGGGCTCCCCCTCCCACTTCTCTGGGAACGCAGATGTCCAAACCCCCAAACCATAAGAAGACCAGGAAAAAAAAAAAACCAAGTCCCCTCGTTGCACATGCCCAAGCTCCCACCCTCCTCCGTCAAGACCTAGCAGGGCAGGGAGCCCCCAAGCCCTCTCTTGACTCGGTGACCCATGACTTGTGTCCTCAACCCCCCCTCACTGGGGACACAGGAATCCAGACGCCCCCTGCTAGCCCTTCTGCAGCCCAGGCCCCAACCTTTGAATGTATATGAAGGGGAAAGAAACAGACAGGCGAGGATGAGAGGGAGGGAGGGGTGCCTCTCCGCAAACATCCAACCCTTCTATAAGTTTTCCTCCAGTCTGGGGAAGAAGGCTTGGGTGTCGGTCCCTTTAAGAAGGAAGGGAACGGGTTAAAACCTCTGCGAGGCTCTTTCCCTTCTTGGCCAACAGAGGGAGCGAGAGCCCTCCGGGGCTTAAAGGACCGGGCCTGGCGCGGGTTACGGGGGCGAGGAGCGAGTCATCGTGGAGGTCGGGGCCCAAGGGACCCCCGAAATCGGTCTCGGGAAGCGAAGCAGCCGCGGTTACCTCGCTCTGCCACCGGCTCCGGCTCCTCGGGGGCTGGGGAGGGGGCGGGGGAGAAGCGAGGATTTGGGGAGCCGGGGAGGGGAGCGCCAGCCCGGGTGCGGGAGGGGAGAGAGGGGAGAGAGGGGAGAAGCTGTTAAAGGGACGGAGGTCAAGGCCACGGAGACCCCCGCCCGCCGCCCCGCCTGCACCCCTGAACGAGCGTCCCCACCCCACCCGGCCCCGGCCCTGCGTCCAGCTCCAGACCTGCGGGGTCCAGGCCCTCACCTTCCTCCTCCTCCTCGGCGGCCTCCTCTTCTGGAAGGGATAGGGGAGAGACGAGAAGGGGTCAGGAGCCCACGAGGGTCGGGGTGGAAGGGCCTTCAGATGGGGGCGGGTGGGTGCATGGGCAAAGGCTCGGGTTTAGGTCGGTCTCTGGGTTTCAGCTGGGCGGGGGACCCCTCTGAGTCTTGGAGGCTGAAAACGAACCCCATGAGCTCCTCCCATGGGCCAGGTGGGTGGGCGTCAGCTGGGGGGCTAAGATGCACCTAGGTGTCCCCATCTCCTCCCCCCAGGCCAGCTCAGGCTCCACTCACCTTCAGGCTGCTCCCTGAGGACCAGGTGGGAAGGAAAGAGAGAGGAGAGTTAGGAGCCTTGGAGGTGAGAGGTGTCTCCACCCCTACAGGCCCCCAGCCTCTGCCAGCAGCACTCACTCCTCATACTCCTGCTCTTCTGCGTCGGACATCCTGGTGTCCTAGAGTGACCTAAGGACAGCAGAGAGTGAGGTGGGGTCCAGAGGGAGGAGAGGGGGTTCTGAGGGAGCAGGGCTGGGGCCTGGACCCCTGGGTCTGCCCTGGTCTCACCTCCTAGACTCAGAACCCCGGGTGAGGCTAGGGCACTGGGAGGTGTGGCCAGGCAGATCCCCAGGGCGGCCCCAGCCCCTCACCACAGCTGTCCCCCTTTGTCTTATGACAAGTCCTGGAACCTGATCTGGGCCAGGATTAGAAGGCATCTGGGAAGGGACAGTGGCCTGAAGACAATAGCCGCCCCACCCCCAGGGTCTATTTTGGGGGGATGTCACATCGGGTGACACAGAGGACATCTCCTGGGGAGTACTAGGGGTGGGGGTGGGTTTTGTGAGGATTCATCACACCCGCTGTCCTCCCCCAACCCAGGCCCCCCCAGCGCATCCTCTGCCCACCTGTCACCTCCCTTCACCTTCACCCTCTGCTGCGGAGGGAACAGGACACCCGAGAGCTTCTGTTCCCAGGCCTCATCCTGACCTCTAGGTACCAAGGCCCCCCATCTCTGAAATCCCAAGCCCAATTTGTGAATTCTGAAAACCAGTAAGTCCTGGTATCTCGTATTCTGAGGCACCCCCGACTCCGGCCCCACTGCAACTGTGGATCCTGCAGATTATAAGCCCAGACACCCTAAAATCATGATCCCTTAGGTCTTGACCTAGATTCTGAGCCTCAAGATTATGAGATCCCCCAAACCTGGATGCCCCAATACAGGGTCCCTATTCAAGGTATCCCCAAATAAGACACGACAGATCCTACCACCTCTAGTCATCAAGCCTCAGATCCTGCCATTTCCCCAGACTGCCCCTCTGTCCTGACAGCCAGACCACCTGCCTTCCAATTCCGGGGATTCCCAATTTCTGAGACTCCCTTAGATGCAGTGCTTCAAGGCCCTAGGGTGTTACATTCTAGGACACACAAATCCCAGCACCCCCAGAGCCTACAGCCTCTTAAATCCTGATTCATCTGCCTCCTTCCCCAGTGCCCCTGAAGCCTGGCGCCTCAAATTCCCAGAACCTTATTTTCCTGCCCTCCTCTGCGTCGGACATCCTGGTGTGAGCCTAAGGACAGCAGAGTGAGGTGGGGTCCAGAGGGAGGAGAGGGGGGTCTGAGGGAGCAGGGCTGGGGCCTGGACCCCTGGGTCTGCCCTGGTCTCACCTCCTAGACTCAGAACCCCGGGTGAGGCTAGGGCACTGGGAGGTGTGGCCAGGCAGATCCCCGGGGCGGCCCCAGCCCCTCACCACAGCCGTCCCCCTTTGTCCTATGACAAGTCCGGGAGCCTGATGTGGGCCAGGATTAGAAGGCATCTGGGAAGGGACAGTGGCCTGAAGACAATAGCCGCCCCACCCCCAGGGTCTATTTTGGGGGGATGTCACATCGGGTGACACAGAGGACATCTCCTGGGGAGTACTAGGGGTGGGGGTGGGTTTTGTGAGGATTCATCACACCCGCTGTCCTCCCCCAACCCAGGCCCCCCCAGCGCATCCTCTGCCCACCTGTCACCTCCCTTCACCTTCACCCTCTGCTGCGGAGGGAACAGGACACCCGAGAGCTTCTGTTCCCAGGCCTCATCCTGACCTCTAGGTACCAAGGCCCCCCATCTCTGAAATCCCAAGCCCAATTTGTGAATTCTGAAAACCAGTAAGTCCTGGTATCTCGTATTCTGAGGCACCCCCGACTCCGGCCCCACTGCAACTGTGGATCCTGCAGATTATAAGCCCAGACACCCTAAAATCATGATCCCTTAGGTCTTGACCTAGATTCTGAGCCTCAAGATTATGAGATCCCCCAAACCTGGATGCCCCAATACAGGGTCCCTATTCAAGGTATCCCCAAATAAGACACGACAGATCCTACCACCTCTAGTCATCAAGCCTCAGATCCTGCCATTTCCCCAGACTGCCCCTCTGTCCTGACAGCCAGACCACCTGCCTTCCAATTCCGGGGATTCCCAATTTCTGAGACTCCCTTAGATGCAGTGCTTCAAGGCCCTAGGGTGTTACATTCTAGGACACACAAATCCCAGCACCCCCAGAGCCTACAGCCTCTTAAATCCTGATTCATCTGCCTCCTTCCCCAGTGCCCCTGAAGCCTGGCGCCTCAAATTCCCAGAACCTTATTTTCCTGCCCTCCTCTGCCTCCATCCCTCTCCTCCCCACCTCTCACCTCTTACACCCCTGGAGATCATGGGGCCCCCTCCCCCAAGGACACCCCTGGAGATCACAGGGCTCCAGGGCTCCATTGGTTACCTGAGGTTGGGTCTGCAGAGCTGTGAGAGGTGGGATCGTCTGGCTAGGCAGGCTAAAGCACCCCCAGTTTATAGGCAGAGTTTCAGCCCCGCCTCAGGGGGAGGGAAAAGGAGGAGAATTCCTTTCCTCAAACTCAGCCCAGCTCAGAGGCGGCCCTGCCCACTCCCACCCCTCCACTCCCACTCGCTCCACTTTTGGGATCCTGCCTCCTCCTGGCTGTTCCATAGCCTCTCCCACATCCCAGAAGCATTGTCCAGGAGCCCAGGGCTGGGTCAGGCCACCCTCGGGCACCACCCTTCCTGGAGCACTGGCCCTCTATGGTCTGAAGCCCCGGGGCTCAGCACACAGTCTATCCTTGGGGGATGTTTATTGATGAAAAGACATTCTCACTTCATGAAGGCGAGTCTCAGCCACTGGACCACCAGGGAAACCCCTTCTCTGTTTCTCTCTGGGCATCTGCCTCCCATACACTCTTCCTCTGTCTCTCTGTCCCCCCCTTGTCTCTGTGACTCCCATCCGTGTTTCTCTGTGTGGGTCTATCTCAGCTTCTCCCCTCCTCTGTCTCTGTCTGTCTCCCCGTCCCCACTCCCGCCCCCATCCCTTTGTCTGCCACCAGGATTCCACTCTGGTGACAACAGGCACTAAAGCAGGGAAGCAGGTGTGTGAGGGGGCGGGGAGGGTGGTGTGTCAGGCCCCGCAGGACCTCAACCCCCCACCCCCATCTGACGCTGATCCTTGTTGATATCTGCTCAGCCTTTCCAGCTGAGCCACGACCTTGAACTCTAGGGGGTTCCTCATTCCTCTGTGCTGCTTAGTGTTTCTGTTTCCATGTTTCTGATTCAAGGCCCTAGGGTGTTACATTCTAGGACACACAAATCCCAGCACCCCCAGAGCCTACAGCCTCTTAAATCCTGATTCATCTGCCTCCTTCCCCAGTGCCCCTGAAGCCTGGCGCCTCAAATTCCCAGAACCTTATTTTCCTGCCCTCCTCTGCCTCCATCCCTCTCCTCCCCACCTCTCACCTCTTACACCCCTGGAGATCATGGGGCCCCCTCCCCCAAGGACACCCCTGGAGATCACAGGGCTCCAGGGCTCCATTGGTTACCTGAGGTTGGGTCTGCAGAGCTGTGAGAGGTGGGATCGTCTGGCTAGGCAGGCTAAAGCACCCCCAGTTTATAGGCAGAGTTTCAGCCCCGCCTCAGGGGGAGGGAAAAGGAGGAGAATTCCTTTCCTCAAACTCAGCCCAGCTCAGAGGCGGCCCTGCCCACTCCCACCCCTCCACTCCCACTCGCTCCACTTTTGGGATCCTGCCTCCTCCTGGCTGTTCCATAGCCTCTCCCACATCCCAGAAGCATTGTCCAGGAGCCCAGGGCTGGGTCAGGCCACCCTCGGGCACCACCCTTCCTGGAGCACTGGCCCTCTATGGTCTGAAGCCCCGGGGCTCAGCACACAGTCTATCCTTGGGGGATGTTTATTGATGAAAAGACATTCTCACTTCATGAAGGCGAGTCTCAGCCACTGGACCACCAGGGAAACCCCTTCTCTGTTTCTCTCTGGGCATCTGCCTCCCATACACTCTTCCTCTGTCTCTCTGTCCCCCCCTTGTCTCTGTGACTCCCATCCGTGTTTCTCTGTGTGGGTCTATCTCAGCTTCTCCCCTCCTCTGTCTCTGTCTGTCTCCCCGTCCCCCACTCCCCGCCCCCATCCCTTTGTCTGCCACCAGGATTCCACTCTGGTGACAACAGGCACTAAAGCAGGGAAGCAGGTGTGTGAGGGGGCGGGGAGGGTGGTGTGTCAGGCCCCGCAGGACCTCAACCCCCCACCCCCATCTGACGCTGATCCTTTCTGCTCAGCCTTTCCAGCTGAGCCACGACCTTGAACTCTAGGGGGTTCCTCATTCCTCTGTGCTGCTTAGTGTTTCTGTTTCCATGTTTCTGATTCTATGCATCTCTTGGGGTTGACTTTGGGGCTCTCCTCGGCCTCTCTCTCTGCACCTGTTCTCTTAATTCTTCACTTGGCCTGTGTCTCCGCAAGTTTTTCTCTATTTCTGCGGATGTCTGCGTGTCTGCCTCTCTGGGTGTCTATCTATGGGTGTCTGTGTCTCCAGGTCTCCCTGAGCTTGTCTGTGACTCTGTTTCTGTCTTTTTGCTTCTTCTTCTTTTTTTTTTTTTTAAGACTTATTTATTTGACTGCCCCAGCTCTTAGTTATGGAATGCAAACTCTTAGCTGCAGCACTGGGATCTAGTTCCCAGATGAGGAACTGAACCCAGACTCCCTGCATTGGAAGCGCAGAGTCTCAGTCACTGGACCGCCAGGGATGCTCCTTCTGTCTGTGTTGAGCTCTGTGTCTGTCTTGACCTTGCTGGCTCTGCGTGTTGGTGGGGTCACTTTGTGTCTCTGCTGTCCTCCCTCCTTCCGTAGGTCTTGGTTTCTCTCTTCCAGCGTGAGCTCCTCTCTGTCTCTCTGTGTGTCTGTTTCTATTTCCCCTTTCTGTGCACTTCTTTCTAAGAATCTCTGTTTTCTCTCTGCCTGGCTCTCTCCCATGTCTCTGATGGGTCTGTCTGTGCCTCCATGTGTCTCCAGGCCATGGTCCAGCGCCTCTGTGCATGCCCACATGGACAGCCAGCTCTGTGCTCCGCTCTGGAGGTGCTCATAGCTTTGAGGGGCCCTGCCCTTCGTTCTCCCGCCTCTCTAGCGTCCCGCTTCCCACCCCCCAGTAGTAGATAGACAGCCACTCCAAGCTCAGAGAGAAGCTTTATTCCTTGGGCCATCCTTAGGGCCAGGGCCCTGGCAGCAGACAAGTCAGCTCAGCCCTCAAACTTTTTCTTGCGGCCTTCCATTCCACTCAGAGCGTCGATGTTCTTGCGCCAGTCTCCCACCTCGCGGTTCTCCTGGGGGCAGGTCAGAGGTTGGAGCCTCTTCCTGGTCTACAGGCTCTCAGGCAGCCTTCACTCCCACCTGCTGGACCACTTGTTCCAGATGCCCATGGCAGGATCTGGTTCTGGACCCTCAGACAATCCCTTCCCGTATGCCCACTTCCTGTCTCCCTCTAGCACCTCCTGTCTCCCTTCTGCACTTCCTGTGCTCCCCTTCTACAGCCTGTCTTCCTCTAGTATTTCCTGTGCCCCTTCTATACCTGCAGTGGCGGATCCTGGCCAGATACTTCTCCCCGCAACTCCAAGTGTCACCTGTCCTCAGACTGGGTCCTAGGATAGTTGCCCCCCACCTTCTACCCTGAGCCCCCCTTTCCTGGACCTAGCCCCACTCACCTTCTCCGTGTCCTCCTTCTTCACCTGCTTGAGGTGGGCCCGCAGGTCTAAGGTCTCCTTAGCCCTGGTCCCCAGCAGTGCCTGCATCATGGCATCTGCGGAGATCCGAACTCTACGCAGCGTGGGCCGCTTGAACTTGCCCCGAAGGTCAAAGATCTTCTGGTTCAGATCTGCAATCTGGGTAGAGACATAAGGGCAGGTGGAGACCCCCCTCCTCTTCCTCCTTGTCTCATTCTTCCACCCTACACTTCTCTCCCATCCCTACTCAGGCTCTGTCACCTTCAGGACGGAATCCAAGCTTCCCAGCCTGTAACTGGATCCTCATCTGCCCCCAAAATACATCCTAGTCCAGCTCCGTGCATCTCACAGTCCCTGGCCCACACCGCAGCTGACTTACCCGCTCTTGAGGCTCCAGCCACACCTCTCACCTATTTCTGCTTTCCTACCCCCTGGTTTTTGCCAGTGCTGTTCCCTCTGCCTGGAACAGCATTCTGTTTGTCCTTATCCTTCACCGCCTCCCTGCCAGGTTCATAGAGCTATCCTGGATCTCTGGGTGTCTGTGCCTGTGAGCAGCTGCACGAGGCGGGCTGGGACCAGAGCCATCCCCAGGCATCACATCTTGCCCAAGGGACCCAGGCCGCCCGGGTCTCCCACCTCCGTGATGTTCTTAGTGACTTTCGCCTCCACGTCGTATCTCTCCTCATCCGCCTTGTCCACACGGGCGTGGAGCTGTCGGCACAGGTCCTGGGGGAGGAATGTGGTGTGCGCGATGGGCAGAAGACCAGGAGTCTCTGCTCCTAGGTGAGGGAAGAGGGCCTGAGGACCTGGACCTCTGGTTCTGGAGGACTGGATGGAAGCCAGACCCTGGGAAACCCCAGAGTCGGGTGCTCTGAGAATCTGGACTGGAAGAGCCGGAGGAACCGGCCTCTGGGTTCTGGGTTTTGAGACTGTAGGCAGCTGCAGACTACATTTCTGAACTCCTAAGCGTGAGGATTGGCAAGCTGCACCTAAAGGTCTTGAGCAGAAGCGGGGTCATAACTATACCTTTGAGTCCAAGGGACGCAAGATCGGACACTAGGAACCTGGAATCCCGGGCTGGGCTGGAGTCCCTGATTAGAACCGGTACCTGGAGCTCCGAAGCCCAGTCCGGCCAACTCCAGAGGCTGGCACCGTGTGCTCAGAGCACGCGCCTTCTCTCCTCGCCGCTCCTCCGCCTCCCGCTCGAGTTCCTGCTTCGCAATCTGCAATCTGGGTAGAGACATAAGGGCAGGTGGAGACCCCCCTCCTCTTCCTCCTTGTCTCATTCTTCCACCCTACACTTCTCTCCCATCCCTACTCAGGCTCTGTCACCTTCAGGACGGAATCCAAGCTTCCCAGCCTGTAACTGGATCCTCATCTGCCCCCAAAATACATCCTAGTCCAGCTCCGTGCATCT
Source organism: Tragulus kanchil (assembly GCA_022376925.1). Lineage (NCBI taxonomy): Eukaryota > Metazoa > Chordata > Mammalia > Artiodactyla > Tragulidae > Tragulus > Tragulus kanchil. The sequence goes on from JAIOJX010000031.1 coordinate 133,160,320, forward strand.
CACAGTCCCTGGCCCACACCGCAGCTGACTTACCCGCTCTTGAGGCTCCAGCCACACCTCTCACCTATTTCTGCTTTCCTACCCCCTGGTTTTTGCCAGTGCTGTTCCCTCTGCCTGGAACAGCATTCTGTTTGTCCTTATCCTTCACCGCCTCCCTGCCAGGTTCATAGAGCTATCCTGGATCTCTGGGTGTCTGTGCCTGTGAGCAGCTGCACGAGGCGGGCTGGGACCAGAGCCATCCCCAGGCATCACATCTTGCCCAAGGGACCCAGGCCGCCCGGGTCTCCCACCTCCGTGATGTTCTTAGTGACTTTCGCCTCCACGTCGTATCTCTCCTCATCCGCCTTGTCCACACGGGCGTGGAGCTGTCGGCACAGGTCCTGGGGGAGGAATGTGGTGTGCGCGATGGGCAGAAGACCAGGAGTCTCTGCTCCTAGGTGAGGGAAGAGGGCCTGAGGACCTGGACCTCTGGTTCTGGAGGACTGGATGGAAGCCAGACCCTGGGAAACCCCAGAGTCGGGTGCTCTGAGAATCTGGACTGGAAGAGCCGGAGGAACCGGCCTCTGGGTTCTGGGTTTTGAGACTGTAGGCAGCTGCAGACTACATTTCTGAACTCCTAAGCGTGAGGATTGGCAAGCTGCACCTAAAGGTCTTGAGCAGAAGCGGGGTCATAACTATACCTTTGAGTCCAAGGGACGCAAGATCGGACACTAGGAACCTGGAATCCCGGGCTGGGCTGGAGTCCCTGATTAGAACCGGTACCTGGAGCTCCGCGAAGCCCAGTCCGGCCAACTCCAGAGGCTGGCACCGTGTGCTCAGAGCACGCGCCTTCTCTCCTCGCCGCTCCTCCGCCTCCCGCTCGAGTTCCTGCTTCGCAATCTGCAGCATCAGGGTCTGTAGAGGGCACGCGGAAATCGCAGCCCAGCATTGGAAAGAGGACAGCCCGGGACAGGCACCTCACTGGCCCCGCCCTCTAACCCTGGCCAGCTCCAAGAGGCCAGGTCCCTCAAGGTTGACCTCCATCACTCCCAGGCCCCACCCCTCCCTTGAGGGCCACCCCCGCTGCGGAACTTTCCAGGCCCCGACTTTGTGCTCATCCGAAGCCCACCTCAACTTCCAAGCCCCGCCCCCTGAAGGCCCCAAGGCTTTCCCCAGGACCATCCGCACCTTCAGCTGGAGTTTTCTCGAAGCGGAAATCTTAGACTTTTTCTGCCGGGGTGAGACAGAGCAAGGAAGGATAAGGCAGGAGGATTCGAAGGAGGACGGCGGGAGGGCTTCAGAACGGGCCCCCTCCCTCAGATCCTGCCTACGGTAAGCCACGCCCCTCATCCCCCTCCACCAATCTGGTGTGTCTGGCTAGGCACCGCCCACCATCTCTAAGTAATCTCGGTTCCCAGGGGGCAGCAAGACTCCGCCCATAGACAAGCTCTCACCAATCAGAGACTGGTCCTTTGTTAAGCCCCGCCCAGGAAGTCCCACACCCGCTTGGGCTCCGCCCACGACCGGAGTCCCATAGGCCCTGGCTCCGCCTCTCCTCCCCAGGGCGAGGGTACCCTAAGAATCTGAACCCAGGCTCTGCGAAGCCCCGCCCCGGCCCCGCCCTCACCTTGGCGTGGGGCTCGGTGGCGTAGGCGCGGTAGTTGGCGGAGGATCTGCGCCGGACAGGAGGGGGCGCGGGGCGAGTGTCCCCCGCCTGCGGTGGGGACGGAGCTGAGTCACCAAGGGAACCCCCTCCCCAGCCCCTCTCCGTGCCGTCTTCCAGGGCTGCTGCCTCTCGCCCCAGGCCCTCCCGGGAGCACCCTCCCGGCCTCGCGGGTCCAGCCCACGGCCGCTCTCACCGCATCGCCGCTCCTGGGGAAGAGAAACGAGATCGGACACTAGGAACCTGGAATCCCGGGCTGGGCTGGAGTCCCTGATTAGAACCGGTACCTGGAGCTCCGAAGCCCAGTCCGCCAACTCCAGAGGCTGGCACCGTGTGCTCAGAGCACGCTCTTCTCCGCTCCTCCGCCTCCCGCTCGAGTTCCTGCTTCGCAATCTGCAGCATCAGGGTCTGTAGAGGGCACGCGGAAATCGCAGCCCAGCATTGGAAAGAGGACAGCCCGGGACAGGCACCTCACTGGCCCCGCCCTCTAACCCTGGCCAGCTCCAAGAGGCCAGGTCCCTCAAGGTTGACCTCCATCACTCCCAGGCCCCACCCCTCCCTTGAGGGCCACCCCCGCTGCGGAACTTTCCAGGCCCCGACTTTGTGCTCATCCGAAGCCCACCTCAACTTCCAAGCCCCGCCCCCTGAAGGCCCCAAGGCTTTCCCCAGGACCATCCGCACCTTCAGCTGGAGTTTTCTCGAAGCGGAAATCTTAGACTTTTTCTGCCGGGGTGAGACAGAGCAAGGAAGGATAAGGCAGGAGGATTCGAAGGAGGACGGCGGGAGGGCTTCAGAACGGGCCCCCTCCCTCAGATCCTGCCTACGGTAAGCCACGCCCCTCATCCCCCTCCACCAATCTGGTGTGTCTGGCTAGGCACCGCCCACCATCTCTAAGTAATCTCGGTTCCCAGGGGGCAGCAAGACTCCGCCCATAGACAAGCTCTCACCAATCAGAGACTGGTCCTTTGTTAAGCCCCGCCCAGGAAGTCCCACACCCGCTTGGGCTCCGCCCACGACCGGAGTCCCATAGGCCCTGGCTCCGCCTCTCCTCCCCAGGGCGAGGGTACCCTAAGAATCTGAACCCAGGCTCTGCGAAGCCCCGCCCCGGCCCCGCCCTCACCTTGGCGTGGGGCTCGGTGGCGTAGGCGCGGTAGTTGGCGGAGGATCTGCGCCGGACAGGAGGGGGCGCGGGGCGAGTGTCCCCCGCCTGCGGTGGGGACGGAGCTGAGTCACCAAGGGAACCCCCTCCCCAGCCCCTCTCCGTGCCGTCTTCCAGGGCTGCTGCCTCTCGCCCCAGGCCCTCCCGGGAGCACCCTCCCCGGCCTCGCGGGTCCAGCCCACGGCCGCTCTCACCGCATCGCCGCTCCTGGGGGAAGAGAAACGAGCAAAGGCGGTTAATGGTGGGCCTGGGTCCTGTCTAGTCCGTGTTCTCAGGGACCCAAGAGGCCCTTCAACAGATCCAGCCCACCAGCTCCTCCTCTGCTCCTAGGGGTTGGGTTCTCAAAACTCTTCTGTGCTTCCCACACGCAGGGGTCCTGTCCCTGTCTCCTCTTTCAGGCCACAGTTCTCACCCCTCACAGATCACCCCCCTATCCGCCTCGGGGCTCAGGACTCCAGGTTCCTCATCTTCACTCACGTGTCTGCCATGCGGAGTCTCAGGCCAGGAGTTGAGGGAGGCAGAGCAGGGGCACAGGGCTTTTGGAGAATCAGAGAGGGGGCGTCCAGAGTGACCTTGAAGGCCCCCGGGACTTCTGCCTCTTCCGGTCTGCTCAAGCCTTGGTGAGGACACTGAGATAAAGAGCGAGGCCAGAGACTAAATATACTGCTGCCCCCTCCTCCCCTGCCCGGGATTCCAGATAACGGGGCGCGTGAAGGGTGGGGCGGGCCATGCTCCAGCTGAATCACCCCTTCACCTTGACAGCCTAAGAATTCAGCTCCTCCTTCCTTCCTCCTGGGGGTCCAGGCACCCAACCCCTTCATTCTCAGACCCCGGAGTCCAGGCTCCCAGCCCCTCCTCCCTCAGACCCAGGAGTCCAGACCCCAGCCTCCTCCTCTTTCAGACCCAGGGGCCCAGGCCCCCGGCCCCTCCATCCTCAGAGCCAGGAGTCCAGGCTGTAGTCCTTCCCCCCCCAGACCCAGGAGTCCAGACCCCAGCCACCTCTTCTCTCAGACCTAGAGGTCCAGTCCTCCAGCCCTCCATCCTCAGACCCTGGAGTCCATCCCCCAGCCACCCCCTCTCAGATCCAGGGGTCCAGGCCCCGACCCCTCATTAAATTGCAGTCTCCTTGATGATGGAATTTTTTTCACCATGTTGGTTCAGTTTCAGTGCCCCAAACCTGTTAGCCAGTCAATAAACTTTGCTGATCCATTTGAAGATCCAGCTGTGGAGTACCCAGGCTTTCAGCAGGCAGCGCAGAAAACATTGTCCCTAGCTCACCCCCCAATTCCCCTCCCTCTCCCATCCTTGGGGACAGACTGAGGGCAGGAATGGCACAGGGACATCTGGAGAAGAGGACTTGGCTCTCTTTACTTGGACCGAGTGTAGACCAGCCTGAGAGAGGCGATACCTCCAGCCCCCAGCTAGGAATGGGACCCCTGGGACCACACAGAGGGGACCACACAGAGGGCCTGAGCTTCAGGGCGGGATCTCTAGGCTACTTTTAGGGTCTCAGGAGTGGAATGTACAACTCAAGGGAACACTCTAGAATTCTAAGAATAAACACAGAAGCCCAGGAATGGAATCTGAAATTCTAGCGACACCTCTGGCCGCTGAGTGAGACCGCTGAGTATAATGGAGTATTCTGGAGGCGTGTTCAGACTCTAGGACCTGACATTAAATGTCGGGGTTGGGGGAGCTGGTCCCTGGAGGAACAGCAGGGCTCTCTGGTTTGGAGGCCTTAATCCCCGTAGGTGGGACCAAAGCCTCCGAGAGTGAAGCCTGAGACTCTGAGGGCAGTTGAGGGGGTTCAGGGGGCGGGGTCCGGTCCTCAGAGCGCTCGCTGGTTGCCTCACGGGGCGGGGGCGGGGACGGGGGCGGGGCCGGGACTTGGGGGAGCTGAGTCCCAGGGTCGACAGCCGGGTCCTTGTGGCTGGCAGCAGAGTCCCCAGCCTTGTAGAAGCGCGCGAAGGTCTCAGAGGGCCTGCCGCCCAGATGGCGGGTGAATCCTGCCGCCTGTGCTAGCTCTCCGACCCTGGTGGAGACCCCCTGCAGCTGCTCCTGCCTCAGGTCCACCAGGAACCTGGAACCAGAGTGCAGTGTGTTAGGGGACCCGGCTTTCCGCCCCGAGCCTGGAAGTTTCCCGCCCTGCTCTCCGCTGGCTCACTGGGCTAATTCGACAATCAGACGTCCTCCCGGGGCCACGCAGGCGCCCAGCTCAGGGCTCAGAAAATGGACCATTCTGTGGAGAGATAAGGGGAGGGCTGAGGCTTAGACTCTCAGGTCCTGAGGGAAGAGGGGGGCTGGAGGCCGGACACTGAGGCGGCTCTGGGGGCCTGGTCTCCTGGGTGAGAGGGAGGCAGGTCTGGGGGGGATACCTGGGAGCCTCCCAGGCCCTCTTACCCACAGGCAACGTAGAGGAGCTGGAACCGGCCCTTGTAGCAGCTCTTATGGTGGAGGGTCTGGGCGGAACCCAGGGACAGGAAGTGGACAGTGAAGGACTCCAGGGCAGGGGCTGCTGGTGAAGGGAAGACTGGCAGGGTTAGGCAGACACTCGAAGCTGGGAGAGGCCTCTCCTTCAGGCCTTTTCTCATCCTTTCTCTTATGCAGATCCCTGGAAAATTCTGGAAAGATTGGCCTGACAGGCAGAGACCCACTTTACAGACTAGGCTAGTAAGATCAAGAGGCAAAAAGAGAGTGGCTAACTCATAGTTACACAAGAGCTTAATAATGAGAAGAGAGAATAGACCGGATGTCGAGAAGGGGAGGTCACTGCCCCGGCTTTAGACACCGTATCAGCCCATATTTGGACTTGAAATTCCGGGAGCCTGAAGCCTGGGACGAGGGTCTGGGTCCCGCTCTTTCACAGACTGGTTCAACCCAGCCCCACTTGCCGCATCAAAGGAAATTCTGAACCCGTGGCTTACAGGACCCCGGGCTTCGGCCTGCGTCTCCTTGCACCTGCTCCTCTTCTCCCTGGGCGGCTCTCGGGCGTAGCCAGGCGGCCATTTCTCGGAACAGCTCCGTCACGTTGTGCTCGCTGATCTCACTCGCGGTCTTTGGGATTGAAAGTGGCCACACTCAGGCCTAGGACCGCGGAGCCAGGGTGACCGGCGAGAGGCTTAGCGTTCGACACCCTACCCACACCCCCACCCCCACCCCTAGAGCTGACATCTGGCAAGTGAGCTTAGATTTCCAGACTGACCCTAGAATGTAGAGAGGGACAGGGCCTGTCTCGAGGATGCCCCCCAAAGAGGAGCTGGGTCTGGCGAGCAGGGGGCGGGGCCTCGCGCATTCCCCTAGGGCCCGGCACCTCCAGCCCCCAACCTTGACCGGCTGCCCGTTGCTGGTCCTCAGAAGGGTCTCGTCGTCCGCTTCGATGCCGAAGGCCACGAAGGGCCCCGTCGCGATGTCCCCCCAGTAGCCCCGAGCGGCCACGCGCTCCCCACGCTGGGAAAGCAGGGAGAGATGGAAAGGGTGAGGTCGATGTTGGGGACCTCAGATTCTGCCCCCCACCCCCGGAGAATCAGCCGCAGCCAGGGCACGCACGTGGCTCAGGAGGCGACCAGACGCCAGGGTCCGGTTGGGCACGTGATAGGCGCTGGAGTCTCTGAGTTCAAAGGCGACGCCCGTGTCCCTCCAGCGCCGAAACTCACGGGTGTGGATGACTCGGGCCTGGAGTGGGGGAGGGGAGAAAAGAGGCCTCCGTGAACCTGGTGACTGGATGCAGCCCCTCCTCCGCCACACCCGGGACCAGGGACCCCAGGCGCCTGCTCCCCGCCCTCACCCCGCGGTCATGCAGCTTCATGTGCAGGTCCCAGTCGCTGACACCGCGCCGGGCGTCGTAGCGGGAGCCCAGGTACTGGCGCAGCCTCGAGTCCCATAGGCGGCTTATGGGGAAAGCCTCGGGCCCCTTCTCCTCTCCGGCCCAGAAACGGAACACGGTCTCCAGGGAGTCGCGCTCGCGAAACTGCGCGGCCGGGCGGGTGTGGAGAGAGAACGAGGAAGACGGGGCTGCAGGGACAGGCTGCGGCGACTCCTGCCTGACCTTCCCCTCCCTCCCAGGGCTTGCGGACGAGGCTGTCTCTGTTCTCCGATGACGACTCTGAGGCTCTGAGGGCAGAAGCCGACCCCTGGGCTATCTAGCACAGTGGGAGCCGGGGAGCCCTCAGCCCGCTCCACCAACGCAGACCCTTTTGGACTGTCCAGCCCCGTTCTTCCCGCCACCACCCGGATCCCCTGCGGTGACGGTCGGGCGGCACCTTGAGGGCGCCGAGGCTGAGCCAGGGCAGCTGCTCCGCCAGGCGGTCGGGCTCAGGGACCAGCTGCGCCAGGCGTCCGGCCTGGGCCCGCACATAAGCGGCCGTTGGGGAGCGCAGCAAAGCGTTGCCCCACACTTCCAGGAAGGTCTCGCTCCTCTCTGCGGGAAGAAGGGAGAAAATTAGTGGAGAGAGCAGGGGAGTGAGACCCGTGTGGGTGATGCATATCCACTTTAGAGTGAATCTTATTCTTCCATAGGCTTCACAGGTGGCGCTAGTGGTAAAGAATCCGCGTGCCAATGGAGGCGACCTAAGTTTGATCTCTGGGTCGGGAAGATCCCCTGGAGGAGGAGATGGCAACCCACTCCAGTATCCTTGTCTGGAGAATCGCATGGACAGAGGAGCCTGGTGGGCTATAGTCCATGGGGTCGCGAAGAGTCGGACAGGACTTAAGCGACTTAGCATACACGCGCCATTCTTAATCGTGGTCATAATCATTATAGTATATATTGAGTGTATATCATAAGCCAGGAGCTATGCATTTTTTATTGAATCCTCATAAGAATTCTATGGGGGAAGAACTTTTAGGATCTCCATTTTGTAAATGTAGAAACTGAAGCCCAGAAAGAGATAGACATTATTAGCCCAAGGTGACACAGCAAGCTGAGTCAGAATTTGAACACAGCCTGTGTGAGTCTAGGCACTTAACTGAAGCTTCTTTCTTTCTTTTTTCATTTATTTATTTATTTGATTGTACCAGGTTTTACCTGTGGCATGCGGGACCAGACATTCCCTGACCAGGGATTGAACCCAGGCCTCCTGCACTGGGAGTGAGGGGTTTTAACCACTGGATCATCAAGGAAGTTCCTGACTGAAGTTTCTGTTACTGGAAAACAATTAATTTCCCATCCACATTTTCCTTCTCCCCTTCCTCCTCATAGGTTTACTTCCAAGGCTGCCTCCTCCAGGCAGATTCCCTGGGGTTCATACCTCTCACTAGGGGAGACTCAGGCCTAAGGGAGGGTTGGGGCATGGCTCAGCTCAGCTCAGCTCAACCAAACCCACCCCACATCTGGGGACTCAAGACCTCTCAGGAAGTCCCTTGATCTCTTTCTGGGCTTCTCCCTCAGTAAGAGGGTGTGAATGCTTACACTGTGCTATGCACGATTCTGAGAGTTTTATGTGGATTTTCTCCTGGAAGTCTCTGAATGATTCTAGAAAGCATTATTTTTAGCCCCATTTCAAAGGGTGGGAAAAGCTTAGGGGTTAGGGGTACCAAAGGAGTGAGCAAGTGATTGAATAGGGAACAATATGCACTGAAATGCCAGACCTCCTGCAAGAAGGGGGAAGGGGTTGGGGGCAGAATGCTTGAGTCTTGGCTGACCTTGCAACCCCATCTTCTCAGGATCCTCTAGGGCAAGGCTGAGGATCAGCATCTGTCGGGCTATGGCTTCCAGATTATGCTCCAGCACATAAAACTGAAAGGATGGACAGGGAAGGACGATTCTGAGATCCGAGTCCGTGGCTCCTAGCAGACCCAGCAGTGGGGAACCTCAGCCCCTCCTTCCACAGGACCCAGACTTGTATACCAGCCCTGCTCCTTCAATCATAGGACTGTGGGCACTCAGAACCCTCCTTGCCATGGCTCCTCAGGTGGCCCAATCCTTAGACTCTTGCTCCCACTTCAATCCAGGAGGCCCCAACTCCAGTCCCTTCCTTCCCCAGGACCTAGTCTGGGTATCCAGCTCCCTCCTCCCTCAAGTGCTCAGAAATCTGGGCTCTTATCTTCATATCTTCATTCTCCTCCTTCCAGGATCCCATAATCCCAGCTCACGTGGAACCTCCTTCGAGGCCAGAGAGCTGCCCGAGCCAGGGTCCGTAGCAGGTGCCGCCCATCCACAGAGCCCAATAGCAGCACATTTAGCTCGGGGGTCTCGTGCTCTTTATCGACCAGCGAGTCTGGGTCCACGGGAGGACCTGACAAGAGGATAGAGGGCTCGAGTTGGAGGCCTGGAGCGCGTCCCCGGCAGCCCCGCACGATGGACTACAGCTCCCAGCAGGCCTTGCAGCCCTAGCCTCGGTTTCAAAGGGGCTGTGCCTGTAAGCATTCTGGGACTCGTAGTCCACGGAGACATCTAGGCTGCCACTTGGGGCGGCCCCGCCCTTGAGCTCCAGAGAACCGTTAAAACGCCACTTTTTCAGGGCCCAGGCTCCACCGCCGGGACAGGCCCCACCAAGCTTCTCCCTCAGTAAGAGGGTGTGAATGCTTACACTGTGCTATGCACGATTCTGAGAGTTTTATGGATTTTCTCCTGGAAGTCTCTGAATGATTCTAGAAAGCATTATTTTTAGCCCCATTTCAAAGGGTGGGAAAAGCTTAGGGGTTAGGGGTACCAAAGGAGTGAGCAAGTGATTGAATAGGGAACAATATGCACTGAAATGCCAGACCTCCTGCAAGAAGGGGGAAGGGGTTGGGGGCAGAATGCTTGAGTCTTGGCTGACCTTGCAACCCCATCTTCTCAGGATCCTCTAGGGCAAGGCTGAGGATCAGCATCTGTCGGGCTATGGCTTCCAGATTATGCTCCAGCACATAAAACTGAAAGGATGGACAGGGAAGGACGATTCTGAGATCCGAGTCCGTGGCTCCTAGCAGACCCAGCAGTGGGGAACCTCAGCCCCTCCTTCTACAGGACCCAGACTTGTATACCAGCCCTGCTCCTTCAATCATAGGACTGTGGGCACTCAGAACCCTCCTTGCCATGGCTCCTCAGGTGGCCCAATCCTTAGACTCTTGCTCCCACTTCAATCCAGGAGGCCCCAACTCCAGTCCCTTCCTTCCCCAGGACCTAGTCTGGGTATCCAGCTCCCTCCTCCCTCAAGTGCTCAGAAATCTGGGCTCTTATCTTCATATCTTCATTCTCCTCCTTCCAGGATCCCATAATCCCAGCTCACGTGGAACCTCCTTCGAGGCCAGAGAGCTGCCCGAGCCAGGGTCCGTAGCAGGTGCCGCCCATCCACAGAGCCCAGTAGCAGCACATTTAGCTCGGGGGTCTCGTGCTCTTTATCGACCAGCGAGTCTGGGTCCACGGGAGGACCTGACAAGAGGATAGAGGGCTCGAGTTGGAGGCCTGGAGCGCGTCCCCGGCAGCCCCCGCACGATGGACTACAGCTCCCAGCAGGCCTTGCAGCCCTAGCCTCGGTTTCAAAGGGGGCTGTGCCTGTAAGCATTCTGGGACTCGTAGTCCACGGAGACATCTAGGCTGCCACTTGGGGGCGGCCCCCGCCCTTGGAGCTCCAGAGAACGTTAGCGCCCTGTCAGCCAGGCTGCGAAGGCAACAGCTGGGTCGCACGATTTGTGGTCCTGAGTGGGGGACTCACTCTCAGCCTGCAGGTCCACCGCCGGGGACAGGCCCCACCAGGATACAGAGCCAAAGCCTGGGCCTGAGCCTGCCGGGGTAGTCATCGCCGTCCGGGACAGACAACCTGGGAATCCCCAAACATTGTGTCTGCGTTGCGCACCCATTCCCCTCTCCTCACCTCCCCTGACCTCTCGCCCCTTCCACACCCGCCTCACCTTTATCCTTCCAAATAACCCGAAACGCCCCCGCCCTCCCTGCTCGGCGCTGTGCTAAGGTCGGAAGACGGCTTCGAAACGGCTGCTCATAGTCTCCGCCCTTTCAATCAATCGGCCAATAGGCGTGTACGGACTGGCACCACCGCGATCAACTGACCAATGAGAGAGAGGAAGACTTGCCGGCTGCGAAACTTTTGGCCAATGGAAGCGCAAAGAGAAGACTACCCAGGCTTGCAAGAGTGAGGACGCGGTTGTCATGACGACATCGCTGAAGGGGCGGAGCCAGAAGAGGCCGGGACGATCCATATTTCTGGAAGCAGCAGATCTGAACCGATCCAGAATTTAAAGAGACTAGAACAGGATCTTGATAAACCCATAAACTAGACCTTAAACTGTAGAACTCTGGGTCTTCATTTCTCCTCGCACCCTGACTGTACCACACAGGGCTTCTCACCAGGTGGGAACCAGCTAGCCCTGGGCCCTGGTTGGTACTTTTTTTTTTTTTAAGGTTTTTTTGGTGGGGCGAGGGATGGGGAGGGGGGCGGGCGGGCTACTTGTATTGGTCTTTCATTTTTATCTATTTTCACCCATCTTTTGTTCTTTGGCCCGTGTGGGCCTCCCATCGCCGTTGCCTCTGTTGTCGCAGAGCACCGGCTCTGGGCGCATGAGCTCCAGAGCTCAGGCTCAGTAACTGGACACATCCGTCCAGCTGCTCCGCAGCACGTGGGGTCTTCCTCGGCAGGAGCACTGGACTACCAGGAAGCCCCTGGTTGTAACATTTTAAGGAATGTTGTCACGGAGACATCTAGGCTGCCACTTGGGGGCGGCCCCCGCCCTTGGAGCTCCAGAGAACGTTAGCGCCCTGTCAGCCAGGCTGCGAAGGCAACAGCTGGGTCGCACGATTTGTGGTCCTGAGTGGGGGACTCACTCTCAGCCTGCAGGTCCACCGCCGGGGACAGGCCCCACCAGGATACAGAGCCAAAGCCTGGGCCTGAGCCTGCCGGGGTAGTCATCGCCGTCCGGGACAGACAACCTGGGAATCCCCAAACATTGTGTCTGCGTTGCGCACCCATTCCCCTCTCCTCACCTCCCCTGACCTCTCGCCCCTTCCACACCCGCCTCACCTTTATCCTTCCAAATAACCCGAAACGCCCCCGCCCTCCCTGCTCGGCGCTGTGCTAAGGTCGGAAGACGGCTTCGAAACGGCTGCTCATAGTCTCCGCCCTTTCAATCAATCGGCCAATAGGCGTGTACGGACTGGCACCACCGCGATCAACTGACCAATGAGAGAGAGGAAGACTTGCCGGCTGCGAAACTTTTGGCCAATGGAAGCGCAAAGAGAAGACTACCCAGGCTTGCAAGAGTGAGGACGCGGTTGTCATGACGACATCGCTGAAGGGGCGGAGCCAGAAGAGGCCGGGACGATCCATATTTCTGGAAGCAGCAGATCTGAACCGATCCAGAATTTAAAGAGACTAGAACAGGATCTTGATAAACCCATAAACTAGACCTTAAACTGTAGAACTCTGGGTCTTCATTTCTCCTCGCACCCTGACTGTACCACACAGGGCTTCTCACCAGGTGGGAACCAGCTAGCCCTGGGCCCTGGTTGGTACTTTTTTTTTTTTTAAGGTTTTTTTGGTGGGGCGAGGGATGGGGAGGGGGGCGGGCGGGCTACTTGTATTGGTCTTTCATTTTTATCTATTTTCACCCATCTTTTGTTCTTTGGCCCGTGTGGGCCTCCCATCGCCGTTGCCTCTGTTGTCGCAGAGCACCGGCTCTGGGCGCATGAGCTCCAGAGCTCAGGCTCAGTAACTGGACACATCCGTCCAGCTGCTCCGCAGCACGTGGGGTCTTCCTAGGCCAGGGATCGAACCGGCGCCCCTTGCACTGCACTTTCCTGGACTACCAGGGAAGCCCCTGGTTGTAACATTTTAAGGAATGTTGTGACCTGGTGGTTACACCACCATCATTGCTAAAAATTAAATTCCAATAAAGAACATTGCATTAAAATAAAAGTTTTTAAAAATGAAAGTGAAAGTGTTAGTGTCTCAGTCATGTGGGCCCCTTTGCCAGGCTCCCACTGTCCATGGGATTTCCCAGGCAAGAATCCTGGAGTGGGTTGCCATTCCCTTCTCCAGGAGATCTTCCTGATCCAAAGATCGAACCAGCGTCTCTTGCATTGCAGGCAGATTCTTTACCATCTGAGTCAATCATACTCAAAATTCATCACTTCCTATTATATTTTACTATTATCAGTAGTCTTAACATTATTTACAACTGTTGTACCTGTAGGAAGGAAATGCTCTATTAATGCAGTCGTTTAAAAAATGAAATTGGCAAAAAAAAGAGAGAAAAAAGAAATTGGCAAACTACAACCACAGGCAGTCTACTTTTCTAAATAAAATCTTATTAGAACAAGAGCCAGGATTAGGATAAAGCAGAGTGGTCCAAGTGAAGGATCCGATCCTAGTTTTCCTATATTTCCATCTTGGATTTCTTTTTTGCATTAGTTTTGATTTTTTAAAAAAATGTGTTAAGGGCTTCCGTGGTGGTCCAGGGTTAAGAATCTCCCTCACAATGCACGGCAGTGAATGTCTTAACCTGTCAGCTCAGGGAATGGCACCCAAGGAGCACTGGCTCTCTGCCTCCTCTCCTCACCCAGCTTCATGAACTTAGACAAGTCAGTCACACTTTGGGTGCCTCCATTTAGCCAGTAGGAGAGGGGTGGACTGAACGAAGGTCCATCTGTCTGGGCACGGGGAAGGAAATGAAGGCTGAGGTTTCAGCAGTCCCTCCAGGATTGGACCGGCCAGCCCTGGCCCCTCCTGAATCAACCCTCAGCCTCCTAGAGCCCCAGATCCTGACTCTTTCCAGTGAGGCTTCCTGCCTTTCGTCCTCACCTCCACCACTCTCCCCAAACAATGCCTCCACAGTGGAGCTAGAGCAATCTTTTTTTTTTTTAAGATTTATTTATTTATTTATTTTGGTGGGGGTGGGGTGGGGAGGGTGGGGGATGGACGGGCCACTTCTATTGGTCTTTCATTTGTCCATTTTCATCCATCTTTGTTCTTTGGCCCGTGTGGGCCTCCCATCGCGGTGGCCTCTGTTGTTGCAGAGCACCGGCTCTGGGCACATGCGCTCCAGAGCTCCAACTCGGTAATTGGACACATCAGTCCAGCCGCTCCGCGGCACGTGGGATCCTCCCAGGCCAGGGATCAAACCAGCGCCCCTTGCACTGCAAGGCGGTGTCCCTACCCACTGGACCACCAGGGAAGCCCGAGCCAGAGCAATCTTAATAGTCCACCAAGTCATGCCACGTGCCTGTGAAACCTCCTGAGGGTTTCACATACACTCCAGCAGTGTATGCTTTACCTCCAAGAACCTACATCATCTGGCTCTCGGCCAGGTCTCTTTTTCTGGAGAGGGGCATGCCATACAGCTTGTGGAATCTTAGTTCCCTGACCAGGAATGAACTGGCACCTCCAATGATATAAAGAAGGAAAAAAGGAAGGGAGGGAAATATGGGTGTGAAAATATCTATAAATCACGTACAAGGAGCAGATAAATTCATGAACAACTAAGTGAATTCTCCTTGACTTCTCACAGCAAACATGCAGTATCTATTATGATTATCACGACTTTCTTCAGATGAGGAAAGTGAAGCCTGGAGGGGTGAGTGAATGAACCCACGAAGGAGTGAATGGGAGAGTGCATGGGTGAGTGGGTGCATGGAGGAAGGGGTGACTGGAGGAGAGGTGAGTTTCTGTGTGTTTCCAGAATGAGCAGCCCAGTCCTCACCCTTGTGTGATCCCCCTGGAGGGTCCCTCTTGTGTTCTCAGCTCCCACCTCTGCCCAGTCCCATCAAGGAGCATCAGTCCAGGCCAGCAAATTTGCTGAGTATTTATTTGGTCCCAGGAGCAGTGTAGGAATCATACTGGGGAGAGGCATGGGTGATTTTGTGCAGGAAAGGTGTGTGTTAGGAGCCAGGGGGATAGTAGGCTGGGATCACTGATTGTCAAAGCAGAGGGCAGGACCCTGGGGTTCGGTGACACCAGACTGCCCCCCTTTCCTTACAGGCCCCTGGGGCTTCTGGGTATGTGCTGTCTCGGGGGAGTTGGCAAGTTATCATGATTGGCAAATGGTGAGGGAGAAGGTAGGAAGGGCTAGAGTTGGGGGGTTAGCGTTAAAGGTGGGCACGGGCAGGCTATGGGCAGGAGGCTGGGGTCAGGGGCTTGAGGATAGGCATCAGGGTGCTGGTGGAGGCCTCACTCGGTCAGGGGGCCGCAGCGAGTGCCACTGGGCGATGGGGCGCCGGGGGTTGGCCAGCATGTCTGCCCAGTGCCGCAGGCCAGCTGCCCCAGCTGCCGTGCCCACGGCCACCCTCCCGATGGCCTCATTCTTGCCCAGTTTGTCATAGTCCAGCACAGTCAGCTCCACCTGCACCTTCTGGAGCGGGCAGGGGGAGAAGAGAAGACAGGAAGTGGGGTAAGGATGTGCACTGAGGGACTCAGGTGTCGCTGCTAAGGAGACCCCTTCCCTGGCAACCAGGGTTCCAGGGGGCCTTGCTAGGCTCCTGAGCGAAGGCTTCATCTAGAGCTCAGATGGGGGGTGGCTGGAGGGCCCTGTGGTTGGGTTAGAGCATGCTCTGGGGTCTTTTGCCATCAGGTTTCAAAGGAGATAAACCTTCAGAACCCCTGTTGCTCAGAGGCTCCTTAAGGTGCAGCCTCCTAAGGGACTGGGGGGAAACTTCAAGACTGTTAAAAGGGTAGAGGGGGCTGGCCTTAGGGTGGTTGGTCTCTTTTTCTCAGTAACCAGAGCTCCTGCGGGTGCTGGGCATCCTGGTCTTGGGGGTGGAGCTTCGTGGTTCTCAGTGGAGAAACTGAGACTGAGAACACAATGAGATCGCAAGACCCAGCTCCTAGGGATTGCTAAAAGGTCTCCCTCCTCCCAGCAAGGGGGGTTGCTAAGGGCCTGATGTTCAGTCAGGTTTGAGTATTTATTTGGTCCCAGGAGCAGTGTAGGAATCATACTGGGAGAGGCATGGGTGATTTTGTGCAGGAAGGTGTGTGTTAGGAGCCAGGGGGATAGTAGGCTGGGATCACTGATTGTCAAAGCAGAGGGCAGGACCCTGGGGTTCGGTGACACCAGACTGCCCCCCTTTCCTTACAGGCCCCTGGGGCTTCTGGGTATGTGCTGTCTCGGGGGAGTTGGCAAGTTATCATGATTGGCAAATGGTGAGGGAGAAGGTAGGAAGGGCTAGAGTTGGGGGGTTAGCGTTAAAGGTGGGCACGGGCAGGCTATGGGCAGGAGGCTGGGGTCAGGGGCTTGAGGATAGGCATCAGGGTGCTGGTGGAGGCCTCACTCGGTCAGGGGGCCGCAGCGAGTGCCACTGGGCGATGGGGCGCCGGGGGTTGGCCAGCATGTCTGCCCAGTGCCGCAGGCCAGCTGCCCCAGCTGCCGTGCCCACGGCCACCCTCCCGATGGCCTCATTCTTGCCCAGTTTGTCATAGTCCAGCACAGTCAGCTCCACCTGCACCTTCTGGAGCGGGCAGGGGGAGAAGAGAAGACAGGAAGTGGGGTAAGGATGTGCACTGAGGGACTCAGGTGTCGCTGCTAAGGAGACCCCTTCCCTGGCAACCAGGGTTCCAGGGGGCCTTGCTAGGCTCCTGAGCGAAGGCTTCATCTAGAGCTCAGATGGGGGGTGGCTGGAGGGCCCTGTGGTTGGGTTAGAGCATGCTCTGGGGTCTTTTGCCATCAGGTTTCAAAGGAGATAAACCTTCAGAACCCCTGTTGCTCAGAGGCTCCTTAAGGTGCAGCCTCCTAAGGGACTGGGGGGAAACTTCAAGACTGTTAAAAGGGTAGAGGGGGCTGGCCTTAGGGTGGTTGGTCTCTTTTTCTCAGTAACCAGAGCTCCTGCGGGTGCTGGGCATCCTGGTCTTGGGGGTGGAGCTTCGTGGTTCTCAGTGGAGAAACTGAGACTGAGAACACAATGAGATCGCAAGACCCAGCTCCTAGGGATTGCTAAAAGGTCTCCCTCCTCTCAGCAATGGGGGTTTCTAAGGGCCTGATGTTCAGGGGGAAGGGCTGCTTTGCAGGGCCAAGCGCAGGTGTAGGCTCACCTGGACCTGGTCACAGGGCACCTCGAAGCTGAAGGCTTCATTGTAATAGGGGTTCAGAGTGTTCTTCTTGATGGTAGTTTTCTTTTTCCGTACCTTTTTGCCTCCCTGCAGCAGATGGACCTTTACATACGGATCTAGGGAGAAGGAGGAGGCATCTTATAGCCCCCCATTCTGCTGAGTACAAGGGGACCTCACTGAGGAAAATGCACCAGCTCTTTTTTGAAACAACATAGAGACAGTACATGGACCCCTCAGACCCCTCGGCCCCATACCCCAATCGAATCTAAATTGGCCACGGCAGCCTGGATCGCCCTCCCCTTCAAGACCCTCCGGGCCCAGAAACTGCCAGAACCTTAGCCCGAGAGCCTGCCCCGCACACCACCACCAACATTTCTTCGCTTCCCACTCACCTGACAGCCCTCCCACATCCATCTTCTTCAGGTTCTTAGCCTCCAGAACGATGACAGTGAGCTTCCCGGCAGTGGGGACATAGCGGAGGGAGAAGCAGATGTCGCCTAGTTTCTCCTGCTAAAAGACGGAAAGAGGGGCTTCCCTGGTGGTCCAGTGGGTAAGGACACCGCCTTGCAGTGCAAGGGGTGCCGGTTCGATCCCGGGCCTGGGAAGATCCCACCACATGCTGCACAGCTGGACCGATGTGTCCAACTACCAAGCTGGAGCTCTGGAGCGCATGCGCCCAGAGCTGGTGCTCTGGAGCAAGAGGCCACTGCAATGGGAGGCCCACACAGGTCAAAGAACAAAGATGGATGAAAATAGATAGATGAAAGACCAATAGAAGTGCACCCCTCCCTCAAAAAAAAGACGGAGAGGGACCCATCACTGCGGCCCGGGCTCCGACTCCAACCTCTCTGCAACCTGTATTCCCTCCCCCTCATCTTGGAAGGGTATGGTCCAGAGTTAAGACCCCAGTAGTACAATCCAAGGGAAACCGTGGAGGAGAGAGATCTGCGGGCTAGTCCTCTCTGGCAGGTGGAAGGGCTGGAGCCCAGAGGAGCCCGGAGGCCTGTGATCTGATGGCCGGTGGGGGGGAGGAGGAGGGTAGTGAGCTGCCCAGCTGTGGGGACGTGGCCACGGGTGCTCACCTCCTCGTGGGGCACCGGTTGCAGCTCCCGCCAGGTCAGCACGGGCCGCCCCAAGTCCACGGAGCTCATGGGGACCCGCACTTCCCCAATGGCGTCGTTCCTGGAGAAGCGGTCGAAGTCGTACACCGCCATGACCAGTACGCGGCCCCCTAGCTCCACATAGGGGACCTGGGTGAGGCGTGGACGCAGAGACAGCACAAAGAGAAGTGAGGCACAGCACGTCTGCGTGGGAAGCGATGAGCAGGGGCAGCGGGAGTCCATGGGAAGAGCCAAGGGTGGCCACACAGCCCACATGGGGCCGCCTGAGGATCCACGGGGCAGGCCAGGGCCAGCAATGCCCACAGAGGAGCAACACAGGGTCCAGTGGAATAGTGCACAGACCTGATGGGAGCTGCCACCAGTAAAGGCTGTGGATTGGTGATCCGGACTGGGACCGGGCTGCCCGGCATGGAGCACGGAGGCCACGGGCTCACCTTGAACGCAAAATTCTCCCCAAAGTGAGGGTTCAGCGTTTGCCGATGCACCCTGGTCTCGTGCCGTCTCCGTTTGTCTGGCAGCAGGTAAACCCGCACGTAGGGGTCAGAGGAGCCGCCTATATCCAAGGCTGCCAGTCCCTCAGCCTGCACGATGCCCACCAGCAGCTATAAGGGGATGAGCGGACCCTCATCTTAGCTTTCCTTCTGGAGCCTCCTTCAAGAAAAGGGCAGAACCCCTCGGGCGGTCCCGTCCAAAGCTTCCCCTCTCCTCCACACCCACCTGGCCACTCTGGAAGTCATAATCCAGCGAGTACTGTAGTCGTCCTAGTTTATGCTTCTCAGCCGCCTGCTGCCCTGGCCCAGAGGGCGTCGGCTCCAGCTCCTCCACTTCTGGCTGCACCTTAGGGAGCCAGGGGCAAGGGGAGGTGAACTCTCCCCCGGAGAGTGGTATCCTCCAGGCCAAGAAGCCAAGGTAGACTCACAGAATCCTCTGGCTCTACCGAAGCATTTGTAAGCTAAACAGAGTCAGTGTTTGACTAGTGATGTCTGCCACAGGTGGGGCCAGCCATGGCAACACACAGGGTGGAATGTTTGTTAGTGTTTGATTCGTGAGGCATACAGGCGGGACACACAGGCAGTGTGTAAGTCATGTCTAGACTAGAAGAAGAAGCGCTGACAGTGTCTCATGGCTACAAGATAGACCCAGACTTTAGTTCACACGTTAGTGGATGTATTGGGAGTGACATGCCAAATTGCCACATTGATTAGTGATCTTGGACAGAAAAAAAAAATGGCATATTTAGTGTGCATTTGCCATTCTAAACTAGAACAACAAAGAATATTTCTTTATCTGAGTCACCGATTTTCAAAATGTACTGAGTCCCCATTCCTCTTAGTGGTGTGGGAGAATGCCTTCACTTTGGAGATTCTGCCTCAGTAGGTCTTGAGCAAGATCCAGGACTTGCCCTTCAACAAGAGCCCAAGGTGATTCTGATGCTGACGGACTATAGAGTATCTGGCTTAGGGGAGAAGGCTGGAGATTGGATACCAGGATCCTAAAGGGCATCCCTTATCATTAAGAATTATAACAGTTCTTTGTTGAAAAGGGAAAGGAAATACTACTTATGGACCACGCACTTGAGGCTTAGAGACAGACAGTACACTTCTCAAGGTCACAGAGCCGGCTGCTCTGGGCTGGAAACCTAGGACCCTCTGGCTCAAGAGGAGCCTCATTCCACTCTGCACTCGGAGCTCTAATGCTCAGATACCTGCACCTGCCGCTTTCCATGCTGATGGCCTCTCCCTCCTCATGTCTGCTTCCACCTCTCAGGGCTGCCACACGCTTCCTCCCTTGTCTCCTCACCCCAGACCTGTCCTCCGCATGGGCTCCAGGGGATTCATCCTAAAGAGACCTTGTGTTTCACCCGTTCAAAACCTTCGTAGCTACCAATTGCCTTCACTGTGGGGCTACTACTGAACTCCAGAAATCTCACCCTAGAGTACAGGATGCATGTGTGCATGCTAAATCGCTTCATTCGTGACTCTACAACTCTATGCCCTATAGCACACCAGGCTCCTCTGTCCATGGGCTTCTCCAGGCCAGACTGGATTGGGTTTCCATGCCCTCCTCCAGGGGGTTGTCCCAACCCAGGGATGGAACTCACATCTCTTTTGTCTCCTGCACTGTCAGGTGGATTCTTTACCACTAGTGCCAAGTGCACATGGTACCTTTACGCTATACCCCAGCTACTGTGACAAGTGACTTTGTTCTCCAAATGCCCCTTGGAATTTGGATTCCAGGTCTCTGCATATGCTCATCCTTTGAGGAAGTTTTCTCCAGTAATGAGTCCCTCTGGGTTTCAGTGACAGAAAAAAATGGCATATTTAGTGTGCATTTGCCATTCTAAACTAGAACAACAAAGAATATTTCTTTATCTGAGTCACCGATTTTCAAAATGTACTGAGTCCCCATTCCTCTTAGTGGTGTGGGAGAATGCCTTCACTTTGGAGATTCTGCCTCAGTAGGTCTTGAGCAAGATCCAGGACTTGCCCTTCAACAAGAGCCCAAGGTGATTCTGATGCTGACGGACTATAGAGTATCTGGCTTAGGGGAGAAGGCTGGAGATTGGATACCAGGATCCTAAAGGGCATCCCTTATCATTAAGAATTATAACAGTTCTTTGTTGAAAAGGGAAAGGAAATACTACTTATGGGCCACGCACTTGAGGCTTAGAGACAGACAGTACACTTCTCAAGGTCACAGAGCCGGCTGCTCTGGGCTGGAAACCTAGGACCCTCTGGCTCAAGAGGAGCCTCATTCCACTCTGCACTCGGAGCTCTAATGCTCAGATACCTGCACCTGCCGCTTTCCATGCTGATGGCCTCTCCCTCCTCATGTCTGCTTCCACCTCTCAGGGCTGCCACACGCTTCCTCCCTTGTCTCCTCACCCCAGACCTGTCCTCCGCATGGGCTCCAGGGGATTCATCCTAAAGAAACCTTGTGTTTCACCCGTTCAAAACCTTCGTAGCTACCAATTGCCTTCACTGTGGGGCTACTACTGAACTCCAGAAATCTCACCCTAGAGTACAGGATGCATGTGTGCATGCTAAATCGCTTCATTCGTGACTCTACAACTCTATGCCCTATAGCACACCAGGCTCCTCTGTCCATGGGCTTCTCCAGGCCAGACTGGATTGGGTTTCCATGCCCTCCTCCAGGGGGTTGTCCCAACCCAGGGATGGAACTCACATCTCTTTTGTCTCCTGCACTGTCAGGTGGATTCTTTACCACTAGTGCCAAGTGCACATGGTACCTTTACGCTATACCCCAGCTACTGTGACAAGTGACTTTGTTCTCCAAATGCCCCTTGGAATTTGGATTCCAGGCCTCTGCATATGCTCATCCTTTGAGGAAGAATATCCTTCTCTCTGCTCTCAGTTAACTCTGAGTCCCTCTGGGTTTCAACACAGAAGTTACCTCCTCCAGGAAGCATTCTCAGACCCTCTGGACTGTCAACTGGTTTCTCTGTGCTCCCATGTGCCCTGTCCTGCTGCTAATGTGGCACATAACGCCTTGAATTGTGAATGTCTGTGTGAGCGCCTTATTTCCCCATGGGACTGGAGGTTCTTGTGAATGTCTGGTGCATCTCCAGGTCCCCAGGTCCATTTTAGGGCTAGACAAACAGGGGAGCGGCTGGGCCACTGAGGGCAGCAGGGGTGCAGAACTGGGCAGGGCTGAGGGGCTGGGCGGGGCCACACCTTGTCTATGTAGCTGCGGCCAAGCTCCTTCACTTCCTGAAGGTGAACCTGGGCTTGGGTCTGGCTCTTCTTGCCCATACGCCTCCGACAACGCTTCCGGTAGAGACAGAAACAGCAGCTGAAGAGGAGGAGGCCTGAGGCCAGCACGATGGTGGCCAGAGCCCAGGGGGGCACTGTGGAGGGCATGGAGACAGCAAACATTGAGGGCCCAGGAAGCCAGTAGGCTGATTCAGACCTGGACAACCTGTTATCCTGAAATCTTGGCCTTGGTTTTCCTCCAGCCATGTCCATTCCATTGAATTCCCATGTTTTCCTTCCAACTCAACTCACAGAGAAAACTACTGAAGTCTTAAGGCAGGCTGACATCATCTAGATTTTCTTGCCTATTAGGCTCAACTCTGGAACACCTCCAGTCTAGCCATTTTCTTACTACTGAACTCCAGAAATCTCACCCTAGAGTACAGGATGCATGTGTGCATGCTAAATCGCTTCATTCGTGACTCTACAACTCTATGCCCTATAGCACACCAGGCTCCTCTGTCCATGGGCTTCTCCAGGCCAGACTGGATTGGGTTTCCATGCCCTCCTCCAGGGGGTTGTCCCAACCCAGGGATGGAACTCACATCTCTTTTGTCTCCTGCACTGTCAGGTGGATTCTTTACCACTAGTGCCAAGTGCACATGGTACCTTTACGCTATACCCCAGCTACTGTGACAAGTGACTTTGTTCTCCAAATGCCCCTTGGAATTTGGATTCCAGGTCTCTGCATATGCTCATCCTTTGAGGAAGAATATCCTTCTCTCTGCTCTCAGTTAACTCTGAGTCCCTCTGGGTTTCAACACAGAAGTCACCTCCTCCAGGAAGCATTCTCAGACCCTCTGGACTGTCAACTGGTTTCTCTGTGCTCCCATGTGCCCTGTCCTGCTGCTAATGTGGCACATAACGCCTTGAATTGTGAATGTCTGTGTGAGCGCCTTATTTCCCCATGGGACTGGAGGTTCTTGTGAATGTCTGGTGCATCTCCAGGTACCCAGGTCCATTTTAGGGCTAGACAAACAGGGGAGCGGCTGGGCCACTGAGGGCAGCAGGGGTGCAGAACTGGGCAGGGCTGAGGGGCTGGGCGGGGCCACACCTTGTCTATGTAGCTGCGGCCAAGCTCCTTCACTTCCTGAAGGTGAACCTGGGCTTGGGTCTGGCTCTTCTTGCCCATACGCCTCCGACAACGCTTCCGGTAGAGACAGAAACAGCAGCTGAAGAGGAGGAGGCCTGAGGCCAGCACGATGGTGGCCAGAGCCCAGGGGGGCACTGTGGAGGGCATGGAGACAGCAAACATTGAGGGCCCAGGAAGCCAGTAGGCTGATTCAGACCTGGACAACCTGTTATCCTGAAATCTTGGCCTTGGTTTTCCTCCAGCCATGTCCATTCCATTGAATTCCCATGTTTTCCTTCCAACTCAACTCACAGAGAAAACTACTGAAGTCTTAAGGCAGGCTGACATCATCTAGATTTTCTTGCCTATTAGTTCCACCTCCTTTTCTATCCACATTCTAATTTTTCTGCTCAACCTCTGTGTTTTCAGAAGGCTTAGCCCCTCCCTGAGTCTCAGTTTCCCTATTCTTCAATGAAGGGAGAGGTAGACTTTCCAATTCACCAATCCATGGTTCCATTCTATTCCTCACCCTTTGGTTCTTGATTTCCTTGCAAACCTGTTCCTTATTCATTTCATTTAGATTCCAGTTCAGTTCAGGATTTCGACGATGATTTCACCCGAATTTTCCAGCCCACCGGCCCGAAAACACCCGTCCGGATCCCACCCCAGAGAATCCTGACCCGCCTTTCCCTCAGCTCCACCCAGGGTCTCGCTCACCAGGGCCATGGCTGATGCGACTCGAGTCAGGAGGCGGTTCGGGCGATGGAGGACCGGGGGATGGGGGCTCCGGGAACATGATGGCGGGGTCTTACGGTTCGTTCTGCGGAGGCACCCAAGCGACCTAGCCCCCCACCCCGTGCGTCCATTGAGCCCGCCGAACAACGAAGAACTCCAATTCCCATCGGCACCCCGGGCGGCCGGCCGTGCAGAAACGGTCCAATTGCCGCGAGTCATGCTGGGAGTTGTAGTTTCTACCTTCCCGCGACGGAGGGCGGCAACAAGGGGTGGTTTCCCGGACCACGTTCCATTCCGAAGGGACACCCCCTTCCTCCGAACCCCCCAGGAATCCAACCCCGCTGACTTCGGCTCCTTCCTTGCCCTTGCCCGGGGCCTTAACCAGTAGTGGGCGAAGACGGGCGTGGGAACCAGCGCACCGACTTGCCCAGAGCAACGGCTGGCTAGGCTCCGGCCGGGGTGAAGGGAGTGCTGGTTGCCCTGGCAACGGCCGATTGCTAAGATAGCGCGCGGGGGCTTGCGCACAGAAGTCGACTCCCGGCGGGGCAGTCTAGTTCCGTGCCCCGTTCTGCGTGGGACCCCAGACCCAGATACCCGAGACAGGCGGAGGTGGGGAGGCCGCGGCCCGGCCGGTGCGTCCACGCGCCCGCAGCTGGCGACTCCCTCCACATCTGCCCCGAGGGCTGAAAGCTCGGGCGGCCGGCCTCTCCCTCTCTTTCGGGGCTGTGGGACGAGGGCAGCTGCCTGCTGCCGGGGCCGGGCCCCCGCATCCTTTTCAGCCTGTTTGGCTCGCCCGCGCACCGGAGCTCTATCTTCACACCTGTCCTCGTGACCGCCTCGGTCTCCTTCCTCCCCAGTCGACGTCTTCCCTATTTCTGCCCGTCTCCCCCAGCGGCTTCTCGCCGCTCCTCCGTCTGGCTGGTCTGGCCTCTGCCCGTGGTCTGGTCCCCGTCGACGGAGGCCTCGCACCCTCTCCCCCGCCTGCTCCTCGCTCCCCTCTGGCTCTTTGTCTCCACACCTGTCCAAGTCGCCTTCTCTCCGAATCGGGCTCCAGGCCTCGCACTCCAGCTGCTGGTCTCTCCCAGGGTCCCCGCCACGACACAGACCGTCTCTCTAGGGATGGGAAGGAGGACGGAGCTTGGAGAGGGGTCCCGGCGGCTCCTACCTGCTCAAGAGACTCGGAGGCGCCGGCCCGCCTGGACCCCGCCCCGCTCGCAGGTGGCTGGCGCTGTCCCGGGTGCTGATCGCCGGCGCCCTGGGGCGGGGGTGCGGCCGAGTGGAGTGCGCGTCTGTGAGTCAGGCGGTGAGTGTGTGAGAGAGAGCCTCTGTGTGTGTGTGTGTATGTATGTGCGCGCGTGCGTGTTCCGTAGGTGGAGAGCCCCGCCCCGAGCCTGGAACCACCAGGGCGCCCACGGTATTTATTCTGGTCCAGAGGATTTTCTGCCTTCTAGTCTGGCCACCATGGCATCCAGCCCCTTCTCCCCACCCTAGACCTCGGGGCTGCCCGGAGGACCAGGCTTCAGGACCCCGGGTTCTAGGACCCAGAAGACCCTCTGGAGGCCCGGTGTTCCGATATCCAGACTGGAGACAAAGCACGAAATTCTCCTGGCAAATTCGCTTCAGTCCACCCTGTAAGGTCCCCTAGGATCCAGGCCCAGAAGGCAAGCCCCCGTGCGCCTAACTCAGGGAACAGAGCCTACACTGCCTGGACCCTGGCCCTTCTCCTGAGACTCATCTATCCAAGTTTTTCAGGTGCCAATTGTGAATGCTTCTAGTTGCCTCCCTGGGGTGTTTACCTAAAGGCCCAAAGCATCAGGAACCTACCCCAGTATTATTTCCAGACCCAGAAATCCACTGCAGGGGCAAGTGTCTCTGGAAGAAATAGTGATTTAATAAATTATGGGATGAAAGAAAAAATATGTACAGGTGGCAGGGGCGGGGAGGTGGGTGAGGCAGGCCTTGGATCCTCAGATTCCAGGGAAACCTCAGATCCTAGAAGACTGATTTGGTTTCTGCAATAACCCACCCTCGTTCCTCAGGAGCCAGAACTCTGGACCCTCATTTCTTCCTTTCTTCCTCAGAACTCAGCTTCTTTTCTTTGAGACCCTCCATCCTTCTCCTCCCTCAAAAAAAAAAAAAAAAAGAGAGAGAATCCCAGATCCTACCCTTCTCCTTCTTCAAGGAATTGGAAATCCAGGGGCTGGGTTCTCTCCCTCTCCAGAAAGCAGGAGTTGAGGCTGCCAGCCCCCTCTTCCTTTGGGAACCTATGGCCCTGGCCCTCTGCTGTCCCAGGGGTCCAGACGTCTGGGCTGAAGCAGGGGTTCAGGGTGAGTTGAGAAGGGCAGGGCCTCAGGCCTCTGTAGCAGCTGTGTTCTGGAACAGCAGATTCTCATAGATGGGCTCTTTCTTCGCTTGCACCAGGGCTGACCGCTGCAGGTACTGGAGGATGCAGTGATGCAGGAACACATACTGGGCCTGAGGACAGAGTGCGGCTGTGGCAGGGACACCCTCCTGGGCCTGGGCTGGCTTTCCCAGCCCATCCAGCCCAGGCCTGGGGGTCCCTTTACCTCGGTCTGCACCATCAGCGGCCGGCTTTCCCGCATCTTCTTCACGTAGCTCAAGGGCCTCACGAGACCCTCACACTCCAGCTGCCGCAGCAGAACATCCAGGGCAATGAGGGTGCCAGTGCGACCTACGCCGGCGCTAGGCAGGGACAAGAAGGGGTCAGACCACGGCAGAGAGGGGGAGTCTCGGCTGGCTGGAGGGGTCTGCCTTTGGAACACCCAGAAGTCAGGGTGTTCAGCGGGACTATTCTGGATGGGACAGTGTAAGTGGGGGTTACTTAGGTAGGAAGGAATAACAAATGACTGTGCAGAGGCCTATCCAGCTGCTAGGCCCCGCTCCCAGGACCTCATGTGCTTTTTTCACTCCTAAGAAGTAAGAAGCATTAGTTGAGCACATCATTTTGCAGAAGGAGCAAGGCTCAGTATGATGAGGTTGATTGTCCCAGGACACTCAGCTGGGGTCCATACAGGGAAAAGGAGCTCTAAGCGAGTCATTTTTCTTTAAACATATAACTTACCATTTTATTTTTTATTAAAAATAACCTTTTTTTGGCCAACCCGTGTACTTGCGGGAATGAACCTGGCCTTCAGCAGTGAAAGCACCATGTCCGAACCAATGGACCACCAGGGAACTTTCCAAAGGGCGTGTTTTCAGTGTTTCTTAAGACCTTTGGCTGTTCCTCCCTCTGTGCCTCCCCCTCCCCGCTCCTTCTCCCCACAGGCCTCTCCCTCTTTTTTTTTTTTCCCTATGATTCTGAAGATGCTGGTAATTTTTTTTTTCTTTGGCGGGGAGTGGGGTGGAGAGGGAGAGGGGCAGGCAAGCCACTTCTATTGGTCTTTCATTTATCTATTTTCATCAATCCTTGTTCTTTGGCACCTGTGGGCCTCCCATCACAGTGGCCTCTGTTGTCGCAGAGCACCGGCTCTGGGCGCATGCGCCCCAGAGCTCCAACTTGGTAATCGGACACATCGGTCCAGCCGCTCCATGGCACGTGGGATGTTCTCAGGCCAGGGATTGAACCGGTGCCCCTTGCACTGCCCCACTGGACCACCAGGGAAGCCCCCTTCCTCTGTTTCTTTTCCTTCTTTCCCCTCTCTTCTCTCTGTCCTTACTGTCACCCCCATCGCCTCCTCTTGTCCATCCCCACCTCCTCTCCTGTCTTCTCTAGAAGCTCCTAATGACCCGAGGGCTGGCTTCTGAGGCACAGGAGGGGCTCCGACCTGCCCTCACCTGCAGTGCACAATTGGGGGGCTGTCCCCCTCAGTCTGGTCCAGCCACTGCCGGAGCATCCTCCAGAAGGCCAACAAGGGTTCTGGGGAGGAGGGGACACCATGGTCTGGCCAGGTCACGTAGTGGAACTGACGCACAGCCAAAGTCTTCTGCTCTTGCATCTAGAAGGAGGGATTAGGGGGTGCTCAGGCCCCGAGGACAGGCGTCTGACTGCTGGGGACATGGCTGGGGCCCATGGCGGATCCCTGTGGGAGTAGGGAGCCGAGAGCTCCCAGGGAGCTCTGGAGAAGGGACTGCCTGGAATGTCACAGGGGAAGAATGGAGGGTCGAGCTGGGGGGCTTACATGCCGGAGCTTCAGGCTGCGGACTGTCCAATTCTCCATCTCCTCCTCCCCCACCAGGGTCACCTGTAGGTGTCTGTGGGTGCAGGGTTGGGCATCTAGAGGCCAGTAGTGCTCACACTTCACCTGTGGGAGACTAGGGTGGGTCAGTGTACAGAAGGCCACAGAGAACCTCCCTGGGAGCCCCTCCTCAGAGCAGCTCTGGTATTCAGCATTGGGGAACCCTCTGGCCCTGCTGACCAGGTGGAGATCCACCCCAGCCAGTAGGACTCTCCCTCCCGAGGTCTTTGAGACCCACTTCACCCCGTATGTGGACCAATGGGGTGACTGGGGGAGGTGGGACGGTGGGGGTCATAGTGGGAGTCCCTGAGGTTCGGGTCAGGGTCTACCATGGGCCAGGGTCTGAGGCTCGGGGTCAGCACCCAGGACCTGCATCTCCTCTCACCCGGCCGGACTCCACACAGTTGGTCAGCATGACAAGCGTGTGGCTCTGCTGCTCCAACCCAACCCCCAGTCTGGGGCAGGGGCCTTCAATGAACTCCGGGGCTCCAGAGACCCTGTCGAGGGGCATCACCCTTCCTCCTGCACTGCCACTGGACCACCAGGGAAGCTCCCTTCCTCTGTTTCTTTTCCTTCTTTCCCCTCTCTTCTCTCTGTCCTTACTGTCACCCCCATCGCCTCCTCTTGTCCATCCCCACCTCCTCTCCTGTCTTCTCTAGAAGCTCCTAATGACCCGAGGGCTGGCTTCTGAGGCACAGGAGGGGCTCCGACCTGCCCTCACCTGCAGTGCACAATTGGGGGGCTGTCCCCCTCAGTCTGGTCCAGCCACTGCCGGAGCATCCTCCAGAAGGCCAACAAGGGTTCTGGGGAGGAGGGGACACCATGGTCTGGCCAGGTCACGTAGTGGAACTGACGCACAGCCAAAGTCTTCTGCTCTTGCATCTAGAAGGAGGGATTAGGGGGTGCTCAGGCCCCGAGGACAGGCGTCTGACTGCTGGGGACATGGCTGGGGCCCATGGCGGATCCCTGTGGGAGTAGGGAGCCGAGAGCTCCCAGGGAGCTCTGGAGAAGGGACTGCCTGGAATGTCACAGGGGAAGAATGGAGGGTCGAGCTGGGGGGCTTACATGCCGGAGCTTCAGGCTGCGGACTGTCCAATTCTCCATCTCCTCCTCCCCCACCAGGGTCACCTGTAGGTGTCTGTGGGTGCAGGGTTGGGCATCTAGAGGCCAGTAGTGCTCACACTTCACCTGTGGGAGACTAGGGTGGGTCAGTGTACAGAAGGCCACAGAGAACCTCCCTGGGAGCCCCTCCTCAGAGCAGCTCTGGTATTCAGCATTGGGGAACCCTCTGGCCCTGCTGACCAGGTGGAGATCCACCCCAGCCAGTAGGACTCTCCCTCCCGAGGTCTTTGAGACCCACTTCACCCCGTATGTGGACCAATGGGGTGACTGGGGGAGGTGGGACGGTGGGGGTCATAGTGGGAGTCCCTGAGGTTCGGGTCAGGGTCTACCATGGGCCAGGGTCTGAGGCTCGGGGTCAGCACCCAGGACCTGCATCTCCTCTCACCCGGCCGGACTCCACACAGTTGGTCAGCATGACAAGCGTGTGGCTCTGCTGCTCCCACACCAGACGCCAGAAGTCGCCCACAGTCTGGGGCAGGGGGCCCTGGGTTGCAATGAACTCCCGGGGGCTCCAGAGACCCTGTCGGAGGGAGGCAGGCAGGTCACGGCCCCACTTCCTCTGGCCCTTGTCTCCTGAGGCTCCTCCCTCTGCCTCCTCCCTCCACCTCCTCCTGGCTCCTGACCCAGCCTTACAGGGATGAAGCTGGCATTGATGTACTCAGAGCCCGGCTCCCTGGAGAGGGGCCTCAGGGGCACGCGGGACCAGTCATCTAGGAGGAGACGATGGCTTTAGCGACGCGAAGGGAGAGAAGGGAGAGGCTGAGTACAAACAGACATGGGGGCTGGGGGGCGCAAGAGGCCTCGACTGGGAGGAGCAGCCCAGGGGCTCTCAGCTCACAAGGCAGGAGTGTGTCTCTCAAGGGAACGACGGACGGGGAGCTGAGGACATCATGGTGAGGACAGTCAGCAGAGCCTGGTGACTCACAGGGCAACACGTTTCTGTAGCGGTTCTTGGCACTGTTCTCTGGGGCCGAGGCCACCATCTGGGAATGGCTGTGGTCCTCCAGGGCCAGTTGCTGGGGACAGGGAGAGGAGAGGGTGTGCGGACGCTGGACTCTCCGCCCACCCCACCCGGGGATCCCCGCAGCTCCTCTGCCATCCTGAGCACCACCCCTCACCCTTTGCACCCTGGAGTTCTGCAGCACCCATGGGAACAGGATGAGGGTGTGCACCATCCTCGGGGGGCATCTGAGAGAACCAGGGGGAGGATGGAGACAGGCGGGGGGCAGGCTGGGGGGCAGCCATTGCTTAGGGGTGACCCATCCACCTGACCCCAGCAAAAGAGTTCAACGACTCAGAAATGTGGACGGTCAGGCTGGGAATTTCTGTATGAGCCAGCCAGGTGGGCAGGCCCACTTCTGCTCAGCCCCACAGGGCAGGGGAGGGCTGGGGGGCATGTGGGGCTCAGTGCAGCTCCCTCTGGGCTCACCCCACCTGGTACTCCTCGGCAAAGCCAAAGCCACTGTCCCTCTCATTTCTCCTGACGTGTTCAGCAAAGTCTTCTGCCAGGATGGCCCCTGGGAGGCTGGAGGGAGAGAGGGGCAAGTAGTTTTTCCTTTTTTTTTTTTAACCTCCCCAGGACTCACTCATTTTATAAGTGGAAACTTTGTACTTTCTGACCACCTTCTCCCATGTCACCTTCTGCCTCTGGTAACCAGCATTCTGTCTACCGTATAAGAGTTTTAGGTTTTTTAAATTCTTTTTTGGGGGGAGGGGAGGGATGGGGATGGGCGGGCCACTTCTATCGGTCTTTCATTTATCTATTTTCATCCACCTTTGCTCTTTGGCTCGTGTGGGCCTCCCATCGCAGTGGCCTCTGTTGTCACAGAGCACCGGCTCTGGGCGCGTGCGTTCCAGAGCTCCGGCTTGGTAATTGGACACATCGATCCAGCCGCTCTGCGGCACGTGGGATCTTCCCAGGCCAGAGATTGAACCGGCGCCCCTTGCACTTCAAGGCAATGTCCATACCCACTGGACCACCAGGGAAGCCCTCAAATTCTTTTAATTAAATCAAAACACTTTTTTTTTTTAAGGATGATAATAACTATTTTTTAAATTAATTAATTTATTTTTGGCTAGTCTGGGCTTTCACTGCTGCTGCAGACTCTTCTCTAGTTGCAGGGTTTGGGGGCTCATCTCTAGTTGAAGTGAGCAGGCTTCTTTTTTAAAAAAATATTTTATTTATATTTATTTGGCTGCATTGGGTCTCAGTTGTAGCATGTGGTCTCTAGTTCCCTGACCAGGGATCGAACCCAGGCTCCCTGCTTTGGGAGCACAGAGTCTTAGCCACTGGACCACCAGGGAATTCCCATAAGCAGGCTTCTTATTGCGGTGACTTCTCTTGTGGAACTCGGGCTTTAGAACACACGGGCTTCAGTAGTTGCGGCCCATGGGCTCCGCAGTTACGGCTCCGAGGCCCTAGAGCACAGGCTCCATAATTGTGGCTCACGGGCTTAGTTGCTCCGCAGTGTGCGGGATCTTCCCAGATCAGGGATGGAACCCGTGTCTTCTGCATTGGCAGGCGAACTCTTTACCACTGAGCTACCAGGGAAGCACCAAAACACATTTTTTGACCATTCCACAAAGCTTGCAGGATCTTACTTTCTCAACTAGGGGTTGAACTCAAGCCTCTGGCAATAAAAGCACTGAATCTTAATCACTGGACCAAAAGGAAATTCCCTGGGCTTTGCTTTAGATTCCACACACAAGTGATACACTTCTTCTGATTTATCTCACTTAGCACAAAGGACAGAGGAAGATCCTGACCAGGGGTTGTCCCTGGCCCTGGAATGAAATGGATGCCAGGGAGCTCCCCAGTTCTCCTTCTTGACAGGTTGATTAAATCCACACCCTCAACACCTCCTCTTTTGAGAACACACTCTGGGCCACATTCCATCTTCTCTGATCAGTCCCCACCAGGAACAGGGGACAGCCTTCTGAGGCCACTGAGATGATTCCAGTTAAGCCAGTTTGCCTTGGATGCCCCCCACAAGAACCATGATAAAGCCTTCTCCTCAGGTGTCCCCCACCGCCCAGCCCACCCTGATGCTCCTCTGCGTGGCCCTGCCTGGGGTCACGTGTAATCCCTCTTTTGGGATCTGTGAGTGTGACAAACTGCATTGGAATGGTGTCTGTCCCCAGATTCACTGGACTTATCATACCCAGACAATAATAAGATCAATGAAAACACTCCTTTGCAAATTTTTCACACACACCGGTTTTCTCTGCTTCCTCCCCACCCTTCACCAGCCTGGTGTCTGCTCCATGCCTGTCTTATTTGCCTCCTTATCTCCAATTCCAAAGGCCACCTCTCAGCCCATCCTTCCAGCTAGGGCTCAGCAGCCTTTGCTGCTGCTGACCCCGCCTGCCTTTCTTCCAGATCTACCCTCTTCTGAACACCCTCTCCTGGTTTGCACCCTCGCCGGCCTGGCTGCCCACCACTTCTCCTTCTCCTCAGTGGGTCTCTTGTCCTCTGTCCATCCTAAAAGATGAGTGTTCCCAGGAGGCCACCCTCAAGTCCCCCTTTCTCACTGGCCATGCTCTTCTCGTGGAGTTTGTTCACTTCTGTAGCTTCACTTGCGTCTGGTTTGATTTTTGAATCTCCAGTCCCTGCCTCTCCCCACCCTGACCTTCAGACCTGTTTTCCACATGCTTCCTGGAATCCCCACCTCGTGTCCTTGAGGGTCCTCCCTGGGACATCCAAACAGGCACATCGAGGTTGAGGATGCCAAAACACTCAACACATAGGCGGGGCCAGATATGGAATCCAGCAGGTACAGTGGTTTGTCACAGATGCTGTATAATGGACACATCTCCTTCACTTCCTACCCACCGCCCTTCCTCCACTCTGCTCAGCCTCAGAGACATGCCTCGTTCTCTGAGAAACACACCACGAGGGTGACTCCCTTGGGACCTTTGCACTTGCTGGTCCCTTGCCCGGAATGCCTTTTCTCCATGTGGACACAGGGCCCTTCCCCTCATTTGCTAAAGGTCTCTC
This sequence comes from Tragulus kanchil, assembly GCA_022376925.1. Taxonomy (NCBI): domain Eukaryota; kingdom Metazoa; phylum Chordata; class Mammalia; order Artiodactyla; family Tragulidae; genus Tragulus; species Tragulus kanchil. The sequence continues at coordinate 133,193,107 of JAIOJX010000031.1, forward strand.
CTCAAAGGACTTTGTTTTAGTTATCTTCCTCTGGGCCACATTCCATCTTCTCTGATCAGTCCCCACCAGGAACAGGGGACAGCCTTCTGAGGCCACTGAGATGATTCCAGTTAAGCCAGTTTGCCTTGGATGCCCCCCACAAGAACCATGATAAAGCCTTCTCCTCAGGTGTCCCCCACCGCCCAGCCCACCCTGATGCTCCTCTGCGTGGCCCTGCCTGGGGTCACGTGTAATCCCTCTTTTGGGATCTGTGAGTGTGACAAACTGCATTGGAATGGTGTCTGTCCCCAGATTCACTGGACTTACCATACCCAGACAATAATAAGATCAATGAAAACACTCCTTTGCAAATTTTTCACACACACCGGTTTTCTCTGCTTCCTCCCCACCCTTCACCAGCCTGGTGTCTGCTCCATGCCTGTCTTATTTGCCTCCTTATCTCCAATTCCAAAGGCCACCTCTCAGCCCATCCTTCCAGCTAGGGCTCAGCAGCCTTTGCTGCTGCTGACCCCGCCTGCCTTTCTTCCAGATCTACCCTCTTCTGAACACCCTCTCCTGGTTTGCACCCTCGCCGGCCTGGCTGCCCACCACTTCTCCTTCTCCTCAGTGGGTCTCTTGTCCTCTGTCCATCCTAAAAGATGAGTGTTCCCAGGAGGCCACCCTCAAGTCCCCCTTTCTCACTGGCCATGCTCTTCTCGTGGAGTTTGTTCACTTCTGTAGCTTCACTTGCGTCTGGTTTGATTTTTGAATCTCCAGTCCCTGCCTCTCCCCACCCTGACCTTCAGACCTGTTTTCCACATGCTTCCTGGAATCCCCACCTCGTGTCCTTGAGGGTCCTCCCTGGGACATCCAAACAGGCACATCGAGGTTGAGGATGCCAAAACACTCAACACATAGGCGGGGCCAGATATGGAATCCAGCAGGTACAGTGGTTTGTCACAGATGCTGTATAATGGAAACATCTCCTTCACTTCCTACCCACCGCCCTTCCTCCACTCTGCTCAGCCTCAGAGACATGCCTCGTTCTCTGAGAAACACACCACGAGGGTGACTCCCTTTGGACCTTTGCACTTGCTGGTCCCTTGCCCGGAATGCCTTTTCTCCATGTGGACACAGGGCCCTTCCCCTCATTTGCTAAAGGTCTCTCCTCAAAGGACTTTGTTTTAGTTATCTTCCTACTAAGGCTTCTCCTGGACACCGTATTTAAAATATTCTTCAGACTTCGCTGGTGATCCACTGGCTAAGACTCCGCTCTCCCGATGGATGGAGTCTGGCTTCCATCTCTAGTCTGGGAACTAGATCCCACAGGTTGCAACTAAAGATCCTGTGTGCTGCAACTAAGACTCGGCACAATAAAAATAAATTTAAAAATAAAATAAAATATTCTTTTACTCTTCTTATCCCCACCTCTTGCTTTATCTGTCTCCAAGTAAGCATCATGTTCTTTATCATTTTGTGTGTGTGTTGTTTGTTGTGTCTGGCTGTGCCATGAGGCTGAGTTCCTCAACCAGGGATGGAACCCACGTCCCCTGCAGTGGAAGTGTGGAGTCCCAACCACTGGACCTCCAGAGGGCTCCCTATCGTCTTGTTTAGAAATGGCTCCTCGTGCTAGAATGTGGGCTTACCAGGTGGCACTGGTGGTGAGGAACCTGCCTGCCAATGCAGGAGATGTAAGAGATGCGGGTTCAATCCCTGGGTCGGGAAGATGCCCTTGGAAAGAGAATGGCACCCACGCCTGTCTTCTTGCCTGGAGAATCCCATGGACAAAAGAGCCTGGAGGGTGTCTGTAGGGTCGCACAGGGCTGGACACAACTGAAGCAACGGAGCTCCACAAGGGCAGGGTTCTTGATTTCAGTCACTGTTTCCTGGACCAGTGTGATTCTTGATAGGGGATCAGTGAACGTATCGCTGGATGCATGAATGGAAGTCCAGAGCTGAGCCTGGAAGCTTCTGCAGTCCCGGGCCAGGGCTGCTTAGGGAGTAGGCAGCCGTGAAGGCACTGTGGTCCCTGCCCCCAGGTCACTTGCCCTTTGGAGGTGTGTGCAGGTAGATTCCTGCCCCCTGCCCTCTGCCCTATGCTGTGTCCTGCTGGCTCTGACCTGAGAGTAAATCTTTGGTGAGCTCTCCAAACTCGCTCACCTGATGTTCAGATGCCCAGGCGCTGGTTTCTTCTCATCCTTTTTATGCCTGGAAAAAGACACAGGGAGGAAAGGCTCACTGAGTGAGGCCAAAGTGGGGGTCCCCATCATCTGCCCCCAGGCCCCAATGTCCCTTCTCGGAGTCTCACCTCCTCCTGAGGAAGAAAACCAGCAAGCCCACCAGGATGAGCAACAGGAGGATGCTGACGATGACCCCTGCGATGACCCCTGCGGGAGGTGGCATGGGGGTGTTAGAGCCTGGGTCTGCGCTCCGGCTGTCCTGAGTCCCCTTCCTCTGTCCCCACCCAGACTGTGCTCAGAGGGTCCACGGGACAGACTCGAGGGCAGAGAAGGGAAAGGAGAAAGCTTCTGGGAGAGCCGCACCTCCCACCCAGCACTTCCCCACAGTCTCCAGATCTCGAGGAGCTGATCTAAAGCCATTACTTTCCCTAAGCTGGGAAGATCCCACAGGCTGCAGAGCAGCTAGGCCTGTGAGCCACAACTATGAGCCTGTGCTCTAGATCCTCAGAGCTACAACTATGGAGCCCATGGGCTGCAACCATTGAAGCCCATGTGCCCTAGAGCCCTAGTTCCACAAGAGAAGTCACTCAACAAGAAGCCTGTTCACCTCTACTAGAGAGTAGACCCTATTCCCAACAACTAGAGAAGAGCCTGTGGTAGCAGTGAAAACCCAGAATAGCCAAAAAAAAAAAAAAGCAATAAAGTACAGCTAGGGGAGGGAAGGGGGGGATATACATGTGACTAATCGGAGAACATGCATGTCTGTGAACAACAAAACTCTGTAAAAGTTAAAAGTAAAATAAAGGTTTAAAAAAAAAAAAAAAAAGTACAGCTAGACACTGCAACAGCGGCCAAGCCTTAGACACATTATACTGAGAGAAACCAGTCACAGTGGACCACACGTGTGATGGTATTTTTCGGAAAGATCCAGAAGAGACAAATCTAGAGAGACAGAAGGAGATGAGGGATCAGCAATGGCTTGCTGGTAGGGAACTGGGTGAGATTAGGGGCTTAAAAGGAGAGTGGAGAGTGCCTTGGAAAGAAAAGAGACCAATCAGTCCATCCTAAAGGAAATACACCCTGAATATTCAGGCGCTGGTTTCTTCTCATCCTTTTATGCCTGGAAAAAGACACAGGGAGGAAAGGCTCACTGAGTGAGGCCAAAGTGGGGGTCCCCATCATCTGCCCCCAGGCCCCAATGTCCCTTCTCGGAGCCCCACCTCCTCCCGAGGCGGAAAACCAGCAAGCCCACCAGGATGAGCAACAGGAGGATGCTGACGATGACCCCTCGATGACCCCTGCGGGAGGTGGCATGGGGGTGTTAGAGCCTGGGTCTGCGCTCCGGCTGTCCTGAGTCCCCTTCCTCTGTCCCCACCCAGACTGTGCTCAGAGGGTCCACGGGACAGACTCGAGGGCAGAGAAGGGAAAGGAGAAAGCTTCTGGGAGAGCCGCACCTCCCACCCAGCACTTCCCCACAGTCTCCAGATCTCGAGGAGCTGATCTAAAGCCATTACTTTCCCTAAGCTGGGAAGATCCCACAGGCTGCAGAGCAGCTAGGCCTGTGAGCCACAACTATGAGCCTGTGCTCTAGATCCTCAGAGCTACAACTATGGAGCCCATGGGCTGCAACCATTGAAGCCCATGTGCCCTAGAGCCCTAGTTCCACAAGAGAAGTCACTCAACAAGAAGCCTGTTCACCTCTACTAGAGAGTAGACCCTATTCCCAACAACTAGAGAAGAGCCTGTGGTAGCAGTGAAAACCCAGAATAGCCAAAAAAAAAAAAAAGCAATAAAGTACAGCGAGGGGGGGGAGGGGGGGATATACATGTGACTAATCGGAGAACATGCATGTCTGTGAACAACAAAACTCTGTAAAAGTTAAAAGTAAAATAAAGGTTTAAAAAGAAAAAAAAAAAGTACAGCTAGACACTGCAACAGCGGCCAAGCCTTAGACACATTATACTGAGAGAAACCAGTCACAGTGGACCACACGTGTGATGGTATTTTTCGGAAAGATCCAGAAGAGACAAATCTAGAGAGACAGAAGGAGATGAGGGATCAGCAATGGCTTGCTGGTAGGGAACTGGGTGAGATTAGGGGCTTAAAAGGAGAGTGGAGAGTGCCTTGGAAAGAAAAGAGACCAATCAGTCCATCCTAAAGGAAATACACCCTGAATATTCATTGGAAGGACAGATGCTGAAGCTGAAGCTGAAACTCCAGTACTTTGGCCACATGATGCGAAGAGCTGACTCACTGGAAAAGACCCCGATGCTGGGAAAGATTGAGGGCAGGGGGAGAAGAGGGTGACAGAGGATGAGATGGTTGGATGGCATCACCGACTCAGTGGACAAGAGTCTGAGCAAACTCCGGGAGATGGTGAAGGACAGAGAAGCCTGGCGTGCTGCAGTCCAGGGAGTTGTAAAGAGTTGGACATGGCTGAGTGACTGAACAACAAGAGGGTGGAAGAGAACCACTTCTCTTTTCTGGGATAATGAAAATGTTCTAAAACTGATGGGAAGTATGGTTGCAAGTCGGCTGCCCGCCTTGGAGGTGTACACTTCAGCAGGAGAGCTGTAACAAGCTCAGGAACTGCATCTCAGCAGAGCAGTTTCAAAGAAAGCAGGAAACAAGACACAATCGAAAAGGTCCCTGAAGGTGGATGGGACTCTCTCACCCCAGGGCCTGAAGGGGTCTGGAGAGACTATCACTGGAGTTTGAGTCCCGGAGGCTGTGCTCACCTCCACTGACGCCCTCTGTGTGGCAGATCCTGGAGGCAGGCGGGGCCCTAAGTCCATGCCAGAGGGTCGTGACAGTGACTGAGTAGGACTGAGCCGGCCTGAGTCCTGACACCCTTACACGCTGCCCGCAGGTGTTGTTCTTGGAGGGCGACTGCCCGTCCACCTCCAACTCGAAGTCCTCATAGCCTCCCAGGGGACAGGACCAGGTCAGGACAATGCCGTGGCCCCCCGAGGTGCTGATGCAGGAGAGGGTGGTGGCAGGATTCGGGGCTGTGTGGAGGTGGACAAAGAGGAATCAGTACGCTCCATCCAAGGGGCTTTCCACCTCCCAGGTCTCCAACAGTCAGGCCAGCTCTCTGAGGATCAGCTCATCTTTCTTCTCCAAACCAAAATCAGTCTTCATCACCCGTTTTCTGTTCTCCGCACGTGGACACACCATGGGTCTCTTCAAACTACAACTCCCATGAAGCCCTGGAACCTCTGTGTTGCTGTAGCTCATGACATCAGGACCCCATGGCCTGATGGGATTTGGAGTCCACTCACCTCTCACGACTCCCCGGTCTGACCTAAGCCCACCACCAGGTTAAAGGTAGCCGCATCTCCCTGTGGACACGCTGCAGCTCTGTGAGCTACTGTGTACACCACTGCTCTCTGCCCACACATGGAAGTGGGCCTGGGTTCCAGGGCCTCCACTGTATAGCAAGTCCCCTTGATCCTGTTTGTCTGGTTGTCCTGGTGTGCTGGAGGATCTTCCTCCCTCCTGGGATGTCCACCACTGGCCTACTGACCCCCATACACATAAAACTGAACGTGGGGGTCTGGAGGAGCTTCCCACCACAGAGTGATGAAGCTGTGGTCTGAGTCTCCAGTCAGGTTTGTGATGGGGTTAGGGGCTGAGAAGTCAGGAAGAAGGACCTGGTGTGAGCAGGCGAAGGGAGGAGGGGACTGTGACCGGCATTTCTGACCCTCAGCTCAAGCCCCAGGCCCCTGGGCCCAGGAGATGCAGGCATATGGTGGTCTAGCCCAGCCCCTCCCAATCGAAAAGGTCCCTGAGGGTGGATGGGACTGGGGGGGAGACTATCACTGGAGTTTGAGTCCCGGAGGCTGTGCTCACCTCCACTGACGCCCTCTGTGTGGCAGATCCTGGAGGCAGGCGGGGCCCTAAGTCCATGCCAGAGGGTCGTGACAGTGACTGAGTAGGACTGAGCCGGCCTGAGTCCTGACACCCTTACACGCTGCCCGCAGGTGTTGTTCTTGGAGGGCGACTGCCCGTCCACCTCCAACTCGAAGTCCTCATAGCCTCCCAGGGGACAGGACCAGGTCAGGACAATGCCGTGGCCCCCCGAGGTGCTGATGCAGGAGAGGGTGGTGGCAGGATTCGGGGCTGTGTGGAGGTGGACAAAGAGGAATCAGTACGCTCCATCCAAGGGGCTTTCCACCTCCCAGGTCTCCAACAGTCAGGCCAGCTCTCTGAGGATCAGCTCATCTTTCTTCTCCAAACCAAAATCAGTCTTCATCACCCGTTTTCTGTTCTCCGCACGTGGACACACCATGGGTCTCTTCAAACTACAACTCCCATGAAGCCCTGGAACCTCTGTGTTGCTGTAGCTCATGACATCAGGACCCCATGGCCTGATGGGATTTGGAGTCCACTCACCTCTCACGACTCCCCGGTCTGACCTAAGCCCACCACCAGGTTAAAGGTAGCCGCATCTCCCTGTGGACACGCTGCAGCTCTGTGAGCTACTGTGTACACCACTGCTCTCTGCCCACACATGGAAGTGGGCCTGGGTTCCAGGGCCTCCACTGTATAGCAAGTCCCTTTGATCCTGTTTGTCTGGTTGTCCTGGTGTGCTGGAGGATCTTCCTCCCTCCTGGGATGTCCACCACTGGCCTACTGACCCCCATACACATAAAACTGAACGTGGGGGTCTGGAGGAGCTTCCCACCACAGAGTGATGAAGCTGTGGTCTGAGTCTCCAGTCAGGTTTGTGATGGGGTTAGGGGCTGAGAAGTCAGGAAGAAGGACCTGGTGTGAGCAGGCGAAGGGAGGAGGGGACTGTCACCGGCATTTCTGACCCTCAGCTCAAGCCCCAGGCCTGCCTCCACTACTGGCCAAGGAGATGCAGGCATATGGTGGTCTAGCCCAGCCCCTCCCAAGCTTCAGTGTGCACAGTGACTGTGCCCAGTTGTCCACGTCAGGCTGATGGAGCTCATGGTCTGAGCCTCCATCCTCGAGACTCTGACACACTTGGGAGCTAGGAGAAAAAGAGTCAGAGGCTGAGAGTGTCCACATTCCAAGGTACCTAACCAGCTCCCTCCACTTCAGGTAATGTGCTTCTGCTCCCCCCCGCCCCATCCCTGCTTGCTCAGGGAGAGTATCCCTACTATTATGGTCTGTATTCTTGAGTCAGGAGCCCTGACTGACTCCAACTCAGAGCCCCATGGATATTTTTTTTCATGTCCTGCTCACTGTGGCCCAAAGGGATCCTGGGCTAGGGAGGGGCCAAGCTCTTCAATCACCTCTCTAACACCATATATCACCACTCATTAATTAAAAAAAAGAAAAAGAAAACAATGTGAATGTCTGCTGCCTCTCACCTGTGCTGGCATTGAGAGACACCCAGGAGCTACTGAGTCCATTCTTTTCTGCACACACAGAGAATTCATACAGGGTGCCGGCTTCCAGTCCTTCCACTGTGAAGCTGGTATTTGTTATGCCTTGAGACTCATTTGCGTTGCCCTCACCAGTCCACTGGATACAGTAGGTGTAGCCCTGAGGGTCAGGACCCTCAGGCGTCTCCCACTTGAGGGTGATGGAGCTGCTGGTCTGAGTCTCCACAGCCAGGTTCCTGACGTCATTGGGGGCTGAGAAGTTAGGAAGAAGGACCTGGTGTGAGCAGGGTGCAGACGAGGGGACAGTCACAGGGCATTTCTGACCCTCAGCTCAAGCTCCAGGCCTGCCTCCACTATTGGTCCAGGAGATGTAGTCCCATGGTGGTCTAGCCCAGTCCCTCCCAAGCTTCAGTGTGCACAGTGACTGTGCCCAGCTGTCCACGTCAGGCTGATGGAGCTCATGGTCTGAGCCTCCATCCTTGAGACTCTGACACACTTGGGAGCTAGGAGAAAAAGAGTCAGAGGCTGAGAGTGTCCACTTTCCAAGGTACCTAACCAGCTCCCCCCAGCTCAGCTAATGTGCTTCTGGTCCCACACATCTCTGGTTGCTTAGGAAGATTCCCCACAGTATGATGGTATGTATTCCTGAGTCAGGAACCCTCAATGATTCCAATTCAGATCCCCATGGATATTTTTCTTCATGTCCTGCTCACTGTGGCCCAAAGGGACCCTGGGCTAGGGAGAGGGCCATGCTTTCCACTCAGCTCTCCACCACCTTCTATCACCTCTCATTTAAAGGAAAAAAGAAAAAGAAAACAAACACAATGTGAATGTCGGCTACCTCTCACCTGTGCTGGCATTGAGAGACACGCAGGAGCTATTGAGTCCATTCTTTTCTGCACACACAGAGAATTCATACAGGGTGCCGGCTTCCAGTCCTTCCACTGTGAAGCTGGTATTTGTTGTGCCTTGAGACCCAGTTGCGTTGCCCTCACCAGTCCACTGGACCCAGTAGGTGTAGCCCTGAGGGTCAGGACCCTCAGGCGTCTCCCACTTGAGGGTGATGGAGCTGCTGGTCTGAGTCTCCACAGCCAGGTTCCTGACGTCATTGGGGGCTGAGAAGTTAGGAAGAAGGACCTGGTGTGAGCAGGGTGCAGATGAGGGGACAGTCACGGGCACTTCTGACCTTCAGCGTAAGCTCCAGGCCTGCCTCTGCTAACTGGCCTGGGAGATGCAGGGTGCGTGATCTAGCCCAGCCCCTCCCAAGCTTCAGTGTGCACAGTGACTGTGCCCAGTTGTCCACGTCAGGCTGATGGAGCTCATGGTCTGAGCCTCCATCCTCGAGACTCTGACACACTTGGGAGCTAGGAGAAAAAGAGTCAGAGGCTGAGAGTGTCCACATTCCAAGGTACCTAACCAGCTCCCTCCACTTCAGGTAATGTGCTTCTGCTCCCCCTCTCCATCCCTGCTTGCTCAGGGAGAGTATCCCTACTATTATGGTCTGTATTCTTGAGTCAGGAGCCCTGACTGACTCCAACTCAGAGCCCCATGGATATTTTTTTTCATGTCCTGTTCACTGTGGCCCAAAGGGATCCTGGGCTAGGGAGGGGCAAAGCTCTTCAATCACCTCTCTAACACCATATATCACCACTCATTAATTAAAAAAAAGTAAAAGAAAACAATGTGAATGTCTGCTGCCTCTCACCTGTGCTGGCATTGAGAGACACCCAGGAGCTACTGAGTCCATTCTTTTCTGCACACACAGAGAATTCATACAGGGTGCCGGCTTCCAGTCCTTCCACTGTGAAGCTGGTATTTATGCCTTGAGACTCAGTTGCGTTGCCCTCACCAGTCCACTGGACCCAGCAGGTGTAGTTCTGAGGGTCAGAACTTTCAGGCATCTCCCACTTGAGGGTGATGGAGCTGTTGGGCTGAGTCTCCACAGTCGGGTTCATGACGTCTTTGGGGGGCTGAGAAGTTAGGAAGAAGGACCTGGTGTGAGCAGGGTGCAGATGGGGGGACAGTCACGGGCACTTCTGACCTTCAGCGTAAGCTCCAGGCCTGCCTCTGCTAACTGGCCTGGGAGATGCAGGGTGCGTGATCTAGCCCAGCCCCTCCCAAGCTTCAGTGTGCACAGTGACTGTGCCCAGTTGTCCACGTCAGGCTGATGGAGCTCATGGTCTGAGCCTCCATCCTCGAGACTCTGACACACTTGGGAGCTAGGAGAAAAAGAGTCAGAGGCTGAGAGTGTCCACATTCCAAGGTACCTAACCAGCTCCCTCCACTTCAGGTAATGTGCTTCTGCTCCCCCTCTCCATCCCTGCTTGCTCAGGGAGAGTATCCCTACTATTATGGTCTGTATTCTTGAGTCAGGAGCCCTGACTGACTCCAACTCAGAGCCCCATGGATATTTTTTTTCATGTCCTGTTCACTGTGGCCCAAAGGGATCCTGGGCTAGGGAGGGGCAAAGCTCTTCAATCACCTCTCTAACACCATATATCACCACTCATTAATTAAAAAAAAGTAAAAGAAAACAATGTGAATGTCTGCTGCCTCTCACCTGTGCTGGCATTGAGAGACACCCAGGAGCTACTGAGTCCATTCTTTTCTGCACACACAGAGAATTCATACAGGGTGCCGGCTTCCAGTCCTTCCACTGTGAAGCTGGTATTTGTTATGCCTTGAGACTCATTTGCGTTGCCCTCACCAGTCCACTGGACCCAGTAGGTGTAGTTCTGAGGGTCAGAACTTTCAGGCATCTCCCACTTGAGGGTGATGGAGCTGTTGGTCTGAGTCTCCACAGTCGGGTTCATGATGGGGCTGGGGGCTGAGAAGTTAGGAAGAAGGACCTGGTGTGACTTGGGGAGGAGAGCCGGCGGCAGTCACAGGGTGTTTCTGACCCTCAGTGTAAGCTCCAGGCCTGCCTCTGCTCCTGGCCCAGGAGATGCAGGCTCCTATTCTAGCTCAGCGCCTCTCAAGCTTCAGTGTGCATGGGCATCATGGGGATCTTGTTGCAGTCAGATTCTGACCCTGGATGCCATGTGGGGCTGAGACTCTGCATGTACAGTCAGCTCTCAAGGGCTGCTGCCCACGCCTGGACTACACTAGAGCAGCAAGGATCGAGACCAGCCCGTTCTGGTAGAATTTTTGCCCCATGTGGTCCGAGATTCCACAGCCAAGTTTCTGACCAGGTTTGGGATAAGAACTAGGAAGAAAGACCTGGGGCAAACATGGGCGTATGGCAGCCCTGGGCCAATCACCACCTCGGCTCTTTTCCTGTGTCTGCATAGGGCCATTTCTAGGGGTGGCGCCATGCGGCACTTTGTCCTCTGGGAGACCTCCCACACCCACACAGAAGCTCATGGGAGTCGAGGTGCAGAGAGGCCTTGTGTGGACTGTGAACTCAGGCAGGGGTCACTCACCAGTCGCCCTGGCCCCTGTCCAGCTGCACAGGCCCTGGAGACAGCCCAGACAGGGACAATCAGACTCTGAGGCCCACCTCCCTCTCCCCGGGTGAGACGACCAGTTGGCGACCATTCTGGAGTCTTAGACCTTGTGAGCCAGTGCTCCAGGGAGAGCAGGAACACGGCAGCGTTTCTCCTCCCATAGGCTGGGTTCTGACAAAGGTCACCCCAACAACCTTCTATCCTCTGGGTGTGTATGTGAGTTGAGGCGGGTAGTGAGGTGAGGCGGGGCTCCAGGGACCAGGAGCTGGGGTTGGGTTCCCACATAAGGTGGTGAGATAAACTGGTGGTTTGCCCTTCCAGTCCTTATGTCTGGTATTTATGCCTTGAGACTCATTTGCGTTGCCCTCACCAGTCCACTGGACCCAGTAGGTGTAGTTCTGAGGGTCAGAACTTTCAGGCATCTCCCACTTGAGGGTGATGGAGCTGTTGGTCTGAGTCTCCACAGTCAGGTTCATGATGGGGCTGGGGGCTGAGAAGTTAGGAAGAAGGACCTGGTGTGACTTGGGGAGGAGAGCCGGCGGCAGTCACAGGGTGTTTCTGACCCTCAGTGTAAGCTCCAGGCCTGCCTCTGCTCCTGGCCCAGGAGATGCAGGCTCCTATTCTAGCTCAGCGCCTCTCAAGCTTCAGTGTGCATGGGCATCATGGGGATCTTGTTGCAGTCAGATTCTGACCCTGGATGCCATGTGGGGCTGAGACTCTGCATGTACAGTCAGCTCTCAAGGGCTGCTGCCCACGCCTGGACTACACTAGAGCAGCAAGGATCGAGACCAGCCCGTTCTGGTAGAATTTTTGCCCCACGTGGTCCGAGATTCCACAGCCAAGTTTCTGACCAGGTTTGGGATAAGAACTAGGAAGAAAGACCTGGGGCAAACATGGGCGTATGGCAGCCCTGGGCCAGTCACCACCTCGGCTCTTTTCCTGTGTCTGCATAGGGCCATTTCTAGGGGTGTCGCCATGGGTCACTTTGTCCTCTGGGGAGACCTCCCCACACCCACACAGAAGCTCATGGGAGTCGAGGTGCAGAGAGGCCTTGTGTGGACTGTGAACTCAGGCAGGGGTCACTCACCAGTCGCCCTGGCCCCTGTCCAGCTGCACAGGCCCTGGAGACAGCCCAGACAGGGACAATCAGACTCTGAGGCCCACCTCCCTCTCCCCGGGTGAGACGACCAGTTGGCGACCATTCTGGAGTCTTAGACCTTGTGAGCCAGTGCTCCAGGGAGAGCAGGAACACGGCAGCGTTTCTCCTCCCATAGGCTGGGTTCTGACAAAGGTCACCCCAACAACCTTCTATCCTCTGGGTGTGTATGTGAGTTGAGGCGGGTAGTGAGGTGAGGCGGGGCTCCAGGGACCAGGAGCTGGGGTTGGGTTCCCACATAAGGTGGTGAGATAAACTGGTGGTTTCACTTCCTGAAAAATGTGGCCTTGGAAGATTAAGGGCAGAGATCAACAAACTGGGAATGAAGGTTGAGACTAGGTCGCGGACCAGGAGCTAGACGCCCCGTCTGAGGGAGGAGGGCTGGGGGCCTGGACCCTGGGTCTGAGGGAGGGCTGGGGGGCTGAATTCCTGGATCTGATGGAGAAGGGCTGGGGGCCTGGACCCCAGGGTCTGAGGGAGGAGGGCTGGGGGCCTGGACCCTGGGTCTGAGGGAGGAGGGGTGGGGGGCTGGACTCCTGGGTCTGAGGGAGGAGGGCTAGGGTGCTGGATCCCTGGGCTTTTATAAACATACCTGAGTCTTCCCCATAACCAGCATTTCCTCCAACAGCACACACACTAGTATCTTTAGAGACCAGGGTAACACTCCCCTTGACCCTCCCCCAATCTAGAGGCCTGTTTCCCTTTCCAGGGACTGATCAGCCCCCTCCCCCACAGGACCAGCGTTCGGGACCCCAGCATTCTCTTCCCTCAGACCCTAGGGATCTGGGAGCACTCACCAGCAGCACCAGACTCCCCCAGGCCCTGAGGCCCCCGCCGGCTCCGGTCATATCTCCAGACACTGCCGAGGGACCCAGGTGTTCCAGTCTATGAGCCTCCACCTGCTGGACTTTAAATGCAAGAATTCCCCTTTCCCAGTGGGAAGTGAGGCCACAGGTCAGAGCAGGAAGGGAGGAGGAGGAAGTGGAGAATTCTAGCCTCAGCCCCGCCCTGCCCCTCAGTCTCGATCCTTCCCTCTGGACGCTGGGCTCTTTCTGGCCTTGGGGTCTCCCTTCCAGCCCTCAGTGCATCTCACGTTCTTCCCTTGCTGCTTCCCGCTGCTATGTGAATGCACAGAGAGGGTCCCAGGGGTTCACAGTGGGATGGGGGTGGAGGAGGGGACACTCCAGGGGAAAGATGTCCATCCTTCCACTGGACAGTTAAGCACCAGGCTGGGGTTCAATCTCCTGTCCTGCTGTCGGGCTCTGCCCTTGATGAGCGCTGGTCCCTCCACCTCCCCTGCCTTCACAAGCTTGAGCATCCCTCAGACTATCCCTATTAGTAGACCCAGGGTTTCTGGGATGGTCAGCAGGTAAAGCATTCACCTGCAAGGCAGGAGACACAGGAGACTGAGATCTGATCCCTAGGTCAAGAAGACCCCCTGGACAAGGGAATGGCAACCCACTCCAGTATTCTTGTCTGGAGAATCTAAGGGACGGAGGAACCTGGTGGGCTGCAGTCCATGGGGTGCAGAGTCGGACACGACCAAGCAACTAAGCAGCAGCAGAGTGCCACATTCTACCCGGCCTCATGAGCAAGTGGCTTCAATTCCAAGAGACTCAGATTCTCAATCTATGGAAATGCACACAATCCCTTGTAAAATGCTCTGAGGAATAGAGGAGTCTAACTCTTAGAACAATGTCTGCTCTTTTGAAACCACTGAATAAACCATGTTGTTGCCCAGTCGCTCAGTCGTGTCTGATTCTTTGTGACCCGGGTAACACTCCCCTTGACCCTCCCCCAATCTAGAGGCCTGTTTCCCTTTCCAGGGACTGATCAGCCCCCTCCCCCACAGGACCAGCGTTCGGGACCCCAGCATTCTCTTCCCTCAGACCCTAGGGATCTGGGAGCACTCACCAGCAGCACCAGACTCCCCCAGGCCCTGAGGCCCCCGCCGGCTCCGGTCATATCTCCAGACACTGCCGAGGGACCCAGGTGTTCCAGTCTATGAGCCTCCACCTGCTGGACTTTAAATGCAAGAATTCCCCTTTCCCAGTGGGAAGTGAGGCCACAGGTCAGAGCAGGAAGGGAGGAGGAGGAAGTGGAGAATTCTAGCCTCAGCCCCGCCCTGCCCCTCAGTCTCGATCCTTCCCTCTGGACGCTGGGCTCTTTCTGGCCTTGGGGTCTCCCTTCCAGCCCTCAGTGCATCTCACGTTCTTCCCTTGCTGCTTCCCGCTGCTATGTGAATGCACAGAGAGGGTCCCAGGGGTTCACAGTGGGATGGGGGTGGAGGAGGGGACACTCCAGGGGAAAGATGTCCATCCTTCCACTGGACAGTTAAGCACCAGGCTGGGGTCCAATCTCCTGTCCTGCTGTCGGGCTCTGCCCTTGATGAGCGCTGGTCCCTCCACCTCCCCTGCCTTCACAAGCTTGAGCATCCCTCAGACTATCCCTATTAGTAGACCCAGGGTTTCTGGGATGGTCAGCAGGTAAAGCATTCACCTGCAAGGCAGGAGACACAGGAGACTGAGATCTGATCCCTAGGTCAAGAAGACCCCCTGGACAAGGGAATGGCAACCCACTCCAGTATTCTTGTCTGGAGAATCTAAGGGACGGAGGAACCTGGTGGGCTGCAGTCCATGGGGTCGCAGAGTCGGACACGACCAAGCAACTAAGCAGCAGCAGAGTGCCACATTCTACCCGGCCTCATGAGCAAGTGGCTTCAATTCCAAGAGACTCAGATTCTCAATCTATGGAAATGCACACAATCCCTTGTAAAAATGCTCTGAGGAATAGAGGAGTCTAACTCTTAGAACAATGTCTGCTCTTTTGAAACCACTGAATAAACCATGTTGTTGCCCAGTCGCTCAGTCGTGTCTGATTCTTTGTGACCCCGTGGACTGCAGCACGCCAAGCTTCCCTGTCCTTCACTATCTCCTGGAGTTTGCTCAAATTCATGTCCATTGGGTCGGTGATGCCATACCACCATCTCATCGTCTGTCGCTCCCTTCTCCCTTTTCCTTCAATCTTTCCCAGCATCAGGGTCTTTTCCAATGAATCATCTCTTTGCCTCAGATGACCAAAGTATTGGAGCTTCAGCTTCAGCATCCATCCTTCCAATGAATATTCAGGGTGGATTTCCTTTAAGATGAACCGGTTTGAGGTCCTTGCTATCCAAGGGACCCTCAAGCATCTTTCTCCAGCACCACAGTTCAAAAGCATACACATTCTTCAACAAACCATGGCCACATTTATTTTGGTTTATTCCTAGACTGCCAGGGTCTGGAAGGGTTTTCAGGGTACAAGCTGCCTTGATTTCACAAAGTCTGAAAGTGAAGAGTGGGTGAGGAAGGCTTTCTGTATGTGGAAGCTCTGGGCTCCTTCCCTATCTCCTGCCTTTTCTCCCCTCCACGGTTCCTGAGTTACATCCTATGATGAACCAGTAAGGCAGCAAACAGGTTTTCCTGGGTTCTATGAGCTGCTCTAGATTAACCAAGCTGAGGGGGAGTTCTTGGGAGCATCAGCCTTGTTCCTTGTTGGTTAGAAGTGCAGATAACAACCTGGGCTTGGGATTGGCATCGGAAGTGTGTGCTGGGGTGGGTAAAAGGGGGCAGTCTTGTAGGGCTGAGTTCTCAAGCTGTGGGACAGTCTCAGAACAGGGTTGACTCTAAGGATGCCTGGGTGGTGTTGGTGATCGTGCTTGGGGGTGTAGGGGGCAAGCCCTACACTGGAATTGTGCACAGTCTCCTAATTGTTTACCTTCACAAACTAGTGAAAGATAAACAAGGGACCACTACACATGTGAAAACGTATTCTGAGGGGAGAGCGCGCAGCGACTGTTCAATGCACAACTCTATAAATGTACTTAATGTCACTGAATCAGATGCTTAAACATGCTTAGAAAGGTAAATGTTTCCGCTCTTTCCATCAGTCCTTCCTTCCTTCCTGCTGTGCCTGCATGCTTCGAGGTACAGGGCAGAGCCTCCGGCCTGCTCGCACCACCTGAGGATCCCAGAAGCCACCCGCACCATGGAAGAGGATCAGGAGTTGGAGAGAAAATGTCTGGAGTGAAGACCCCAGTGGCTGAAGGCGAGAGGAAGACAGCCCTGGATATGGTCCAGGTGGCTGGGACAGATAGGCACTGTTGTGACGTTTGTGTTGCCCAAGGAGGACCACACCCTAGGAAATTCTCTCCGGTGCATGATTATGAAGAATCCGGAAGAGGAGTTCTGTGGTTACACTACCACCCATCCTTCAGAGAGCAAACTTAACTTGTGCATACAGACCTGAGGCGCCCTCCAGCGCTCTAGCCCTTTCAGAGAGGCCTGACTGAGCTCATGAATGTCTGCCAGCACGTGCTCGACGAGTTTGAGGCCAGCATAAAGGAATATAAGGATCAAAAGGCCGGCAGAAACGAAGTCACATTCTAGTCCCTCACACACCACACAGGAGCACTGGCCGCTAAGTGGGTGAGGAAGGCTTTCTGTATGTGGAAGCTCGGCTTCCCTATTCCTGCCTTTTCTCCCTCCACGGTTCCTGAGTTACATCCTATGATGAACCAGTAAGGCAGCAAACAGGTTTTCCTGGGTTCTATGAGCTGCTCTAGATTAACCAAGCTGAGGGGGAGTTCTTGGGAGCATCAGCCTTGTTCCTTGTTGGTTAGAAGTGCAGATAACAACCTGGGCTTGGGATTGGCATCGGAAGTGTGTGCTGGGGTGGGTAAAAGGGGGCAGTCTTGTAGGGCTGAGTTCTCAAGCTGTGGGACAGTCTCAGAACAGGGTTGACTCTAAGGATGCCTGGGTGGTGTTGGTGATCGTGCTTGGGGGTGTAGGGGGCAAGCCCTACACTGGAATTGTGCACAGTCTCCTAATTGTTTACCTTCACAAACTAGTGAAAGATAAACAAGGGACCACTACACATGTGAAAACGTATTCTGAGGGGAGAGCGCGCAGCGACTGTTCAATGCACAACTCTATAAATGTACTTAATGTCACTGAATCAGATGCTTAAACATGCTTAGAAAGGTAAATGTTTCCGCTCTTTCCATCAGTCCTTCCTTCCTTCCTGCTGTGCCTGCATGCTTCGAGGTACAGGGCAGAGCCTCCGGCCTGCTCGCACCACCTGAGGATCCCAGAAGCCACCCGCACCATGGAAGAGGATCAGGAGTTGGAGAGAAAAATGTCTGGAGTGAAGACCCCAGTGGCTGAAGGCGAGAGGAAGACAGCCCTGGATATGGTCCAGGTGGCTGGGACAGATAGGCACTGTTGTGACGTTTGTGTTGCCCAAGGAGGACCACACCCTAGGAAATTCTCTCCGGTGCATGATTATGAAGAATCCGGAAGAGGAGTTCTGTGGTTACACTACCACCCATCCTTCAGAGAGCAAACTTAACTTGTGCATACAGACCTGAGGCGCCCTCCAGCGCTCTAGCCCTTTCAGAGAGGCCTGACTGAGCTCATGAATGTCTGCCAGCACGTGCTCGACGAGTTTGAGGCCAGCATAAAGGAATATAAGGATCAAAAGGCCGGCAGAAACGAAGTCACATTCTAGTCCCTCACACACCACACAGGGAGCACTGGCCGCTAGGATGTTCTGTTCATGCTCTTGGTAAAACCCAGAAAGAAAAATCCGTGTTGACAACACGATCTGGCCTGCAGCACGGCCTGCTTCCTGCCCGGAACTCGTAGCTGCCGGAGTCCCTGTGAGAAAGTGTATTCATCTAATAAATTCCCTCTTCTACTAAAAAAAGAAGAAAAGAAAGGTAAATGTTGTTGGGGCGGGGGAGGGAAATGACTCACTTGCTATTATCATAATCACCCTCTCCACCCCCGCAAATAATGGAGATGTCTCCAGTTCAACGCCCACTTTACTTTAGGCAAAAGAAAATAGATCAGGGCCACCAGCAAGGGACGGGAACATGCAGAGGCCACGTTGGGTCACAGAAGCAGGTGAGTGGCTGGGAGGGTCCAACCTGGGTCTGGTTGGGTGCCTGGGATCTGGAATCAGAACTGAGGGAAGGCCGTGGGAACTTGGACTGGATTCTGAACTCCAGGAACGGTTCTGCATCTCCAGACGGACCGTCGCCAGCAGACAGGAGTCTGAGGGCCTGGCTCTCATCCCCAGGGCTGTTTCTCTGGCCTTGCTTGTCTGGGGTGCCCAAGTCCTTGCAGGTGGATGGGAGCCGGACATCTGCCCACTCTGGCCCCTCGTCAGTGGGACTTGAGCCTGGGGCTCTGGAAGGCCGAAAGGGCGAGGAGTACCTGGGCGGTGTAGTAGGTGGCCATGACCACCAGGCTGGCGTGGGGCAGAGGATGTGCAAACATGTTCCAGGCCAGCACGCTGTCCGAAAGCACGAACAGAAGGGCGCCCCAGCGGGCACTCCCGCCCCGGGCCAAGCCCCGCCACAGCATGGCGGCCAGGACTAAGGAGTAAGCCAGCAGGGGCAGGACCATGTCGGGTGGGAGGTGTCGAAGCAGGAGTCCAAGGTACAGGAAGGAAGCCAAGAGGATGGGCGGCAGAAGGCGAGGCTTCAGGGAAGCAAGGCCGAAGGCCCAGAGGTAGAGCAGGTGGGCCACGCCGAAGGCAGCCATGCCTGGGGGAGACATGGGTGGGACAACAGTGAAGCCTTCTGCTCCCCGGCGTCATCTCACTGCCCTTGGGGAACTGAGGGAAAGGGCTGATCTCGCATGCTAGCTTCTATCCTGGCTACAGCCCCCGTCACTGGGGCTACAGCCCTGGTCTCCTAGGTAGTGCCCTCTTCCTGCTGTGGGCACCCCAACAGCCTCCCGGGCACATCACACTGCATCCTCACTCTTGGAACTGCCCATTGACCAGCAGCCCACCATGCTCAAGCCCTAGCCAGCTCACCCAGCCTCAGCCTCTGCACACGCTGTTTCTCTGCCTGGAGCTACCTGGCTGCTGCCCCCACCCAGTTCCAGGTGACTTTCTCAGTGAGGCTGTCATCTGCCAGCGCACTCCAGACTGCGACCCTGCACACACACGGGCTCAGGCAACGCAGACCCACCATATGAGAGGAGTGCGGCAGGGCCAGGTTTGTGAGCATCTCCCTCCGTCCCCGGGGCGTTCTATTGGGGAGTTGCCCCCGGGGCTCTGCACCGCTATCCCAGAGACCCAAAGGGACAACACAACACAGCCGCTCCTCAGCCCCTCTCACCGTACAGGAAGGCTTCAGGCCAGACGAGGCAGGCGTCCCCCACGGCTGAACACAGGAGGGCCCCCTGCAGAAGCGAGCTGTGGTCCCTGCTGGGGTGCACAGTCCTCTGCAGGAACACCACCAGGTAGAGGACCGGCAGGCACTTGAGCAGGGTGCCGACCCAGGACGGCTGGTCTGCAGGGCTCCGGAGGAGGAAGTAGGAGGCACAGGCGAGGAAGAAGGGGATCAGCCACACACCCACCTGCAGCAAGGGCGGCTGGGAGGTCAAGGGGCTCTGAGCGGCTGGAACTCAGACCAGCCCCTAGCCCCCAGGGTCTGGGTCTCATCAGCCAGCTCCCAGCCCTGGGGGTCCCCACCCCCTGCCCAGGGACGCCAGCCATGCTGTTCAGGGCAGGGGCGTCCAGCCTCATGGAACCCAGCCCCTACCCCGCCTCCCAATTCTTCCAGGTCACGTGGGTTCCCAGAAGCCCAGGCCCAGTTCCCCACTCGGAGGCTCTCACTTGAGCTGAGAAGCGAGGTTTATGGGGCAGCCCCTCTTTCCAGGAGTCCATGTCAGCCTGTGACCCCCAGGGTGGCCTGCATGTGGTCACCGCTGGCTTTGAGGTGGAAGGGATGGTGTGTGGTTACACGTTAACCTGAGGAGCGTCCTGTGGACTCTGCGACTGATAACAGGCTCGGGAGATACAGCCCCTGCCCTGGGGACAGTCCTGCCTGGCACCGCTGATAAGGCACTTGGCAGACCCAGGGGTCTCTCCCTGTGCACAGCCCCCATCCCTGGCTTCCTCCTTGCCTATGAAGCCCTGGCTGCCAATGCCTCCCCTTGTGCTGTGCCCAGCGGGTCAAGAGGAAAAAGGGTGCAGAATTCCAATACCCTGCCCTCCATGAGGGAAGAGGGAGGGGGAGGCTCTCTGCCGGAGCCCAGGGACAGGTCAGGGCCCAGCCTTCGCTCAGGAGTACCCCACCCTGCCTCACAGCCCCAGGATGGCCCTGGTACATTCTTCACCTCTCAACTGGAAGGTACGGACCCTGGGCAACCGCCGGCCTGGCTTGCTTGGCTGCCCCCAACCCCAACTGCTCTGAGGGGAAGAGGCCCCTGGGGTGTGGGTGCTGCCACTGTAGCTGGGCGGGTGAGGGGCTGAGAAGGAGATGGCGGGAAGCACCATCACCACCATCCGGAGCCTGCATGTGGCTGGGGCAGCCTGTGTCGCTGGTCCACGTGAAGCCTCCCCCAGGAAACCCTTCCCTGGAGGGGCAGCGCACAAGTCACACCCACAACACAGCAGAGGCCGAGGACCCTGACCTCATGGCCTGAGGTCCCACCCACGGCCCCACCCCATGCCCCACACTGGAGTCTGGGCAGCAGGCACTGTAAGCTGTCCTTCTTTATTTGTTTACAACTGCGATAGGAAACAGAAGCTTGCCAGACACACGCACACTCACACCAGCCTGGGGAGAGGGGCTGGGACAAGGTCACTTGGCAGCTGGGCTGGACCCCAGACCCTTGGGAGGAGAAGGGGGACCCAGCCAGACCCCCTTCCTGGAGTCCGTGGAGATGAGGGGGTCTTGGTGAGTGCATCAGGGCCCCGAGGGAATGTCACCGAGGAGGCCCGGTGGGACCAGGACCCCCAGCCCCCTTCCACAGAACTGGCCGGGCCAGGCAGCAGGTCCTTTAGCTCCCAGCCTGGGTCAAAGTGCAGGGTCTGGGGCAAGGCGGGTTGGGCAAAGGCACGACCCCCACTCTGGTCCCCCGCCCCAAGGTGGACCTGAACAGAAAGGCCGAATGTGGATGTGGGCGTCTGCACCGGAGGGTGCGGGGCACGGCAAAAGGGCGGGCGGGCGGCAGCCTCAGGATCCCACCACCGCAGCCCCAGTGGCCCAGGGTGAAGTCCACGCTGCCGGCCGCCAGACCCGCTCCTTCCCAGCTCCCCTCCTGCCCAATCTCTCCTCCCTCAAGACATATATATATGTATATATATATAATATATAATATAGGTCTCTCTCGCGCTCGCTCTCTCCTCTCTCTCTCTCCGACTCTATCTTTATTCTAGGAGATAAACTCCATAATTTCTTTTCTCAGTGCAAATGGGGTAGGGGCTGTCTCCCTGGGGCCGGCCTCCCGGGACTCCAGAGGGGACATGGGGCGGGGGGTGATGGGCAGCAGGCCTCTGGGGAACCTGCCCTTCCCCCAGCTGGACAGGGTCCACGTGGAGCAGGAGGGCATGGCCGCCACCACCGGGACCAGGCAGTCACCTGGGAACCAAGAGGAAGACAGGTGTGAGCAGTCCCCCCCTGATGAAGCCCACCTGTCCAGCCCAGGCCACCCCGCCCTCAGTGCCCACACTCACTGGGAGCCCGGGGACGCCGGGTCTCTGGGGGCAGAGCCATTGGGCATCGGGAGTGGCTCGAGGGCCAGGGCACTGTTGGGCAGAGGGACAGAACACAGTCAATGTGCCCACGTAACACCAACTGCTCTCGAGGCCGCACCCTGCTCACCTCTGGCTTCGGGGAGGCCCTGAGGACTCTGGGCTCTTCTCTCCCTCTGGAGTCTGGGGGGGCTGGTGGGCCCCGGGGGCCAGGACAGAGGTAGCAGGGTCTCTTGTTGCACTGTTGGGGAACAGGGGGTGACTGTCAGACACCCGCCGCGCTTCCTGTGTCGGCAGGGAAGGAACAGGGTTCAGGGTTCCTCTCACGTCCCAGGGCCCCTGGGGGCTGCCCAGTGGCCAAAGCGGCTCCAGGTCAGCGCACACTCCCTGTCCTCTATGATCCAACCAGAGCCCTCCCTGACCAGGGCTGAGTGGGGACCCTGGGCTCCAGAGTCCTGCAAGTGGGGACCAGGTATCCCGTCCACCTCCCCACAGCTGCTCACTAGTCATTACCTGTCCAAGGAGCTGGAGGCAGAGCATGTCCCTCTGAGGCTGGCCGGGAGGTCCCCGATGCCGACCAGGGCCTGGCAGGGGGCTATGGGGAGGAGAGCAGCCCAGAGGTGAGGCTCAGCAGGCCGACCCCAGCTTTGCTCCTGAGGACCAGGTATGGACAAGGCCAGGGGACGTGGCGGGGGCTGCGGGGAGGTGGGCAGGGGCGGGGCAGAGCTCAGCTCACCCAAGGGCTCCACTACTTTGCTGCCGTCTGTGGCTTCCTGAGGTGCTGAGGGTGGGGCGGGATCCTGAGACCTAGGAGGCAAGAGAAGGAGCCCAGGGGTAGCTGAGGTCAGCGCTAGAGCCCCAGGCTCCAGGCCCCGCCTCGGGGCCTCACCTGAGCTGCAGCATGCTGGGGGCCGCAGGGCCAGCCGGGCTCGGGGCGGAGAGGTCCGGAGGCACACTGCGGGGCTCCTGTGGGGCAGAGGGCCCGGAGTGCGGCTCCTCCTCCCTGCAGTCCTGGGAGCCAGCCGGGCCAGCCATAGGCACTGTGTCAAAGGTAGCTGTCCAGCTGGGGCCTGGAAGGTGGGAGGGCTAGGTGAGCACACAGGCCGACAGAGGCTGCCCCCGACCCGGCCCAGCCCTGCGTGTCCACCCACTCACAGGCTGGGGGCCGGGGCCGGGGTAGGTGGGGAGCCCAGCCTCGCGTGTCCACCCACCTGCAGGCTGGGGGCCGGGGCTGGGGTAGGCAGGGGGCCCAGTCCTGCCGCGGGCTGCCTGCCCGTCACTGTCATCGTCCTCGTCCTCCTCCTCGTCCTCCTCGTCCTCCTCGCTGTCTGTGCTGCCTCTGCTCCTGCTCCAGGAACCACCTGCAGTCAGCTGCCATGTGCGGCCCCCTTCTGACCCCACCGCACTGGCCTGGCAAACACATCAAACGGATGGAGGGAGGGGCAGCGGGGGGACATCGAGAAAGAATGCCCACAGTGTGGTGGTGGGAAGTCGGGGAGGAGTTCAAGTGCCCTGGGAAAGAGCGTGACCCCCAGCGCAGGGCACATGAGCCCCACCAGCCCTGGCAGGAGTGAGGCCCCTCCCACCACACCTTTCCTCCACCTATGGCCTCAGGTGGACTCTGTCACCGCTATGTCCTGGGCTGAGGGCCAAGTCCAGCAGCCCCAAACCTAATGGCTGAGTGCTGACAGATACCAGGTCCAAGGGGAATGGCTAAGCAAACCCAGAGGCGTGTTAAGACATGGTTTCAAGGTCACTAACAGCTGTGACCAAAGGGCTTGTCTGCACAGTGACCATGAGCCATATGCCTGGCAGACAGGGTGGAGGGAGCTTCAGGAACCTGGACACCTGTGAGGGTATCTCCCGAGCCCAGGCGCCACACTTAACGGGGAACCCCGAGGTCCCCAAGTCAGGGCATGCCGTGGGAGCTCGTCCCACTTGGAGAGAAAGGAGCAAAAGTGCCTCTGACTGCGGCAAGCACGCCTTGTGTACAGGAGACTAACGAATCCCCAGCAACAGTCAACAAGCCAGTTCTACAAGTATGCGAGATATAAGACCAACACGTGAGATACAAGATCAACGTGCCAAAGACGTGTGTTTCATACACTTATGTCACTTCAAAACAACTTTTGAGAAAAAAATTTCACTCAGAATTGCTTCAAAAATGCTTAAGAACAAATTCAAATTTATTGCTTAAGAATAAATTTAACAAAAGCACTATAAAATTTATACTCTGAAAACTGAAACACAGTTAGAAGTGATAAAGACCTAAACGAATGTAAATATACCCTAAGTTCATGGATAGAAAGACAAAACACTGTTAAAATGGCAGTACTCTCAGACTGACCTATGGGTACAAGGCCATCCCTCTTGAAACCTCAGGGGGCCTCTTTGCCAAAATTAACAAACTGATCCTAAAATCTACCTGGAATCTCAAGGAACCCAGAAAGATCAACCCAACTTGAAACAGAAGAACAAAGTAGACACTCACATTCAAGTCCAGAATTCAGTATGATGCACCAGTATTAAGGGTGGCCCCACCAGAGAGATTACAGACCAATGGACCAGGAGAGAGCCCAGAAGCAAATCCTGACATGTGCAGCCCAAAGATTTCTGCCGACGGTGCCCAGACCACCCAGCAGGCAGTCTTGTTCAGCAGGTGAGTTGTGACACGGGCATTCCCACACACACAGAAGAACGAAGCTGGGACCCCACCTCACACCATATCTAAACAACCAGCCCACAACGGACCAAAAATTGAAAAGTTAAGAGCTGATGCTATTAAAAAACCCTCAGAAAAAACACATGGATGAATCATGACCTTGAATTTGGCAATGACACCCCTAAGTGCAAATCCACTTGGCAGTCACACAGGGTACGCCCAGCAGATGGCAAGTGAGACACAATCACGCGTGAAGGATGGGCCTCACCCATGCGATAGAGACACAAATCCTAAGGGAAAGAGGTCAGGACAGCATCATCCTCGAAAGGCAGAGTGCGGCCAGCAGGGGGTCCAGGGCACAGGGGTGGCTCAGCTTCCTCCTCTGGGCACCACAAAGGGAGGGAGGCTCATGCAGCCAACACTCAGGACTAGTCTACCTATCTCTATGCCAGTCACATGTCGACTGAGAAGTCCACTCGCTGGCCGGCAAGTCTATGTTGCCCGAACACATTTAGTCAGTGATTCTGCGCCAGTCATTGCTTGTACAAAGGGCTGGCCATGGTTCAGGCACCTGCATGACGGGACCGCGAGGGAGGACAGTCATCAGGTCCCGATCACTGGCGTTATGGGAGGGAGCTGACAGGACACCTCACTGCCCATTCGGGAAGAACACCTACGAACACACTGCCACAGAGGAGAGGGGAGTGGAGGCAGGGGTGGGCAGACAACGGCTCCACAGGCGCCTGGACCAGGCCATCCATGCGTGACTGAAGGGCCGCCTCCTGGCTCCTGCCTCACAGGAGGGGTTATTCCTTTTGAACCTGAACTCATCTGAACTGGTTTTGTATCACTCAAAACTGAAAGTGCCTCAAGTAACATACACCCCACATACTCACTGCTCCTGCGGGCCCTGCAGCTGGCTGGGCTGGGGGGAACGACTCACCGCACGCCTGTGGGTTGGCCCAGGCGGGCCCCCCTGGCCAGCTGACCGCCTTGCCAGGCGCTGTCCTCCCCGTCAGACTCCCCAGAGCCCCGGCCTTCCTCCTCGTCCTCCTCCTCGTCATCAAACTGCTGGATGTGGTCCTTGTAGCATATCTCGAGCAGGTTGGCGTTCGGCTATTGGGGCCAGGCAGGAGGGTGAGGGGCCGGCCTGTCTGCAGACCCCCCGCACCCTAGCCAAGGTCAGGCAGCTCACGTTGTCATCATCCGCGTTGAGGGAGAAGGTGATGCTGGCCGTCTTGTCGAAGGGCGCGCTGCGGGAGAAGCACAGAGGCCGTGAGGGGCACTGCCACCCCGCATCCCCTCGCCCTCCCTGGCGTGGTGCCAGCAGACGCGCCTCCTGCTAAAGCTGCCTGTGAACCTTGGAGCACCCTCCATCGGTGGGGACGTCTGCAGACCGGAGAAGCAAGTTGCCTGGCCGCGCGTCCCCAGCTGTGTGAGGCTCCACACAGAGACCCAAGACTCCTGAACCTTGTTTCCTCTGCCATAA
The DNA here is from genome assembly GCA_022376925.1 of Tragulus kanchil. Classification (NCBI taxonomy): domain Eukaryota; kingdom Metazoa; phylum Chordata; class Mammalia; order Artiodactyla; family Tragulidae; genus Tragulus; species Tragulus kanchil. The sequence goes on from JAIOJX010000031.1 coordinate 133,218,907, forward strand.
AACAAAGGACACAGAAGCTAGTTGGACGGGCTGTTTTGTAGGGTTTGAGATCATAACCTGGGAGAAATAGTTATTTCTAGACACACACATTCCCCAGGCAACAGCCCACTACTCACACAGACACAGCCTCGCTGGACACAGCCTCACACAAGCTGCCCTACAGACAGCATCGCCCCAGTCCTGAGAAGGTCAGTCTGAGCCAAAAGAGCCAGACTGGGAGCTGAAACAGAATCCCTGTTGAGCACGCCCCGCCACCAGCCCGATGCAGGACCCAGGTGGCAGCCGGTGAGCCCAGGGACTGTCAGCAGCACTGTGTCCACCACCACCTCGAACCTCCGGGCCATTCAGTATCCACGTCCACCCACACCTGTCTCTGCTCAAGTCTCTCTCCTCCAGAAAGCCTCAAGAGCCATTCCTGGACGAAGGAATCACATCCATGCATTTTAAATACTGACACCAATCGCAGAAACAGATCTGTCAATTCACAACCCAACCCCGAGGTGGCAACTTGTCAACAGGCTGATTCTTGCTGCGCTCACACCCTGCACCCACTTCTCCTGGGGGATAGATAACGCCATGCCTCCTGAGGGCCAAGCTCCGCCCCATGTGGTGAGGGTTCTTCCCAGGTGGTCTGCTGTCTCTCCAGTCAGGAAGTTCATTAACAATCCTGTGTGCTGACGTGACATGTGACAGACGGACTCTCCACCACCACCACCACCAAAGCAGGTCCCCTCCCCTTGATCACAGGGAGGGAGCAGCCACTGGCAAGGCGACCAGGGCCCGGTGAGCAGAGACTCTGGACCTAAGGCTACAGAGATGTTCATCCATCTTCTATTCCAGAATGCTTCACGGCTTTAGTGTTTTGTTCTTTTTTTTTACATTTGCAGCTTTTAGTTTCACTGGCATTTATCTTCTTATGGAAAGCAGTAACACAATTTCATCCCCAAAGGGCGGCCAGCTGTGCCAAGGCCATGCACTGAGTGTCACCATCCCTTGGTCACCGTCTTTGGGGGCCTCCCAGCACCGTGCCGGGTGCCGGGCAGAGCACGGCAGACACGAGCCTCCCTCGTCTGTCTAGCTAGAGGTGCAAGAGGCGGCGGCCGACACGTCGCCTCCCTGGCTGCAAATGGGCTTCTGTGCCCTGAGCAGAGGGTGGTCACGGCAGGTAGCTAGGCAACACCTGAAGAGATGCCAAGCCCGCTGCCCACAAGTACAAGGATGGGCCCGGCTCCCATGTGCAGCCCCTAAGGGGACAGCTGGGCCTTTCTCGGTCACCAAACGACTCAGAAACCCCCCAGGGCATGCACTACGTGGCTGGTCCACTCCCCCTCAGGTATCCCGGACTTCGGCTCTGGCAGCCGGTCGCTGAGCACAGCCACAGGGCCCGCCGTGCAGACACAGGCAGCTGACCCCCTCCTGATTCTCTCGCGGCCTGCCCTTCCCTTCCATAGCCTACCCGCTGCTGTTGCAAGGCTGCTTCTGAACCTGACAAGACACCAAAACTTGTAACTCTTTCTCTGACTACTAAAGCAACCAGTGCCTGTGGCAGAAAACTTGGAAAGGAAAGAAACAAGTCCAAGGGCAAGGCCAGAAGCTACCAGTATCAGTTATCAGTGTTCTGTTCAACCCACACAGTCAGGAGTGCACGCAGAGAAGCCACCCCTCCTGATGCCTGAGGCCTCCGCTGGGCAGACCCTCGTCCCAGGACACCCACACCGTTCATGTCTGGGAGGAGGGGGTGCAAGACCAGCCACCCTCCAGGCTGCACCCAATGTGGGACCGGGCGGGCAGCGGGGATGCTGGTGCTCCGGAGAGGAGCACGCTGTGGAGGTGCTGGCTCAGCCCCGGTGTATGCTGGCTGCCTCCAGGGTGAGCAGAGACTCTGGACCTAAGGCTACAGAGATGTTCATCCATCTTCTATTCCAGAATGCTTCACGGCTTTAGTGTTTTGTTCTTTTTTTTTACATTTGCAGCTTTTAGTTTCACTGGCATTTATCTTCTTATGGAAAGCAGTAACACAATTTCATCCCCAAAGGGCGGCCAGCTGTGCCAAGGCCATGCACTGAGTGTCACCATCCCTTGGTCACCGTCTTTGGGGGCCTCCCAGCACCGTGCCGGGTGCCGGGCAGAGCACGGCAGACACGAGCCTCCCTCGTCTGTCTAGCTAGAGGTGCAAGAGGCGGCGGCCGACACGTCGCCTCCCTGGCTGCAAATGGGCTTCTGTGCCCTGAGCAGAGGGTGGTCACGGCAGGTAGCTAGGCAACACCTGAAGAGATGCCAAGCCCGCTGCCCACAAGTACAAGGACGAGGCCTGGGCCCGGCTCCCATGTGCAGCCCCTAAGGGGACAGCTGGGCCTTTCTCGGTCACCAAACGACTCAGAAACCCCCCAGGGCATGCACTACGTGGCTGGTCCACTCCCCCTCAGGTATCCCGGACTTCGGCTCTGGCAGCCGGTCGCTGAGCACAGCCACAGGGCCCGCCGTGCAGACACAGGCAGCTGACCCCCTCCTGATTCTCTCGCGGCCTGCCCTTCCCTTCCATAGCCTACCCGCTGCTGTTGCAAGGCTGCTCCTGAACCTGACAAGACACCAAAACTTGTAACTCTTTCTCTGACTACTAAAGCAACCAGTGCCTGTGGCAGAAAACTTGGAAAGGAAAGAAACAAGTCCAAGGGCAAGGCCAGAAGCTACCAGTATCAGTTATCAGTGTTCTGTTCAACCCACACAGTCAGGAGTGCACGCAGAGAAGCCACCCCTCCTGATGCCTGAGGCCTCCGCTGGGCAGACCCTCGTCCCAGGACACCCACACCGTTCATGCCTGGGAGGAGGGGGTGCAAGACCAGCCACCCTCCAGGCTGCACCCAATGTGGGACCGGGCGGGCAGCGGGGATGCTGGTGCTCCGGAGAGGAGCACGCTGTGGAGGGTGTGCTGGCTCACTGCCCCAGGGCCCTCCTGTCACGGCCTGCTGGCCCCTCCTGAGCCCGCCATGCTCAGGGTCCACTCACTTCACACTCTCTTCCTGCTCCCCAAACTCCTCGTCGTTGAAGCCGAAGTGGTCGATGAAGGCTGAGGTCATGCGCTGCATCTGAAAGTCCATGAAGGCCTGCAGGGGGGTGGCAGTCAGGGCAGGCGTCCAGAACAGCCTCCCTTCCCTGCCCCTCCCCGCCCGCACCTGCTGCAGCACTGCCTCCTCGGGGAAGTTGAACTCCTTGAGCCTGTCATCCTCGTCATCACTGGAGGAGTGCAGGTGGTGGGTGTTCACCTGGGCGGGGGGTGGGGTGGGGTCAGGCATGGGGAGCCCCCCCAGGGAGGGCTTGGAGGGGCCAGGGCTAGGGGGAGAAGCAGCGAGGGCTGCCGTGGGTGCGCAGGTGCAGAAAGCTCACCAGGTCCACCGTGTTCTTCTTGTTGGTCTCGGCCAGAGGCCCTGACACAAAGGCCTCCCAGCGCTCCCGCTGCTCCTCTGGTAGCTCTGGTCGGGAGGGGCAGGTGTGAGGCAGGACGCCCCACCCCACCCCTCCTGTTCCCAGGCCAGCCCAGGCCTCCCTCACCTTTCAGCAGCTGCTGCAGCTGCTCAGCATTGGGCCCCTTCTCCAAGTTCTGCACCAGGGCGTTGGCCACATTCGTCAAGTGGCCCATGTAGCCTTTCCGAGGGCCCCCTGCGGACCTGGGAGAGAGGGAGGCCAGGCTGGACACAGGCAGGCCCTGCCCATGTGCCCCACTGCCCACCTTGCGAAGGCCAGGGCTGCTCAGCCGGCCCCTGGGAAGGCTAGGTGCTCACTGCACACGGTCGTTCTCCTCCCAGGATGTCAGGATGCGCTCCACCAGGCGGCACCGCTGCAGCAGCTGGGGAGAGCGAGGGCCGGCGTGGGCACAGGGAGTGGGCAGCAGGTGTGCTCCTCCTCTGCCTACCCATCCAGCGCCGGCTCAGCCTGCACAGTCAAACCCAGAGCCACCAGACCTGCCTCCAAGTCCTGCCTGTCCTAATCCCAGAGCCCCCCACGGTCAGCTCCCTTGAGGCCCTGGGCCACACCCAGAAAGGCACCTCCACTAGCCTGGGGGCCATCACCCTGGGAGAACCCTACCTGGTCCCCCAGGACACCTGCTGCCCCCGAGGTCACTACTCCACTCATTCCCATCCCTGCACGACACCGTTTTCCAAGACTCTGGACCTCAGGAAGAGGCTGAGCCACCAGCCCCTCAACAGCCTGGTCACACTGGACAGGTGAGGGGAGGCCTGGGCAGAGCTGTCCCAGAGACCAAAGGGGACACGGGAACCTGACTCACATGTTTCACAACAGGGTTCTCGGCAGGCGTGTCTGAGCTGCTGTTGGAAGGGGGCCCAGAGCTCAGCATTGCGCTCACACACACCTCCACTTGGGCGTGCAGGAAGTTGTTGAACACGTAGTGGAAAAAGAGGTCCTGCGGGTGAGGGGCACAGGCTAGCTCTGGGTGGCCCCTGCCACCAAATCCCTTCCCCGCCCGGTGCCCCTTAGGAAGGGTTCCGTTCGACCACAGCCGTCAGGGCGCTGCTCCTCTGGTAGCTCTGGTCGGAGGGGCAGGTGTGAGGCAGGACGCCCACCCACCCTCCTGTTCCCAGGCCAGCCCAGGCCTCCCTCACCTTTCAGCAGCTGCTGCAGCTGCTCAGCATTGGGCCCCTTCTCCAAGTTCTGCACCAGGGCGTTGGCCACATTCGTCAAGTGGCCCATGTAGCCTTTCCGAGGGCCCCCTGCGGACCTGGGAGAGAGGGAGGCCAGGCTGGACACAGGCAGGCCCTGCCCATGTGCCCCACTGCCCACCTTGCGAAGGCCAGGGCTGCTCAGCCGGCCCCTGGGAAGGCTAGGTGCTCACTGCACACGGTCGTTCTCCTCCCAGGATGTCAGGATGCGCTCCACCAGGCGGCACCGCTGCAGCAGCTGGGGAGAGCGAGGGCCGGCGTGGGCACAGGGAGTGGGCAGCAGGTGTGCTCCTCCTCTGCCTACCCATCCAGCGCCGGCTCAGCCTGCACAGTCAAACCCAGAGCCACCAGACCTGCCTCCAAGTCCTGCCTGTCCTAATCCCAGAGCCCCCCACGGTCAGCTCCCTTGAGGCCCTGGGCCACACCCAGAAAGGCACCTCCACTAGCCTGGGGGCCATCACCCTGGGAGAACCCTACCTGGTCCCCCAGGACACCTGCTGCCCCCGAGGTCACTACTCCACTCATTCCCATCCCTGCACGACACCGTTTTCCAAGACTCTGGACCTCAGGAAGAGGCTGAGCCACCAGCCCCTCAACAGCCTGGTCACACTGGACAGGTGAGGGGAGGCCTGGGCAGAGCTGTCCCAGAGACCAAAGGGGACACGGGAACCTGACTCACATGTTTCACAACAGGGTTCTCGGCAGGCGTGTCTGAGCTGCTGTTGGAAGGGGGCCCAGAGCTCAGCATTGCGCTCACACACACCTCCACTTGGGCGTGCAGGAAGTTGTTGAACACGTAGTGGAAAAAGAGGTCCTGCGGGTGAGGGGCACAGGCTAGCTCTGGGTGGCCCCTGCCACCAAATCCCTTCCCCGCCCGGTGCCCCCTTACCCCTGGCCTTTGCCCCCAGTACCAGCATGGTGTTGGGCACGTCCAGTGCCAGGAGCTCCTGAGTCAGTGCTGCGTCATTGGCACTCAGGGCGCTGGCCAGCAGCTTGACCACGTGCAGTCGCGTGTTGCCCAGTGGCGGGGCCAGGCTGCCCCACGTTGTGCGCAGTGGCTCCAGCTGCAAATGGAGGGAGGGGCTCGGGTCCTGCCCCAGCACTATTCCCCCAGGTTCCCCAGCTATGCCTGATGGCAGGGCTGCCCCTTGGCACCCCACCCCGAGCACCCTGCCCACCTCGGGCGGCTCCAGCAGGAGCTGGTGGAAGCAACTGAGCCGCGGGCGCAGGGCGTGCAGGGCACCCACACTGGACACGGCGCTGTCCAGGGTTGCCTGGGCCAGAAGTTCCAGTTGCCCATCCATGCTGCTGAAGAAGTTGTTCACGGTCACGGCCTCAGACCTGCAGCGGGGGGCAGTGAGGGCTGAGTGAAGCACCCAGGTGGCCCACGCACACACGCGCGTGTGCCCACGTGCAGCACCTGTGGTGGGGAGGCAGGGCGGAAGGCCACCTCACCTGGGCCTCCGGGGCTCCAGCAGCGTCAGCAGCACCTGGACCCCATTCACGATGACCGACGGGCTCAGCTCCCCCTCCAGCATGTTGCTCAGGAGTTGCTCAATGGTCTCCTGCCTGGGGCAGGAGAGGGGGTGGGCATCAGGGAGAAGGCCTCTGGGATGGCTCCCCTGCCCCCGGCACAGGCACTGCCCACACCTACTTCTCCAGGGTGGCCAGCAGCTGGTCAGGCTCTGGGCTGTCCTGCACTTGGACCATCTGCTCCCGGCTGAGGCGGATGATGTCGCACAGGGATTGGGACGCATTGGAATGTTGCTGAGGAGGGAGAACGAGCTGAGGATCCCGGCCCGCCCCGGTGTCAGGACCCCCACATGCTGGAGGTGGGTACATGCCCTTAAGGACAGTGGGCTGGCTGCACTGACCCGGGGACACAGGNTGGGAGAGAACTCAAGATACCAACACAAACTGCAGGGTGCACGGGGGCCTCTGGGGCCTCTGGGTGGCCCCTGCCACCAAATCCCTTCCCCGCCCGGTGCCCCCTTACCCCTGGCCTTTGCCCCCAGTACCAGCATGGTGTTGGGCACGTCCAGTGCCAGGAGCTCCTGAGTCAGTGCTGCGTCATTGGCACTCAGGGCGCTGGCCAGCAGCTTGACCACGTGCAGTCGCGTGTTGCCCAGTGGCGGGGCCAGGCTGCCCCACGTTGTGCGCAGTGGCTCCAGCTGCAAATGGAGGGAGGGGCTCGGGTCCTGCCCCAGCACTATTCCCCCAGGTTCCCCAGCTATGCCTGATGGCAGGGCTGCCCCTTGGCACCCCACCCCGAGCACCCTGCCCACCTCGGGCGGCTCCAGCAGGAGCTGGTGGAAGCAACTGAGCCGCGGGCGCAGGGCGTGCAGGGCACCCACACTGGACACGGCGCTGTCCAGGGTTGCCTGGGCCAGAAGTTCCAGTTGCCCATCCATGCTGCTGAAGAAGTTGTTCACGGTCACGGCCTCAGACCTGCAGCGGGGGGCAGTGAGGGCTGAGTGAAGCACCCAGGTGGCCCACGCACACACGCGCGTGTGCCCACGTGCAGCACCTGTGGTGGGGAGGCAGGGCGGAAGGCCACCTCACCTGGGCCTCCGGGGCTCCAGCAGCGTCAGCAGCACCTGGACCCCATTCACGATGACCGACGGGCTCAGCTCCCCCTCCAGCATGTTGCTCAGGAGTTGCTCAATGGTCTCCTGCCTGGGGCAGGAGAGGGGGTGGGCATCAGGGAGAAGGCCTCTGGGATGGCTCCCCTGCCCCCGGCACAGGCACTGCCCACACCTACTTCTCCAGGGTGGCCAGCAGCTGGTCAGGCTCTGGGCTGTCCTGCACTTGGACCATCTGCTCCCGGCTGAGGCGGATGATGTCGCACAGAGATTGGGACGCATTGGAATGTTGCTGAGGAGGGAGAACGAGCTCAGGATCCCGGCCCGCCCCGGTGTCAGGACCCCCACATGCTGGAGGTGGGTACATGCCCTTAAGGACAGTGGGCTGGCTGCACTGACCCGGGGACACAGGTTGGGGGAGAGAACTCAAGATACCAACACAAACCCTACACTGTGTCCACAGCGAAGAGCCAAGGGTGGACGAGCAGGCATAAACCAAACAGTGACTGGACAGGCCTCTGTGGTCTGTCCACACAGTGAAGGAGCCCTGCCACCTGGATGTCAGCAGATACCCATCATCCCCCTACCATAACGGATGGGTCATCACTGCCCCAGTCCTGGCCCACAGCCAAGGGCCTGGGTGATGACCCGCACCTGTGGACCTCTGCTCTGCCAGCCAGGGGGCCCCTGGAGGCTTCTTTGAGGGACCAGGCACAAGAGACAGAAGAGCCGCCAGGCCTCAGAGCCTGCAGCAGAGGGGAGAGCTGCCCCAGGAAGGGCAGCAGTGAGGGCCGGGCCAGAGGGCCCTCTTTAGAGCCCTGACTCTGCACAGGATGAGGAGCTGGCTCCTAGGAACATTCCAAGTGTGAAACCCTTTCCTGTTCTCAGGAGGAGCCGCCCTAAACACAGCTCCAAAGGCTCCCTTTTCTCTTCAACTCAGGTAAGAAGGGAGCCTGAGGGGGACAAGGCTGGTCTCAGGCAGAGGCTGGGGACGTTGGCACGATGGCTGCGCTCACATTGTCGTCCTTCGATGGGTGGATCTGCTCGATGAGCCGCTGGACGATCTTCTCCTCATTGAGCCACTGTGGACGAGAAGGCGGGGCTCCGCTCACTGGTATGGCCTGGCCACACCCTGCCCGGCTGCCCGGTCAGCCCCACACGCACGTTGACCACATCCTGCCTCAGCTGCGGCCGCTCCACGCAGGTGAGGAGGCGCAGTAGGAGGTCCATGATGGCCGAGGTGCCGATGTGCTGCAGCAGCAGGTCCACAAAGTCGTCCTTCTTCCTCAGGAAGGACACGAGCTGAGAACACGGGACCTCATGTCAGCACAGGCCCTGCACAGGGCCCGCCCACCTGCCTGCCCGCCCGCCCGCCGGGGGCCCAGGCACCTGGTCGGTCTTGCGGTTGATAAGCACGCCCATGACCTTGCTGAAGAAGCTGGCCAGCAGCGGGTTGAGGCTACTGCTACTCTGCAGGAAGCCATAGAGGCGGTGCAACAGGGACTCGTCTGCCCCCAGCGCGTCGTTGATCTGGGGCACATCTGACGTTAGTATCTCGCAGGCCACACTGGGGTACCTGTCACAGCCAGGAGGGGTACCTGTCACAGCCAGGAGGGCTGGGAAGGGGTGGCAGGCACCTGGCTAATCTGCCTCCTAGCTGCCATCCATTCAAACACTCTACCCCCAAGGCAGTGTCTGGCCTCCTGAGCCTGGACTCGGCCCTCTACTAACACTGCTCCTGTGCCCGCAGCCAGCCCTCCAGGCTGACACGGCCCTGGGCCCCAGGACCCTTCTCCACACGGGAAGGGCTGCCTGCCCAGTGTACCACCCAGAGCTCCGGGGACCAGAGCCTGCTGCTCAGCTCTGCCCCACAAGCTGTAAGGCCCTGGCAAGAGAGTTCCTTGGGGCTGGGCAGGGAGCCCAGGGCCAGACTGACAGGGTGTCAGAATGGGGACGTCCAGGGGTCACTGGACACACTCAAGTTGGTGGACACGGAACAGAGCCAGGAGAGCAAAGCAGAGGAGACAGCAGACATACACGGGGACAGGTGACTGACAGGTGGACACTGGGGGACACAGGGCACACTCTGCTGCCCCAAAGGCTTCACACAAGGCTGGCACCACCTCACTGAGTCCCCACTTCACAAAGGGCAAACTGAACAGCCATCACCCACTCCCCATCTGACCAGGGGCCTCCGGGGACAGAAGAGGCAGAGCCTGTAAGGACTGGCGTGTGTCAGCAGTGAGAGCGGGCAGCAGCGGGCAGCAGAGGGAACCAGGAGGCCTGTCTGGGACAGACCCCGCCCGGTTCGAGTGGGTTAGCAGAGAGCAGGGCAGACAGACACCTTGGTCATGGAGACAATTACCACCAACCCCCTACAGCCCCCTGCCCACCTCACCCCGCCTCCCTGGCACTCCCCACTGTGGGAGAGACAGCGAGTGTGGGGAGGAGCATGATCACACCCTCAGTGCTTAGCACTGCACTGGGCACTAAGGATGGACGTCGGGGGTGAAAGGCAGGCCTCACACTGCCGTACTCCAGAAAGGGAACAGAAATCCAACGAATAACCACCAGGAAGTGAAGTGAGGGTGGGGTGTGGGCCACTGAAACAAACAGCCCCACACGTGTCCCCCAGGGCTGGGGAGAGTGCTCGGATTCACCCTGCCCACCCTGCCGTCTGGGAGGTCTGGGAAGTCCCACAAAAAACAGGGGTCAGGGCTTCCCTGGTAGTCCAATGGGCAGACAGTCCGCTTTGCAGTGCAAGGGGCACGGGTTCGATCCCTGGCCCAGGAAGATCCCACATGCCACCGAGCGGCTGGGCTCATGTGTCCAATTGTGAGCCAGTGCTCTGAAGCGCGTGTGCCCAGAGCCAGCGCTTTGCAATGAGAGAGGCCACTGGAATGGGAGGCCCACACGTGTCAAAAAGAATAAAGAGGGCTTCCCCTGGTGGTCCAGTGGGTAAGGACACCGCCTTGCAGTGTAAGGGGCGCCGGTTCGAGCCCTGGCCTGGGAAGATCCCACGTGCCGCGGAGCGGCTGGACTGATGTGTCCAATCACCGAGTCGGAGCTCTGGAGCGCATGCGCCCAGAGCTGGCACTCTGCGACAACAGACGCCACCGCGATGGGAGGCCCGCAGGAGCCAAAGAACAAAGACGGATGAAAACAGAGAAATGGAAGATCAATAGAAGTGGCCCGCCCGCTCCCCTCCCTCCCCAACCTGACCCCTGCCCAAAGTAAATAAATAAATAAATCTTTAATAAAAAAAAAAGGAATAAAGATGGATGAAAATAAATAATAATAAAAAATAAATGCTATAAAGAAAAAAAACAGGGGTCAACACTGTCCACCACAAGTCGGGCCGTCCCACCGCGGGCCCGGGGCTCACTTGTAGCGCAGCCGTTCCTCGCCGCTGGCTGGCGGCTCCTGGGTGACCCAGGCCACCATGGCCTGCAGGTGCGGTGGCCGCAGCAGGAAGTCCAGCAGCTTGCGGTTGACAACCTTGCACTCCTGCAGCACGTCCTCGTCGTCCAGCAGCTCGGGCAGGCTCAGGTCCTCCCGCCCAGCAGCGTGTCCAGGTGTTGCAGGTCAAACTTCCAGAACATGGCCGGCCTCAGTGCTTAGCACTGCACTGGGCACTAAGGATGGACGTCGGGGGTGAAAGGCAGGCCTCACACTGCCGTACTCCAGAAAGGGAACAGAAATCCAACGAATAACCACCAGGAAGTGAAGTGAGGGTGGGGTGTGGGCCACTGAAACAAACAGCCCCACACGTGTCCCCCAGGGCTGGGGAGAGTGCTCGGATTCACCCTGCCCACCCTGCCGTCTGGGAGGTCTGGGAAGTCCCACAAAAAACAGGGGTCAGGGCTTCCCTGGTAGTCCAATGGGCAGACAGTCCGCTTTGCAGTGCAAGGGGCACGGGTTCGAGCCCTGGCCTGGGAAGATCCCACATGCCACCGAGCGGCTGGGCTCATGTGTCCAATTGTGAGCCAGTGCTCTGAAGCGCGTGTGCCCAGAGCCAGCGCTTTGCAATGAGAGAGGCCACTGGAATGGGAGGCCCACACGTGTCAAAAAGAATAAAGAGGGCTTCCCCTGGTGGTCCAGTGGGTAAGGACACCGCCTTGCAGTGTAAGGGGCGCCGGTTCGAGCCCTGGCCTGGGAAGATCCCACGTGCCGCGGAGCGGCTGGACTGATGTGTCCAATCACCGAGTCGGAGCTCTGGAGCGCATGCGCCCAGAGCTGGCACTCTGCGACAACAGACGCCACCGCGATGGGAGGCCCACAGGAGCCAAAGAACAAAGACGGATGAAAACAGAGAAATGGAAGATCAATAGAAGTGGCCCGCCCGCTCCCCTCCCTCCCCAACCTGACCCCTGCCCAAAGTAAATAAATAAATAAATCTTTAATAAAAAAAAAAGGAATAAAGATGGATGAAAATAAATAATAATAAAAAATAAATGCTATAAAGAAAAAAAACAGGGGTCAACACTGTCCACCACAAGTCGGGCCGTCCCACCGCGGGCCCGGGGCTCACTTGTAGCGCAGCCGTTCCTCGCCGCTGGCTGGCGGCTCCTGGGTGACCCAGGCCACCATGGCCTGCAGGTGCGGTGGCCGCAGCAGGAAGTCCAGCAGCTTGCGGTTGACAACCTTGCACTCCTGCAGCACGTCCTCGTCGTCCAGCAGCTCGGGCAGGCTCAGGTCCTCCCGCTCCAGCAGCGTGTCCAGGTGTGAGCTCGTGTGCAGGTCAAACTTCCAGAACATGGCGCCCTGTGGGCAGGGCGGTCAAGTCTGGGCTCCACCCCCACCCGTCCCCGCCACCCGACGCTTGCAAGAGTCCTCTGTGGGTGACTGTCTTGCCTGCCACCCAGTGCCCAGGGTTGGGGAAGCCCCTGGGTGTGACCGCACACAGGGCGTGTGCCAAGGCCCCCCCACTGTGCACAGAGCCGCCACAGGTCTGTCCCCTGGAGCTCAAGTCCACCATCTCCACATGTGGGCTGGACTGTGCCGACCCCAGAGCCTCTGGCCTCAGCTCACTTCAGTCTGAGGCCAAACAAACTGAAGAGTCCCATGACAGCCCACAACCTCCATGCTGCAAGCAGGCTGTAGGGCAGGGCAGAGGGAGGAGGGCTGCGGTGTCTCCAGGCTGTGGCTGTTGCCTGGACACTACCCTCCACACACGAACACACCCAACTCTGTACCCAGGACAGGACAGGAAGAGGAAAAGTTGGAGAGGATCGAGTGGCGGCTTCCAGAATAGTCACTGACCAGGGCCCAGGGGCCCCAGGACGGGGAAGTGGCCTAGCAGGAGGTTGGCAAGGCCAGCGCCCACCGCCTGGTTTGGCAGCTGTGGCCCACCTACCTGGCACTGGCCTCAGGAGTGCCCTGGGTGCAGCATGCGCTAGGTGCCAGGTTAGAAGAGCACTTGCTAGGTGCCAGGGGAGGGGAGGGCTTGCTAGGTGGGAGGATCACTCACTAAGTGTCAAGTGGGTCCAAGCCTCTGACAAGCACAGACTTGGCTGCTCCTCTGAAGATGTCTATAGGCTTCCAACCTAGACCACCAGGGGGAGACCTGCCCTGTGCTGGCTGCCAGCTCCCAGGCCACTCTGTCCCTTTGCGAGGGGCTGTGTTCACCCCACAGTATGGCAGGCAACCACAGCCAGACAAGCTCGGCCCCTGAACACCGTGCAGGCCCTTCCCGGAGCTCACACGTCACCCACCTCGGGAAGACCATCTGAGGCAGGGGCCGCTGCAGACAGACCCGACGCTGGGACACCACCCCTGGCACCTCCCAGACCTGCGCGCCATCCCAGCCACGGAGAACACACTGCAGAGAGGGCATCAGCCAGAGGAGAAAGATGCTTGACTTGCCAAGCAGCCAGAAAGCTGGGTCAGAGCTGGGCAGCAGGAGTGGCCACGGGCAGGAAGCTGACAGCACCTGGCTCTCCTGTTCAGCCTCCTCCAAGAACTGTTCATCTCCCCCTTACCTCAGGGCCACCTCTCATCTCAGCGCCTGGGAAAAGTGGCTCTAGATCTCCAACAACCTGCTAAGCCCTGGTCACCTGAAGGTGAAGCTGAGGAGCGTATCAGACAGCAGCAGATACTGGCCCCAGAATGGGGGTGGAGGTAGAGGCCCCTGAGAGCCCCAAGTCCCACAGGGCTGGTCCAACAGCACTGGGGCCTCACCCCTTGGTCCAGCACCCCACTCCCACTCAAGACACTTTTCTGAAACAGACTTGAGCACCTAAAGCTTGTTACCCTGCAAGGCCTAACTGGCTCAAACAGGACAGGAAGAGGAAAAGTTGGAGAGGATCGAGTGGCGGCTTCCAGAATAGTCACTGACCAGGGCCCAGGGGCCCCAGGACGGGGAAGTGGCCTAGCAGGAGGTTGGCAAGGCCAGCGCCCACCGCCTGGTTTGGCAGCTGTGGCCCACCTACCTGGCACTGGCCTCAGGAGTGCCCTGGGTGCAGCATGCGCTAGGTGCCAGGTTAGAAGAGCACTTGCTAGGTGCCAGGGGAGGGGAGGGCTTGCTAGGTGGGAGGATCACTCACTAAGTGTCAAGTGGGTCCAAGCCTCTGACAAGCACAGACTTGGCTGCTCCTCTGAAGATGTCTATAGGCTTCCAACCTAGACCACCAGGGGGAGACCTGCCCTGTGCTGGCTGCCAGCTCCCAGGCCACTCTGTCCCTTTGCGAGGGGCTGTGTTCACCCCACAGTATGGCAGGCAACCACAGCCAGACAAGCTCGGCCCCTGAACACCGTGCAGGCCCTTCCCGGAGCTCACACGTCACCCACCTCGGGAAGACCATCTGAGGCAGGGGCCGCTGCAGACAGACCCGACGCTGGGACACCACCCCTGGCACCTCCCAGACCTGCGCGCCATCCCAGCCACGGAGAACACACTGCAGAGAGGGCATCAGCCAGAGGAGAAAGATGCTTGACTTGCCAAGCAGCCAGAAAGCTGGGTCAGAGCTGGGCAGCAGGAGTGGCCACGGGCAGGAAGCTGACAGCACCTGGCTCTCCTGTTCAGCCTCCTCCAAGAACTGTTCATCTCCCCCTTACCTCAGGGCCACCTCTCATCTCAGCGCCTGGGAAAAGTGGCTCTAGATCTCCAACAACCTGCTAAGCCCTGGTCACCTGAAGGTGAAGCTGAGGAGCGTATCAGACAGCAGCAGATACTGGCCCCAGAATGGGGGTGGAGGTAGAGGCCCCTGAGAGCCCCAAGTCCCACAGGGCTGGTCCAACAGCACTGGGGCCTCACCCCTTGGTCCAGCACCCCACTCCCACTCAAGACACTTTTCTGAAACAGACTTGAGCACCTAAAGCTTGTTACCCTGCAAGGCCCCTAACTGGCTCCCCTGGTGCTCCCCACCAGTCCAGCCTGAGTCTGTGCACCAGGCTCTCACACCTGGTACCCCCTGGCCAAACACTCCACGTATTGGTCAAGCCCAGGCCACATCCCCTGGGACCACCCTGACCCCCAAATGAGCTCTGGCCTGGCTCCTTACACATCACCCCAGGACTGCCATTTCAGGGCACATCTCCTTCACAGCCAGCAGCCCCTGAGAGGCACCCCCAGCCCTAAGCCTCTGGAGTGTGAGAATGGGGGCATCGCCTGGACAACACGCCCCACACGCGAGGTGAACAAACCACATTAGCTGCACACTCGACACCGTTCCCAGGCCCACACAGCCGTTACCTCAACCTATTCTCACAAAATCCCGCTGGCCCACTGTGCCGGGAGGCAGCTGAGAGCACCAAGGTCTGGGGTGAACCGCTCCCAGTCGGGCACTCGCTCTGTGGACGTCTCTGAGGTCAGGCCCAGCCCCTGCAGCCCCACCTCCATCCACTGCCAAGGGACGTGTCCAGACCTAGACAGCGTGCGCACTCTGTGTCCCTGATGGGCTTGGGCGACTGTGAGCACCCTGGACAGCACCGAGCGCGAAACCTGGTGGGACACGTGCTCAGAAATGCTTACTGAGGACGCGGGCCTGGCTCCTGGGCTGGGAGGCTGACACGCCTTTTAGAGCACACCTTGCCTCTCCTGCCACACTCAACAGGCTCCCTGCACACCACAGCCATGAGGTGGGGTGGGTGTGGCCAGGAGGCCACCAGGGCCAGCAGGCTGGAGAGAAAGAAGAGCAGGCCGCACCGGGTGCTGAATGTGGGTCCCCGTGTTGGCGTGACGATCACCGCTCCAAAAAGAAGCCAGGCAGCACCCTGACCTTGCAAGAGCAGAGACACTCCTGTGCGCAAGGGCCATCCCTGCTTCTGCCCAGACCCCAGCCTCAAAGCGACCCTTCCACCCTCTTCACTTCAAGAGACACCAGGCCTGGATGGTTTCCTGAGCTGGGTAGTGGGACTAGAACCACTTAAAGGGGCAGCCACTGTCTGGGCCCAAGAGACAAGCACTCGCCCTGGTGAGAACACCACCCCTTTCTAATCCCAGATTGTGAGGCAATAAGGAGACCAGACAGGTCAGAAGGCCGCCCTGGGGCAAGAGCAAAGCCAGTCACAGAAGATCCCATGTCACGTGTTATATATACTCAGTGGCTAAGTCAGGTCTGACTCTTTCCAACCCCACGGTTGCCTGCCAGGCTCCTCTGTCCATGGGATTTTCCAGGTAAGAATACTAGAGTGGGTTGTCATTTCCTCCTCCAGGGGATCTTCCTTACCCAGGGATCACACCAACGTCTCCTGCACTGGCAGGCAGTTTCTTCCCAGGCAGTCACCTGGGAAGTGCCCACATATGATATAGTTCTATTTACACAAAATGTTCAGAAAAGATAAAGCCATGAACACAGAAATCGAGTAGTGGTTTTCAGGAGCTGGGAGTCATGGGCAGGGAAAGAAAACTGCTAGTGGGTATGGGATTTCCTTTTGGGAAACAGATAGTCATTAAAGAAAAAAAAGGTCTAAAATCAATTGTATACAATTTTATTTGATATTTAACATTTTCTTTTCCACATCATGCCTCTTTTATTTATATTTATTTTCATCAATCTCTTTATTCTTTGGCCTGTGGGCCTCCCATTGCAGTGGCCTCTCTCCTTGCAGAGCACTGGCTGTGGGAGCATGTGCTCCAGAGCGCTGGCTCATAATTGGACACACTGATCCAGCCGTTTTGTGGCATGTGGGATCTTCCCAGGCCAGCGATTGAATCAGTGCCCCCTGCACTGCAAGGTGGACTCTCTACCCACTGGACCACCAGGGAAGCCCGATATTATGCCTTACTTTTAAAAATCAACTGTGGTGGGCTTCCCTGGTGGTCCAGTGGGTAAGGACACCACCTTGCAGTGCAAGGGGCACCAGTTTGTTTCCTGGCCTGGGAAGATCCCATGTGCCGCGGAGCTGCTGGACCGATGTGTCCAACTACTTAGCTGGAGCTCTGGAGCGCATGTGCCCAGAGTCGGTGCTCTGTGACGAGAGAGGCCACTGTGATGGGAGGCCCACATAGACCAAAGAACAAAGATGGAAATGAAAGACCAATAGAAGTGGCCAAAAAAAAAAGAAGTATTGAAAATCAACTGTGGAAACCTATGGTGGCACAACTCTGAATAGACAAGAAACTATTGAATTGTGCAGTTCAAATGGATGTCACATATGATGTATAAATTACATCTCCACACACAGAAAATTAAAAACAAACAAAACCAGGCCTTCTCTGGTGGTACAATGGACAGGAATCTACCTGACAATGCAGGGGACATGGGTTCGATCGCTGGTCAGGTAATCAGATCGCACGTGCCACAAAGCAACTTAGCCCATGTGCCAAAACTGAGCCCGCACTCTAGAGCTAGCAAGTCCAAACTACTGAAGCCTCCACGCCTACAGCTTGCACTCTGCCACAAGAGAAGGTACTGCAGTGAGAAGCCCGCGCACCGCAACTAGAAAATAGCCCATTTGCTACAAGCAGAGAAGGCCCGTGCGGCAACGAAGACTCAGAACAAGCAACCAATAGTGTGTGTGTTCAGTCATGTAAAACTCCTTGCAGTCCCGTGGACTGTATCCCGCCAGGCTCCTCTGCCCATGAATTGTCCAGGCAAGAATCCTGGAGTGAGTTGCTATTTCTTACTCCAGGGGATCTTTCCAACCCAGGGATTGAAACTGAGTCTCTCATATTTCCTGCACTGGCAGGCAAGTTCTTTTACCACTAGTGCCACCTGCCAACCAATAAATAACTTATTAAAAAACAAACAGGGGAGCTTTCCTGGTAGTCCAGTGGGTAAAGACACTGCCTTGCAGTGTAAGGGGTGCTGGTTCGATCCCTGGCCTGGGAGGATCCCACATGCCACGGAGCGGCTGGACCGATGTGTCCAACTGCCCAGCCAGCGCTCTGGAGCGCATGTGCCCAGAGCTGGTGCTATGCAACAAGAGAAGCCACTGCGATGGGAGGCCCACACAGGCCAAAGAACGAAGAAAATAAATAAATGAAAGACCAATAGAAGTGGCCAAAAAAAAAAAAGATTAAACAAACAAACAGGGGTGGTTGCCCTGGTTATCCAGTGGGTAAACAGTCTGCTGTGCAGTGCAGGGGTCACCAGTTTGATCCCTGGCCCGGGAAGATCCCACATGCTACGGAGTGGCTATACTGGTGTGTCCAATTACGAGCCAGTGCTCTGTAGTACGTGTGCCCAGAGCCGGTGCTTTGCAGTGAGAGAGGCCACTGCAATGGGAGGCCCACAGAGGCCAAAGAATAAAAAGACTAATGAAAATAAATATAAATAAAAGAGACATGATGGAGGAAAAGGAAAAAAAAAAAGAAAAAACCAAAGCTGTCTGAGGCTGCCATGATATGGCCAGGTTCTGCACCCAAGAAGCCCAGAGCTGACAAGCTGCCAGGACAGAGCCTCTCAAGGCTGAGGCGAGAAGGCCAGTCTGGCTCGGGAGCATACCCAGGCCCCACCCCTATCCCCACTACCAACACTGTCCCCGTGCTAAGCAGCCCCCATGGTTGGGGCACAGGGCCTGCCAATCCCAGCAGAGAGCCTATGCACTCGCACAGCACTGTACCCCTCATCAAGAGGACTAGGTACAGCACTGCCGTTACTACTGTTTGACATCAAGAAGCTGGCAACCTGCAGGGGTCAGCCACAGCAGAACCAGGATTCAGCACCCTCTCCAGAGGGGAGGAGCAGGAGAACACCTTCAGGCCGAGGCCAGCCCATACACTTCCAAAGCACCTGCAGAGATGGCACAGGTTGCGCCCTCCCCCGAAGCCTGTCAGCCACCTCCTATAGCTGTCTGGGGATTGGGGGGCAAGGCTGCAGGCAGTGTGGCGTATGGACTCCCAGATCTCAGAAACCAGGTGGCCCCCTTTCCTCTCAGAACCTCAGGTTCCTCCTCAGAAACAGATGCAGTCGAGGAATAGTTGGTATCCTAAAAACATCAGTTCTCAAGCGCTACACAGAATGAAGATGCAGATTCAGGAGAAGAGGGAAAAAAGAAAACCCACAACAGAGAAAAACACTTCCCCCCATCACAACCTCTCAGCTCACCCTAGCCTCTAGTCCTGATGGTCAACTTGGCGGAAACACTGGGACGCGGACAGCAGAGCTGGATTTCCTTCTCACTCTCTAAGGGGGTGAACGTAGCCCGGGCATTCGGCACCCTACGCCTTGTTTCCTTGCTATGAAATGAGGGCCAAGGCATCAGGAAGGGGTGCGTTCTGAGAACAGCTGGGTCACGCTCCTGGTCCTGACATGGCAGGTCTTCGCAGGTGTACCCGAGGCCAGGTTAAAGCCTGGACACTTCTGAGCAGGAGGGAAGGAGCAGCCACTACCCAGGGTGATGGCGCTAAGAAGAGAAGACCTGAAGAAGACTCCCATTCACGGGAGTGACAAAAGACTAATGAAAATAAATATAAATAAAAGAGACATGATGGAGGAAAAGGAAAAAAAAAAAGAAAAAACCAAAGCTGTCTGAGGCTGCCATGATATGGCCAGGTTCTGCACCCAAGAAGCCCAGAGCTGACAAGCTGCCAGGACAGAGCCTCTCAAGGCTGAGGCGAGAAGGCCAGTCTGGCTCGGGAGCATACCCAGGCCCCACCCCTATCCCCACTACCAACACTGTCCCCGTGCTAAGCAGCCCCCATGGTTGGGGCACAGGGCCTGCCAATCCCAGCAGAGAGCCTATGCACTCGCACAGCACTGTACCCCTCATCAAGAGGACTAGGTACAGCACTGCCGTTACTACTGTTTGACATCAAGAAGCTGGCAACCTGCAGGGGTCAGCCACAGCAGAACCAGGATTCAGCACCCTCTCCAGAGGGGAGGAGCAGGAGAACACCTTCAGGCCGAGGCCAGCCCATACACTTCCAAAGCACCTGCAGAGATGGCACAGGTTGTGCCCTCCCCCGAAGCCTGTCAGCCACCTCCTATAGCTGTCTGGGGATTGGGGGGCAAGGCTGCAGGCAGTGTGGCGTATGGACTCCCAGATCTCAGAAACCAGGTGGCCCCTTACCTCTCAGAACCTCAGGTTCCTCCTCAGAAACAGATGCAGTCGAGGAATAGTTGGTATCCTAAAAACATCAGTTCTCAAGCGCTACACAGAATGAAGATGCAGATTCAGGAGAAGAGGGAAAAAAGAAAACCCACAACAGAGAAAAACACTTCCCCCCATCACAACCTCTCAGCTCACCCTAGCCTCTAGTCCTGATGGTCAACTTGGCGGAAACACTGGGACGCGGACAGCAGAGCTGGATTTCCTTCTCACTCTCTAAGGGGGTGAACGTAGCCCGGGCATTCGGCACCCTACGCCTTGTTTCCTTGCTATGAAATGAGGGCCAAGGCATCAGGAAGGGGTGCGTTCTGAGAACAGCTGGGTCACGCTTCTGGTCCTGACATGGCAGGTCTTCGCAGGTGTACCCGAGGCCAGGTTAAAGCCTGGACACTTCTGAGCAGGAGGGAAGGAGCAGCCACTACCCAGGGTGATGGCGCTAAGAAGAGAAGACCTGAAGAAGACTCCCATTCACGGGAGTGACTGAGCACACACAAACACTGAGGGGTGCCTCATGTCCTGCCGTCCCCACGCTTTGCAACTTTAGCAAACTTTAAGAAAACGGAAGTGACTACCACTGGTTTCTAGCGACCGTTTGAAAACCATGACTCTGGCTGCTAACGGAAGAAGGGGAAATTGTAAATGAGAAAGGAGGCCATTAAAAACGAAAACTACCTCTCTCTGCGCCTGCTCTGCACTGTCGCCCAGGCTTCCTGCTTCGCCGCGCGGCTCTCAGGCCTTGGACACCAGCCGTTTCTCAGGAGCCAGCCAGCCCCTGCCCCTACCTGGGTGCAGCCAGAGCCCAGCTGCAGCTCCCACGGAGCGCCCCTACTGCCACTGCGGCCACCGTCTGTCCACACACAGCCCAGCCTGCCCAGGCCCAGGGCCGCTCCTCTTTCTGCCACCCCTTCTTCGCCTGTCCTGG
This sequence comes from Tragulus kanchil, assembly GCA_022376925.1. Lineage (NCBI taxonomy): Eukaryota > Metazoa > Chordata > Mammalia > Artiodactyla > Tragulidae > Tragulus > Tragulus kanchil. The sequence goes on from JAIOJX010000031.1 coordinate 133,239,582, forward strand.
CCCCAAGCACCCGGAAGTGGAGATCAAGTGAGCAGAGGCTGCTGGGAGGGCCCTGGGGTGGCCTTCCCGAGATCCCCTGAGGCTCAGCAGAGACTCCAACGTGGGGAGAGGCCACTCTGAGCCCGTGGCTGCCCTCAGCCACCACAGACTCCTAATGAGATGCAGGCCAGGCATGAAGACACCACTGCTGGCTGGCCAGCTCCTAGCCTCTCGCAGGGCTCAGCAGGTCAGAGGAGAGTGAGACCACCACCCTCTATTCCCCCCAGTCCAGTGTCAGCTCTCAGACAAACATGAAATGCCAACTCTAGGAAAGGGACCATGGTAAGAGCAGGACCCACTAGCAAGGTAGGCACAGGGACACCCACATGCAAGCAGGGGCCACAGAGGCCAGAGGAGAGGGACTTGGCCAAGGCTTCATGGGATGATGGGCTGCGACTCTCCTGGGCACTCGGGAAAGCTGGGGAGGAGTGGCGGTTAGGGGCCCCAGACCACATTGGCCCTGGGGCGGCAGGGTAGGGGGAAGCTCTGTTCCAACTCCAGGGGAGGGACAATCAGAAACAGAAGAGAATGGGATACTGGCTGAGGACTGCAGAGGGGCCCGAAAGCTCGCCAGCAGAGCCACCTCCTGGATTGGTCAGGGGCTCAAAGGGGAAAACAACAATGAACAGATTTTGAAATAGCTCTTGGGAAGCAGGGCTGGAGTGAGTGTTACAGGGAGATCCAAAGTCAGGAAGGCCTAGTTTCACATCCTGTCTGTCCAGGCTCCAATCTCTGCGGCCTCAGACCAGGCACCCGACTCCACTGAGCCCCTGTCTCTCCCGAGACACCTTGCTGTCGCTGGAACATTGCCCTGCCCCTGGAAAGATCCACAAAACCAGTGTTCTCAAGACACCCAGGTTCAGCCTGAAAGGAGAGTGTGTCCCCATCCCAGGGGCTGAGCCTGCCCAGGGCCCTTCAGGAGCATGGGGATGTGGGGAAGGCTCACAAGCCCAAAAAGGCATCCAGGCCTCTCTCACCTCGTCTCTTGCTGCAACCCGCATGGCGTTCAACACTTTCACCACACCTGACTGCTTGGCTGCTCCCTCTGCCTTCCCTCAGCTCTTCAAGCCTGACTAGCTAGGTCCTTCTGGGTCCTTCAGGCTTCAGCACAGACACCACTTCCTCCAGGAAGCCTCCCCTGACTGCGTGACAGGCCTGTTCCACACTTCCACGGTTTCCGTGGTCAAACAAAGACAGCATCCAAGCACACTCTGACGGGACCTGCCTGTTCAGCCTCCTGCAGTAAGATGCCAATTTCCCAGGACAGAGCATAAGACCAGGCCCACGGCTCAGGCTACTTCTTGAACTAACAAGACTGGACTCCAGAGGGGGTCAGTGATCTACCCACTCTGGTCACTTGGCCACAGATCCTGAAAGAAAACATTGGGTGGGTGGAGACGAGCAGACTCTTCTCAACTAGAGAGAAACAGTAGGTATCCTAACAACACTACCTACCAAAAACACAAAAGGAAATCCAAGTTCACAACTCAATACGTGCCGCTTGGGCAGCAAGAGGGCAGGTAAGTTGCAACTAAACGTTAACTACACATTAGCACATTTCCTCCTCCGAGGAAAGCTGGGCTTGGCCACCATGGCACCACTGACCACAGGGCTGGAAGACACCCTGGGTGGGCTCAGGGGGACTGTCCTCTGCACTGGCATAGGCCGAGCAGCATCCTGGGCCTCACCCACTAGTTGCCAGTAGCATCCTGAGCTGTGGTAACTGACAACGTCCCGCAGCCGGTACTGAAGGTCCCCTGAGGGATACAATCGTCCCCCGAACTCCCCCTTGAGAACCGAGGCCAGAGACAATCCTGAACCAGGTCAGCCCTGGAAGCCGCTGACCCTGGAGCACTTCCTGTGCTTCCAGCTTCCACCCATGCCACGAAATTCCCAGAACCACCCACTCTACACCCCACAGAAGTTCCTCTACAATTCTGAAGCCCGCCCCACACCTGACAACACATCTTCCTTCCAGAAACATCCTGCCTTTCAGGCTGGTGTTACCAGTAACGAATGTCTGTGTCCTCAGCACAAGTGTGCAATCACCGAGTAAAAGACTCTCGTGGGCTTCCCTGGTAGCTCAGTGGTAAAGAGTTCGCCTGCCAATGCAGGAGACATGGGTTCGATCCCTGATCCAGGAAGATCCCACATGTTGCAGAACAACTAAGCCTGTGAGCCACGACTATGGAGCCTGTGCTCTAGAGCCTCGGAGCCGCAACTACTGCAGGGCGTGTGCCCTAGAGCCCGAGCTCCACAACAAGAGAAGTCACCGCAACAAGAAGCCTGCTCGCCTCAACTAGAGTAGCCCCCACTCCCTGCAACTAGAAAAGAGCCTGTGGCAGCAGTGAAAATCCAGAATAGCCAAAAGTAAATAAATAAATAAAATGCATTTCTTAAAAATAAAAGAAAAAGAAAAAAAGACCCTCGCCAGGTTTCAGGCCCTGGGTGAGCAGCCCCTACTCCCTCCGGCCTGCGCTGGTGTCTTCCCACCTTTTCCACCTTCACGTGCCTGCACAGGCTGTTCCTTCCACCTGGAAGGCCCCTCTTCCCACTTTCCATCTGTCATCTCATCCTTCCTCGACAGAAAAAGCCACCCGTGCAGCCAGTCTCCCCAGTCACTCCGCGGTGGCCCCCACATCGCCCTGAGTGACCTCTGTCACCACACCAGCTATTGTGACTGTCCACCCCCCACCCCGGGCCTCTGTTCCCTCCCTCCCCTCGGCAAGCCTCACCTCAGAGAAGAGCCGCGCCCGGGGCAGGGGAAGGGGAAGCCCCCCACTCAAATCTCCTGCACCCAAGGGTGCCAGTCAGAGGCCCTGGATCCACCATGCAGACTTCGGGAGGAGAGGTGAGGCAGAGGAGGGCCGGGGATGCCCGAGGGCTGGGCGGGAGGAGCCGAGAAGGGACTAAGGAACCAGAGGGGCCCCGCGGAATCAGAGGAAGCAGTCGTGGTGCGCATGCCCGATGGAATACTACTCAGCCATGAAAAAGGTCACGCCGCCATCAGAGCTGATGAGGGGGTCACCCATGCAGCCTGTTACAGAGCGAAGAAAGCCAGAGAGAGACGAAGGCTGTCTCTCAACGCGTCTGTAAGGAATCGGAAAAGACGGGACAGAAAGACGGGGCGCCCTCCAGTGCAGGGCAGCAAAGGAGACCCAGAGAGAAAGAATGGACTTTCCGACTCTGGGAGAAGGAGAGGATAGAGTAGGTTCCCCGATGTGAAATCGACGACCCTTCAGGGCGTGAGGCAGTGCGCCCTGGGACAGCCCGGAGGGGCCGGGTGGACATGGAGCGAGAAACCATCCCACTATGCTCACGTAATTAGGCTCCACTTAAAATAATTAACAAGCCAAAGGAGGAGAGGCGGTAGGCAGGGACGGACGAGGGAGGGAGACTCTGAGGCGGGGGACCCGCTGACCCGGGAGGGAGAGACCAGAGACCCGGGCGGACGGGACGCCAGGAGAGTCAAGGCTCTGGGGGACAAGCCTTCACAGATCCGCGGGCCGAGGGCAGACCCCGGGCGGCTCGAGGGGCGACGGCGCGGGGAGGGGGCCGCGGGTGGCGGGCTGAGGCGGGCGGCGCTCCCGGGCTAGGGGGGGCCCGGGCGGCCGCTTACCTGCGCAGGGGGGCGGCGGTTCCTCGCACTCCGGGCTCATCGGGGCGCCGCCCCCGCCCCGCCGCCGGCGGCTCCGGCCCCAATCAGGGACCCGGGGTGTGGGGGCGGGGGGCGGCGGCAGCTCGCGCCCGCGTCTCGGGCCTAGGGGGCCCCTTGCGCGCCGAGTTCTAGCGTTTCGGGGGTCCGCGCCTGCCGGCCGGGGGTCCGGGGCTCTCGGGCGAGGTGGCTGAGGGAGGCTGCGGGGGTTGCGAGGCCCGCTTTGACCCTCCGCTGGGGAGGCGCCCCGGTTTACCCCGGGCCGGCGCGCCGCGAGAAAGCCAGGACCGCTCCGGAAAGGCGTTCTGCTCCGCAGCCCGAACAGGCCGCAGTGCTGAGCAACGGCTGACGGAAGCCGAGGCCCACTTCCTCCACCGCCCCCTTGGCCCAAGCGCCGAGGTCCCGGGCCTCGGCTGGCGGCTTCGGGGCCTCAGACGCCCGGCTCGGTCCGCCACTATCCCACAATCCCTCGGTCTAGGGCTCGCGGGAAGCCCCTCCCTCCCGCAGGCGTCGTGCGGCGCAGGTGCGCGGAGGCGCTCGCCCGCGCTCCCAGTGCGCGTGCGCGCGGGTCGCCGCGGACCACGCCTATCCCGAGTCACTCCGCCGCGAACGGACCTGTGCGAACTCTGACCAACCGCCCCTCCCAAGGAAACTAAGGCCGCCGACGCGCCTCTGTGGACCCCATCCCGAAGCCCGCAGGAGCTCCTGCTCCCGGATTTTCTCCATCCCCTCGCTCCCTTAGGAAATACACTTGCTAGTCTGTCTCCTGCAATGACATACTTGCTTTGGCTCCCGGGTCGACTCCTGAGGCCTCCACCTCGGGTTTTGTCTGCAATCCCAGCCCGGACCTTTTGTCCTGCCGCGATCTGTCTCGATGTGTCTCTGCTTCAGGCTGACTTCAGTGCCTCTTCTAGGCCTTCGCCCAGAAGCTGTTGTCAGCCGCTGTACAAAGTTGCCGCTAACATCATCGACTGGCAGGGTTCTTCTAGACTTTATATCCGTATTCTTTAAGGTCCCATCTGGGTCGGAGCTTAAGTTTCCTCAATTTTCATAGCCCTGTCTTGTTAAAAGGCCCACTGTAAGAAACAGTGCTGCTTACAAGTTACTTATAAGGACTTGGTCTTAACATTAAGAAACAAAAACAAAAACGCACATTGACCTATCCCTTATCAGGGACATTTTTTTTAAATTTTGGCCTCTTTTTATTGGTCCTTTATCTATTCATATATATTCATTTTCATCCATGTTTATTCTCTGGCCTGTGCTGGTCTGCCACTGCAGCAGCTTCCCTCACCGAAGAGCACCGGCTCTGGGCGAGCACACTCCAGAGCTCTGGCTGGCAACTGGACACACCGGTCTAGCCACTACGTGGCATGTGGAATCTTCTGCGGCCAGGGATCGCACCGGTTCCCCTTGTACTGCAAGGCGGACTCTCTACCCACTGGACCACCAGGGAAGTTCCTATCAGGGACACTTTTATTGAATCCTATTCTAGTTGTTCTCTTGTTCTAGGATGTCAATCATGCATTTGTGCTTCACATCTTCGTCGTTTCTACACTTGTACCACAAGTCAGTAAATTCATCTTCCAAGTCTCTTCCCGCCCTTGCTACTTCCAGCGTCTGTAACCTGGGATGTTCTTAGTGACTGCTGACTGACAGGCAACCACAGCCTATAGTGGTCCCAGGTTAGAGCTGCAGATGTGAAGGCTGGCGAGGCTGGTTCTGTTCCCCCTGCCTCTCATCCTCTGGCCACCAGTGGACACCCCAGGCTACTAGCTCATAGGAGAAGGCAGAGGTGCCTCAGCTGTCACGCAGTCGCTCAGTCGTGTCTAACTTTTGACCAAGCCCAGTCGTGTTAGCACATTTCAAACCTCAAGTGACCTGCCATCTGCCACCATCCGTTTGTAAATGCAAATCACATGCTCAAGCCTAAAGTCATGGGGATGGCACCTACCCCCTCAGCCATCACCAGGGTGGGAAACTGTACTTCCCTCATGGGGGTGGCATGAAAGGGAGCAGATATCTGTTAAAAACATCCAATTTATTACTTACTACAGACTTAATGTGTTTCCTTAGGTGTGCTCATCTTACCTTCTCATCTTTGAGGTCTTGTTTCAAAATGGACCCAGGTTCCTATTGTTACACAACTTGAAGCAACTGTGAGACCTTTCTGTTTCTTTATATATATAAATATTTTCTCCAACTCTCTAGGGTGTCTGTTTTATTCATGGTTTCCTTTGCTGTTTAATAGCTTTTTTAAGAATTTTTTTATTTTTGGCTATTCTGTGTTTTCACTGCTGCTACAAGATCTTCTCTCGTTGCAGGGAGAGGGGGCTACTCTTTAGTGGAGGTGAGCAGGCTTCTTGTTGCTGTAACTTCTCTTGTTGTGGAACTCAGGCTCTAGGACACACAGGCTTCAATAGTTGCGGCTCCGAGGCTCTAGAGCACAGGCTCCATAGTCGTGGCTCAAGGACTTAGTTGCTCCGCAGCATATGGGATCTTCCTGGATCTGGAATGGAACCTGTGTCTCCTGCATTGGCAGGCGAACTCTTCACCACTGAGCCACCAGGGAAGCTCTACTTCTGTTTCTTGAGTCATTTTCTCTATCAGGTTCTTTTGTTGTCTGAGCAGGAATTTGCGTTCGTTTTTCCTCCAGTGTGATCGCAGTCGCCATGCTGTTTTAACACACTCAGGAACTGAGGGGCAGGGGATTAGCCACATTCAATCACCAAATAGAACCTGAGAGGCTGACAAAGTCAATCTCCAAGAACCTGGCAAGCTGCAGAGGTTCGAGACTGAAGTCTGGATCTTCGCCTTGTCAGAACTCACAGGTAGATGATGCTGTGATTTGTATGAGAATTGAAAGAAGCTTTTTAAAAGTTCCCACCTGGAGAAACTTCTGTGGCTTACAGTCTCTTACCTGGTCGCTCCTCCCCTTCCAGGGGCTGAGGAATGGTTCACCAGATTGTATGGGCATCGACGCTCATCCCTCCACCTCTCCCTCCTCCTGGAGCCAGCCTGCCCAGCGGTCTGCTGCTTGCACCCAAGGGGAAGGACTGTGCTCAGTCGGACAATCATGTCGAATGCTGGGTGAAATGGAAGCAAGACCAATGCTTCTTTCTCAGATCTGCTCTAAAAGTGATACAAGTGAGAGCTTCCCCGGTGGTCCAGTGGGTAAAGAGTTCGTCTTGTAGTGCAAGGGGCACCGGTTCGATCCCTGGCACAGGAAGATCCCACATGTCGAGGAGCAGCTGGACCGGTGTGTCCAATTACGAGCCAGTGCTCCAGAGCCCATGTGCCCAGAGCCAGTGTTCTGCGACGAGTGGCCACTGCAATGGGAGGCCCATGCAGGCCAAGGAACAAAGATGGATGGAAATAAATAAGTGAAAGACCAAATAAAAGAGGCCAAAATTTAAAAAAAGAAAAAAAAAAGTAATACAAGTGATATCTGATCCCCAATTTTCGGATCCTGTTGCTACCTTTTGATATATTTTGAATTTGGGGGTGAAAAAAACAACAACAAAAAATCATCTCCTCTTGCTCAAGTAAACTCCACAAGAGAGGAATTAAGCCTGGCATTAAATAGGAAACTAGAATACAGGGGGATGTGCCACGGCTTCAGATTAGGCCTAGGTACACATATTGGCTATGAACTTAGTCACTGATCAACCACCGAGGGCTCAGCTTCCTCCCTGGAAAAATCATCAGTCCAAACCCCTGGTTGTAAAGGGAAGCTCCTTTGGCTAAACTGTAAAGGAATTTATAAAAGGAGATGAGGCAGTTTCCCGGTCCTCTGCCTGCCCTCAGTCTCAGAGCAGGCTGAAGGAAAGGCTTAGCACTTCCCTGTCTGGACACAGTCCATGCCCAACCTCAGGCCTGTCGGCACCCTACGGGTCCCCATTCCTGGAGAACCTCCAGAGCCTGCTCACGCCCTCCTGCAGCGGTCCCAAGCGAGCTCTGCACATGTGAACGCTGACTGGTGGAGCGGGAGGCACGTGATGCGCCCCCATAGTGCATGCTAGGGAAAAATATGGCTTCCGCCCTAGACACGAAAGCTTGGATGTTGGAAGTAGACATTTCTTCGCAGGAGTAGTTATCAGAGATGGTGGAGAGCCAAAGGATGAGTATCTCACACACTCCCTCTCCAGAGAGGCTGGGAGGATGATGAAAGAAGACAATAGCTCTGGCCTTTAGAGAGCAACACTTTTATTATTCCAAGGTTTCACCTACTGCTGTTCTCTCCATGGCTCCCTAGGTCCCCTAAGATCACCCCCCTCCTCCCCAACCAAGGCACTCTCCAGGAGAGCTGACAAAGGTGGCTGTGAAGGAGGTGTAGGAGGAGGAGGCCCACCTTTACTGGAAGAGCATATGGACAGGAGCAGGGGGAATGGCGTGAGTGTGCGTGAGAGGCCGGGGCCCAAGGAGCCAACGCCTTGTTCAGCACCCCTCCTGGGGGCCGAGCAGAGACCGGCTGACACGCTCCGGCAGACACCAACATGGCCCTACTCTCCTTTGGGAGAGGGCCGTGTGGGTGAGGGGAAGGCAGGCGGCCTGGGGTTCCCATGAAGAGGAGGAGACGCAACCGCATTTCACCGATCCATGCTGTCATCCGTAGGGGTGGAGAAACAGGTCTGCAGCAACTTTTCACAGAACTCCAGCTCCTCCTGGGGTGGGTGGGAGATTGGAAGCCCTGAATGCAGAGACCCTGCTTCGACCATCCTCTTCCCCACCGATGGAAAAATTAAGGTTTCCATAGGTGTATACATGTCAGAGCTTCTCAAATTGTACCCTTTAAATAAATTATATGTCAATAGGGGCTTCCCTGGTGGTCCAGTGAGTAGAGACACCGCCTTGCAGTGCAAGGGGCATAGTTCGATCCTGGCCTGGGAGGATCTCACGTGCCACGGAGCGGCTAGACTGATGTGTCCAACTCCTGAGCTGGAGCTCTGGAGCGCATGTGCCCAGAGCCGGTACTCTGCAGCGAGAGAGGCCACTGTGATGGGAGGCCTGCAGAGGCCAAAGAACAAAGATATGTGAATGAACGATCAATAGAAGTGGCCAAAAAAAAAAAAAACTACATGTCAATAAATCTGTCAAAATTTTTTTGGAAACAAAGAAAGGCATGTTGGCCAGTTCACATGAGGTTAGTCCTCCTGGTCTGGTACCAGGGTCTGGCACACCAGAGGCTCAGGCAATAGACATACGGATGCAGCAAGCAAGGACAGCTGAAACTGCAGGCCAGACCAGGGCAGGGGTTCTCCTTGCCCCCAACCCAGGCACATAGCCCCAGAAGTTCTTGTGACAAGGTCAGAGGGCAAGCCCCTGGGGGCAGGCACTGTGCCTCTCCCAGTCACCCCTGCTCAGCACACCTAATACCCAGCACCCCATTGGAAATGCCTGACAGTGTCCATAGAAGAATGATCTCAGCAGAACGCACGTCCCAAGAGGGTGCCACGTTCTGTGTGTCCAATTTTGCTGAAGCACCAGCATCCAGGTGGTACTATAATGGCTGAATAAATTATTTAAGTATAGTTAACTAAATCACATAGTCATTTAAATAATTACATAAGTACTGAATATGTAATTAGTTGCTCTTATCACTTACCTATTCAATTAAATATCTGAGTCATTATTATCATGTTACTATCGATATAATTAAATATCTGGGTTATGTTATCACTCATTTCTTAACCAATTAACTATCTGGTGGGTTATTTATTATTTGTAATTTATCACTTATTACTCTTTATCAAATTAAATAGCTAATGAGTTGCTATTTATCACATACTTGTTACCTACCTATGTAACTCAGTATTTAATTGCTTGCTATTTATCATTTACATTTACTTATTATTTATCAATCTAATAACTGCTTAAATATTTCAATGATATGATATAAATAACAACATTAGTTTGGATAATAATTAGATGAATTCGTTAACTATTTAAGAAACCCTGAACTTCTGGTTCTCCTTGTCGTCGCCCTAGTACTAATAAAGCATGAGGCACATGAAAGATGGCAGTACATGTGTGCTGAATGATGCCTCAATCAACACGTGGATTGAAAATACAGTGTAAACAAAAGCAGGGGCAAACCGGGCTTCCCTGGGGGCTCAGTGGTAAAGAATCCACCTGCCAGTGCAGGAGACACGGGTTCAATCCATGATCTGGGAAGGTCCCACATTCCGCAGAGCAACTGAGCCCGCAACTATAGAGCCCGCACTCTATAGAGCCTGCGTTCTGTAACAAGAGAAGCCACTGCAATGAGATGCCAGCACACAGGAACTAGTAGTCCCCTAGAAGGCAGACACCTGGCCGGAGCCCCTGGACTGGGCCACCCTGCCCTGCCATCCCCTTCTCCCAGGCGGCCTACCTGGTACTCCTCGTGCTGCTGCAGCAGCTGGCACCGGTGCCGCAGAAGCTCCTCCAGGCCCAGCTCGGGCTCCCGGCACTCCCGCACACCCTGGGGGAAGTCTGTCACCAAGCTGCGAGGACAGGATGGCCGTCCTTGGGACCTCCCTCTGGGCAAAGCTGCTGCCCCACACTGGGCCTCAGTTTTCCCAACTGCAGTGTGAACTCCTGCCCCCACCCTACCAAGGCACTTTGATGAGATTTGTACACAACAGGGCGCTTAGCAAAGTTCCTGGCCTGGAGCCCACTCCACAGGAGAAAGCTGCTGCCTGCTCACTCAGGGGCTCCATTCTGCTCTTTTACGCCACCGATCTCTTGGATTTTATGTGTGGGGTGGGGGAGTGTGAGCCTAAGAAAAACACCCCACACCAGGCTACTGTGTCAGCCCCCACGGTGAGGAAACTGAGGCTCAGGGAGGGCCAGAACCCTGATTCATTCCTCTCTGACCCTAAACCTCTTATCCCCCATTGGAGGCTGGTCTTCTTGGGTCCCAGCTCACCTGCACAAGGCTCCAAGCACATGCTCATGGAAGGGGCTATGTTCTGTCCGCACAAGGGCCACCAGCTGCTGGACCATGCCCATGGAGCACAGGGTCCCTGGGGAAGGGCCACGGGGTCAGAGGGACAGTCTCTTCTGTGTACTTCCCCCAGAACCACCCCTGCTCCCTGCCCTGGCCGCCCCACCTTTGTGTTCAGGGTGGCCCACCAGCAGGTTCTGCAGCAGGAACGCCGACTTGACCTTGAGCTTTTGTACCTGCTGCTGCATGGCCCGCATCAGCACGGAGAAGCCATCCAGGCGGAGGAACTGCAGCAGCCCGGCCTCCTGCTCCCGGACCAGGCCTGGAGAAGGGGAAGGCGGGACCTTGAGGTCACGGTCACCACTGCCACCACTACTGGCACCACCACCACCAATATCACCACCAACGTCACCACCACTACCACTACTACTATCACCATCATCACCATGGCTTTCAAGGGGCCCATGCTTTGCAAGCATTAACTTTACATATTTTTCAACCACCTTTACTTTGTATACAATCCAATGTTTTCGCCATCCCCTTCTCCCAGGCGGCCTACCTGGTACTCCTCGTGCTGCTGCAGCAGCTGGCACCGTGCCGCAGAAGCTCCTCCAGGCCCAGCTCGGGCTCCCGGCACTCCCGCACACCCTGGGGGAAGTCTGTCACCAAGCTGCGAGGACAGGATGGCCGTCCTTGGGACCTCCCTCTGGGCAAAGCTGCTGCCCCACACTGGGCCTCAGTTTTCCCAACTGCAGTGTGAACTCCTGCCCCCACCCTACCAAGGCACTTTGATGAGATTTGTACACAACAGGGCGCTTAGCAAAGTTCCTGGCCTGGAGCCCACTCCACAGGAGAAAGCTGCTGCCTGCTCACTCAGGGGCTCCATTCTGCTCTTTTACGCCACCGATCTCTTGGATTTTATGTGTGGGGTGGGGGAGTGTGAGCCTAAGAAAAACACCCCACACCAGGCTACTGTGTCAGCCCCCACGGTGAGGAAACTGAGGCTCAGGGAGGGCCAGAACCCTGATTCATTCCTCTCTGACCCTAAACCTCTTATCCCCCATTGGAGGCTGGTCTTCTTGGGTCCCAGCTCACCTGCACAAGGCTCCAAGCACATGCTCATGGAAGGGGCTATGTTCTGTCCGCACAAGGGCCACCAGCTGCTGGACCATGCCCATGGAGCACAGGGTCCCTGGGGAAGGGCCACGGGGTCAGAGGGACAGTCTCTTCTGTGTACTTCCCCCAGAACCACCCCTGCTCCCTGCCCTGGCCGCCCCACCTTTGTGTTCAGGGTGGCCCACCAGCAGGTTCTGCAGCAGGAACGCCGACTTGACCTTGAGCTTTTGTACCTGCTGCTGCATGGCCCGCATCAGCACGGAGAAGCCATCCAGGCGGAGGAACTGCAGCAGCCCGGCCTCCTGCTCCCGGACCAGGCCTGGAGAAGGGGAAGGCGGGACCTTGAGGTCACGGTCACCACTGCCACCACTACTGGCACCACCACCACCAATATCACCACCAACGTCACCACCACTACCACTACTACTATCACCATCATCACCATGGCTTTCAAGGGGCCCATGCTTTGCAAGCATTAACTTTACATATTTTTAATGGAGACATAATCCCATAGCCTGTACATTTTACTTTTTTAAAGTATACAATCCAATGGTTTTCAGTACATTCACAAGGTTGGCTGACCATAACTAACATCAGAATATTTTTATCACTTCCAAGAGAAGGCCTGTATCTGTTAGCATTCTTTCTTGCAACTAGCAACCACTAATCTGCTTTCCACGGCTATGAATTTGCCCATTCCACACTTTTCATGTAAATGGAATCATATACTATGTGGTCTTTTGTGCCTCACTTCTTTCACTCAGCATAATGTCTTCCAGACTCATCCAGGTTACAGCATGAACAGCTTCTTTCCTTTTGATGGCTGAATAGTATCCCACCATGTGAATATACCACATTATGTTCCTCCATTCACAGATGAGAACATTCTCTCTTTTTAATCCTCAAAACCACCCTACGTGGAGACTGCTCTAGGAATCTCATTTTATCAAGGAGGAAACTGAGAACCAGAGAGTCAGACTATGTTGTAAGGATGACAGGAGCCCTGGACGGCCTCCGAGCATGATGAGAACCAGCCTGCAGGGCGTACCTCCAATGAGGGGCCCGTCTTGGGCAGGGTCTAGGCCAGGACAGATGGGAGTCCCCAGAAACCCATGGTCACTGAATACCTCATATGTGAAAGTGCCCCTGAGGCCCAGAGTTGTTTATCGCATTTGACTTTCATCTCCATTGAAGAGTGAACAGTGAAGCAGTGATACAACATTTTCCCGTGAAGCACAACTGTGTCCCTTCACCAGCATTACGCTGCATGCTGACCACTGAAAGTCCGGCCTGAGTTGAGGTGTGCTTTGTGTGTGGGATGCACACCAGGTTTCAAGGACATAGTGTAAAAAAACAAAAAAGATGTAAAGTATCTTATTAATGTAAAGATCTAAAGTATCTCATATTAATATGCCACACAACGATGGGCTGAAATGATAATAGTTTGGATATGTGGGGTTAAACAAACTGTTACTTGATTTTAAAAAGTTTACAGAAAGGACTGGCAGGTGAGGAGGGATAGACGTGATGATCTGCTCTGCCACAGCGACATATCCAGGGGCAACCGCTTCTCCGAAGGGAAACTTTACATATTTTCAATGGAGACATAATCCCATAGCCTGTACATTTTACTTTTTTAAAGTATACAATCCAATGGTTTTCAGTACATTCACAAGGTTGGCTGACCATAACTAACATCAGAATATTTTTATCACTTCCAAGAGAAGGCCTGTATCTGTTAGCATTCTTTCTTGCAACTAGCAACCACTAATCTGCTTTCCACGGCTATGAATTTGCCCATTCCACACTTTTCATGTAAATGGAATCATATACTATGTGGTCTTTTGTGCCTCACTTCTTTCACTCAGCATAATGTCTTCCAGACTCATCCAGGTTACAGCATGAACAGCTTCTTTCCTTTTGATGGCTGAATAGTATCCCACCATGTGAATATACCACATTATGTTCCTCCATTCACAGATGAGAACATTCTCTCTTTTTAATCCTCAAAACCACCCTACGTGGAGACTGCTCTAGGAATCTCATTTTATCAAGGAGGAAACTGAGAACCAGAGAGTCAGACTATGTTGTAAGGATGACAGGAGCCCTGGACGGCCTCCGAGCATGATGAGAACCAGCCTGCAGGGCATACCTCCAATGAGGGGCCCGTCTTGGGCAGGGTCTAGGCCAGGACAGATGGGAGTCCCCAGAAACCCATGGTCACTGAATACCTCATATGTGAAAGTGCCCCTGAGGCCCAGAGTTGTTTATCGCATTTGACTTTCATCTCCATTGAAGAGTGAACAGTGAAGCAGTGATACAACATTTTCCCGTGAAGCACAACTGTGTCCCTTCACCAGCATTACGCTGCATGCTGACCACTGAAAGTCCGGCCTGAGTTGAGGTGTGCTTTGTGTGTGGGATGCACACCAGGTTTCAAGGACATAGTGTAAAAAAACAAAAAAGATGTAAAGTATCTTATTAATGTAAAGATCTAAAGTATCTCATATTAATATGCCACACAACGATGGGCTGAAATGATAATAGTTTGGATATGTGGGGTTAAACAAACTGTTACTTGATTTTAAAAAGTTTACAGAAAGGACTGGCAGGTGGGGAGGGATAGACGTGATGACCTTCCACATCTGCTCTGCCACAGCGACATATCCAGGGGCAACCGCTTCCCTCCGCTCCTCTCACTGGGCATGGCTGACAAGGGGCCAGATCATCCAGGGTTCTGGGGATGCCCTGTGCGCAGAATGATGCTGAGCAGCACCCCTGGCCTGAGGCCACCATGTGCCAGTAACCTGGAGATGCATCTTTCGGCGACTGCCTCACAGGCCCCCTCCCCCCACTCTCCATCTGACCCTCTCTTGGTCTGGGGCCAGACGGTGAACCTCTGTGAATCTCCGTGCACCAGGCGGCAAGAACCATCAGAAAACCCACTGAGAAAACAGCTCTTAGCTCCAGGGCTGGCCGGTCCTAAGCACTTTCCAGATGGGAGCTGGAAATACTCCGCAACCACCCTCATCCCTCAAAAACAGAAGACAGACGTCACTGAGCTGTACACTTTAAAATAGTTACATGAATTTTACATCTATTTTCAAAGTATAAAAGGCCTCATCCATAAGGAAAATTAAACTTTGTCACTTGCAACAGCATGATGGACTTGGACTGGGTTTTAGGCTTAGTGAAGTAAGTCAGAGAAAGACAAATACTGTATGTTATCATTTATATGTGGAATCTAAAAAATAAAACAAACTAGTGAACATAACAAAACAGAAGCAGACTCGCAGATGTAGAGAACAGACTAGTGTCTCCCAGAAAAGAGGGAGGGGGGCGAGGGTAGGACAGAAGGGGGTTTTAAGAGGTACTATATGTACATACATATATAAATATATACAGGGCACTAGTTCCTGAGCTCCTGCTGGGCATCCTGGACTGCATTCTGTGGAGAAGCCAGCTGCCATGTTGTGAAGACACCCATGCAGCTCCCCAGAGGATCCCCTGTGACAAGGAGTGATCAGCCCCAGACATCAACAGTGCCAAGACCCAGAGTCCTGAGGGGCCTGAAGGCACTCAGGCTGGGCCTCGTCCTGTATCCTGAGGGCCTGTTCCTTGACCCAATCCACGCCGGGGCCGGCCCTGCGGACCCTAGCCCCACCCCTAGCAGCACCCCCGACCTGGACACTCACAGGAGATGGCGAAGAGGGCCTTGACGCGCACAGAGTCGCAGGGGTCGCGGTCCAGCAGGCGCAGCAGCTTGCGCAGGGCGCCGAGGCCCAGCACCTGCTCCTGGATGGCTGCCACGTTCTGGCTGCACGTGCCAATGAGCTGCGCCGCCCGCCACCGCAGCCCCGCCGGCCCCGACTCCAGGTAGCGGCCTACCAGCAGGTGCATGCCCGACAGCTGGCAGAAGTCTGTGGGGAGAGGGCAGCAGACAGGCCAGGTGTGATGGGCGGAACTTACCGGAAGCCCATCGAAGCCTCAGAATGCGACCCTATCGGGAGACAGAGCTTTTAAAGAGGCGCCTGTATGCTCAGTCGCTCAGGCTGTCCAACTCTTTTCCACCCCATGGACTATATAGCTCGCCAGGCTGCTCTGTCCACAAGATTTCCCAGGTAAGAATACTGGAGTGGGTTGCTGTTTCCTACTCCAGGGGATCTTCCCACCCAGGGGTCGAACCTCAGTCTTCTGCATTGCAGGCTGACTCTTTACCACTGAGTCCCCTGGGAAGCTCTTTAAAGAGGAGATTAAGGTGACACGATGTCACAGAATGGACCCTCAGACAATAGGGCTGGCACCCTCATAAAAAGAGGAGACTAGACATAGACACGTGCAGAGGGATGAACATGTGAGGCTCAGCAAAGAGTTCCCATGTACTAGCCAGGAGAGAGGCCTCAGAGGAAACTGACATCAGACTTCCTGCCTCTAGGACTGTGAGAGAACGATTTTGTGTTGAAAGCCACGTGCAGAGGGATGAACATGTGAGGCCTAGGAAAGGGCTCCTGCTGGCCCCATCCTGGACTGCATTCTGTGGAGAAGCCAGCTGCCATGTTGTGAAGACACCCATGCAGCTCCCAGAGGATCCCCTGTGACAAGGAGTGATCAGCCCCAGACATCAACAGTGCCAAGACCCAGAGTCCTGAGGGGCCTGAAGGCACTCAGGCTGGGCCTCGTCCTGTATCCTGAGGGCCTGTTCCTTGACCCAATCCACGCCGGGGCCGGCCCTGCGGACCCTAGCCCCACCCCTAGCAGCACCCCCGACCTGGACACTCACAGGAGATGGCGAAGAGGGCCTTGACGCGCACAGAGTCGCAGGGGTCGCGGTCCAGCAGGCGCAGCAGCTTGCGCAGGGCGCCGAGGCCCAGCACCTGCTCCTGGATGGCTGCCACGTTCTGGCTGCACGTGCCAATGAGCTGCGCCGCCCGCCACCGCAGCCCCGCCGGCCCCGACTCCAGGTAGCGGCCTACCAGCAGGTGCATGCCCGACAGCTGGCAGAAGTCTGTGGGGAGAGGGCAGCAGACAGGCCAGGTGTGATGGGCGGAACTTACCGGAAGCCCATCGAAGCCTCAGAATGCGACCCTATCGGGAGACAGAGCTTTTAAAGAGGCGCCTGTATGCTCAGTCGCTCAGGCTGTCCAACTCTTTTCCACCCCATGGACTATATAGCTCGCCAGGCTGCTCTGTCCACAAGATTTCCCAGGTAAGAATACTGGAGTGGGTTGCTGTTTCCTACTCCAGGGATCTTCCCACCCAGGGGTCGAACCTCAGTCTTCTGCATTGCAGGCTGACTCTTTACCACTGAGTCCCCTGGGAAGCTCTTTAAAGAGGAGATTAAGGTGACACGATGTCACAGAATGGACCCTCAGACAATAGGGCTGGCACCCTCATAAAAAGAGGAGACTAGACATAGACACGTGCAGAGGGATGAACATGTGAGGCTCAGCAAAGAGTTCCCATGTACTAGCCAGGAGAGAGGCCTCAGAAGAAACTGACATCAGACTTCCTGCCTCTAGGACTGTGAGAGAACGATTTTTGTGTTGAAAGCCTGCCATCTGTGCTGCTTCGTTACGGCAGGCAGAATGGACACAACCCTGGGTGAGGCCGAGTGGGAGGTCTGCCTCCAAGGGCTGCTCTCCCCAAGCACTTGACTGGATCCATCTTCAACCAGTATGTCTCAGCAAGGTCAGGGGCAGGGGCAGCAAGTGGAGGGGCAGGGTCCCAGGCTCCAGCCCACTAAACACCAGTCCTGACCCTGGTCTTTGTGATAATCAGACTGCGCCCAATGAAAAAGGAACACACAGACTAGAGGTCCATGAGCTAAAGCCTTCTACCTGCTTTCCGAACTGGTGAACTAGGGCATTCTTCAGTTAAACACAAGTCACCATGTGAGACCATCCCTACATAGGTATCCACAAGTGTTGAGAGCAGCAACTCCAGCAGATGCTTGCATACCAGTGTCCACAGCAGCGTTATTTACAATAACCGAAGGGGAAAATGACCCAAACATTTGTCAACTGACAAACGGATGAACAACAAACAGCAGAGCCACACACTGGAGTATCAGCCACGAAAAGGACTAAAATTCCAAAACAGCTACCTCCTGGAAGAACCTCGAAAACATCACCCTTGGTGAAGGAAGCCAGTCACAAAGGTCACTATTCTACTATTCCTCATACATAATGTGTCCAGAACAGACAAATCCACACCCTCAACAACTATACCACACCACTTCAAGTGGAAGTGCCGACTCGTCCTTCTTCTGGCTTCTCAGCATTCAGGATAAGCCTGGGAGCCGTGATGTACCCAGCGCCAGTCACTTTCTAGCCTCCGACCTCAGCCTGCTACTGGAGTGGGTTGCTGTTTCCTACTCCAGGGGATCTTCCCACCCAGGGTCGAACCTCAGTCTTCTGCATTGCAGGCTGACTCTTTACCACTGAGTCCCCTGGGAAGCTCTTTAAAGAGGAGATTAAGGTGACACGATGTCACAGAATGGACCCTCAGACAATAGGGCTGGCACCCTCATAAAAAGAGGAGACTAGACATAGACACGTGCAGAGGGATGAACATGTGAGGCTCAGCAAAGAGTTCCCATGTACTAGCCAGGAGAGAGGCCTCAGAAGAAACTGACATCAGACTTCCTGCCTCTAGGACTGTGAGAGAACGATTTTTGTGTTGAAAGCCTGCCATCTGTGCTGCTTCACGGCAGGCAGAATGGACACAACCCTGGGTGAGGCCGAGTGGGAGGTCTGCCTCCAAGGGCTGCTCTCCCCAAGCACTTGACTGGATCCATCTTCAACCAGTATGTCTCAGCAAGGTCAGGGGCAGGGGCAGCAAGTGGAGGGGCAGGGTCCCAGGCTCCAGCCCACTAAACACCAGTCCTGACCCTGGTCTTTGTGATAATCAGACTGCGCCCAATGAAAAAGGAACACACAGACTAGAGGTCCATGAGCTAAAGCCTTCTACCTGCTTTCCGAACTGGTGAACTAGGGCATTCTTCAGTTAAACACAAGTCACCATGTGAGACCATCCCTACATAGGTATCCACAAGTGTTGAGAGCAGCAACTCCAGCAGATGCTTGCATACCAGTGTCCACAGCAGCGTTATTTACAATAACCGAAGGGGAAAATGACCCAAACATTTGTCAACTGACAAACGGATGAACAACAAACAGCAGAGCCACACACTGGAGTATCAGCCACGAAAAGGACTAAAATTCCAAAACAGCTACCTCCTGGAAGAACCTCGAAAACATCACCCTTGGTGAAGGAAGCCAGTCACAAAGGTCACTATTCTACTATTCCTCATACATAATGTGTCCAGAACAGACAAATCCACACCCTCAACAACTATACCACACCACTTCAAGTGGAAGTGCCGACTCGTCCTTCTTCTGGCTTCTCAGCATTCAGGATAAGCCTGGGAGCCGTGATGTACCCAGCGCCAGTCACTTTCTAGCCTCCGCCCCTCACTCACTCTGCTCTGCTGGGCCAGCCTCCACTGCTGTTCCCACCAGGCCAGGCATACTCCCACCCCAGGGCCTTTGCACAGGTCGTTCCCTCTGCCTGGAATGCTTTTTCCAGAGGTGATCCTATGACTCGCTGCCTCCCTTCAGGTCTCTGATGACATGTCACCCCTCGAGGAGGCCTGCTCTGATCCGCTCCCCCCATCCAGGATCACCTCCTGCCTCTTACTCTGGGGAACGGCAAGGGACTCTGGGCAGACCAGGATGAGACGGCTGGTCCCAGAGAGCATCAGGGTGGTGGTGGACTGAACCTGACTACCATCACTGTTCCTGACGGCAAGCAGACCAAGCACACAGAGATCGGGCAGGCTTACCTGTGGCCTGAGTCAGAGCCAGACGGCAGGGGTGAGGCTGGGAGGCTGGTGTTGGGGGGCCTGAGGTGAAGGACAGGGTTGGGCTGCAGCAGGCCCAGGGCTGAGAAGGAGGCGCAAGCAAGAGACAGAGGGAAAGCAGGAGGCAAAAGGGGGAGGACCCCAGTGGGCGGGACCAGCCCGGCTATACCTGCCGCGTTGTCCATGTTCTCACACAGGTCGGCCAGCAGCTCCAGGGCCCCCTCGCGCTCCTGCTGGTCCATGGCCAGCTCAGCCTCCCCAGCCGAGGTGGGTGTGGGCTGGGACAGCACTCTCAGGCAGTTCTTCATCTGCTCCACCTCCTCCCGCTGGCCCCGGAAGGCGGCGGACATGGCCTCCTGCAGCCACTGGCGCCTCTGGGGAGTGAGGGGAGCGGGGAGGAAGGAACAAAGCTTATCAATAACCAATTCAGGAATAACAGTCATTCATAATAACAGGCAGCACTTCCCCAGTGGTCCATTCAGACTTGGCCCTTCCACTGCAAGGGGCACAGGTTCGACCCCCGGTCGGGGAAGTTCTGCATACCAAGAGGTGCGGCCAAAGAAAAAAAAAACAGTAACAACAGCCAGCATGTGAGAGCTGAGTGTCCCCCCGCTAACAGGTATCTACCAGGCACATTTTCCATGGACAGACTCTGTTCTAGACCCTGGATCTATGGAGAGACTGGAGGTGGAGTATGACAGAAAAAGAACAGTCAGAGACACCTAGGCTCTTGTCCTGAACAGCTAGAAGGAGGTGGAGAAGGCAGTGGAAGAATCAGGTGTGGACTTAGAGAAGTGGAAATACTCACTTTTGAACTTGTTAAGTTTGAGTGACCCATGACACATGCAAGGCCAAATACTGAAAAAGATGCCTAAAGTTCAGGGAAGAGGTCCAGCCTTGACTCTACTGACACTCTGAGCTGGCCTCTTCTGTGGCACGGGTCGTTTGCGCCCGGGAGGACGTTGAGCACATCCCTGGCCTCTGCCCACCAGATGCCAGGAGCGCTGCCCCTACCCCGTTCCCCTCACTGGCCACCAATTTTCCACAACCAAGATGGTCTCCAGTCATTGCCAAACGTGGTTAAAACCATCCCTCCAGGAGAGAACCACGGGCCTGGAGATGTAAATTTGAGAGTCGGCAAGAGTCACAACCTCAACCCAACGTGAGATCACACGGGAAATGAGGGCAGCAGACAAGCTCCTGTTGTGCTCCAGTTCAGGGACTGGGGAAGGAGGATGAAACAACAGACGAGGTAGAGAAGCAGAACCAGTGAGCAGGATGAAACCAGAACACCGCGCTGCTCCAAAGGCCAAATGAAGGAGAAGCTCAAGGGGACAGGTGGTCAGCAAATGCCGCTGGGAGGTCAAATAAGAGAAGCGCTGAGAAATGGCCACTGGCTTTTTTGGTCCGGCTCTGTGCTAGGTGCTCACGTAAAGGCTCTGAAGTTACAGTCCTGGATAAATCTGGGCAAGAGGTTGATCTTTCCTTGCCTGTTTCCCCCCTCACAGTCCTACAGGTCTGATGACGTCTTGGGTGTAACTGAATCAGCACTGTGTTTTGTACACTATAATGGTCGTCACCAGTCAAACATCACAGCTAGCAAATACTGCTCATTCCTCTCCAGAACAAGGTTCCATGGCTAAGTGTCAATAGTACTGTCATTCCCACTTCACAGATGAGAAAACAGAGGCAGAAGGGGGTGACTTGCCCAAGGTCACACAGTCAGTTAGCCACAAAACCTAAGTGGTATTTCTACAGAACTCTTAAATGAGAATATGCTCTTCTTGAGACTATCCTGTGGCCTCTAGGAGCACAGCCTGTGTGCAGGTGCTATGTTGAGGCCCACTTCAAGTAGAATCGCAGAACTATCCTGTGAAGGGCCACGGTCATTCTTATCACCAACAGCAATTTGCAACTGAAGAACCTGAAGCTCAGAAAGACTAAGTAATAAGCCCAAGGAAACACAGCTGTATAATGCCAAATCTAGGTCTATACCACTTTGGAACGCCCTTGCTTTTCTTTTTAGCATGAGGCTACTCTGCCTCCCAGCACAGTGCAGGATCCAGGGATGTGACTTTCAGTCCACAACAACCCTATCAAGCACAAATAAGAGTCTCCTGTGCCTTCACACGGGCACTCCCGCCCCTCCCCAGATATCTCTGTCCCCACACCGCTCTCCCCAGCGTCTCACGTCCCCACCCTTTACCTCCTCACTCATGGGTTCGGGAGGAGGGTCTGGCTCTTCAGAGCCCGCCGTGATGGCCATCTGCAGCAGGCCTTGGAGGTTTCGCGGGGGCGGGCGATTGCCGGAGCCCCCCGCGGAGGAGCCACTGCCCCCTGACAAGCCATCCTGGGAGGCGGAGGGCAGCGCCAGGGGAAGGCGACTGCCCCAGGCGCCATGGGCTGTTTGCGAAGGGGAAAGAATGTGGACTAAGGGGATCTTCCTTAGGTGGTCAGCAAATGCCGCTGGGAGGTCAAATAAGAGAAGCGCTGAGAAATGGCCACTGGCTTTTTTGGTCCGGCTCTGTGCTAGGTGCTCACGTAAAGGCTCTGAAGTTACAGTCCTGGATAAATCTGGGCAAGAGGTTGATCTTTCCTTGCCTGTTTCCCCCCTCACAGTCCTACAGGTCTGATGACGTCTTGGGTGTAACTGAATCAGCACTGTGTTTTGTACACTATAATGGTCGTCACCAGTCAAACATCACAGCTAGCAAATACTGCTCATTCCTCTCCAGAACAAGGTTCCATGGCTAAGTGTCAATAGTACTGTCATTCCCACTTCACAGATGAGAAAACAGAGGCAGAAGGGGGTGACTTGCCCAAGGTCACACAGTCAGTTAGCCACAAAACCTAAGTGGTATTTCTACAGAACTCTTAAATGAGAATATGCTCTTCTTGAGACTATCCTGTGGCCTCTAGGAGCACAGCCTGTGTGCAGGTGCTATGTTGAGGCCCACTTCAAGTAGAATCGCAGAACTATCCTGTGAAGGGCCACGGTCATTCTTATCACCAACAGCAATTTGCAACTGAAGAACCTGAAGCTCAGAAAGACTAAGTAATAAGCCCAAGGAAACACAGCTGTATAATGCCAAATCTAGGTCTATACCACTTTGGAACGCCCTTGCTTTTTCTTTTTAGCATGAGGCTACTCTGCCTCCCAGCACAGTGCAGGATCCAGGGATGTGACTTTCAGTCCACAATAACCCTATCAAGCACAAATAAGAGTCTCCTGTGCCTTCACACGGGCACTCCCGCCCCTCCCCAGATATCTCTGTCCCCACACCGCTCTCCCCAGCGTCTCACGTCCCCACCCTTTACCTCCTCACTCATGGGTTCGGGAGGAGGGTCTGGCTCTTCAGAGCCCGCCGTGATGGCCATCTGCAGCAGGCCTTGGAGGTTTCGCGGGGGCGGGCGATTGCCGGAGCCCCCCGCGGAGGAGCCACTGCCCCCTGACAAGCCATCCTGGGAGGCGGAGGGCAGCGCCAGGGGAAGGCGACTGCCCCCGGAGCCTTGGTTCGCCATGGGCTGTTTGCGAAGTAAAGAATGTGTTGGGGTAGAGAATCGTCACCACTGAAGTAGCTCTGGCGTCCTGACAGGTCGGCTCCTGGGGGTCTGCCGAAAAAGCTGCCTTTTAGGGGAGCCCGGCGGCCCCCCATGACCCCAGACCATTCTGCCCACCTACCCTTTAACCACGGCCAGCTTTTCTTCCTTCCCCCCAACAGGACCCTTCCCCAAAGTCACAAGTCCCTTCTTCCCTCCTAGCAACAGGCTCCACCCACTCTCCCTAGCAACCCCTCCTCCATCTCAACCGCGGTCGTTCCCATCTCTTAATAACCCCATTTCCAGGACTTCAGAGCAATAAACCCCTATTGGTCAGGTCGGCAACAAGTCTCCTCCCTCCTCTCCGAAGAGCGAAGCCAAAGTGGGGCGGACCTCACCTCCCCGGGCCTCGTGTCCCCGCCGCTACCAAAGACAGGCTTGCCCGCACCTGGCTCTCCTGGGCGCCGCCATATTGACCGGAAATACGCACGGTATCGCCCGGAAGTTCCCGCGCAGCCACACCAGTTAGGGCAGTGCCTGGACATCAGGCGGCTTACCCGGGCTCTTAAGTTTTTCCCACCTGGCTGGATACCTAGCTCGGCCAGACTCTTCTCCCAGGCCACGCCCGTCGCTCTCACACCTTCGCCGAAGCCATGCCCCCGGCCCGCGTCCCGCCTCTAATAGCTCCACCTCCTCGTCCTCATTGCAAGCTCCACCCCTTGGTGTAAGCCCCGCCCCCGGTCTCCTCTGCCTTGGCTAGACCCATCCACATCTACGCCCAGTTCTAAACTCTGCCCTCCGCCACTTCAGGGTCCGCCCCTGTTCCAGGCCTTTCGGCCACGTCCCCACCCTTTACCTCCTCACTCATGGGTTCGGGAGGAGGGTCTGGCTCTTCAGAGCCCGCCGTGATGGCCATCTGCAGCAGGCCTTGGAGGTTTCGCGGGGGCGGGCGATTGCCGGAGCCCCCCGCGGAGGAGCCACTGCCCCCTGACAAGCCATCCTGGGAGGCGGAGGGCAGCGCCAGGGGAAGGCGACTGCCCCCGGAGCCTTGGTTCGCCATGGGCTGTTTGCGAAGTAAAGAATGTGTTGGGGTAGAGAATCGTCACCACTGAAGTAGCTCTGGCGTCCTGACAGGTCGGCTCCTGGGGGTCTGCCGAAAAAGCTGCCTTTTAGGGGAGCCCGGCGGCCCCCCATGACCCCAGACCATTCTGCCCACCTACCCTTTAACCACGGCCAGCTTTTCTTCCTTCCCCCCAACAGGACCCTTCCCCAAAGTCACAAGTCCCTTCTTCCCTCCTAGCAACAGGCTCCACCCACTCTCCCTAGCAACCCCTCCTCCATCTCAACCGCGGTCGTTCCCATCTCTTAATAACCCCATTTCCAGGACTTCAGAGCAATAAACCCCTATTGGTCAGGTCGGCAACAAGTCTCCTCCCTCCTCTCCGAAGAGCGAAGCCAAAGTGGGGCGGACCTCACCTCCCCGGGCCTCGTGTCCCCGCCGCTACCAAAGACAGGCTTGCCCGCACCTGGCTCTCCTGGGCGCCGCCATATTGACCGGAAATACGCACGGTATCGCCCGGAAGTTCCCGCGCAGCCACACCAGTTAGGGCAGTGCCTGGACATCAGGCGGCTTACCCGGGCTCTTAAGTTTTTCCCACCTGGCTGGATACCTAGCTCGGCCAGACTCTTCTCCCAGGCCACGCCCGTCGCTCTCACACCTTCGCCGAAGCCATGCCCCCGGCCCGCGTCCCGCCTCTAATAGCTCCACCTCCTCGTCCTCATTGCAAGCTCCACCCCTTGGTGTAAGCCCCGCCCCCGGTCTCCTCTGCCTTGGCTAGACCCATCCACATCTACGCCCAGTTCTAAACTCTGCCCCTCTCCGCCACTTCAGGGTCCGCCCCTGTTCCAGGCCTTTCGGCCACGCCCAATTAAGACCCACCCCTCCCGGGCGGGAGCACTAGCCGCTCCTCGTTAAACCCCGCCCCTTCTGGCCCCGCCTCACCCCGTGTTAGCTAGTAGCGCGGGTCTCTCAACTTTCCGGCCTTTTCACTTTTTTGGTGGACTCTTATTCCGTGTTTTACTGGCGCCCGTGTGTTCTCACCACTGATATCTGACCCAGGCAGAGTTTGGGCTGTCACACCCCGCTCTTGGCCTCAATTTCCCCTTTCCTCATAGAAGGCTGCATGTTCTCCCCACTGCAACACCTTTGCAGGCCACTCTTAACCGTTATTCACCCAGCATCTCCCTTGTGGAATCTTCCCTCGGTCCTGGCAGGTGCACCGGAGATGATTGTTAAAGTCTGGAAATAAAATTCCCTGAGCACAGTGGTTTAGGCAGCTCGAGGCCTCCCTTCAACAGATGTAGGGTTCAGGTCTGGAAACGTGGGTTGAGCTTAAAGAAATCCTAATGCTAGTCTTTCATAGGAGGCCCTTCTCACTCCAGGAAAAGGTTGTACCTAACTTTGGTGGGGCCCACAAGCACAGGTATATTGCAGAAATGGGAAGACCAAACATATAAGCCGTGTGTGTGTGTCTCTGTGTGTGTGTTGTTTGTATCCCTGCTGTTAACAAAGTACCAAAAACCCTGGTGGCTTAAAACACAGGGGAAATCTGTTTCCCAGTCGTTTCCAGCTTCTGAAGGCTGCCCACATTCCTTGGATTGTGGAAGCACCATTTTGGGTTCTTCTTTTTTTTTTTTTTGCCTGCGCCAGGTCTTGGTTGTGGTTGCAGCATGTAGGGTCTGTTGTGAGGCGCGCTCAGTGAAGCACCCAACTCCGCTCATGGTAGATGGAAATGAGGTTTATTTAGGCTGGCGCCAGCGACCACCCACAAGAAACTAGGTTTCCTGCGAGGGCCCCGACTGGAGGTAAAGGGCGGGTTTTTTTTTGTTTTTTTATTTATTTTGGACGGGGGTCGCGTTGGGGAGGGAGGGGAGCAGGCGGGCCACTTCTATTGGTCTTTCATTTCTCTATCTTCATCCGTCTTTGTTCTTTGGCTCCTGTGGGCCTCCCATCGCGGTGGCATCTGTCGCTGCAGAGCGCTGGCTCTGGGCGCATGCGCTCCAGAGCTCCAGATCGGTGATTGGACACATCGGTCCAGCCGCTCCGTGGCACGTGGGATCTTCCCAGGCCAGGGCTCGAACCGGCGCCCCTTGCACTGCAAGGCAGTGTCCTTACCCACTGGACTACCAGGGGAAGCCCTAAAGGGCGGTTTTTAAAGGCTGGTCCAATCAATGGCGCAAGACCCTCCCCTTTGATTGAGATTGGCCACAAAAGCTCATTCTCTCTTACAATCATCAGAATAGTGTAGGCACTTCTTCGTTAATTGCAGTCAGTTACCATCAATAAAGATTAACAAACAACAATCAATACTAATATATAAATCTGCAGTAACCATCAGTAAACCATTTTGCATTCCCTTTTACAGGTCTAGTTCCCCAACCACAGATCAAACCTGGCTCCCTGCATTTGGAGCATGGAATCCTAGCCACTGGACCACCAGAGAAGTCCCCATTTTGGTTTCTGTTTCCTTCCTTATTCCATCTCCTCCTCTGACCGATCTTCCTGCCTCCCTCTCATAAGAACTCTTGTGATTACATTTAGGGTACAAATGTAATAACCAGGAAAATCTTCCCATCTAAAATTTTCAACTCAATCACATCTGCAAAAAATGAATAAGGTGACATAGTCATAGGTTCCCAGAATTACAATGTGGAGATCTTTGGGTATTCCCTGGTGGCTCAGCAGTAAAGAATCTGCCCGCAGTGCAGGAGACAGGGGTTCGGTCCCTGGGTTCGGAAGATACCCTGGAGGAGGATATGGCCACCCACTCAATGTTTTTGCCTGTGAAATCCCATGGACAGAGGAGCCTGGTGAGCTTCAGCCCAAAGAGTTGAAGAGTCAGACATGACTGAGGGAATGAGCACACGTATTCCACCTACTGTACCTACGTACCCACAAGTACAAGTCCATGTAACCATACTACTATATACATATACATACTGCCACACAATACCATACGTGCCCATGACAAGTAACTGTATACACCATTGCCTATATGAACATGTGTGAAATATAACGGGAGCCTAGATGAAAACTCCCCAGGTACCCGATAAAAAACGCATCCTTTACAGCGACATATAAGAAGCATGATCGTATGCATTTTTAATCCACAAGACACTTGAACGTGAAAATGGACCCTATGAATAATTACAGAATAAAAGACATAAGCCCGGACATACGGTCATCCTTTTTCTTTTTTTTGGTCACATCACACAGCTTGCAGAATCTGAGTTCCCTGACCAGGAATCAAACCCATGTCCCAACAGTGCAAGTGCCAAATCCTAACCACTGGACTGCCAGGGAATCCCCTGATCACCCTGCTTCTAAGGCCTTAATGGATCTACTTCCTTACCTCATTTCCTCACACTGAGAGCTCCACATTCCCCTCTAGCACTCTAGCCCCTTAAGTCTTCCCATAACACACCAGGTGTATGCCTGCCCCAGGGCCTTTGCACTGCTGCTTCCTCTGCCTGGAAGGCTCCTGGCACTTTATCCAGATGGCTTCATTTTCCTTCAGTGTCCCTTCTCTGATGGGGCCTCTCTTGGCACTGTAGTGAAACTCACACAGAAAATCACTCAAGAAGGACTTCTTGAATTCCCTGGTGGTCCAGTGGTTGAGAATCTGTCTGCCCATGCAGGGCATGTGGATTCTATCCCTGGTCCAGGAAATTTCCGCATGCTGTGGGGAAACTAAGCCCGTATGCCAAAACTGCTGAGGCCATGCCCTAGAGCCTGGGAGCCACGACTACTGGAGCCCGTGCACCCAGAGTCCATACTCTGCAATAAGACAAACTACCACAATGAGAAGCCAGCACAGCACAACTAGAGAGTATCCTCCTCTCCCCACAACTGGAGACAGCCCCAGTGCTCAATGAAGACCCAGCGCAGCTAAAAAATATTTTTTTTTAAAAAAAAGAAACCCTTGTGGGGCCTTCCCTAATAATCCAGTGGCTAAGACTCCATGCTCCCAATGCTGGGAGCTGGGGTTTGATTCCTGTTCTGGGAACTAAGTCCCACACTACTATATACATATACATACTGCCACACAATACCATACGTGCCCATGACAAGTAACTGTATACACCATTGCCTATATGAACATGTGTGAAATATAACGGAGCCTAGATGAAAACTCCCCAGGTACCCGATAAAAACGCATCCTTTACAGCGACATATAAGAAGCATGATCGTATGCATTTTAATCCACAAGACACTTGAACGTGAAAATGGACCCTATGAATAATTACAGAATAAAAGACATAAGCCCGGACATACGGTCATCCTTTTCTTTTTGGTCACATCACACAGCTTGCAGAATCTGAGTTCCTGACCAGGAATCAAACCCATGTCCCAACAGTGCAAGTGCCAAATCCTAACCACTGGACTGCCAGGGAATCCCCTGATCACCCTGCTTCTAAGGCCTTAATGGATCTACTTCCTTACCTCATTTCCTCACACTGAGAGCTCCACATTCCCCTCTAGCACTCTAGCCCCTTAAGTCTTCCCATAACACACCAGGTGTATGCCTGCCCCAGGGCCTTTGCACTGCTGCTTCCTCTGCCTGGAAGGCTCCTGGCACTTTATCCAGATGGCTTCATTTTCCTTCAGTGTCCCTTCTCTGATGGGGCCTCTCTTGGCACTGTAGTGAAACTCACACAGAAAATCACTCAAGAAGGACTTCTTGAATTCCCTGGTGGTCCAGTGGTTGAGAATCTGTCTGCCCATGCAGGGCATGTGGATTCTATCCCTGGTCCAGGAAATTTCCGCATGCTGTGGGGAAACTAAGCCCGTATGCCAAAACTGCTGAGGCCATGCCCTAGAGCCTGGGAGCCACGACTACTGGAGCCCGTGCACCCAGAGTCCATACTCTGCAATAAGACAAACTACCACAATGAGAAGCCAGCACAGCACAACTAGAGAGTATCCTCCTCTCCCCACAACTGGAGACAGCCCCAGTGCTCAATGAAGACCCAGCGCAGCTAAAAAATAATTTTTTTTTAAAAAAAGAAACCCTTGTGGGGCCTTCCCTAATAATCCAGTGGCTAAGACTCCATGCTCCCAATGCTGGGAGCTGGGGTTTGATTCCTGTTCTGGGAACTAAGTCCCACACGCTGCCACTAAAGATTCCACATGCAACTACTAAGACCTGCAACAGTCAAATAAATAAACAAAAATAAATATTTAAAAAACAATTTGGCGTAAAAGAAGTAGCATGAAGGCCTGTACTATCATAAGTGAAGAAAATAGCTCTAGTCATTGCTCTGTGAGAAAAGGTGATCTTTCAGGGGTGCTGTGTGATGGTTGGGAGGGGTGGGAAGTGGGGGATATACATATGACTAATCTGGGAACATACATATCTGTAAACAACAAAACTCTGTAAAAGTTAAAAACAAAATAAAGGTTTTAAAAAAAAACAATTTGGGCTTCTCTGGTAACTCAGTGGTAAAGAGTTGGCCTCCCAATGCAGGAAACATGAGTTTGATCCCCGATCCGGGAAGATCCTACAGGCTGCAGAACAACTAAGCGCGAGAGCCACAACTATGGAGCTTGGGCTCTAGATCCTCGGAGCCTCAACTAATGAGCCGATGTGCTGCAACTACTGAAGCCCATGAGCGCTAGAGCCTGAGTTCCAAAGAGAAGTCACCACAAGAAGCCTGCTCACCTCAACTAGAGAGAAGCCCCCACTCCCTGCAACTAGAGAAGAGCCTGTGGCAGCAGTGAAAACCCAGAATGGCCAAAAATAAATAAAATTTAAAATCAAATAAAAAAACAATTTTAACAAAAGAGAAAGAAACATTTGTGAAAGCTCAGAGTCCTAACCACTGGAGCACTAGGGAATTCCCAACACATCATATATTTTCATTGTTTATTTGGCTGATCACTGGCCTCATTCACAGAAGTGAGAGCTCCCTAGGACAGGGATCTTTGTTGATTTGGTTCATGGCTGTACCCTCCCCACTTGGAACAGTGTTTGGGTTCAGATTTGTCACTGAGAATAGAGTCGTGGAATGATACTGGTTGACTAGAAGACTCAAGGGACTTCCCTGGTGACTCAGACCTCTCCCCACAACTGGAGACAGCCCCAGTGCTCAATGAAGACCCAGCGCAGCTAAAAAATATTTTTTTTTAAAAAAAAGAAACCCTTGTGGGGCCTTCCCTAATAATCCAGTGGCTAAGACTCCATGCTCCCAATGCTGGGAGCTGGGGTTTGATTCCTGTTCTGGGAACTAAGTCCCACACGCTGCCACTAAAGATTCCACATGCAACTACTAAGACCTGCAACAGTCAAATAAATAAACAAAAATAAATATTTAAAAAACAATTTGGCGTAAAAGAAGTAGCATGAAGGCCTGTACTATCATAAGTGAAGAAAATAGCTCTAGTCATTGCTCTGTGAGAAAAGGTGATCTTTCAGGGGTGCTGTGTGATGGTTGGGAGGGGTGGGAAGTGGGGGATATACATATGACTAATCTGGGAACATACATATCTGTAAACAACAAAACTCTGTAAAAGTTAAAAACAAAATAAAGGTTTTAAAAAAAAACAATTTGGGCTTCTCTGGTAACTCAGTGGTAAAGAGTTGGCCTCCCAATGCAGGAAACATGAGTTTGATCCCCGATCCGGGAAGATCCTACAGGCTGCAGAACAACTAAGCGCGAGAGCCACAACTATGGAGCTTGGGCTCTAGATCCTCGGAGCCTCAACTAATGAGCCGATGTGCTGCAACTACTGAAGCCCATGAGCGCTAGAGCCTGAGTTCCAAAGAGAAGTCACCACAAGAAGCCTGCTCACCTCAACTAGAGAGAAGCCCCCACTCCCTGCAACTAGAGAAGAGCCTGTGGCAGCAGTGAAAACCCAGAATGGCCAAAAATAAATAAAATTTAAAATCAAATAAAAAAACAATTTTAACAAAAGAGAAAGAAACATTTGTGAAAGCTCAGAGTCCTAACCACTGGAGCACTAGGGAATTCCCAACACATCATATATTTTCATTGTTTATTTGGCTGATCACTGGCCTCATTCACAGAAGTGAGAGCTCCCTAGGACAGGGATCTTTGTTGATTTGGTTCATGGCTGTACCCTCCCCACTTGGAACAGTGTTTGGGTTCAGATTTGTCACTGAGAATAGAGTCGTGGAATGATACTGGTTGACTAGAAGACTCAAGGGACTTCCCTGGTGACTCAGATGGTAAAGAAGGAGCCCTGGTGACGCCTGCAATGAAGGAGACCCAGGTTCAATCCCTGGGTTGGGAAGATCCCCTGGAGAAGGAAATGGCAACCCACTCCAGCATTCTTGCCTGGAGAATCCCATGAACGGAGAAGCCTGACTGGCTATAGTCCATGGGGTCGCAAAGGATCAGACATGACTGAGCGACTTAAAATGCACACTCGGGAGACTTAAGGTTCATGAATACACTTTATAGGTGACTTGGGATTAAATGGCTGCCTAGTCACAACCCATTCCAGTATTCTTGCCTGGGAAATCCCATAGACAGAGGAGCCTGGTGGGCTGCAGCCCATGGGGTTGCAGAGTTGGACATAACGATGTGACTTAGCAGATAACACTTTTAGATATCTGACAGGGGAATTCCACATTATGTGGAAATCTCACTGTGGACAGGTTCATGGATGAACTACAGTCGGGACATATGCTGATACTGGAGCCCGCATGAAGAGCTAGGGGAGCCGATGGAGGACACTGAGAACAGACGGTGGCCTAAAAAAATACACAGGGGCCTCAAGGGGTTCTGGAAGTTCCTTTGTAGGAGGATTGTGGATTCTAAATGGAGACGGATCCAAGATATGTAAAAGCAAGCATCCTGAGCTGTGGGTAGATATGGGGCCCTGATGCTGTGGGCAAAGGAGGCTGGGGTGGGGGGCGGCCCAAGGGTCAAGGGGAGCAGAGATGAGCCCTTGCTCAGCAACTCCCCATGTCCTCTCCCTGCTTCTGTCTCTTTTTTCTCTGCCCCTCTAGTCTGTCATCTCTTGCCAGCGCCTCGTCCTGCACCTGTGTGTACCCCATCTCGTGGGATCCCACCTCCCTGCATCCTGGTTGCTGTCTCTGTCTCTCTCTGCTCTTTCTCCACCTGCCTGTTTCATTCCTCCTCCCTTATCCCTTTCCATCTTTCTCCCGCTTTTCTTCTGTTCACAGGCCCTCCATTCTTCCCTTGTGCCCTTCCTAGATATCTTGCCCCTCTCTGTCCCGTCCCTCTACTTTTACCCATTTATCTCCCATCTCTCTGTCTCCTAACAGTCATTTCTTTCTGCTCTCCCCTCCATTACTCTAGGTCTCTCCCCATCTCTGGCTGAGTTTTCCCTTCATTTCTTTTCCCGTCTGTCTCTCCATATCTCTGAGCCTCCACACACACACAACACACACCCGAATTCCCTGTCTCTCCAACTCTCCTTCTCCTGCCCTCATCTCTCTCCAGGTCTGTCTCTGGTTTTCTCCATCTCTCTGTCTCTCCCCGTCACCTTCTCTCCTTTACTCCAGCTCCCTGCTTCTTGGATCCCCGTCCTCTCCCTGAATCTCTCCTGTCGCTGCCTCCTGCCTGCTCCCCGCTCTCCCCCTCTTGACCCAGCCCCGTTTGTGGCGGTCTCCGTCTCCCTGGCCATCTGTCTCTTTCCCTGACTCGTGGCCGACTTCATCTCCCTTTGTATCGCTCCAGCTCGGCCCCTGCCTGTTGGCTCCGCATCTCTCTCCCTCCACTATCTCTTCTGCATCCTTCCATCCCGCTCAGCAGCCTCCCACCCCGCAGCCATCCCTCCAGCTCCCAGGCCCGCCCCCTGCCCCGTTCCCCCCTCCGAAAGGGTTAACTTTGGGGAAGGGCCCGGAGTCCCCGGATGGTGATGTCAGCGTGCCGGAGAGAAAGGACGAGGTGGCGGGGGGAGGCGGAGAGGAGGAGGAGGCGGAGGAGAGAGGGTGCGTGGGGGGGCGGGGGGGACCTCGGCCTGCAGCATCCGCCGGCCCGCACCTCGGACCCCCCCGGCGGGGGGAGGCGCAGGAAGGGGGAGGGCGGCCGGGACCGGGCTGGGGAGGGGGGGCCGCGCAGCCCCCCCGGGCCATGCTGACTCCCGGGGCCTGACCCCCCCGGGCCAGCCCCCCCTCCCCCAGCTCCGCCGCCCGCCGACGGGGGGGCCCAGCCCAGCCCCCTGGGGACCCCCGGAGAGGTGGGGGGCAGCCGGGGGGGCCGGGACGGAGCGGTCGCCGGCCCCCACCGGAGGGACGGGGCGACTGGCCGCAGGGGGGGCGGCCGGGGGGCCGGTCGGGCCGGGAGCAAGGGCATCATGTCGTCCGGGGGCAAGGATGGGGGTGGGGGCTCCCCCGCCTACCACCTCCCGCACCCACACCCACCCCAGCACGCCCAGTATGTGGGCCCCTATCGGCTGGAGAAGACGCTGGGCAAAGGACAGACAGGTGAGCCAGGGGAGGGGGCACCTGGGGTGCGGGTGAGGGGAGATGGGGCAGAGGACGAGACTCGTGGGTATTCAGGGGGCCAGGGCTGGCTGCCCAGACCCCTGCATCCCTCACAGGGAAGGGACATGGGTCCAGACTTCCAGGTCCCCAGGCTGGAGGGGGTGAGGGCTCAGACTCTGGGGTCCTGACTCCTAGAGGGGAGCTGCAGGGCCCAAAGGCGCCGACCCTTTGAGGGCAGAGGTTCAGGGACTTCTGGCCACGGAGCCCCGGTGAGAAAGGGACCTGGGCTAGCAGCCAGGGTCCCAGCCGCGGACAGCTGAGGTCCTTGGTGCAGTACAGCCGCAGGCTGGGGTGAGGTGCCGGCATGGGGGTGCGCCTCAGGAAGCAGCTTCTCCCTGCACTGTCCTCTGGACTTAGGGGCCTCAGCTGGGGGGACAGGGGACTGCCGCCAGGGCGATGGGGTTGCCAGCGTCCTGCCCTCTCTCCCGCATGCTGGCTCAGTGTGGGGACCAGGAATGGAGAGGTGGAAAGGTGGCTGCAAGAGGCAAATCCCTCTGGAGTGGTTATGGATGGGGGAGGTCGTCTTTTGCTGTTGCTAAACCTTCCGGTAACCTCTTTCCTGCCAGGTGGGAGGTGGGCGGGTGTAAGACAGGAGCTGAACACCTGTGTCCTGGGCAAGAGCTTCAGGATCGGGTCCAGGATCTCAGTGAGGCGGAGGACCGGGGCTGGAGAGGATCAGACTCCATATCCTAGGGCAAAAAGTGTGAAGGTGTTGCTGACCTCAATTCCTGAGTTGTGGAGGAGGAAGGGGCCATGGGGAAGGAGGGTCTGAGGGAGGAGGGACTGGGGGCCTGGACTTCTGGGTTTGGGGCTTAACCTTGGGGAGTGGGATACCCTTGGGGTTAGCATGCTACCAGCTACAGCTGCTATTAAAAAACAAAATCAAAGGGCTTGAGAGTTCAGTGTTCGAGAGGAGGTATAGAAAGATG
The DNA here is from genome assembly GCA_022376925.1 of Tragulus kanchil. Taxonomy (NCBI): domain Eukaryota; kingdom Metazoa; phylum Chordata; class Mammalia; order Artiodactyla; family Tragulidae; genus Tragulus; species Tragulus kanchil. Next base: position 133,274,188 of record JAIOJX010000031.1, read on the forward strand.
TTCTGGGAAGGGGACCATCATAACGTTATATTCTTTAGGAGACATGGTGTCTCCAGAAGATTACAGGGCAAAGAATTCAAGGAAGTGATGGGTTTAGAGGGTGATGGGTTCTGGGAAGGAGGCAGATTGGAGAACACAAAATGATCCTGACTCCAGGTGGCACGAATATGTGGAGATGAACCTGGACAGACACACCGGAAGGACAGAGTCAAGGGTGGCTGTGGAGGGAGGGGGAGTCAGGCAGGTGGATGGATAGCCAGAAGGAACGGAATTGGGCAGCAGGGAGGAAAGAGAATTGTGTTTGGTGGGAAGGGCTGCTGTCTGTCTCCAGGAGTTCAAGTCAGGGTGATGCAGGCCACCTTGCCAGCCAGCCAAGAGGGGAAGAAGGAGGAAACAGGGTGGCCAGTGGGGCTTAGGAGCCAGAGGTCGGGAGGGTGCCCTGGGAGCACACCCCGCATTTTCAACTCCCCTCCCCCAGGTTTGGTTAAACTCGGAGTGCACTGCATCACAGGCCAGAAGGTGGCCATCAAGATCGTGAACAGGGAGAAGCTGTCTGAGTCGGTGCTGATGAAGGTGTGTCTGTGTCCTGGGGGAGAGGGGACCCTTTGGGGCGGGGACGACAGGGAGGTAGGCAGGGCTGACCGCCCGTCCCTTTCCCCAGGTGGAGCGGGAGATCGCCATCCTGAAGCTCATCGAGCACCCCCATGTCCTCAAGCTCCATGACGTCTACGAGAACAAGAAATATTTGTAGGTATTTATAGACACCCAGCCCTCCATGCACCCTCCTCCCCAAGTTCCCAGTGCAGGACGTCTCCAGAATCCAGGCCTGGAGGGGCCAGGGGAAGCTTACACCCTTTTGGCTGGACCACTGAAGGTCCAGGCCCATCCCTGCTGAGCAAGGACATATCCCCTCACGGACGGATAATCCTCCTTATTCCCATACTGACCTGGCCTGACGCAGGGGCGATTGTGGCCTGGCAACAAGGCAGCTAAGCCTGAGCCGTTCCTGACGGGGCACAGAGGCTGATCCTCTCCCTTTTTCTCCAGCCCCAGTCCCTCGCCCTGCTGTGCAGTGAGGAACACTCAGTCCTGCGTAATCTGGATGCCCTCAGCCAGGCCTAAATTGCTAAGGACAGATCTTGCCCTTCCAATTTGCTAGGGCCCAGTGAATCCTGTCTCTTCCCAAACCCCTTCTCTGCAGCGAAGATTACAGGGCAAAGAATTCAAGGAAGTGATGGGTTTAGAGGGTGATGGGTTCTGGGAAGGAGGCAGATTGGAGAACACAAAATGATCCTGACTCCAGGTGGCACGAATATGTGGAGATGAACCTGGACAGACACACCGGAAGGACAGAGTCAAGGGTGGCTGTGGAGGGAGGGGGAGTCAGGCAGGTGGATGGATAGCCAGAAGGAACGGAATTGGGCAGCAGGGAGGAAAGAGAATTGTGTTTGGTGGGAAGGGCTGCTGTCTGTCTCCAGGAGTTCAAGTCAGGGTGATGCAGGCCACCTTGCCAGCCAGCCAAGAGGGGAAGAAGGAGGAAACAGGGTGGCCAGTGGGGCTTAGGAGCCAGAGGTCGGGAGGGTGCCCTGGGAGCACACCCCGCATTTTCAACTCCCCTCCCCCAGGTTTGGTTAAACTCGGAGTGCACTGCATCACAGGCCAGAAGGTGGCCATCAAGATCGTGAACAGGGAGAAGCTGTCTGAGTCGGTGCTGATGAAGGTGTGTCTGTGTCCTGGGGGAGAGGGGACCCTTTGGGGCGGGGACGACAGGGAGGTAGGCAGGGCTGACCGCCCGTCCCTTTCCCCAGGTGGAGCGGGAGATCGCCATCCTGAAGCTCATCGAGCACCCCCATGTCCTCAAGCTCCATGACGTCTACGAGAACAAGAAATATTTGTAGGTATTTATAGACACCCAGCCCTCCATGCACCCTCCTCCCCAAGTTCCCAGTGCAGGACGTCTCCAGAATCCAGGCCTGGAGGGGCCAGGGGAAGCTTACACCCTTTTGGCTGGACCACTGAAGGTCCAGGCCCATCCCTGCTGAGCAAGGACATATCCCCTCACGGACGGATAATCCTCCTTATTCCCATACTGACCTGGCCTGACGCAAAGGGCGATTGTGGCCTGGCAACAAGGCAGCTAAGCCTGAGCCGTTCCTGACGGGGCACAGAGGCTGATCCTCTCCCTTGTTCTCCAGCCCCAGTCCCTCGCCCTGCTGTGCAGTGAGGAACACTCAGTCCTGCGTAATCTGGATGCCCTCAGCCAGGCCTAAATTGCTAAGGACAGATCTTGCCCTTCCAATTTGCTAGGGCCCAGTGAATCCTGTCTCTTCCCAAACCCCTTCTCTGCAGCATTGGAGGGTCCCTTTCTCCTCCAGCATAACTCTGGGTTCTCTGACTGGACTCCCCAACAATGGATCTGCTTAGGTTTTCTGAGTCTGTATCTTGAAGTTGATTACCCCCCTTAGGATGCGGGTGGGTCCAGCTGTCCCGCCTGCAGACAATAGGCTTTTGTGTGGAATCTGGTGACCCAAGGGACAGCTGGACTGGGCAGCGGGAGAGGGGACACCTCCCTGCTCCCACCATGCAGTCTCCAGGATGAACTGACTCCAGTACCCATCAGAGGCCAGGAAGCTGGCCCGGCCCCAGGTGCTCATGGGAATTGTAGTCCTCAGGCTTCCCCAGGTGTGGTGGCAGGGAGGGGCCATTGCCTCCCATTGGTGGAGGTATCACTCTCACTTCTCCATCCTTGTGGGGAGGGGGGCCCATGGGAGCGTGTATTTCACAGAGGAACCTCAGCTTTCTCAGAGCTCATAGAAATTGAGCTTTTGTTTTCCTGGGGCAGATGGGAATTAGAGGTTTTGCCTGCCAGAGCCTGATGGGATTTGGAGTCGTTAGAATTCAGGTGGCTGATGGGAATTAGGAGTCTCTCTGTCCCAGAGGCTTATGGGAGTCGGGAGTTTTTAACCTCTCAGGAGCTGAAGGAAATTGTAGTCTTTTACTTCACAGAATCTGACTTAGATTGGTGCACAAGACAATCGTTTTTGCTGAGAATTAATGAGAGTTTTAGTTTCATCATCTCAGAGATTTATGGGAATAAGAGGCTTGCCTTCCAGGGGCTAATCGAAGTAGGGAAGGATGGTGGGGTCTTTTTGCCCCAAGCCCTGTGAGAATTGGGGGTCTGTCTCTTCCAAGTGCTAATGGAGTTGCCTTATCTCCTGAAACAACAAGAAGTGTTAGTGCTCCTGAGGTTGACGTGGTATTGTGGCCTGGCAACAAGGCAGCTAAGCCTGAGCCGTTCCTGACGGGGCACAGAGGCTGATCCTCTCCCTTTTTCTCCAGCCCCAGTCCCTCGCCCTGCTGTGCAGTGAGGAACACTCAGTCCTGCGTAATCTGGATGCCCTCAGCCAGGCCTAAATTGCTAAGGACAGATCTTGCCCTTCCAATTTGCTAGGGCCCAGTGAATCCTGTCTCTTCCCAAACCCCTTCTCTGCAGCATTGGAGGGTCCCTTTCTCCTCCAGCATAACTCTGGGTTCTCTGACTGGACTCCCCAACAATGGATCTGCTTAGGTTTTCTGAGTCTGTATCTTGAAGTTGATTACCCCCCTTAGGATGCGGGTGGGTCCAGCTGTCCCGCCTGCAGACAATAGGCTTTTGTGTGGAATCTGGTGACCCAAGGGACAGCTGGACTGGGCAGCGGGAGAGGGGACACCTCCCTGCTCCCACCATGCAGTCTCCAGCATGAACTGACTCCAGTACCCATCAGAGGCCAGGAAGCTGGCCCGGCCCCAGGTGCTCATGGGAATTGTAGTCCTCAGGCTTCCCCAGGTGTGGTGGCAGGGAGGGGCCATTGCCTCCCATTGGTGGAGGTATCACTCTCACTTCTCCATCCTTGTGGGGAGGGGGGCCCATGGGAGCGTGTATTTCACAGAGGAACCTCAGCTTTCTCAGAGCTCATAGAAATTGAGCTTTTGTTTTCCTGGGGCAGATGGGAATTAGAGGTTTTGCCTGCCAGAGCCTGATGGGATTTGGAGTCGTTAGAATTCAGGTGGCTGATGGGAATTAGGAGTCTCTCTGTCCCAGAGGCTTATGGGAGTCGGGAGTTTTTAACCTCTCAGGAGCTGAAGGAAATTGTAGTCTTTTACTTCACAGAATCTGACTTAGATTGGTGCACAAGACAATCGTTTTTGCTGAGAATTAATGAGAGTTTTAGTTTCATCATCTCAGAGATTTATGGGAATAAGAGGCTTGCCTTCCAGGGGCTAATCGAAGTAGGGAAGGATGGTGGGGTCTTTTTGCCCCAAGCCCTGTGAGAATTGGGGGTCTGTCTCTTCCAAGTGCTAATGGAGTTGCCTTATCTCCTGAAACAACAAGAAGTGTTAGTGCTCCTGAGGTTGACGTGGGTATCTGTGCTGCCTGAGGGCTGATGGGAGTTATAGTCTTTACCTCGCAGATGTTGACCGTTGAGTTCCTACACACTGCTCATGTCATTGCCCAGGAATAGATTAGAAGCCCATTATCTGTATACCAGACCCTAATGAGAATGAGAACTCTGACTTCCCAGAGGCTGGTGGAAATATGGGGCTTTATTTCCTAGGGGCCTGTGAGAATTGGGATCTCTGACCTCCAGGTGCTAATGGAATGGCCTCATCTCCTGAGGACACCTAGTCAGCGTTGACCCCTGAAGTTGACATGCTGGCCAGGGCTAATGAGAATTGAGTGTCTGCTTCCCAGAGGCTAATGGACATTGGAGCTCCCTCTTCGCAGGGATTGATGGGAACTGGGGTTCTCTGCTTCCACAGCCAGGGGGTTGAAGTCTTGTGTTTTTGGAGGAGAAAGACCCAGCTCTTTGGTCCTCCACATGTCCCTCCCAGCCCTCTGCCCCTCCATGTCCCCAGGTACCTGGTTCTGGAGCACGTGTCTGGGGGTGAACTGTTTGACTACCTTGTAAAGAAGGGGAGGCTGACCCCCAAGGAGGCCAGGAAGTTCTTCCGCCAGATCGTGTCGGCACTGGACTTCTGCCACAGTTACTCCATCTGGTGAGGTTGAGGGGAGCTTGGGCAAGCGCTGCCCTGAGGGCAGGCCCTTGGGAGCCAATGGAGAATGACTGGGAGCCAGGGTGGTACAGCCCGCAGACAAATCTTATGTCCCTTTTTCAAAACTGAGGTATAACTCACACCTCATGGGAATTCCCTTGCAGTCCAGTGGTCAGGACTCCATACTTCCACTGCAGGGGGCACAGGTTCGATCCCTGGTGAGGGAACTAAGATCATGCAAGCTGGGCTGTGTGGCCAAAAAAAAAGAAACAAAAAACACACATCATAAAATCCACCCCTTTTATGTGGGGGATATACATATGACTAATCTGGAAACATACATGTCTGTAAACAACAAAACTCTGTAAAAGTTAAAAGTAAAATGAAAGTTAAGAAAAAAAAATCCACCCCTTTAAAGCATACAATTCAGTAGGTTTTAGTGTATTTGGAAAGTTGTACATCCCCAGCCCTGGTAACCACTAAGCTACTCTCTTTGTCTGTAGATTTACCTTCCAGACGTTTCCTATCAATGTGATCCTTTGTGACTGATTTCTTTCACTTAGCAAAATGTTTTCACGGTTCATGCATGTCATATAGTATATATCTGTACCACGTTCCTTTTCATGAATGAGTAATATCCCATTGTATGGCTGTGCCATGTTTTGTTTATCCATTTACCAGTTGATGGACATTTAGTTCTTTCTTCTTTCTGGCTATAATGAATAATGTGGACCTATGAGTATTCACAGACATGTTCTGGCATGTAACCTATGTTTTCAGTTCTCTTGGGAATATACCTAGGATTAGAATTGTTGGGTCTGGCTTTCCAGGTGGCTTGGTGGTAAAGAATCTGCCTGCTCAGCAGGAGATGCAGGTTTGATCCCTGGGGTTGGGAAGATCCCCTGGAGAAGGAAATAGCAACCTCCTCCAGTATTATTGCCTGGAAAATCCTATGGACAGAGGAGCCTGACTGGCTACAATCCATGGGGTCGTAAAGAGTCGGACACAACTCAACAACTAAAGAACAACAACAGAATTGTTAGGTCATATGGGAACTCTGTGTTTAGCCTTTTAAGAAGTGCCAGACCCTTTTCCAAAGCAGCTGTGTCATGCAGCATCCCCTCAGCAGCCTCTGAGGGTTCCAGTCTCTTGCCAACACTAGATCGTGTCGGCACTGGACTTCTGCCACAGTTACTCCATCTGGTGAGGTTGAGGAGCTTGGGCAAGCGCTGCCCTGAGGGCAGGCCCTTGGGAGCCAATGGAGAATGACTGGGAGCCAGGGTGGTACAGCCCGCAGACAAATCTTATGTCCCTTTTTCAAAACTGAGGTATAACTCACACCTCATGGGAATTCCCTTGCAGTCCAGTGGTCAGGACTCCATACTTCCACTGCAGGGGGCACAGGTTCGATCCCTGGTGAGGGAACTAAGATCATGCAAGCTGGGCTGTGTGGCCAAAAAAAAAGAAACAAAAAACACACATCATAAAATCCACCCCTTTTATGTGGGGGATATACATATGACTAATCTGGAAACATACATGTCTGTAAACAACAAAACTCTGTAAAAGTTAAAAGTAAAATGAAAGTTAAGAAAAAAAAATCCACCCCTTTAAAGCATACAATTCAGTAGGTTTTAGTGTATTTGGAAAGTTGTACATCCCCAGCCCTGGTAACCACTAAGCTACTCTCTTTGTCTGTAGATTTACCTTCCAGACGTTTCCTATCAATGTGATCCTTTGTGACTGATTTCTTTCACTTAGCAAAATGTTTTCACGGTTCATGCATGTCATATAGTATATATCTGTACCACGTTCCTTTTCATGAATGAGTAATATCCCATTGTATGGCTGTGCCATGTTTTGTTTATCCATTTACCAGTTGATGGACATTTAGTTCTTTCTTCTTTCTGGCTATAATGAATAATGTGGACCTATGAGTATTCACAGACATGTTCTGGCATGTAACCTATGTTTTCAGTTCTCTTGGGAATATACCTAGGATTAGAATTGTTGGGTCTGGCTTTCCAGGTGGCTTGGTGGTAAAGAATCTGCCTGCTCAGCAGGAGATGCAGGTTTGATCCCTGGGGTTGGGAAGATCCCCTGGAGAAGGAAATAGCAACCTCCTCCAGTATTATTGCCTGGAAAATCCTATGGACAGAGGAGCCTGACTGGCTACAATCCATGGGGTCGTAAAGAGTCGGACACAACTCAACAACTAAAGAACAACAACAGAATTGTTAGGTCATATGGGAACTCTGTGTTTAGCCTTTTAAGAAGTGCCAGACCCTTTTCCAAAGCAGCTGTGTCATGCAGCATCCCCCCCTCAGCAGCCTCTGAGGGTTCCAGTCTCTTGCCAACACTTGTTATTATCTGACTTTTTGATCCTGTATCCTAGTGGGCATGAAGTGGTATCTCATTGTGGCTTTGATGTGCATTCCCTCCGTGGCTAATGATGTCAAACGTCTTTTCATGTACTTATTGACCATTTCTATATCTTCTTTGGAGAAAGGTCTGTTCAGACCCTTTGCCCATTTTTAATTGAGTTATGTGTCTTTCTGTTACTCAGTTCTAAAAGTTCTTTATTCCAGGAACAAGGGATGACTCTCGGAATAACTCCCAAGAGTTACTTATTCTAAGAACAAAATTTTTAAGAAATTTCTCACAGTTTATGATGTGTTTTTCACATTTTTATAACAATATCTTAGGAAAAGCAAAAGTTTTACATTTTGATGACTTCCAGTTTGGTTTCCTTTTATACTTTGTGCTTTTTCTGTCCTGTTTAAGAAATATTTGCCCAGGAACCTCTCTGGGGGTTCAGTGGTTAAGACTCCACTCTTTCACTGCAGGGCACACGGGTTCGATCCCCGGTTGGGGACCTAAGATCCTGCACGCTGTGTGGTGTGGCCAAGATAAAAAAGAAAAGAAATATTTGCCTAGGTCAAAGTCACTAAGGTTTCCTCCTGTGCATTCTACAAGTTGTATAGTTTTAGCTCTTGCATTTAGGCTCGAGGTCCATTTCAGATGAATTTTTGTGTAAGCTGTGGGGTGAAGGCTGAGGCACATTTCTTTTTGCATCAGCTGTCCATATGAAAAGATCTTCCATTCCTCATTGAATTGCTCTCTGCTCTCAAAACAAGATATTCAATATGCAGCATTTTAATGATTAATTAAGGTGCAAAGTAGATGCCTCAGTTCATCTTTCAGCCTTTGCCCCCCTTTCCTCTGTTTGCAACCTCCTCCAGTATTATTGCCTGGAAAATCCTATGGACAGAGGAGCCTGACTGGCTACAATCCATGGGGTCGTAAAGAGTCGGACACAACTCAACAACTAAAGAACAACAACAGAATTGTTAGGTCATATGGGAACTCTGTGTTTAGCCTTTTAAGAAGTGCCAGACCCTTTTCCAAAGCAGCTGTGTCATGCAGCATCCCCCCCTCAGCAGCCTCTGAGGGTTCCAGTCTCTTGCCAACACTTGTTATTATCTGACTTTTTGATCCTGTATCCTAGTGGGCATGAAGTGGTATCTCATTGTGGCTTTGATGTGCATTCCCTCCGTGGCTAATGATGTCAAACGTCTTTTCATGTACTTATTGACCATTTCTATATCTTCTTTGGAGAAAGGTCTGTTCAGACCCTTTGCCCATTTTTAATTGAGTTATGTATCTTTCTGTTACTCAGTTCTAAAAGTTCTTTATTCCAGGAACAAGGGATGACTCTCGGAATAACTCCCAAGAGTTACTTATTCTAAGAACAAAATTTTTAAGAAATTTCTCACAGTTTATGATGTGTTTTTCACATTTTTATAACAATATCTTAGGAAAAGCAAAAGTTTTACATTTTGATGACTTCCAGTTTGGTTTCCTTTTATACTTTGTGCTTTTTCTGTCCTGTTTAAGAAATATTTGCCCAGGAACCTCTCTGGGGGTTCAGTGGTTAAGACTCCACTCTTTCACTGCAGGGCACACGGGTTCGATCCCTGGTTGGGGACCTAAGATCCTGCACGCTGTGTGGTGTGGCCAAGATAAAAAAGAAAAGAAATATTTGCCTAGGTCAAAGTCACTAAGGTTTCCTCCTGTGCATTCTACAAGTTGTATAGTTTTAGCTCTTGCATTTAGGCTCGAGGTCCATTTCAGATGAATTTTTGTGTAAGCTGTGGGGTGAAGGCTGAGGCACATTTCTTTTTGCATCAGCTGTCCATATGAAAAGATCTTCCATTCCTCATTGAATTGCTCTCTGCTCTCAAAACAAGATATTCAATATGCAGCATTTTAATGATTAATTAAGGTGCAAAGTAGATGCCTCCAGTTCATCTTTCAGCCTCCTCTGTTTGCACACATCACCCTCTGAAACGGGAGTTAGAGATGGGTGAGGAGCAGGCTGGAGGGGCTGAGACTTAGCTGCAAGGCTTGGTGATGAAAACGCAGCCCATTTAAATTGTCAACACCTCCTGTTGACCTGTCCTGTTGGGACGCGGACATTAAAGACACTGGCCTCCAGGGGGCGATAGTCATTGGGTTTCTCAAGTCTGACCCAGTTAGGACCACTTCCAACAGAAACTGTAGAACTTTCTGCCTCTGCTACCCACCCCAACCTGATTAACCCTATATCCTGAGAAGTTTGTCCCGGGGAGGGGTGGAGGGGGGCGGAGGAGGAACCAGTGATGGGTTTAGGGTGACAGTATATAGATTTTTTATTTTTTCAGTATTGAAATATTTGAAAAAAAAATTTTCTTTGGCTGAGCCACATGGCATGTAGGATCTTAGTCTCCCAACCCTGGATCCAAGCCGTGTTCCCTACAGTGGGAACCAAGAGTTCTAACCCCTGGATCACTTGGGAATTTCCTAAAATATGTGAATATTTTGAGAGCGAATGCAGTACCAGCCTTGTTTACCTCAAAATAAATAACTTCAGACAAGTTCAAATATTTGTGAATAAAATGATACACTGTATGGGGGGGAGGAGTCTCCTGCAAAATCATCCAGTAGGGGAAGGAGAGATGCGTAGGGGTGAAGATAAGAGACCACGTGCCCCGAATTGATAATGGTGAAGCTAGGGGGTAGGTACATGGGGCTCCCTAGATCCTTGTCTCTGCTTCGGGGTGTGTTTGCAAGTGTCCCTAATTAGAACTTTCCAGACACATTCCCCTCTGAGGTACAGTGAATGGGATATCAGACTCCCAGAAGAGGGTGCAGGCCTGAGCGCCCCCGTCCTGTCTCAGCCACAGAGACCTGAAGCCTGAGAACCTGCTTCTGGACGAGAAGAACAACATCCGCATTGCGGACTTCGGCATGGCGTCCCTGCAGGTGGGGGACAGCCTCCTGGAGACCAGCTGTGGGTGAGTGTCCGCTGCCGCCCTGGGGGAGGGGCAGACTCAGTGGAGGCTCACACCACCTCTCTCCCTCAGGTCCCCCCACTATGCATGCCCAGAGGTGATTAAGGTGAGCCAGGGGCAGGTGGAGGGGAGCGGGGAGCGGGAGGGAACCTGGGAGAGCGGGGTCAAGGCTGGCCCTTCTCCTTCCAGGGGGAGAAGTACGATGGCCGCCGGGCTGACATGTGGAGCTGTGGAGTCATTCTCTTCGCCCTGCTTGTGGTAAGGTGCTCCTCGCCTCTCCTGTTTCTAGAACACCTCAGCCTGGTGGAAATGCAGCACATTTACTTCTATCTTCAACTCAGGACTTGTCTCTGAAATATTTAACTGGCACCAGGAAGGTGGGGGTGGGAATTCACCAACAGAGCAAATCCTGGAGGTGCCCCTCTCTGTGCCTGGAGGTAACCATCCAGTCACACAACTGTGAGACAGTACAGAGGGTCCCCGGGGGAAGGGACGGGGCAGCCAGGAGGACTTGGAGCACTTAGGAGAGTGGTTGCTTGCTAAGTGATCCTAGCGGAGTACAGTATTAAGACTTCTCTCGGTGGCTCAGTGGTGAAGAATCCGCCTGCCATGGCAGGAGACGTGGGTTCAATCCCTGGTCTGGAAAGATTCCCTAAAGAAGGAAATGGCAACCAGCTCCAGTATTCTTGCCTGAGAAATCCTACAGACAGAGGAGCTTGGCAGGTTATATAGTTCGTGGGGTTGCAAAAGAGTCAAACACAACAGTGACTAAACAACAATAATAGAATCTGACCACGGAATATGACCTCCAACCACAGGGCATTTGCACCTACTCTCCGGTCTCTTCCAACCCTGTGGCTCACCCAGTTAACACTAGACTTCTTTTAGCTCTCAGTTCAATTGTCACCCTTCCAGGAAGCCTCTCCTGGGCCCCCTCCTTCCCTCCATGAGGTCACATTTCCCTGGGGGAGGCTAGCTCCTTCCTGGCAGCTGAGTTGTCATTGTGTGTGTAACTCCTTGAAGGGCATCTCTCTGTGCTGCCCCCTCCTCTTCCAGGCACTGGATTTAGGGCCCCAATAAAGCCCCCCTTCCCTGGCAGCTCAGATGGTACAGAATCCACCTGCCACTGCAGGAGACATGGGTTTGATCCCTGGGCTGGGAAGACCCCTGGAGAAGGGAATGGCAACTCACTCCAGTATTCTTGCCTGGTAAATCTATGTTCATGGGGTCACAAAGAGTCAGACACAACTGACCAAGAATATTTAATAAATAATCAAACCTGGAGGAGTTCACCTCCAGGTCCTCAATGGATTGCGTCTGCAGAGACCCTGTTTGTAAAAGTTCACATTCTGAGGTTCCGGGCAGACAGGAATTCTAGGGGACACCACTCAACTTGCTACACTCCCAGATCCCCAAGGCCTCTTTTGGCCTGGTTTGCCTCCTCTGGTCTACGCTCCAGCGTTACCTCAGGCACGGTGCAGCTGCTGGCTCCCTCACCATCCTGTCCCACTCCGGTTGTGAGCCGTTGGAGGCCAAGGGCTTGCTTTGTTCACCTGTAACGGAGGCTCACTCTTTGTTGAATGAATGAAGATTACCCTCTCCTAAACGGCGGAGAAGCACATTTATAAAGGACAGGCTCCAAGCCACAACCCCAGCCTTCTAAACTGGACGTTCACTGCCCATTGCCAAATAACTGCTCTGCCTCTTTGGAGCCAGGCAGTCCTGTGCAGATTATTGAATGCCTCCGTGCCGCAGTTTCCTCGTCTGTAAAGTGGGGACAGTCCCAGCTCAAACCCCCGGGGCTTGTGGTAAGGACTGCCTGTGTCCATTTGTGGGCAGCGCTGAGGTGCTCATCTGGCACAAGGTGAGCGTTGTGCATCAGGGGTCCCTCCCGTTATTCCCCGCCCAGGGGGCTCTGCCCTTCGACGATGACAACCTCCGCCAGCTGCTGGAGAAGGTGAAACGGGGCGTCTTCCATATGCCCCACTTCATTCCTCCAGACTGCCAGAGCCTGCTGCGGGGCATGATCGAAGTGGAGCCCGAGAAGAGACTCAGCGTGAGTTGAGGGGACAGGGAAGGAGGGATAGTCAGGGGTGGGGACAATCCCTGGGGGAGTCCTGAGGACGGACTTCCAGGACCTGCCCCTCAGTCCTCGCCCACACACATAAACACACAAACGAAAAAAAAACCCACCCAGGAGGGAGGGCGCGTGCGCCTACTGGCCCTAGCTAGGCGGGGCGGTGCAGGATGCCACTGCGCATGCGAGAGATACCGCCTGGCCCTCCGCAATAGTCAGCTGCCACTAGGGGGAGACATACGCCATCGTACTGCCCTTTGGCGGGGTGGGAGGGGAGCGGGGGCACGTTAGGGACCCCCAACGCTACCCAGTCAACTTTAATTTCGCGCGTGTTCAAATGACCTCACTTCTGCTTCTCTACCGACCATGCCGCTCACAGCTGGAGCAAATTCAGAAACATCCCTGGTACCTGTGAGTATGGGGGCACTGGACATGTGGGTCCTAGGGGGAAGGAGAGGAGCCCCAAAAATCAAGGGCCCCAAGAGTATGAGACCCCACTGGGTAGGGGGTATGCCAGGGGTCCTGAAGGAGGAGGGGTTGGGGTCTGGACTTCTGGGTCTGAGGGGAGGTGCTGGAGCTCTAACTCCTGGGTTCCCAAGGAAGAAGCAGGCTAGGACGTGGAACCCCGGATCTCCGCTTTAGGAGACGGCAGGTTCCCTAGATTCTCCTCCTCCCCAGGGGTGGGAAACACGAACCAGACCCGTGCCTGGAGCCAGCCCCAGGCCGCCGGGTGGCCATGCGGAGCCTGCCGTCAAATTTGGAGCCAGGCAGTCCTGTGCAGATTATTGAATGCCTCCGTGCCGCAGTTTCCTCGTCTGTAAAGTGGGGACAGTCCCAGCTCAAACCCCCGGGGCTTGTGGTAAGGACTGCCTGTGTCCATTTGTGGGCAGCGCTGAGGTGCTCATCTGGCACAAGGTGAGCGTTGTGCATCAGGGGTCCCTCCCGTTATTCCCCGCCCAGGGGGCTCTGCCCTTCGACGATGACAACCTCCGCCAGCTGCTGGAGAAGGTGAAACGGGGCGTCTTCCATATGCCCCACTTCATTCCTCCAGACTGCCAGAGCCTGCTGCGGGGCATGATCGAAGTGGAGCCCGAGAAGAGACTCAGCGTGAGTTGAGGGGACAGGGAAGGAGGGATAGTCAGGGGTGGGGACAATCCCTGGGGGAGTCCTGAGGACGGACTTCCAGGACCTGCCCCTCAGTCCTCGCCCACACACATAAACACACAAACGAAAAAAAACCCACCCAGGAGGGAGGGCGCGTGCGCCTACTGGCCCTAGCTAGGCGGGGCGGTGCAGGATGCCACTGCGCATGCGAGAGATACCGCCTGGCCCTCCGCAGTAGTCAGCTGCCACTAGGGGGAGACATACGCCATCGTACTGCCCTTTGGCGGGGTGGGAGGGGAGCGGGGGCACGTTAGGGACCCCCAACGCTACCCAGTCAACTTTAATTTCGCGCGTGTTCAAATGACCTCACTTCTGCTTCTCTACCGACCATGCCGCTCACAGCTGGAGCAAATTCAGAAACATCCCTGGTACCTGTGAGTATGGGGGCACTGGACATGTGGGTCCTAGGGGGAAGGAGAGGAGCCCCAAAAATCAAGGGCCCCAAGAGTATGAGACCCCACTGGGTAGGGGGTATGCCAGGGGTCCTGAAGGAGGAGGGGTTGGGGTCTGGACTTCTGGGTCTGAGGGGAGGTGCTGGAGCTCTAACTCCTGGGTTCCCAAGGAAGAAGCAGGCTAGGACGTGGAACCCCGGATCTCCGCTTTAGGAGACGGCAGGTTCCCTAGATTCTCCTCCTCCCCAGGGGTGGGAAACACGAACCAGACCCGTGCCTGGAGCCAGCCCCAGGCCGCCGGGTGGCCATGCGGAGCCTGCCGTCAAATGGAGAGCTGGACCCTGATGTCCTGGAGAGCATGGCATCCCTGGGCTGCTTCAGGGACCGCGAACGGCTGCACAGGGAGCTGCGCAGCGAGGAGTAAGGCTCCCAAGTCCCCATCCTGACATACACCCTGGCCAGTGGGGTGAGCGGCTGCAGCTCCCTAAGAGCCGGCATGGGGCATACTGGAGCTTTGCCCACGGGCAGATTCCCCTGAAGGGAAGGCCTGGCCACTGGAAGGGGCGTGGAGGCGTTCTGGGGGAATCCGGAGGGGGTGGTAGGACCAGTGCAGTGAAGAAACTGAGGCTGCAAAGTATTAATAAAGCCTGAGGACAACCTAGTGCCTCACTTATATACAGTAAGCGCTCAGGTGTGGAAGTGACAGTGTTAGTTGTTCAGTTGTGTCCAAGACTCTTTGCGGCCCCATGGACGGTAGCCCTCCAGGCTTCTCTGTCCATCGGATTCTCCAGGCAAGAATACTGGAATGTAGTCATTCTCTTCTCCAGGGCATCGTCCCCACTCAGAGATCGAACTCAGGCGTCCTGCACTGCTGGCAGGCTGTACTGTGGGAGCCATGTTAGCATGATTATTACATCATTGAGTACAATGGGGGCTGAGATATAAAGGGCCAACCCTATTGCTACCTGGGAGACAGGGAAACTGAGTGAACTGAGCCCCACAGAACCACAGACACAGGAGGGCCCGACCACAGGCCCATCTCTGGGCCCTGACCGCTGACCCCAGTACTCTTCTACCAACCCAAAAAGACAAGGTACCTGTGAGTATGGGGCACTGGACATGTGGGTCCTAGGGGGAAGGAGAGGAGCCCCAAAAATCAAGGGCCCCAAGAGTAGGAGACCCCACTGGGCAGGGGTATGCCAGGGTCCTGAAGGAGGAGGTTGGGGTCTGGACTTCTGGGTCTGAGGGGAGGTGCTGGAGCTCTAACTCCTGGGTTCCCAAGGAAGAAGCAGGCTAGGACGTGGAACCCCGGATCTCCGCTTTAGGAGACGGCAGGTTCCCTAGATTCTCCTCCTCCCCAGGGGTGGGAAACACGAACCAGACCCGTGCCTGGAGCCAGCCCCAGGCCGCCGGGTGGCCATGCGGAGCCTGCCGTCAAATGGAGAGCTGGACCCTGATGTCCTGGAGAGCATGGCATCCCTGGGCTGCTTCAGGGACCGCGAACGGCTGCACAGGGAGCTGCGCAGCGAGGAGTAAGGCTCCCAAGTCCCCATCCTGACATACACCCTGGCCAGTGGGGTGAGCGGCTGCAGCTCCCTAAGAGCCGGCATGGGGCATACTGGAGCTTTGCCCACGGGCAGATTCCCCTGAAGGGAAGGCCTGGCCACTGGAAGGGGCGTGGAGGCGTTCTGGGGGAATCCGGAGGGGGTGGTAGGACCAGTGCAGTGAAGAAACTGAGGCTGCAAAGTATTAATAAAGCCTGAGGACAACCTAGTGCCTCACTTATATACAGTAAGCGCTCAGGTGTGGAAGTGACAGTGTTAGTTGTTCAGTTGTGTCCAAGACTCTTTGCGGCCCCATGGACGGTAGCCCTCCAGGCTTCTCTGTCCATCGGATTCTCCAGGCAAGAATACTGGAATGTAGTCATTCTCTTCTCCAGGGCATCGTCCCCACTCAGAGATCGAACTCAGGCGTCCTGCACTGCTGGCAGGCTGTACTGTGGGAGCCATGTTAGCATGATTATTATATCATTGAGTACAATGGGGGCTGAGATATAAAGGGCCAACCCTATTGCTACCTGGGAGACAGGGAAACTGAGTGAACTGAGCCCCACAGAACCACAGACACAGGAGGGCCCGACCACAGGCCCATCTCTGGGCCCTGACCGCTGACCCCAGTACTCTTCTACCCCCAACCCCCAATAGAGAGAACCAAGAAAAGATGATATATTATCTGCTTTTGGATCGGAAGGAGCGGTACCCCAGCTGTGAGGACCAGGACCTGCCTCCCCGGAATGATGTTGGTGAGAAGGGCAGGGCTGGGTGTCCAGAGCCCAGACTCCTGAGGGAGGGAGGGGCTTCAGGCCTTGAGCTGCTGAGCTTAGACTCCCTGACTTGCCCGGTGACTTGTCCAAACCATCTCCATACTGAGCCTCAGTTTCCCTGTCCATACGAGTGACAGCTGGACCCTTGCCTCCTCTGATTGGGTTGAAACTCTCGGCCCGCAGACCCGCCTCGGAAGCGTGTGGATTCCCCCATGCTGAGCCGTCACGGGGAAGCGGCGGCCAGAGCGAAAGTCCATGGAAGTCCTGAGCATCACAGATGCCGGGGGTGGTGGCTCCCCGGTGCCCACTCGACGGGCCCTGGAGATGGCCCAGCACAGCCAGAGGTGGGAGCTCCTGGCCCTCCAGGGGAAGGCACAGCCTGGGGAGAGAGGGAGTTCGGGGCTCCAACCCCAGGCCCACCTCAGGGGTGCTGTGTGACTGGGACAGGTCTCCTCCTGTCTCTTGAAGGAGGGTGGAAAGGGGAAGACATCTGAGCCTTCTGAAATTCTCCCACCTGATTTTTTCTTCTTTTCCTTAATCTGTTCTGGAAACAGATCCCGTAGTGTCAGTGGAGCCTCCACTGGTCTGTCGTCCAGCCCTCTGAGCAGCCCAAGGGTAAGGCCAGGTGCCGAGTGGATTGGGGGGTCGGGGGCGAAGACCCTGTGGAGCAAAGCAGAAGGGGCAGAGATTATAATTCCATGAAGTCCTGGGATGTTGCCTTGTTGTCCCTAAGGGCATCGCCCACTCAGAGATCGAACTCAGGCGTCCTGCACTGCTGGCAGGCTGTACTGTGGGAGCCATGTTAGCATGATTATTACATCATTGAGTACAATGGGGGCTGAGATATAAAGGGCCAACCCTATTGCTACCTGGGAGACAGGGAAACTGAGTGAACTGAGCCCCACAGAACCACAGACACAGGAGGGCCCGACCACAGGCCCATCTCTGGGCCCTGACCGCTGACCCCAGTACTCTTCTACCCCCAACCCCCAATAGAGAGAACCAAGAAAAGATGATATATTATCTGCTTTTGGATCGGAAGGAGCGGTACCCCAGCTGTGAGGACCAGGACCTGCCTCCCCGGAATGATGTTGGTGAGAAGGGCAGGGCTGGGTGTCCAGAGCCCAGACTCCTGAGGGAGGGAGGGGCTTCAGGCCTTGAGCTGCTGAGCTTAGACTCCCTGACTTGCCCGGTGACTTGTCCAAACCATCTCCATACTGAGCCTCAGTTTCCCTGTCCATACGAGTGACAGCTGGACCCTTGCCTCCTCTGATTGGGTTGAAACTCTCGGCCCGCAGACCCGCCTCGGAAGCGTGTGGATTCCCCCATGCTGAGCCGTCACGGGAAGCGGCGGCCAGAGCGAAAGTCCATGGAAGTCCTGAGCATCACAGATGCCGGGGGTGGTGGCTCCCCGGTGCCCACTCGACGGGCCCTGGAGATGGCCCAGCACAGCCAGAGGTGGGAGCTCCTGGCCCTCCAGGGGAAGGCACAGCCTGGGGAGAGAGGGAGTTCGGGGCTCCAACCCCAGGCCCACCTCAGGGGTGCTGTGTGACTGGGACAGGTCTCCTCCTGTCTCTTGAAGGAGTGTGGAAAGGGGAAGACATCTGAGCCTTCTGAAATTCTCCCACCTGATTTTTTCTTCTTTTCCTTAATCTGTTCTGGAAACAGATCCCGTAGTGTCAGTGGAGCCTCCACTGGTCTGTCGTCCAGCCCTCTGAGCAGCCCAAGGGTAAGGCCAGGTGCCAAGTGGATTGGGGGGTCGGGGGCGAAGACCCTGTGGAGCAAAGCAGAAGGGGCAGAGATTATAATTCCATGAAGTCCTGGGATGTTGCCTTGTTGTCCCTAAAGGGCCAAAGACCCAGTGCCTTATTAGTCCACTGGCCATTTCCCACGTCAACAGGGTTGGGTTTTCAGTGTGCCAGAAGGGTCCCCTTTGTTCCTTTAACCAGTTAGTTGAGCACCTACTCTGTGCTTGTCACTGCTGGGCTTACAGTCCTTGAGTATGATAGACAAAGTCCATGCCCCTAGACCTACAATGGGGGGATATGGACGACAAGTTCCATCAAGATTTGGGGTGCACCTGTGTGTGTGTGTGCCTGTGGGGCTCCTAGGGCCTCCTGGAAGTTGAAGTCCACCCTCTCACTGGACGCCACTGCTCTACAGAGTCCTGTCTTTTCCTTCTCGCCGGAGCCCACTGGAGAGGAGGCCCGGGCTGGGGGCTCACCGACTTCTAAAACGCAGACGCTGCCTTCTCGGGGCCCCAGGGGTGGGGGCACAGGGGAGCAGCCTCCGCCCCCCAGTGCCCGCTCCACACCCCTTCCCGGACCCCCAGGATCCCCACGCTCCTCCGGGGGGACCCCTTTGCATTCGCCCCTGCACACGCCCCGGGCCAGCCCCACTGGGACCCCAGGGACGACGCCGCCACCCAGCCCCGGCGGGGGAGTCGGGGGAGCCGCCTGGAGGAGTCGCCTCAATTCTATCCGCAACAGCTTCCTGGGCTCCCCACGCTTTCACCGGCGCAAAATGCAGGGTACGGGGGTCCTTTGAGGGTAAAGGGGCTGGGGACGTGGACTCCTGAGGCTTAAGGGGGATGGGACCTAGGGCCTAACATCTGGGCCCTCAGGAAGGATGAGGCTGAAGGCCTGGACTCCCACAACCTTTGAGAATACGCTGTTGTGTGCAGAGATTAAGGTGTTTGGGAGAGAGTTGGGGCCTCCAACTCTGGACAGGGAGCTACTCTGAAGGACATGCCCCTTCAGTGCTCTGGCTCACCTCTCCATTGGCTCATGACTAGCAAGCCCCACCCCCAGAAGGCGTGGCCCAACCGGGGCCCCCATCCCTGGAAGGAACCTCAGGCGGTGTGCGTGCTTTTGGGGGTTTAGCTGTAGGGAAGTGAACAGACCCTGGGGTCTAGAACCCTGTTTGGAGGCCACCGCTGGCCTATGTGCTGGACACTGTGATGATGGACACGTGTTGATCATGCTCTCCCCTCCCCAGTCCCCACTGCCGAGGAGATGTCCAGTTTGACACCAGAGTCCTCTCCAGAGTGAGTCTGACAGGGAAGGGAAGAGTTGGGATGGAGGGGGGATTCATTCCTTCAGTCTCCTCCTAACCCACCTCCAACCTTCCCCTCCCATTCAGGCTGGCAAACGCCCTGGTTCGGGAACTTCATCTCCTTTTAAGTATGCCCCTAGACCTACAATGGGGGGATATGGACGACAAGTTCCATCAAGATTTGGGGTGCACCTGTGTGTGTGTGTGCCTGTGGGGCTCCTAGGGCCTCCTGGAAGTTGAAGTCCACCCTCTCACTGGACGCCACTGCTCTACAGAGTCCTGTCTTTTCCTTCTCGCCGGAGCCCACTGGAGAGGAGGCCCGGGCTGGGGGCTCACCGACTTCTAAAACGCAGACGCTGCCTTCTCGGGGCCCCAGGGGTGGGGGCACAGGGGAGCAGCCTCCGCCCCCCAGTGCCCGCTCCACACCCCTTCCCGGACCCCCAGGATCCCCACGCTCCTCCGGGGGGACCCCTTTGCATTCGCCCCTGCACACGCCCCGGGCCAGCCCCACTGGGACCCCAGGGACGACGCCGCCACCCAGCCCCGGCGGGGGAGTCGGGGGAGCCGCCTGGAGGAGTCGCCTCAATTCTATCCGCAACAGCTTCCTGGGCTCCCCACGCTTTCACCGGCGCAAAATGCAGGGTACGGGGGTCCTTTGAGGGTAAAGGGGCTGGGGACGTGGACTCCTGAGGCTTAAGGGGGATGGGACCTAGGGCCTAACATCTGGGCCCTCAGGAAGGATGAGGCTGAAGGCCTGGACTCCCACAACCTTTGAGAATACGCTGTTGTGTGCAGAGATTAAGGTGTTTGGGAGAGAGTTGGGGCCTCCAACTCTGGACAGGGAGCTACTCTGAAGGACATGCCCCTTCAGTGCTCTGGCTCACCTCTCCATTGGCTCATGACTAGCAAGCCCCACCCCCAGAAGGCGTGGCCCAACCGGGGCCCCCATCCCTGGAAGGAACCTCAGGCGGTGTGCGTGCTTTTGGGGGTTTAGCTGTAGGGAAGTGAACAGACCCTGGGGTCTAGAACCCCTGTTTGGAGGCCACCGCTGGCCTATGTGCTGGACACTGTGATGATGGACACGTGTTGATCATGCTCTCCCCTCCCCAGTCCCCACTGCCGAGGAGATGTCCAGTTTGACACCAGAGTCCTCTCCAGAGTGAGTCTGACAGGGAAGGGAAGAGTTGGGATGGAGGGGGGATTCATTCCTTCAGTCTCCTCCTAACCCACCTCCAACCTTCCCCTCCCATTCAGGCTGGCAAAACGCTCCTGGTTCGGGAACTTCATCTCCTTGGACAAAGAAGAACAAATATTCCTCGTGCTAAAGGATAAACCTCTCAGCAGCATCAAAGCGGACATTGTCCACGCCTTCCTGTCGGTGAGGGGTTTGGGTCCCCAGCACCCTATACCACAGAACTACAAACCCTAGCAGCCTCTAGGGTTCATCTCCTGAGCACAGGCCTCAGTTCTGCCTGGGGTTCAAGGGATTTGTAGTTTTCTAGCCAGAATGGCTGGTGGTCATGGTGGGATCATGGAGGCTGGAAGGGTATACTGTGCCCTGGGGCCTGAGAGTGAGAGAAAGGATCCTGAATTCCAAATTCCCTGCATGTTAACGCCCACCAAGGACTAGTAAATTGCCATTTCCCTACCAGCAGGTCTGAGATTGGCAGAAGGAACTATCAACCCTTTTTCTAGTGGACTCTAGAGCTGTCCCCTGGGTCCTGTGGCTCTTTGCCCTAGGGGCTCATGGGACTTAATGTTTCTGAGAAAGATGACTTGGGCAATGTTTGTGCAGGAAGAAAGGATTTATTTCTTGTGGTCCTGGGGCCTGGAACTGGGACCGGACACAAGAGTCCTTATTATCATGGAGTTCAGTAGCTCAGTCACTCCTCTGATGCCCTGTTTATAGGACAGAGGAAACTGCAAATCCCAGCGGGCAGCGGGGCCGCCCTGTGCCGCCTGTTCTCTTTCCTTGAGGTGGCTGAGGGCACTGGTCAGTCCTTGGGCAGACCTGATCAAGGGCTGTTTATCCGTGCCCTGGATCAGGGGCTGAAATCCTCCCTCCCCCCTTTTGTCCCCGCCCCTCTCAGATCCCCAGCCTGAGTCACAGTGTGCTGTCCCAGACCAGCTTCAGGGCTGAGTACAAGGCCAGCGGTGGCCCCTCCGTCTTCCAGAAGCCCGTCCGCTTCCAGGTGGACATCAGCTCCTCCGAGGGTCCAGAGCCCTCCCCTCGGCGGGAAGGCAGCGGCGGAGGCGGCATCTACTCCGTCACCTTTACTCTTATCTCCGGTGAGTGTCCCTTGACGGGGCTGCCCCAGCTTGTGGGGGTGCTCAAGGCAGCTGAGAAGGCAGAAGCCCTCTGGAGTTTCCAGTGACCAAAATCGGAAGAGCCTCCTTCAGACATTCCCCAAACATAATCATCCCCAGAGAGTTTACCTAAAAGCACTTACTTGCGTCTGTTTACTTCCTGAGAAATTTCATCACATCTAGCTATTTTTCTTGCTGACAGACTTTGTAATGGGAATAATACAATCTTATTTATTTGATTGTAGGAAACCTAGATACAATACAACTATTACACTTAATGTCGATGATTCTAAAGACATGTCTGTATTAATTAATGCAGCACGCTTAAGCTAAATTTAATACCAGTTATTAGTGCTATACTGAATGTTTCCCAGTTCATACAAACCTGACAGTCATTGGGGTTAATGTCTCTTCTATTTCTGAGAAATTTATGCAAGTGCCTATTTTTCTATAAGCCAATGAAATAGAGCTAATTTGCAAATTAGCTTTGGCAGTAACACACGTCTACAACACACATATATAGATACATTAAAATGACAGACACCGGGCTTCCCTGGTGGTCCAGTGGATAAGGATACTGCCTTGCAGTGCAGGGGGCGCTGGTTCGATCCCTGGCCTGGGAAGATCACGTGCCGTGGAGCAGCTGGATTGATGTGTCCAATTACTGAGCTGGTGCTCTGCGGCGACAGAGACTACAGCAATGGATTGATGGCCACAGCGGGGCCGCCCTGTGCCGCCCGTTCTCTTTCCTTGAGGTGGCTGAGGGCACTGGTCATTCCTGGGGCAGACCTGATTAAGGGCTGTTTATCCGTGCCCTGGATCAGCGGCTCAACTCCTTCCTCCCCCCTTTTTTCCCCGCCCCTCTCAGATCCCCCGCCTGAGTCACAGTGTGCTGTCCCAGACCAGCTTCAGGGCTGAGTACAAGGCCAGCGGTGGCCCTCCGCCTTCCAGAAGCCCGTCCGCTTCCAGGTGGACATCAGCTCCTCCGAGGGTCCAGAGCCCTCCCCTCGGCGGGAAGGCAGCGGCGGAGGCGGCATCTACTCCGTCACCTTTACTCTTATCTCCGGTGAGTGTCCCTTGACGGGGCTGCCCCAGCTTGTGGGGGTGCTCAAGGCAGCTGAGAAGGCAGAAGCCCTCTGGAGTTTCCAGTGACCAAAATCGGAAGAGCCTCCTTCAGACATTCCCCAAACATAATCATCCCCAGAGAGTTTACCTAAAAGCACTTACTTGCGTCTGTTTACTTCCTGAGAAATTTCATCACATCTAGCTATTTTTCTTGCTGACAGACTTTGTAATGGGAATAATACAATCTTATTTATTTGATTGTAGGAAACCTAGATACAATACAACTATTACACTTAATGTCGATGATTCTAAAGACATGTCTGTATTAATTAATGCAGCACGCTTAAGCTAAATTTAATACCAGTTATTAGTGCTATACTGAATGTTTCCCAGTTCATACAAACCTGACAGTCATTGGGGTTAATGTCTCTTCTATTTCTGAGAAATTTATGCAAGTGCCTATTTTTCTATAAGCCAATGAAATAGAGCTAATTTGCAAATTAGCTTTGGCAGTAACACACGTCTACAACACACATATATAGATACATTAAAATGACAGACACCGGGCTTCCCTGGTGGTCCAGTGGGTAAGGAACACCGCCTTGCAGTGCAAGGGGCGCTGGTTCGATCCCTGGCCTGGGAAGATCCCACGTGCCGTGGAGCAGCTGGATTGATGTGTCCAATTACTGAGCTGGTGCTCTGCGACGACAGAGACTACAGCAATGGGAGGCCCACAGGAGCCAAAGAACAAAGACGGATGAAAATAGAGAAGTGAAAGACCAATAGAAGTGGCCCACCCGTCCCACTCCCTCCCCACCCCACCCCCCAAAAAGATAAATAAATAAATGTTTTTTAAAAAAATGACAGACACCCCCTAGTTTCCATTTCAGAATTTCAGCCAGGAATGAGTTACAATAATGTAAAACCCATTAGTTACAAAAGAAGTTGGATTCAGATTGTTTTTCTCCCTTTTGTTCTTTTTTTTAATTTGCTTGGGATTTTTTTTTATTTTGCTTTTTTGCTTTTACAGAGTTATGTTGTTTACAGATATGTATAATCCCAGATTATTGTTCTTTCTTTTCATAATTTTTGTTTCTGCTTTTTTTTTGGCCACTTTTATTGATCTTTCATTTATTTATCTTTGTTCTTTGACCTGTGTGGGCCTCCCATTGCAGTGGCCTCTCTCGTTGCAGAGTACCGGCTCTGGGCGTATGCATTCCAGAGCTCCGGCTCGGTGATTGGACACATCTGTCCAGCCGTTCCGCGGCATGTGGGATCTTCTCAGGCCAGGGACTGGACCACCAGGGAAGCCCCTGTTCTTACTTTTAATAAGAGTTACCTTTTCTTCAATTTTTGGTTGACTTTTTAAAATTTTTTAGTACTTTTTTTTTTTTTAATTTTGGCCTCTTTTAATGGTTTTTTATTTATTTATTTTCATCCATCCTTGCTCTTTCCCTGTGTGGGCCTCCCATTGCAGTGGCCTCTGTCACTGCAGAGCACCGGCTCTGGGTGCATATGCTCCAGAGTGCTGGCTGGTAATTGGATCCACTGGCCCAGCCGCTCTGGGGCTCTGGGGCACGTGGGATCTTCCTGGGCCAGGGATTTATCCGGCGCCCCCTGCATTGCAAGGCGGACTCTTCACCCACTGGACTACCAGGGAAGCCCCCTGTTTTTTAAAATATTATTTACTTAGGGCTACTGCAATGGGAGGCCCACACAGGCCAAAGAATAAAGATGGATGAAAATAAATATAAATAAAAAAGAGGCATGATGAGGAAAAAGAATGTATTTACTTATTTATTTGGCTGCGTCAGGTCTTGGTCGCGACATGCAGGATCATTGTTGCCGCACATGGACTCTGGTTTTGCTGTGCTCACTCAGCAGTTTCTTCAAAAGCATATGGAATCTTAGTTCCCTGACCATGAATTGAACCTGTGTCCCTTGTGTTGGCAGGTGGATTCTTCACCACTGGATCACAGGGGAAGTCCCTCAGTGAGGCCCTTTTGGAATTTGAAAGCCTTTTGGGGCTTTTGCACATGAATGAAAAGAGGAAAATAGGATGAGAGCTGTCTCAGGTTTCATAGTTTAGATGTTTTTCCAGTTCAAAGATCCAAGAAGCTAGCCCTACTAATATTTTCCCACTAACTTAATGTTCAAAAAGAGAAAAATTCTTACCACTGTTATTTCCAGTAGGCCCCGTGGGCAGCGGTACGGGAGACTGCAGGCTTTTAACTGCGTGTGAAAAATCAGTTTTGAGGTGCTGAAAAAAAGCCCTCTGTTGGGCATGTCAGACCAGGATTTCCTTTAATTCTCAATTAAGTAGTTGCAAGCATCCATACATCCATCTGGTGCTCCTAGCGGCTGTCGGCACGGGAGCTGTTTGGCCTTTGTGGCACCGTTTCCCATTATTAACTTCATAGCCTAATTTAGAGGTGAAGTACGATCTAAGCTGCTTTCCGAGGGTGCTGTGCTGAATCCCGTGCGGGCTGCTTTGGAATCTAGCTCGCCAAGGAGTTACCCTTGGGTTACTTTCTTTTGACATTTAAAATTTTTCAATTGAAAAATACATTTTGGCTGCACTGGTTCTTTGTTGCGACGCGTTGGCTTTCTCTAGTTGCAGCGAGCAGGGACTTCTTGCGGCGGCTTCTTGTTGTGTTCAAGGGCCCTGGGGCTGTGGGCTCAGTCGTGGTGGCGCCTGAACTGGGTAGGTATGGCTCGCCGGCTCTAGAGTGCAGCCTCAGTAGTTGCGGTGCACAGGCTTAGTTGCTTCGTGTCACATGGGATCTCCTAGACCAGGGATCGAAGAGAGGTTTCCTGCATTGTAAGGTGGATTCTTAACTGCTGGACCACCAGAGAAGCCCCCCAAGGCTATTGTTGACTTTTTGTTTCTCCCAGGTCTCACATCTCCTCCCTTCCCTAATTAGCAAATGCTTGAAACTGCCCTTTGGAACTCAGGGAAGGTCCCGGAGACTGAATGAAGACTGTTTCCTGTACTTAAAGAAATGAGAGACACAGAAAAGCTCTGTGTCCCACAGGGCCCTGCTCCATATTATTAAGAGCTAAATAACTCAGTTTCTCATTTTACTAGCAAAAGTTTTTTTTTCAGACCACATAGCAACTTGTTTTATTTTGAATTTAAGCCAAATTTAACAAAAACTCAGCTGGTTATGTTTCCCTGGGCATCTTGCCCAGAGCTCCAGGTCCTTGCCTAGGAAATGTACCACTGTGCCTTCAGATTCCAAGTCTTAAGTGAAAACAGTTCAAATAAAAAATTTCAGGATCATCACCCAAACCGTGAGAGCTGGTTAGCAGGGGAACTCCCTACATCACCTGAGAAATACTGAGAAGCTGGTGGGGCCCATGTGGTTTTTAGCGTTGGTTCCAGTGGACTCCAGGTGCCCTCTGGGGGGCGCCTCTCAGAGCCTGCCAGCTACACCAGCATTGCAAAGGAAAAAATTAATCTATTTAAGAAACAAAATGGAAATTTTTATTGGAGTCCAACTGAGGATTATAACCTGGGAACAGCCGCTTAGAAAGGTCTGAGGACTGCTCACTCATAAGAGGTCAAAGAGCAGCTACATGAGTTTCTGAAAGAGGACTGTGACATGTCCTTGATAGTTTACATGATCCAGGTACCAGGAGAGCAGCGGGTCATGGGTCATCGGTCATCGTGGCCCCTGCCAAGAGTCAGAAGATTCCCTTTTACCAGGTGTGGTTAACGCAGGTGCATGACACACCCCAGAGGGGAGGCAGGAGACCCAAATGGGCAGACAGCAATTCTTACGTTTGCATTTTTTCCCATCTTGCGGTAAAATACGCCTCTTGTTTCATCAGACTGTTCCCCTGCCCCTTCCAGGTCCCAGCCGGCGCTTCAAGCGGGTGGTAGAAACCATCCAGGCCCAGCTGCTGAGCACGCACGACCAGCCCTCCGTGCAGGCCCTGGCAGGTGGGAGGCACCTTGGGGGACCCGCAGGGTAAAGGGGAGGACTCCTGATGGCCACGGGCTGCAGGGACTTGTGTTCCTAGAGAGGCTTCCACTGTGGGGCACCTGCAAGGCTGGGAACAGGTTCCTGCGGAGGCTGGGCCTACTAAGCTCCCAAGGAACCAGGCCATCCTGAGAGCCTGAGGAGGCCTTGCCACGGAGGGGATCTCCAGGAGTCCCTAAGGGGTTGACCGGTCTCTGTAGTGGATCTCCCTGCCAACAGAGGCCGGTGAACTGTGTTCTGGAGGCGGGTGACCAGCCATCCTGGTCTGCTCAGGACAGAGAGGCTCCCAAGACCCAGGACTCTTTGGTGCTAAAACCAGAACAAGGTGGTCACTTTCTTGTGGACCCTTCTGGGCCCACAGGGCCTGGCTTGCAAGGACTTGGGCCTCCGCTGGGAGCGGGTGAGGTCTGTGCTCCAGAGGGAAGGAGCTTCTCCGTGCCCACCAGGCCCCGTCGTCGGGAGGGGAGTTCCCTAGCAACCTGGGATCGAGGAGGTCAAGGTCACACACGACCAACTCCATGGTTCAAACCGGCAGTTCATTATCTTGCAGTCCCGGAGGTCAGAGGTCCCACACAGACTAACCAGGCTAACACCACATGGAGGGCTGCCCTGGTAGGGAGGCGGAGAAACTCTGCCGTCAGTCTGGTTCCCCAGAGGACCAGGAGCCAGGAAGCCCCCCCAAACCTCTCTAGACCCAGTTGCCAAGGAAAGCTGGCCTTGATGACTAAAGTTCCTAGAAGGGCACACCTTTGATGATGTAGGACCACAGGCACCCAAGGCCTGAGCCACGGGCCTTATAAGGGGAGTAGGGCAGTTCAGGGACCTCCGACTCCGCCCCAAAGAGCGGGGGAGCCCTTAGGGTTGCTGTGGCAACAAGGCCTCCAGCCATCAGTGTCTCTAAGGGTCTGGTCTCTGCTCAGGACCAATTCCGGGCTTTAGAAGCTATTGCATGACCCCTGGCAACCAGCGCTGCCTCCACACCCCCTGGTCTGGCCCCACAGAAAGGTGCCCCCGGCATGCAAGCCCTGCTGGGAGAGCCTGAGACCCTAGACCACCTGCTATGGGCTCCCCAAGGCTCCCTAAGGGAAGGGGACCCTTTGGCCACAACCTGGGGACTCAGACCACACAGTAGCCAGTTTTCGAGGCTACCTCCTGAGCTGGGCCTACTAAGCTCCCAAGGAACCAGGCCATCCTGAGAGCCTGAGGAGGCCTTGCCACGGAGGGGATCTCCAGGAGTCCCTAAGGGGTTGACCGGTCTCTGTAGTGGATCTCCCTGCCAACAGAGGCCGGTGAACTGTGTTCTGGAGGCGGGTGACCAGCCATCCTGGTCTGCTCAGGACAGAGAGGCTCCCAAGACCCAGGACTCTTTGGTGCTAAAACCAGAACAAGGTGGTCACTTTCTTGTGGACCCTTCTGGGCCCACAGGGCCTGGCTTGCAAGGACTTGGGCCTCCGCTGGGAGCGGGTGAGGTCTGTGCTCCAGAGGGAAGGAGCTTCTCCGTGCCCACCAGGCCCCGTCGTCGGGAGGGGAGTTCCCTAGCAACCTGGGATCGAGGAGGTCAAGGTCACACACGACCAACTCCATGGTTCAAACCGGCAGTTCATTATCTTGCAGTCCCGGAGGTCAGAGGTCCCACACAGACTAACCAGGCTAACACCACATGGAGGGCTGCCCTGGTAGGGAGGCGGAGAAACTCTGCCGTCAGTCTGGTTCCCCAGAGGACCAGGAGCCAGGAAGCCCCCCCAAACCTCTCTAGACCCAGTTGCCAAGGAAAGCTGGCCTTGATGACTAAAGTTCCTAGAAGGGCACACCTTTGATGATGTAGGACCACAGGCACCCAAGGCCTGAGCCACGGGCCTTATAAGGGGAGTAGGGCAGTTCAGGGACCTCCGACTCCGCCCCAAAGAGCGGGGGAGCCCTTAGGGTTGCTGTGGCAACAAGGCCTCCAGCCATCAGTGTCTCTAAGGGTCTGGTCTCTGCTCAGGACCAATTCCGGGCTTTAGAAGCTATTGCATGACCCCTGGCAACCAGCGCTGCCTCCACACCCCCTGGTCTGGCCCCACAGAAAGGTGCCCCCGGCATGCAAGCCCTGCTGGGAGAGCCTGAGACCCTAGACCACCTGCTATGGGCTCCCCAAGGCTCCCTAAGGGAAGGGGACCCTTTGGCCACAACCTGGGGACTCAGACCACACAGTAGCCAGTTTTCGAGGCTACCTCCTGAGCTGGGTCTGCCAGGTCGCCCTAAGGCTTGGCCTGCTCTCCACAGAGCCCTGGGACTGGGGGACTGTGCCCTGTTGGTGCTGGGAAGGCAGGCTGGTGGCCAGCGTGAGTGCCCCTGGCAGCCTCCCCCACTCCCTCTCCACCAGAGGCTTGGTCTCCTCCCAGTTCCTGAAGCCAGACTGCTTCCTCCCCAACAGACGAGAAGAATGGTGTCCAGACCCGGCCTGCCGGGACCCCACCCCGGAGCCTGCAGCCCCCACCCGGCCGCCCAGACCCAGAGCTGACCAGCTCTCCCCGCCGAGGCCCCCCTAAGGACAAGAAGCTCCTGGCCACCAACGGGACCCCCCTGCCCTGACCCCAGGGGGCCGGGGAAGGAGGGGCGCCCCCTCCACCCCCCTTCCCTGCCCCCCAACTGTGAATCTGTAAATAGGCCCCAAGGAGTAGTGGGGAGGGGGGAGACACAACACACCCGGCCCTGCCCTGAGGGATGGGCTCTGGGCCGTGCCCCAGTGGGGGGTTCCGGGAGGGACTGTGGGTGGGGGAGCTGTTTCTATTTTATTTATTGATTAATTTATTATTTTATTTATTGATCAATCTCTCTGCGGGGTTGGGTGGGGGAGGGACAGGGGCTGGTTGGGGTGGCTTAGCAGATCCGGACGGACAGGGCCATCTGTCCTTGTGTCCCCAACTCCCCCTTCCTGGGCCCCCCTCCCCAGTCCTCTTCCTTCCCCTACCACCTTCTGTACGGATTTGCTCTCCGGAAGGAATTCTGATTTCGCGTGATCCTGCCTGTGTCTATGTCTCTAATTCCGCCAGCGGCAACAACAAAAATTCATAATAATAATAATAATAAATATCCTTGATCAGGGATGGCTGGCTGGCCTTGGCCTCTCGCTTCCTGGGTGGCCCTGATGGCAGGGTCGGAGCCAGACGGCAGGTCAGGAGGTATGAGGATGCCACTGCGCTGAGCTGCTGTTCAAAGCTGAACCTGTAGGGAGGTGGGGGAGTCCGACCGGGGGCCGAGGCTGCCAGGGCTGGACTGGAGACACAGGGTGCAGCCATCCAGGCTGGAGAAGTCCACGGCAAAGAGACCGAAGAGTATGAACAGGAGCATGGCGACCACCCACTCACAGATTGCTGACATGGAGCGCAGGGACCGGGCATAGAAGATAGCCACTGTCGGCCAGAGTCAAGAGCACAGTGCCACAGGAGGACCCAGAGCCCAGGAGCGTGCCCAGTGACCTCGCAACTGCCTGAGGGCCCCCTTGTGACACCTCGCCCTGCCCTGGCTGGAATGGCCCCTCTGACCGGACAGCCTCGTCTTTGACTATTCCCAGACACTCTCCAAGGCTGGCCCTCCAGGTCCTGCGTTTGTCTCTAGCCACTTGTTTCCCTGGCACGTTTCTCCTGTTTCCTCTGCATTCTCACAATCTCAGAACAAGGCTCTTATCTTCCTGTCGGCCTCTCCTGGCCCCACAAAGGCCTTGCCATCGCCCCTCTTGCTAGGGCCAACTCGTCACTAGAAATGCTTCCACCTACGAAAATGTTAGGTGTCTTAGACATGCTCCCACCCCACCTGCCAGCCTCAGGTTGTGTTGGCAACTGCTTCCCCAACCTGTGGCGCACAGGCCCCTCCTGCTCAGTCCCAAATAGAATCTCACCTTCTCGCTAAAATCTCTTCCTCTTTCTGAGTGCCCCCACCTCCGTAACACTGCGGTCCATTCCTGTGCCCCAGCAGGTCCTTGGGAATCGTCCCCACCCCCTTCCTCCTCCTGCCCATGGCCAGCTGGGCCCCTGAGTCTTGTTCTGACTGTTTTGCTCATCTCTTTCTGGCCTGGCTACTACTGCACACCCTTCTTCGGCTCCACAGTCCCAGCCACTTATAAACTCTTTTTGTGACCACTGGCCAACATACACTCAAGCTCCAGCTTGGCAGAGATGCCCCTGTTTTCTGGGACACCTTTCACTTCACTGAATCACACCTCCTCTCCGCCAATCCAGCTCTGCCGACTCACCACTCCTAGATCAGATTAGACATAATTGCATTCATTCAAGGATTTTTAGACCTTGAGGAAGCCCAGGCCCATCCCCCAACCCCAGTGATCCTAGAACAAATTGTGACCCCCCCCAAACACTAGTGCTTTCCCCAGCCCTGACCTTATGCCGGTCCTGCTCACACGCTTTCCCTTCCTCCCTGTTGCCCTGAGGCAGAAGCCCAAGCCTGTAATCCCTCACTTTATGGCTGGAGATCCTCCTGGTCCTGCCAACAGTCTTATCACCACGCCCAGGCTGATCGCCCCCTGGCCCCCCACCAACCTCCCAGACCAGGTCACAAGCAGTTGGTTCTGCAAGACCAGCTCAAAACAGGGCAAGTCTCAGACCCCTCTGCAGCCATCCACCCTTACCACCCTCAGCTGACCATTTTATGGCCCTATCCACCCCCCACAGCCGAGGGATGTTTGGGCCCCACAGAATGAGGGTCTGTGGTTACTAGCACCAGCAGGGGTTTGAAAAGGGCTGTCTAGGCCTCAAGGTCAGCAGCATGCAATGAGGCTAGGATGCCTGCTAGTCCTGTGGCTGAGGCTGCAGAGAGCTGAGCGCGGGAGCCAGCGCCACCGCCATCCATTTCACGGGGTTCAGTCTGCTGCTCTGGAAACAGGATCACCGCCTCCACTGTGCTGGGAAAGTTCTCCTAAGGGATCCCCTGAGCACCGCCAGCCTGGGGCCTCTTCTGCGTCCCCTTCCCACTGCTCCTCACGGGGGCAGCCATCCTCAGGACTGACCACGCAGCCCCAGTGCTTTGCCTGTCAGTAGTAACCATTATTCTGATGAAGGCAAGTCCATGCAACAGAGAGGGAAACTGAGGCTCTCAGGGTGGTTTGGCTTGCCAAGAGGTGTGGTAAGCTGGCTTGACTCAGAAGTGGGTTGGAATGGAGGCTCCACCCAGAGGCGGACCAGTAAGTAACAACCAGTTCTGACCTGTAGTCTACATGTCCAGTCTTCCCAGTTGGGAATATGTTTTTGGCTTCCCAGTTGGGAATATGTTTTTGGCTTCCCAGTTGGACTTCCCAGTTGGTAAAGAATCCCCCTGCAAATACAGGAGACTCAAGAGGCTCAGGTTCGATCCGTGAGTCAAGAAGATCCCCTGGAGGATGGAATGGCAATCCACTGCAGTATTTCTGCCTGAAAAATCCCATGGACAGAGGAGCTGGGTGGGCTACAATCCATGAGATCACAAACAGCCAGACACAACTGAACACTAACTATGTGCCAGGCACCCTTGGTTCCTCACACTCCTTACTATCATACTCACTTGATCCAAGAGGACACAAAAGCACCAGGGAGTTAAGAAAGCAGAGTTCCACGCCCACTCCCCAAAGGCTTATACAAGGTGGTGGGCCAACTCCGTGCCAGGACTCGCTGACAACGCCGCCTGCACAGAGACCGAGGCTGAGAAAGGAAGGGGCACCTGCTATGGCGCCCACAGAAACACCCCGTAAAGAGCCACCCCCACCCCAGGAAAGGATACTGGCCACGATGAAGACTGTGCAGATGCTGCAGAGCACCAGGCGGAGGGGCCCGAGCCAGGAGCCCCCGGCCGGGCAGGCTCTTCATCCTCCAGGAGACACAGAGTTGCAGCCAGAAGTATAAGACGCCCACAATGAAGGCTAAGAAGGCGCCGGTCAGGTGTGTGGCCCGCTGGTTCTTCTCCTGGGGGGGAGGAGGGAGCAGGGTTGAGCGGCAGACCTGCCAGAGGGGACCCACTGCGGGAACTATGCTTGAAGACACCTTACCTGGCTGCAGGCTTCTTGATCAAGCACACTGGTGGTTGTCAGCTCTTCGAGAGCCCCATGTAAAGCTACTACTCCCTGCCAGGAGGTCTCTATCCCTAAAACACAGCCTGGAGCATACTGTATGCTCGGTCACTTCAGCTGTGTCTGATGTTTGGTGACCCCATGGACTGTGGTCTGCCAGGCTCCTCTGTCCCTGGGATTCTCCAGGCAAGACTACTGGAGTGGATTGCCATACCCTTCTCCAGGGGATCTTCCAAACCCAGGGAGGGAATCCATGTCTCCTGCATTGCAGGAGGGTTCTTTCTCACTGAGCCACCTAGGAATCATAATAGAGCCTCACAAATTAAATCCTTCATTCTCAGCCTGGGTGTGAGAGAGCAGATTATGACCGCCAAGGGGGTAAAAATAGGTTCTTGGAGGGTGAAAAAAAATTCTTAAATATTGCAATGATTTGTGGCTTACTGATATCATATGTGCTATATTAAAACTTTTAATATAATAAATTTCATGGGTGAAGGGATAATTGGTCTCAAAGAGGCTTGGGAGAACTCCGGTGGTGGGCTACAATCCATGAGATCACAAACAGCCAGACACAACTGAACACTAACTATGTGCCAGGCACCCTTGGTTCCTCACACTCCTTACTATCATACTCACTTGATCCAAGAGGACACAAAAGCACCAGGGAGTTAAGAAAGCAGAGTTCCACGCCCACTCCCCAAAGGCTTATACAAGGTGGTGGGCCAACTCCGTGCCAGGACTCGCTGACAACGCCGCCTGCACAGAGACCGAGGCTGAGAAAGGAAGGGGCACCTGCTATGGCGCCCACAGAAACACCCCGTAAAGAGCCACCCCCACCCCAGGAAAGGATACTGGCCACGATGAAGACTGTGCAGATGCTGCAGAGCACCAGGCGGAGGGGCCCGAGCCAGGGAGCCCCTGGCCGGGGCAGGCTCTTCATCCTCCAGGAGACACAGAGTTGCAGCCAGAAGTATAAGACGCCCACAATGAAGGCTAAGAAGGCGCCGGTCAGGTGTGTGGCCCGCTGGTTCTTCTCCTGGGGGGGAGGAGGGAGCAGGGTTGAGCGGCAGACCTGCCAGAGGGGACCCACTGCGGGAACTATGCTTGAAGACACCTTACCTGGCTGCAGGCTTCTTGATCAAGCACACTGGTGGTTGTCAGCTCTTCGAGAGCCCCATGTAAAGCTACTACTCCCTGCCAGGAGGTCTCTATCCCTAAAACACAGCCTGGAGCATACTGTATGCTCGGTCACTTCAGCTGTGTCTGATGTTTGGTGACCCCATGGACTGTGGTCTGCCAGGCTCCTCTGTCCCTGGGATTCTCCAGGCAAGACTACTGGAGTGGATTGCCATACCCTTCTCCAGGGGATCTTCCAAACCCAGGGAGGGAATCCATGTCTCCTGCATTGCAGGAGGGTTCTTTCTCACTGAGCCACCTAGGAATCATAATAGAGCCTCACAAATTAAATCCTTCATTCTCAGCCTGGGTGTGAGAGAGCAGATTATGACCGCCAAGGGGGTAAAAATAGGTTCTTGGAGGGTGAAAAAAAATTCTTAAATATTGCAATGATTTGTGGCTTACTGATATCATATGTGCTATATTAAAACTTTTTAATATAATAAATTTCATGGGTGAAGGGATAATTGGTCTCAAAGAGGCTTCGGGAGAACTCCCGGGTGGTCCAATGGTTAGGATGCAGCACTTCCTAACTGGGCTGTCTTGGTGGCTCAACTGGTAAAGAACCTGCTTGCAATACAGGAGACATGGAGACATGGGTTTGATCCCTGAGTCGGGAAGATCCTCTGGAGAAGGACATGACAACCCACTCTAATACTCTTGCCTGGAGACTCCTATGGACAGAGGAGCCTGGCAGGTACCGTCC
Organism: Tragulus kanchil; assembly: GCA_022376925.1. NCBI lineage: Eukaryota > Metazoa > Chordata > Mammalia > Artiodactyla > Tragulidae > Tragulus > Tragulus kanchil. Next base: position 133,308,839 of record JAIOJX010000031.1, read on the forward strand.
ATGGGGGTCGCACAGAGTCAGACAGGGCTGAGCGACTAACACTTTCCCTTTCATTTCTCTCAGCGCTTCAACCTCAGGGGGCTCAGGTTTTTAGTTCCTCAAGGAACTGAGATCCTGCATGCCAAGTGGAGTGGCCAAAAATGAAAGGCTTCTGAGTGAAGGGAAGTAATAATTACAGAGAAAGAAAGGTTAAAGAACTCGGGAATACATCAATGATTTGCTATGCAAATGTGATGTGGAATTTTTACTAGTGTGTAGGCAGCCTCTTGTGTAAACACCCTGAGGCTTCCCTGGTCCTTTGGTTTTCTTATCATAAAAAGATAAAATGATAAGATAAATCAGAAAGATTTCTCATGTAGCTCCTTCATTTACTTCTTCTTGCAATATCTATTGAATTTGTGGTTAAGAATGTGCACTCCAGGGCTTCCCCTGGTGGTCCAGTGGGTAAGGACACCGCCTTGCAGTGCAGGGGGCGCTGGTTCAATCCCTGGCCTGGGAAGATCCCACGTGCCCTGGAGCGGCTGGACCGATGTGTCCAATCAACGAGCCGGAGCTCTGGAGCGCATGCGCCCAGAACCAGTGCTCTGCGAGGACAGACGCCACCGCGATGGGAGACCCACAGGAGCCAAAGAACAGATGAAAATAGAGAAATGAAAGACCAATAGAAGTGGCCCGCCCGCTCCCCTCCCTCCCCAACCCAACCCCCGCCCAAAATAAATGGATAAATAAATCTTTAAAAAAAAAAAAAAAAGAATGTGCACTCCAGGGTCTAGGAATCTGGTTCATCTCTGACCACGACCCTGGTGATAAAGAAATATCTCTATGGGATTGGACCCAGAAGAATCTGCCTGGTGTTCTTGTGCAGATGGATTTTCCTGGTGGTTCAGTGGTTAAAAATCTGCCATGGAATGCAGAGGATACAGGTTCGATCTCTAGTCAGGAAACTAAGATCCCACATGCTGTGGCCTTGAGTGCCACATGATGTGATGAAGATCTGACACAGCCAAACATAATAATAATAATCTAGCACAATGTAAAGCGAGTGCCTCCTACAGAGTGAGCACCCTTCCAGTGGGAGGTCCAGTGGTCAGGACTCTGCACTTTCACCCCCAGGGTCCTAGTTCCATCCCTGGTCTGGAAACTAGCATCCTGCCAGGCCACAGTGCAAACAAACAAAAACAGTGAACTGAGAAATTTCATCATGAAACGAGGGACGGCAGTGAATGACCCCAAACTCCTAGGGGTCAACGGAATGATTACAAAAAGCGGCCTCTGCTGAGAGAACTGACCTTATCCATGACAGCACGGCCCGAGTTCCAGAGGTATACAAGTCCCAGGAGGCCTTGCGGGGACCAGCCTTCCCAAACAAGGAACCTGTGCCCCGGGGCATGCTGGGAGTTGTAGTCCCAAACTCTGGAGGACCAGTACCAGCGCTGACCCACTCTGTCTCACCTGGAAATTGCCCACTATGGTGGTGCCCAGGGCACAGAGGAGCCCCATCCACAGGATCAGCTGGTTATAACACCTTCCGACTCCCCAGTCCCGAAGCTGGTGGTAACGGAGAATGCAGATCCAGATAGCTGAGAGGAGAGGAAAGTCAGTAGGAGTCGAGAGCCCCAGACTTCTTGATAGGGGGTAGTGGGTGGAAGAAACTGGGGTCCAGGAGTGGGAGCCTAGCTCCCGAATTTGAGGGAGGAGGAGGCAGGGACCGCAGCGTCTGGGCTGGGAGTAGCTAGCACCACATGAAAGGTGTTGAGAGGTATTTACCCAGAGTGGCTCCCAAGTTGAGCACCTGGCTGAAGATGCAGCTCTGCGGGGGGTTGTTTCCACATCGACTAGGGGGAGACAAAGGCTCTCAGGGCCCGGGCCCCCTTCTTCATCCCTCCAGATCCCTACCCTTCTCTCAATCGCCAGAACTACCTGATGAAGGGGAAGCCTTCAGTGAGGTTCACAGCCTTGTTGACCACAGCAAGCGAAAACCTGAGGTTGGGGAAACATTGGCGTGAGCTGAAGGCTTGCTATGTATGACACTTTTCTATTTCACGCACAAACTCAGACTTCTAGCTTCCTCTCCCTCAGGTCCAGGAGACCAGTCTCCAGACCCTCCTCCCTCAGATGCAAGGGGCCCACACCCCAGACCCTCCTCCCTCGGATCCAGGGGTCCAGTCCCTCAGCCCTCCCTTGCTCAGATGCAGGCATTCATCCTGCCTCTAACACACCCAAGAGCCATTCTCTGGTGGCTGCTGTGGATAAGAATACGCCTGCCCATGCAGGGACTCAGGTTCCATCCCTGATCCAGGAAGATCCTACATGCTGTCGGGTGACAAATCGCGGGTGTGCCCCAACTATAGAGCCTATGCTCTAGAACCCACATGCTGCAACTACGGAAGATCTCACACACAGAGCCTGGGCTCCAGCCAGAGAAGCCACATAAGGAAGAGCCACCTGGCTCACCACAGCTAGAGAAAGCCCGTGCACAGAAGGACTCAGCCACCGATCATTAAAGCCACACTCACACGGTCCCTGGGGCATGCTGGGAGTTGTAGTCCCAAACTCTGGAGGACCAGTACCAGCGCTGACCCACTCTGTCTCACCTGGAAATTGCCCACTATGGTGGTGCCCAGGGCACAGAGGAGCCCCATCCACAGGATCAGCTGGTTATAACACCTTCCGACTCCCCAGTCCCGAAGCTGGTGGTAACGGAGAATGCAGATCCAGATAGCTGAGAGGAGAGGAAAGTCAGTAGGAGTCGAGAGCCCCAGACTTCTTGATAGGGGGTAGTGGGTGGAAGAAACTGGGGTCCAGGAGTGGGAGCCTAGCTCCCGAATTTGAGGGAGGAGGAGGCAGGGACCGCAGCGTCTGGGCTGGGAGTAGCTAGCACCACATGAAAGGTGTTGAGAGGTATTTACCCAGAGTGGCTCCCAAGTTGAGCACCTGGCTGAAGATGCAGCTCTGCGGGGGGTTGTTTCCACATCGACTAGGGGGAGACAAAGGCTCTCAGGGCCCGGGCCCCCTTCTTCATCCCTCCAGATCCCTACCCTTCTCTCAATCGCCAGAACTACCTGATGAAGGGGAAGCCTTCAGTGAGGTTCACAGCCTTGTTGACCACAGCAAGCGAAAACCTGAGGTTGGGGAAACATTGGCGTGAGCTGAAGGCTTGCTATGTATGACACTTTTCTATTTCACGCACAAACTCAGACTTCTAGCTTCCTCTCCCTCAGGTCCAGGAGACCAGTCTCCAGACCCTCCTCCCTCAGATGCAAGGGGCCCACACCCCAGACCCTCCTCCCTCGGATCCAGGGGTCCAGTCCCTCAGCCCTCCCTTGCTCAGATGCAGGCATTCATCCTGCCTCTAACACACCCAAGAGCCATTCTCTGGTGGCTGCTGTGGATAAGAATACGCCTGCCCATGCAGGGACTCAGGTTCCATCCCTGATCCAGGAAGATCCTACATGCTGTCGGGTGACAAATCGCGGGTGTGCCCCAACTATAGAGCCTATGCTCTAGAACCCACATGCTGCAACTACGGAAGATCTCATACACAGAGCCTGGGCTCCGCAGCCAGAGAAGCCACATAAGGAAGAGCCACCTGGCTCACCACAGCTAGAGAAAGCCCGTGCACAGCAATGAAGACTCAGCACAACCGAAAGTAAATACATTAATTAAAAAAAAAAAAAGCCACACTCACACGGTCCAGATGCCAGCAATAGCCCAGAAGGCCAGGAGGATGGGCAGCAGAGACAAGTATCCCCACATGCCGGGGTCTGTAGGGAAGGAGAGGGGAAGGGGAGGTCAGGACTGTCTCTGTCTCTCAGGTGAAGAGCCAGCCCTAAGGGTCTAGGTGTGCCGTATTATGGGACTGTCCGCCCTCATTGGCTCCCAGGCACAGATAGTGGGCAAGTGATTCCGTATGGTGACACCAGCTCTCTGGTTGGAGCATTTTTACTGTTTTTTTTTTTTTTTGTACAGTCCTTTACCCTGATCTCCTAGTTTCTCTTAGCTGTCCTGCCCTCTCCCAGCTCCTGAGTCTCTCCCAGGCCCTCCCCCACTGCCAGCCCCTGTCCACACCCCTACCTCCCTACCCCCACCCCTCTGCCCGATGCTCACCAGTATAGGCTCCCTCAGGGTCTCTCAGTCCTGGGGCTTTCTGAGAGTTTGGGGAAGAAGGCGGAGTCTTGAGGTGGAGCTGTCAGCGTCCCAGCAGAGCCGAAGTCCACAAATCAAATGCCAGCAGAACGTTGTCAGGCCAAGAGTGTGCCCTCCGCTGCAGTCCTCAGGACTTCACCTCCAAACGGCACTTCCAGTTCCAGAAGGGAGCAGGCAGCTGCTTAGCTTCCCGGGGGCCCCAACTTCCTTCCTCCAGCTTTCTAACTTCACCATTCAAGCTCCTGGCCCTTCTCCTCCACAAGACCCAGAAATCTGAGTTCCTGCTCTGTCCACCCTTCCTCCCTTGGGGACCCAGAAGTCCAGGCCTCCGATCTCTTCCATGGAACACAGTCCCTCAGGATGGCCCTGAGGTTCAGCCTCCCAGCTGTTACCTCCTTGGGGACCGAGAATCCAGACCAACAGGTGCCTGCTCTTCTGGGTGCAGTTTCTGTCTCGACAGGGGGTTGGGGCAGCGCTGGGACCCTGGGGACACGCTTCTCCTCCCTGGCCTTCCGCTGTCCCTCCCTTTTGGTGTGGCTGAAGTTCCCCACAGCCAGGTCTTGAAAAGGGGGATCTTGCTGACGACATCTTGATCAGGAGAACCTCCCTCCTAGAAACCAATTGCTTCCTCTGACTGTTTTCTCTCCCACGGAAGAGCTCTCCTCTTCCTGCCTTCCTCCTTTCTCATCTCTCAGGTGCTGGGATCCCTGCCCTCTGCTGCTTCCCCAGGCCTCAGAAGTCCAGGCCTCTGCCTGTCCACCCCTCAGACCCAGGGAGGGTCTCCTCCCTGAGACCTAGGGAGTGTCAGCTACCCCTCCCCCAGCTCCCTGTCCTCTCTTTCTGTAAAGTTGACATAGAATTAACCATTTTATTTGACTTTACTTCATTTTGCGTCCCTTGATCTTATTGTACTTTAACTTGTATTTTCTTTCACTTTATTTGACTTTTTTTTTTTTTTTCTTTGCTGTACATCGTGGCTTGTGGGACCTTAGTTCCCTATCCAGGGGTAGAACCTGGGACCCCAGATTTGAAGGTGCTGAGTCCTAACCACTGGACCACCAGGGAATTCCCTAACCATTGTAAAGGATAAAGTTCGGGGGCATTTAGTACATTCATCCTGTGATGCAGTGCGACCACCACTATCTCGCTCCAGGGCTTCCTCATCATCCCAGAAGGAAACCCCATCCCTGTTAAGCTGATACTCCCAATTCCCTCCTGCCCCACCCCCTGGCCACTGCCAAGCTGCTCTCTGCCGCTTCTGGACATTTCCTATAAATGGAATCATACAACATGTGTCTTTTCATGTCTGGCTTCTCACACTGAACATGGTGTTTTTGAGATTCATCTATGTTCCCAGGGGAAAAAGAACCCACCTGCCGATGCAGGAGACGTAAGTGATGTGTGTTTGATCCCAGGGTTGGGAAGATTCCCTGGAGGAGGGCACGGCAACCCACTCCAGTATTCTTGCCTGAAGAATTCCATAGGCAGAGGAGCCTGGAGGGCTACAGTCCATGGGGTTGCAGAGTTGGACAGGACTGAAGGAACCGAGCATGTCAGCAGGTTGTAGCCCCTGTCAGTGTTTCCTATGTCCTCTTGGCTAAATGATGTTCATCAACACCACCTGTCTGGGAGACCTCTGAGTCCCTTTTCACTTTCCCTCTGAACTTCAGCCTTTCCAGTGCCCCAACAACTAGGATTTTCAGCTCTCAGCTTGCTTGAAAGGGAACACGAGAAAGCATAGAAACAGACAGACAGGCATCATGAATATTCCTTTTGTTTTATTCTTTTTTATACCTATTTTATATTTATTTGGCTGCATTGGGTCTTAACTGGTGCACTCAGGATCTTTCATTATGGCACACAGACTTAGTTGCCCTGCCTGTCCACCCCTCAGACCCAGAGGGTCTCCTCCCTGAGACCTAGGGAGTGTCAGCTACCCCTCCCCCAGCTCCCTGTCCTCTCTTTCTGTAAAGTTGACATAGAATTAACCATTTTATTTGACTTTACTTCATTTTGCGTCCCTTGATCTTATTGTACTTTAACTTGTATTTTCTTTCACTTTATTTGACTTTTTTTTTTTTTTTCTTTGCTGTACATCGTGGCTTGTGGGACCTTAGTTCCCTATCCAGGGGTAGAACCTGGGACCCCAGATTTGAAGGTGCTGAGTCCTAACCACTGGACCACCAGGGAATTCCCTAACCATTGTAAAGGATAAAGTTCGGGGGCATTTAGTACATTCATCCTGTGATGCAGTGCGACCACCACTATCTCGCTCCAGGGCTTCCTCATCATCCCAGAAGGAAACCCCATCCCTGTTAAGCTGATACTCCCAATTCCCTCCTGCCCCACCCCCTGGCCACTGCCAAGCTGCTCTCTGCCGCTTCTGGACATTTCCTATAAATGGAATCATACAACATGTGTCTTTTCATGTCTGGCTTCTCACACTGAACATGGTGTTTTTGAGATTCATCTATGTTCCCAGGGGAAAAAGAACCCACCTGCCGATGCAGGAGACGTAAGTGATGTGTGTTTGATCCCAGGGTTGGGAAGATTCCCTGGAGGAGGGCACGGCAACCCACTCCAGTATTCTTGCCTGAAGAATTCCATAGGCAGAGGAGCCTGGAGGGCTACAGTCCATGGGGTTGCAGAGTTGGACAGGATGAAGGAACCGAGCATGTCAGCAGGTTGTAGCCCCTGTCAGTGTTTCCTATGTCCTCTTGGCTAAATGATGTTCATCAACACCACCTGTCTGGGAGACCTCTGAGTCCCTTTTCACTTTCCCTCTGAACTTCAGCCTTTCCAGTGCCCCAACAACTAGGATTTTCAGCTCTCAGCTTGCTTGAAAGGGAACACGAGAAAGCATAGAAACAGACAGACAGGCATCATGAATATTCCTTTTGTTTTATTCTTTTTTATACCTATTTTATATTTATTTGGCTGCATTGGGTCTTAACTGGTGCACTCAGGATCTTTCATTATGGCACACAGGCTTAGTTGCCCTGCAGCATATGGAATCTTAGTTCCCTGACCAGGGATTGAACCTGCATCCCCTGCATTGGAAGGTAGGCTCTAAACCACTGGACCACCAGGGAAGTCTAATTATGAATATTTCTTGAAAGGCAGATACCAGTGACCAATTAACAATGAGATCTCTTGACTTCCCTGGTGGTCGGGTGGCTAGGACTCTGCACTTGCTCTGCAGAGGGCGAGGGTTGGATCCCTGGTAAAGAATGAGCTCTCTGCTCTCAGTAGGCTCCCAGTCTCGAGGGGAGATCCATGTGGATCCACAATGAGAACAGGAGATGTTATAATGAAGGTAGTCCAGAGCATGGGGACCCCCCAGAAGGGGGAGTGGCTAAGGAGTGATAGTGGCCAGGGTGTTTGGTTGTGGGGGAAGTTTAAGGTAGTCTCACGAGTCACACTTGCAGAAGGTAGGAAGGTGTTCTCAGGAAGGTGTTCTTAGCAAGGCTCCTGAAACTTGGCCCCTGAGGGCCAAGTGCCTATGTCTTTCTTGTGTTTCGTGGGAAATAGAAATGCACAAACTGAAAACTCTGAGTTTCTGTTTCATTTGGGGACAAGCTGAGTCCTGTGGCCCATCAGACAGCCTCTCAGAGAGCTTCCAGGACCTGATATCAGCTTATCAGTGGTTTTGCAAAAGAGCTTTGTGCAATCCTGCCCCCAGCTCTCTAGAAGGCTGCTACTGGTCTCAAGAGACACTGATACCTACCGAAGATAATGGCTTTAGTGCTTCTTGAAGCAGGAAGAAGATACAAGACTTTGGGTTCGTAAAATTTTTTCCTGAAAAATCTCTGAAGGCCTGTTCTGCCAGTTTTTCCAGAGCACAGAGTGCCTCATTCCAGATACCAGCCTTGAACACCCTTCAGGGTGTGTTAAAGGTCAGTGACTCCAAAGACTCATGCCTCCATCCTTGTAGAGTCAGGTGGAGAGCAACTTTCTTCAGCGTGCTGAGTTACAGAGTGCAGGACCCACTAGGAGAGATGAACCAGCTCTCAATTGTTGTAAAGGGCTTGCATGGTTGGAATGCTAAACCACTGGCACTCACCAGGATCTTTCATTATGGCACACAGGCTTAGTTGCCCTGCAGCATATGGAATCTTAGTTCCCTGACCAGGGATTGAACCTGCATCCCCTGCATTGGAAGGTAGGCTCTAAACCACTGGACCACCAGGGAAGTCTAATTATGAATATTTCTTGAAAGGCAGATACCAGTGACCAATTAACAATGAGATCTCTTGACTTCCCTGGTGGTCGGGTGGCTAGGACTCTGCACTTGCTCTGCAGAGGGCGAGGGTTGGATCCCTGGTAAAGAATGAGCTCTCTGCTCTCAGTAGGCTCCCAGTCTCGAGGGGAGATCCATGTGGATCCACAATGAGAACAGGAGATGTTATAATGAAGGTAGTCCAGAGCATGGGGACCCCCCAGAAGGGGGAGTGGCTAAGGAGTGATAGTGGCCAGGGTGTTTGGTTGTGGGGGAAGTTTAAGGTAGTCTCACGAGTCACACTTGCAGAAGGTAGGAAGGTGTTCTCAGGAAGGTGTTCTTAGCAAGGCTCCTGAAACTTGGCCCCTGAGGGCCAAGTGCCTATGTCTTTCTTGTGTTTCGTGGGAAATAGAAATGCACAAACTGAAAACTCTGAGTTTCTGTTTCATTTGGGGACAAGCTGAGTCCTGTGGCCCATCAGACAGCCTCTCAGAGAGCTTCCAGGACCTGATATCAGCTTATCAGTGGTTTTGCAAAAGAGCTTTGTGCAATCCTGCCCCCAGCTCTCTAGAAGGCTGCTACTGGTCTCAAGAGACACTGATACCTACCGAAGATAATGGCTTTAGTGCTTCTTGAAGCAGGAAGAAGATACAAGACTTTGGGTTCGTAAAATTTTTTCCTGAAAAATCTCTGAAGGCCTGTTCTGCCAGTTTTTCCAGAGCACAGAGTGCCTCATTCCAGATACCAGCCTTGAACACCCTTCAGGGTGTGTTAAAGGTCAGTGACTCCAAAGACTCATGCCTCCATCCTTGTAGAGTCAGGTGGAGAGCAACTTTCTTCAGTGGGCAGCGTGCTGAGTTACAGAGTGCAGGACCCACTAGGAGAGATGAACCAGCTCTCAATTGTTGTAAAGGGCTTGCATGGTTCCTGAGAAGACTGGGGAGCCATGGGAGGTTCTTGAGCAGGGAAGCCTGAGAAAAGCTGAGTCAGGTCGTGTGTAGACATGAAAGAGATGCATGTAATGGTGGTAACTGTGCCCGACATTGCCCTACTTGCTCCGCAGGAGTTAACTCACAAACTCTCATGACAAGCCTGCAATGTCCTTGTCTTAGTTATTGCCAGATTCTCTAACCCTCATGTAAGCAGAATGCCAGACTCACTTCTTTCTTTTCTTTAATTTTAAAATTTTATCTATTTATTTACTTTTGACTATTCTGGGTTTTCACTACTGCCACAGGCTCTTCTCTAGTTGCAGGGAGTGGGGACTACTCTCTAGTTGAGGTGAGCAGGCTTCTTGTTGCGGTGATTTCTCTTGTGGAACTTGGGCTCTAGGGCACACGGGCTTCAATAGTTGCAACTCTGAGGCTCTAGAGCACAGGCTCCATAGTTGTGGCTCACTGGCTTAGTTGCTCCACAGCACGTGGAATCTTCCCAGATCAGGAATGGAACCCGTGTCTCCTGCATTGGCAGGCAAACTCTTCACCACTGAGCAACCAGGGAAGCCCCTTGACTCAATTCTGCATCACACACACACACAGTCCAGCGACCTTGAGGAAGAATCACATGGAATACATCCACACTTTACACCTCTAAGCCATCCCTGAGAAGATCCAGAGCTTTCGACTCGACAGGCAGGTTGGTGGGATTGATTTCGAATCCCACCTCTGCCACTTAAGAGCGGAGTGTCTGTGGAGAGCTGAGCGGCTCATGTAACAATACACCACCAACCTAGAGGCTTAAGATGACACAGGTTTACTAGTTTCTGGTTCTGGAGGTCGAAAGTCCAAGACGAGTCTTGTGGACTTTAATCAAGGGGCACACAGGGCTGCCTTCCTTCGGGAGGACCCATTTTCTCCTCTTTTCCAGCTTCTAGTGGTGCCTGCGTCCTCTGGCTCAGGGTCGCTCCCACCAGCTGCTTGGCAGGAGGTACTCCTGCCACCATACCCCCTTCTCCAACTCCAACTCTGACCCCTCTTCACTTAGGAGGATGCCGTGATTACTCTGGGCTCGTCTTAAAAATGCAGAAGAATCTCACTACCTCAAGACCATTGATTTGAACCTGATCTGGAAAGTCCCTTCTGTCATACAAGGGACTGTCAACACACGTCCTGGAGATCAGGATGTACTAGGCCCTGAAGGAGCCCAGAGGAGGCCGGGCTGCAGGCGACCTGTGGCTTACCCTGCCAGGAACTGTGTCCACCCTCCCCAACTCTGGCCCAGCTACTTTAGTGCCTATCTGATTCCTGCTCCTCTTTCACTAATTTAAAAAAAAAAAAAAAATCATCTTAGGTTACTAACTTCCCTATATCCAGGCTTCTGGCTTTATTTTATTTTTTTAAAAAATATGTACTTAGGGTCTTCACTGGTGGTCAAGTGGGTAAACAGTCTGCCTTGCAGTGCAAGGGTCACCAATTCGATCCCTGGCCTGGGAAGATCCCATGTGCCTTGGAGCGGCTGGACCAGTACCTCCAATTACAATTCAGGGCTCTGGAGTGCATGTGCCCAGAGCTGATACTCTGCAACGAGAGCGACCACTGAAATGGGAGGCCCACACAGGTCAAAGAATAAAGATGGATGAAAATAAATAAATAAATAAACAATAAAAGGGGCCAAAATTGGGCTTCCCTGGTGGTCCAGTGGGTAAGGACACTGCCTTGCAGTGCAACGGGCACCGGTTCGATCCCTGGCCTGGGAAGATCCCACATGCCGTGGAGCAGCTGGACCGATGTGTCAAACTACTGAGCCTGAGCTCTGGAGCGCATGCGCCCAGAGCCGGTGCTCTGCGACGAGAGAAGCCACTGCGATGGGAGGCCCACATGGGCCAAAGAACAAAGATGGTTGAATATAGATAAATGAAAGACCAGGGCCTCTTGTCGCCGTTGCGAACGGAAGCCTCTCGTCTCCGCCCTCCCTGTCCGGAGAGGCCCATTTGGGAGAGTTAGTGGAACTTCAAGCTTTTTATGTCCCTGAAGGATCGTGGAACTATAAGTTAAATACCATTTCAATAGAAGATGTTAACAAATTCATTTCAGCTGGATTTATAAGAGTATCGCCTCACGTTACTTTACAAGCCCTGAGGGAGCGTCTCGGTGAGTTCCTTGGTGAAGATGCTGTTGCAGAAAAATTTGTATTTCTGAAATGCATTGGAAATAATCTAGCTGTAGTGAGGACAAAGCAAGAATCAGAGCTGAAACTCAAGTCATTTTCTCCTTCATATGCTCTTCAACCAGACTTATATTTGGTGACTATAGTGGATCATTTAGGAAATATTTATTCAGCATCAGCCGAGGCTTCTTTAGATGGGCAGCAAACTAAAAATGACATTGCTGAGCCTGATGGAATAATACACAGACCACTTAGCATAACTTCATCAAAGGAAGAACCTGGAACAGATCCCAGTGCTTTCGAAAATGCTTTGAAAGAACTTCTTAACAAGAATCAGGAAGAAAGTGATTTCAACTGGAATGGGACAGAGAAAGAAGTTGTTATAGTACATTTTAATAGAAGTCTGGGGCAAACTCTGGGCATATCTAGCCTTACAAATATAGATCGTTTAAAAGGAAAGCTATAACTCAGTTTGGGAATTTGTAAACAATAGTTTTACCATTTGGGAGAAAAGAAGACTGTCTAAATAGTATGCTAAAATAAAAATAAAATTGAAATACTTAAAAAAAAAAAGAAAGAAAGAAAGACCAATGGAAGTGGCCCGCCCGACCCCTCCCTCCCCAACCCCCGCCCACAAAAAAAAAAAGAAGAGTCCGCTTTGCAGTGCAAGGGGCGCCAGTTCGATCTCTGGCACTGGAGGATCCTACGTGCCAGGGAGCAGACCGGTGCAATTACGAGTCACTGCTCTGGAGCGCATGCGCCCAGCACCAGTGCTCGGCAGCAAGAGGCCACTGCCATGGGAGGCCCACACAGGCCAAAGAATTAAGATGGATGAAAATAAATAAATGAAGGACCAATGAAAGAGGCCAAAATTCAAAAAAAAAAAGGCCAAACTTAGGGGAATAAAAGAAGTCAAAATTTAAAAAATATGTATGTGTTTATTTGGCTGTGCCAGGCCTTAGTTGCGGCATGTGGGATTTAATTCCCTGACTAGGGATCCAACCTGGGTCCCCTGCACTGGGAATATGCAGTCTTAGCCTCCGGAGTGCCAGGGATGTCTCTTCCACTTCTTTTTCAGAAGGAAATAAAGATGCTGACCCCCAGGTGACCCTAGGCAAGACCCTCCCCCATCCCCTGCTCTGGGCATTGGTGCCAACGTCCCCACCCTGGCACAGAGGCAGGGCTCACTTTTGTCCCTGTGCTGACTGTGTGACCTCCTCAGGACACCCTTGTGAGGCGATGGAGGCAGGGGTGCCTTGTGGGCAACTTTCAATGTAGGAACCAGGCTCCTCCCACTTCCATGCACAGGTTGTGGGGCTGGAATCTTCTGGACCCTTCCAGAAATGAGTTGCTACCCTGGCCCCGGTCAATTAAGGGGAGACACCAGGGTCTTCCTCTGTGTGAGATGACACTGCATTTTCGCTTTTAGGAATCTGCTTCCACTTGGTGATGGGAATCATTTTTCCCTCAGAAAAGGGAACTTGCTGACCTCAGGGATGGAGCCCCCCAGGGGTCTGTCTGTTTTCTCATCTGGGTAAAGGAAGGGGATTATAATAGAAGTCTGGGGCAAACTCTGGGCATATCTAGCCTTACAAATATAGATCGTTTAAAAGGAAAGCTATAACTCAGTTTGGGAATTTGTAAACAATAGTTTTACCATTTGGGAGAAAAGAAGACTGTCTAAATAGTATGCTAAAATAAAAATAAAATTGAAATACTTAAAAAAAAAAAGAAAGAAAGACCAATGGAAGTGGCCCGCCCGACCCTCCCTCCCAACCCCGCCCACAAAAAAAAAGAAGAGTCCGCTTTGCAGTGCAAGGCGCCAGTTCGATCTCTGGCACCGGAGGATCCTACGTGCCAGGGAGCAGACCGGTGCAATTACGAGTCACTGCTCTGGAGCGCATGCGCCCAGCACCAGTGCTCGGCAGCAAGAGGCCACTGCCATGGGAGGCCCACACAGGCCAAAGAATTAAGATGGATGAAAATAAATAAATGAAGGACCAATGAAAGACGCAAAAAGTAAAAAAAAAAAAGGCCAAACTTAGGGGAATAAAAGAAGTCAAAATTTAAAAAATATGTATGTGTTTATTTGGCTGTGCCAGGCCTTAGTTGCGGCATGTGGGATTTAATTCCCTGACTAGGGATCCAACCTGGGTCCCCTGCACTGGGAATATGCAGTCTTAGCCTCCGGAGTGCCAGGGATGTCTCTTCCACTTCTTTTTCAGAAGGAAATAAAGATGCTGACCCCCAGGTGACCCTAGGCAAGACCCTCCCCCATCCCCTGCTCTGGGCATTGGTGCCAACGTCCCCACCCTGGCACAGAGGCAGGGCTCACTTTTGTCCCTGTGCTGACTGTGTGACCTCCTCAGGACACCCTTGTGAGGCGATGGAGGCAGGGGTGCCTTGTGGGCAACTTTCAATGTAGGAACCAGGCTCCTCCCACTTCCATGCACAGGTTGTGGGGCTGGAATCTTCTGGACCCTTCCAGAAATGAGTTGCTACCCTGGCCCCGGTCAATTAAGGGGAGACACCAGGGTCTTCCTCTGTGTGAGATGACACTGCATTTTCGCTTTTAGGAATCTGCTTCCACTTGGTGATGGGAATCATTTTTCCCTCAGAAAAGGGAACTTGCTGACCTCAGGGATGGAGCCCTCCAGGGGTCTGTCTGTTTTCTCATCTGTAAAAGGAAGGATTATAATGGTACCTCCCACATGGGGTTCAAGAATGAGTCCACAGGACATGCCGGTGGCTCAATGGTAAAGAATCTGCCTGTCAGTGCAGGAGACACAGGTTCCATCCTTGGTGCAGAAAGATCCCACATGCTGAAGAACAACCGAGTCTGTGAGCCACAAATACCGAACCTGTGCTTTAGAGCCCAGGAGCTGCAACTACTAAAGTCCACGTGTGCTAGGGCCCATGCTCTGCAACAGGAGAAGCCAGCATAATGAGAAGCCTGCTCACTACCACTAAGGAGTAGCCCCTGGTCGCCCCAAGTAGAAGAAAAAACTCACACAGTGAAGACACAGCCAAAAATGAATATATTTTTAGGGCTTCTCTGGTGGTCCAGTGGGCAAAAGTCTGGCTTGCAGTGCAAGGGGCACTTTTTCGATCTCTGGCCTGGGAAGATTCCACATGCTGTGGAATGGCTGGACCGGTGCGTTCAGTTGCAAGCTAGCGCTCTGGAGCACATGTGCCCAGAGCCAGTGCTCTGCAAGGAGAGAGGCCACTGCAATGGGAGGCCCACACAGGCCAAAGAATAAAGATGGATGAGAAAAAGAGAAAGAACAATAAAAGAGGCCAAATTTTTTTAAAAAGGAAAAAAAATAAATTTTTACATTTTTAAATGTATATGTATATATATATATATATACACACACACATATATATATATACACATATATGGAGTGAGTTTTTCATGGAAGGACTTTTTGAGCATCTTACAGTTAGGTATTCACATTGTGAGCTCTTCCAGGCAGTGTGCAGAACTCTCATAGAGACTCCTGGACCCCTGAGAAGTCATGCTGCTCGGTAGGGTGGGGTACTGGAGCTCAGAGCAAGAGGCCTGCCGCATCCCTTCTGGACCCTTCCAGAAATGAGTTGCTACCCTGGCCCCGGTCAATTAAGGGGAGACACCAGGGTCTTCCTCTGTGTGAGATGACACTGCATTTTCGCTTTTAGGAATCTGCTTCCACTTGGTGATGGGAATCATTTTTCCCTCAGAAAAGGGAACTTGCTGACCTCAGGGATGGAGCCCTCCAGGGGTCTGTCTGTTTTCTCATCTGTAAAAGGAAGGATTATAATGGTACCTCCCACATGGGGTTCAAGAATGAGTCCACAGGACATGCCGGTGGCTCAATGGTAAAGAATCTGCCTGTCAGTGCAGGAGACACAGGTTCCATCCTTGGTGCAGAAAGATCCCACATGCTGAAGAACAACCGAGTCTGTGAGCCACAAATACCGAACCTGTGCTTTAGAGCCCAGGAGCTGCAACTACTAAAGTCCACGTGTGCTAGGGCCCATGCTCTGCAACAGGAGAAGCCAGCATAATGAGAAGCCTGCTCACTACCACTAAGGAGTAGCCCCTGGTCGCCCCAAGTAGAAGAAAAAGCTCACACAGTGAAGACACAGCCAAAAATGAATATATTTTTAGGGCTTCTCTGGTGGTCCAGTGGGCAAAAGTCTGGCTTGCAGTGCAAGGGGCACTTTTTCGATCTCTGGCCTGGGAAGATTCCACATGCTGTGGAATGGCTGGACCGGTGCGTTCAGTTGCAAGCTAGCGCTCTGGAGCACATGTGCCCAGAGCCAGTGCTCTGCAAGGAGAGAGGCCACTGCAATGGGAGGCCCACACAGGCCAAAGAATAAAGATGGATGAGAAAAAGAGAAAGAACAATAAAAGAGGCCAAATTTTTTTAAAAAGGAAAAAAAATAAATTTTTACATTTTTAAATGTATATGTATATATATATATATATACACACACACATATATATATATACACATATATGGAGTGAGTTTTTCATGGAAGGACTTTTTGAGCATCTTACAGTTAGGTATTCACATTGTGAGCTCTTCCAGGCAGTGTGCAGAACTCTCATAGAGACTCCTGGACCCCTGAGAAGTCATGCTGCTCGGTAGGGTGGGGTACTGGAGCTCAGAGCAAGAGGCCTGCCGCATCCCTGTGTCCTCCAGGAAGCACACACTGCTGTGGCATTAGCAAGGCAAGGGATTTATTGGGATAGCACCAGCATTTTCCGACTGTGGTGTTGGAGAAGACTCTTGAGAGTCCCTTGGACAGCAAGGAGATAAACCAGCCCAACCTACAGGAAATCAGCCCTGAATACTCATTGGAAGAACTGACGGTGAAGCTGAAACTCCTGTACTTTGGCCACCTGATATGAAGAGCTGACTCATTGGAAAAGACCCTGATGCTGGGAAAGATTGAGGGCAGGAGAAGTAGAATGAGATGGAGAAGTAGGAGACAGAGGATGAGATGGTTGGGTGACAATATCAACTGAATGGATGCGATATGTGAGCAAGCCCCGGGAAGTGGTGAAGGACAAGGAAGCCTGGTACTGTACTGGTATGCTACAGTCAATGGGGTTGCAGAGTCGGACATGAACTGAGCTGCTGAACAAGTGAAAAGTAAAGGGGAGGAAGAATAGGAGGTGGAAGGTGGTCTGCCACCTGTGAAAGGCAAGGGGGGAGGTAGGTATATTTAGAAAGAACTTGAGCAGGGCCCGCCCAAGAGGGGATGAAGTGCAAAGATTCCCTGGGGGCAAATCCATAGGGACTGAAAGCAGGTTAGTGGTTGCTGGCTGAATGGGGAGTGATTGCTTAATCACTTCCTCTAGGGTGGTGAAAATGTGAGGAACTTGATAGAGGTCATGGTGGCACAAGACTGTGACTGGACTAAAGGCTGCTTAAAATAGTTAAAGTGAGGAATTCTGTGTTGTGTGAATTGTTTCAGTTTTTGTTTTCTTTTCGGCCACAGGGCACGTGTGGTGGGATCTTAGTTCCCCCACCGAAGATACAACTCATGACCTCTGCCGTGGAAGCTCAGAGTCCCAATCACTGAACCACCAGGGATGTTCTGTGTTACCTGAATTTTGTCTCAATTCAAAGTTAAAAAAAAGAGAGAGGGTAGAGGGCAGAAGAGAGGGAGAGAGAGGCTAGATAGAGTCACAAATAAGGAGGGATGAAGGGAAGGGGAGAAAGAGAAAGGGTTGAAAAGTGCGAGGGAGGAGGAAGGAAGGAAGGCAGTCCTACACTGGGTGGAAGTGGCCAGGCCCTAGTATGGTCCCCACCCCTAGGCTTACTCACTGGTTAGGGGCTGCCTGGAAACAAAGTTGATCAAAAAAAAAAAAAAAGGTAGTTGCTGGTACCGCCACTGGGGGCCATTGGCTGAATGCATTCCTCACAGTTGAGTAAGTTCTTTCTTGAGCGGAGGTCCATTTTGGCTACTGCACTTGTCCAATATCACTGTGGGGAGCTGGGGTCAGAACCCAGGTTGGCCTGGTTCTAAAATCTGGTCCTTCTCCTATACTGTTGGTGGGAACATAAATTGGTGCAGTCACTATGGAGAACAGTAAAGAGGTTCCTAAAAACACTTAAAATAATAATAATAATAAAAAGAGCTAGCATAAGATCCTGCAATCCCACTCATAAGCATATATCTGGAGAAAATTATAATTTGAAAAGATACATGCATCCCAATAATCACTGCAGCATATTTAGAATAGCCAAGACATGGAATTCAGGAGTGGCACAGCGGGGTGGTTGTGCCTCTGGTGTCTGGTGGGGCTTTCTCTGAAGGTGGCTGTCAAGCTGTGGATGGGGCGTAATCCTCCAACAACTTGGGAGAGATAGGAGGACTGTTGACTGGGTGGTTTCTTCACATGACTGCCAGGCTATCAGGGAAAGATTCAGTTGCTCTCTGGTTGCTGGCACGAGGCCTCCCACAGGGTGGCTGCCATGACCTCTTGACGTGGCGCCAGAGTTCCCCAGAGAAGTGGGTGACCCCAGAGAGGATGGCGTCTCTGATAACCTACTGTGGGCATGCCATCGTTTCTTTTTTTTTTTTTTAATGGTAGTAGACTTATCTTTTTTTATTTTTAAAGATTTATATATTTATTTATTATAGGTGGGGGATAGGGTGGGGAGGGAGGGGAGCAGGTGGGCCACTTCTATTGTTTTTTTTTTTCATTTATCTATTTTCATCCATCTTTGTTCTTCGGCCCATGTGGGCCTCCCATCGCAGTGGCCTCTCTCGTCGCAGAGCACCGGCTCTGGGCACATGCGCTCCAGAGCTCCGGCTCGGTAATTGGACACATCGGTCCAGCCGCTCCGCGGCACGTGGGATCTTCCCAGGCCAGGGCTCGAACAGGCGCCCCTTGCACTGCAAGGCGGTGTTCTTACCCACTGGGCCACCAGGGAAGCCCATGCCATCGTTTCTGCGGTATCCTATTGTTTACACAACTCGGCCCTGTTCAGTGTGGAAGGGCATGAATCCGGGATTAGTGAGGGTGTAGAGTGAAGGTCGCCTTGGAAGCTGCATATGCATAGGTAAGCAGATACAGATATAGGAATACATATGTAAATTAATGTATCATATGTAATGCTTATATTTTATCCTATTATTATATGCATTTTGCTTCTTGAAAGGAAAGCTACAAGAAACCTGGACAGCATATTCAAAAGCAGACATCACTAGGCCCACCAAGGTCTACATAGTCAAAGGTATGGTTTTTCTGGTAGTCAGGTAAGGACGTGAGATCTGGACCATAAAGAAGACGGAACAACGAAAAACTGATGCCAAACTGCGGTGTTAGAGAAGACTCTTGAGAATGCCTTGGCCTGCAAGGAGATCAAACCAGTCAATCCTAAAGGAAATAAGCCCTGAATATTCACTGGAAGAACTGATGCTAAAGCCGAAGCTCCAATATTTTGGTCACCTGATACCAAGAGAGGATTCATGATACTGGGAAAGATTGAGGGCAGGAGGAGAAGGGGGCAACAGAGGATGAGATGGTTAGATGACATCACTGACTCAATGAACATGAGCTTAAGAAAACTGCAGAAGACTGTGGAGAACAGAGGAGCCTGGTGTACTGCAGTCCATGGCGTTGCAACAAATACGACATGACTTAGCGACTGAACAATAATAAATACATTTTGTTATCACACAAGCAGTATGTAAAAACCGAGACAACTCCCCACCAACCATTTATGATTTTTTTTCAGCTTTTTTGAGGTACAATGCACAAAAAATGATGCTTATTTCCTGCTGTTTTGATGCATGTTTACCCTGTGAAATTATCACTATGGTCAAGTGAGCTAACACAGAGCGGATCACAGAGTCACCCTCCAGGTGTGAGAGGTAAGAACACTTGTGATTACCCTATTAACACACTTCAAACGTGGAATGTTTCATTACTAGCTACAGTCACCACATAGTACATTAGACCCCAGAGCTGTAACACATCCACGCTGCACGTGATCTTCCCAGGCCAGGGCTCGAACAGGCGCCCCTTGCACTGCAAGGCGGTGTTCTTACCCACTGGGCCACCAGGGAAGCCCATGCCATCGTTTCTGCGGTATCCTATTGTTTACACAACTCGGCCCTGTTCAGTGTGGAAGGGCATGAATCCGGGATTAGTGAGGGTGTAGAGTGAAGGTCGCCTTGGAAGCTGCATATGCATAGGTAAGCAGATACAGATATAGGAATACATATGTAAATTAATGTATCATATGTAATGCTTATATTTTATCCTATTATTATATGCATTTTGCTTCTTGAAAGGAAAGCTACAAGAAACCTGGACAGCATATTCAAAAGCAGACATCACTAGGCCCACCAAGGTCTACATAGTCAAAGGTATGGTTTTCTGGTAGTCAGGTAAGGACGTGAGATCTGGACCATAAAGAAGACGGAACAACGAAAAACTGATGCCAAACTGCGGTGTTAGAGAAGACTCTTGAGAATGCCTTGGCCTGCAAGGAGATCAAACCAGTCAATCCTAAAGGAAATAAGCCCTGAATATTCACTGGAAGAACTGATGCTAAAGCCGAAGCTCCAATATTTTGGTCACCTGATACCAAGAGAGGATTCATGATACTGGGAAAGATTGAGGGCAGGAGGAGAAGGGGGCAACAGAGGATGAGATGGTTAGATGACATCACTGACTCAATGAACATGAGCTTAAGAAAACTGCAGAAGACTGTGGAGAACAGAGGAGCCTGGTGTACTGCAGTCCATGGCGTTGCAACAAATACGACATGACTTAGCGACTGAACAATAATAAATACATTTTGTTATCACACAAGCAGTATGTAAAAACCGAGACAACTCCCCACCAACCATTTATGATTTTTTTTCAGCTTTTTTGAGGTACAATGCACAAAAAATGATGCTTATTTCCTGCTGTTTTGATGCATGTTTACCCTGTGAAATTATCACTATGGTCAAGTGAGCTAACACAGAGCGGATCACAGAGTCACCCTCCAGGTGTGAGAGGTAAGAACACTTGTGATTACCCTATTAACACACTTCAAACGTGGAATGTTTCATTACTAGCTACAGTCACCACATAGTACATTAGACCCCCAGAATCTACTCGTTTTACAATTGGAAGTTTGTACCCTTTGATCAACCCCCTTACCGCTTCCCAACCACCATTCCATTCTTTGTTGCTATGAGTTCAACTGTATTTTTGGATTATACATATAAGTAAGGTCATGCAATAGTTGTCTTTCCTGTGTCTGTCTTTTCTTACTTGGCATGATGTCCTCCAGGTTTATCTGTGTGGTTGCAGATGATGGGATTTCCTGCTTCCTCATAGCTGAAAAATATGGCATTGTGGGTATACACCTTTTTTTCTCCATTTACCTGTCTGCAGACCCTTAGGTTGTTTCCATGTCTTGGTTATTATGAATCATGCTGCAATAAACATGAGGGTTTAGGTGTCTCTTTGAGACTGTGATTTTATTTCCTTGGGGTATGTATCCAGAAGTGGGATTGCTGGATCATAGCATAATTCTGTTTCTAATTTTCTGAGGGACCTCCACACTGTTCCCCATGGTGAGTGCACCAGGGTACGTTCCCATGCACAGTGTGCCAAGTTACCTTCTCTCCACACCTTCCCCCCCAATCATTTCATTTATATATACACTTAAATAGATACACCTTTCCCCTCAAAATATGATCATCCAGGGAATTCCCTGGTGATCCAGTGGTTAGGACATGGAGCTTTCACTGCCAAAGCTGCAGATTCAATCTCCAGTTTGGCAATTAGGATTCCTAAATCTGTAGGGTATGCCCCTGCCAACAAAGATCATCCTGATTTTGCTGTTTAATAGCATGCTTTCTCCCTTAATGAGTCATCTACTGCCTTGAGTGTTATCAAGCCCACAACATACCTCCAGCAGGTGAATGCCTGATCTGAGGAAGCCACCTGCAACAAGGTGTCTTTGAAGGCATGCATCTCAAACCTTCTGGAGTCTGAATCACCAGTCTGGGAGATTCTGATTTAGGAGGTCAGGGGTGCTGGGGCCTATGACTGCATTCCTACCAAGTGCCTAAAGGATCCTGCTTGAGGGGTTGGTCCATGGCTACAGTTTGGGTAGCAATGCCCTGGAATGATTAATTATAAAATACCTGAGCAGGCTCCCTAGGGACTAAAATTTGCAACTTATATTTTCACTACATTCTCAAGGTGATTCTTTACTTTTTTCTCTCTTTATTTATGATATTTCTTCTTTTGTTGTGATTGTTCTTATTTGTTTTGTTTTTCGGTGGTAGAATATACATGTCAATTTTGCCTTTTTAAAAAATTTTTGACTTCTTTTATTGGTCCTTCATTCATTTATTCATTTTTATCTTTCTTAATTTCTTGGCCTGTGAGGGCCTCCCATCACAGCGACCTCTCTTGTCACAGAGCACCGGCTCTGGGCGCATGCTCTCCAGAGTGCTGGCCTGTAACCGGACACACGGGTCCAGCCACTCCGCAGCACGTGGGATCTTCCCATGCCAGGGATCAAATTGGTGCCCCTTGCACTGCAAGGCAGACTCTACCCACTGGACCACCAGGGAAGCCTGTCAAATTTGCCATTTTAACCATTTTATTTCTTTGTTTGCATTTATTTATTTATTTATGGCTGCTCTGGGCTTTTGTTCCTGAGCAGGCTTTTCTTTCGTTGCCTGAGAGAGGACCACTCTCCCATCCTCGGTTTTCTCATCAAGTGGCTTCTCTCATTGGGGAGCTTGGGCTCCAGGCAAGAAGGAGTCAGTAGTTGCCTCGCATGAGCTCACTAGTTGCGGCTCTCATGCTCCAGAGCAGTCTTAATAGTTCCCTTCACTATAAGGTTGTTTTTTTTTTTTTTTTTGGCCACTTTCTATTTATCTTTCATCTGTTTCCATCTTTGTTCTTTAGCCTGTGTGGCCTCCCACTGCAGTGGCCTCTCTCGTTGCAGAGCACCACAGCTCTGGGCACATGCACTCCAGAGCTCCAGCTCACTAGTTGGACACATTGGTTCAGTCGCTCCGCGGCACGTGGGATCTTCCCAGGCCAGGGATCGAACCGGAGCCCCTTGCACCACAAGGCGGTGTCCCTACCCACTGGACCACCAGGGAAGCCCAGGTGGTTTCTTAACCACTGGACCTCACTGTACGATTCTCCAGTTACAGAACTTCTTCATCCAAAAAAGAAGCCCCACATCCAACATCAAGTCCTCCCTTTTCTCCCCTCTGCCAACTGGTGGCAATCATGGTTCTGTTTTAGGGTTTTGTTTATTTGTTTTGTTGCAATGCGGTATTCAGGATCTTAGTTCCCTGACCAGGGATTGAACCTGTGCCTCCTGCTTTGGAAGCACAGAATCTTAACCCCTGCACTCGAGGAATTCCCTGAATCTGCCTTTTACCTCTCTGAATTTACCTGTTGTGGTTATTTCATAAAGGTGGAATCACGCCATATGTGACCTTCATGTCTGGCTGCTTTTACCCAGTATGATATTTCTAAGTCACCTGGATTGTGGTCTGTGTTAGTGGTTTATTCCTTTCCTGAGGTGCCACTTAGATCATCTGTGGGTGGAGAACTAGCTGGAGCCTATCTGGACAATGTAGCGGCAGGAGCTGACAGTACAAGATCTGTAATTTGATGGTCATTTACATCCCCTATGAAAGCAATGGTGTTATAGCCCAGCCCTTGTAGGACTGTTTGCAAAGTGACTGACATGTGCTAAGAGTCAGTAACTCTTAGGTACTGTCATTCTTCCATCTTATGCATAAGCCACAATCAGTCCAACCAATCTACAGTTGGACACTATAGCTTTTCCTATTATTCTGCTTTTTTCAACAAATGCTGAAAAAAACATCTTTAAATATTTTAACACTTGTGCAGTTTTTTCTTTAGCATAAAGTCTTGGAAGTGGCCTCTGTGGGTCAAATTTTTATTTGTATTATGAAATATTTCTGACATCTAGAAAAAAACAGACAGGGAGTCCAGTGAATCAATGGCTTCCACCTGCGGGCTTAAAAAATTTTTTTTTGAAAATAACAGTGTCCTTCCTGAGCAGCTTTCCTGACTGCATTCCTTCCGTTGTGCCCCCAGGGGTCACCACCAGGGCTTCCCTAACCCCTCCTCATACCCATGCAGGTTTGCTTTTAATTATGTGTCCACACACAACCCCTATTTCAGATTTTTTTTTTTTTCCAAAAGCTGCATGCATTTGGCTATGTCAGCTTCTACAACGTGCTTTAGGGTTGTCCAGGCTGCTATATGGAGTGCCGGTTCACCCACTTTCACTGTTGTATGGCGCACCCTCCTGTGAAGATGCTCAGTTTAGTTGAGTGGCTCAGTCGTGGCTGCCTCTTTGTGACCCCATGGACTGCAGCACGCCAGGCTTCCATGACCTTCACCATCTCCCAGAGTTTGCTCAAACTCACGTTCACTGACTCATGGTTCTGTTTTAGGGTTTTGTTTATTTGTTTTGTTGCAATGCGGTATTCAGGATCTTAGTTCCCTGACCAGGGATTGAACCTGTGCCTCCTGCTTTGGAAGCACAGAATCTTAACCCCTGCACTCGAGGAATTCCCTGAATCTGCCTTTTACCTCTCTGAATTTACCTGTTGTGGTTATTTCATAAAGGTGGAATCACGCCATATGTGACCTTCATGTCTGGCTGCTTTTACCCAGTATGATATTTCTAAGTCACCTGGATTGTGGTCTGTGTTAGTGGTTTATTCCTTTCCTGAGGTGCCACTTAGATCATCTGTGGGTGGAGAACTAGCTGGAGCCCATCTGGACAATGTAGCGGCAGGAGCTGACAGTACAAGATCTGTAATTTGATGGTCATTTACATCCCCTATGAAAGCAATGGTGTTATAGCCCAGCCCTTGTAGGACTGTTTGCAAAGTGACTGACATGTGCTAAGAGTCAGTAACTCTTAGGTACTGTCATTCTTCCATCTTATGCATAAGCCACAATCAGTCCAACCAATCTACAGTTGGACACTATAGCTTTTCCTATTATTCTGCTTTTTTCAACAAATGCTGAAAAAAACATCTTTAAATATTTTAACACTTGTGCAGTTTTTTCTTTAGCATAAAGTCTTGGAAGTGGCCTCTGTGGGTCAAATTTTTATTTGTATTATGAAATATTTCTGACATCTAGAAAAAAACAGACAGGGAGTCCAGTGAATCAATGGCTTCCACCTGCGGGCTTAAAAAATTTTTTTTTGAAAATAACAGTGTCCTTCCTGAGCAGCTTTCCTGACTGCATTCCTTCCGTTGTGCCCCCAGGGGTCACCACCAGGGCTTCCCTAACCCCTCCTCATACCCATGCAGGTTTGCTTTTAATTATGTGTCCACACACAACCCCTATTTCAGATTTTTTTTTTTTCCAAAAGCTGCATGCATTTGGCTATGTCAGCTTCTACAACGTGCTTTAGGGTTGTCCAGGCTGCTATATGGAGTGCCGGTTCACCCACTTTCACTGTTGTATGGCGCACCCTCCTGTGAAGATGCTCAGTTTAGTTGAGTGGCTCAGTCGTGGCTGCCTCTTTGTGACCCCATGGACTGCAGCACGCCAGGCTTCCATGACCTTCACCATCTCCCAGAGTTTGCTCAAACTCACGTTCACTGACTCAGAGATGCCATCCAACCACCTTGTTCTCTGTTGTCCTTTTCTCCTTTGGCCTTCTATTTTCCCCAACATCAAGATGCTGCAATCCGTTTATTCATGCCCCCCGCAATGAACATATTTCCCGTTTTTCACCATTAGGAACACCCCCATCACAAGCATTCTTGTACTTATCTCTTTGTTCACATTTTTGAGAGTTTCTCTAGGGTGTACAGCATGCAGGTTGAAGGGCTGTACTTTTAGATTCAGGTGACACCCTGATAGGGCTTTCCTGGAGATCTGAGCTTTTTTTGGCGGTGGGGGGCGTATGCTTGATTTGTAGTGTTGTGTTAGTTGAGCTGAATTTTTCATCGACCCTTCCTCCTGAGACTGCTTCTTCCAGAGCAGTAGCCATCCTTGGGGGGAGGGGTGTGCCTAGGTTGGAGGTGTCTCAGAGCTGAGCTTAAGTCCCAGTTGGGGAAAGGACAGTAAGAACAGAGGGTGAGAGCCTGGAAACACGGATGAGACACTCTTGGGAGGGTGTTAAGGAAGACCCCTCAAAGAGAGGTTCTTGTCTTATAGATGTGAGCCTGAGGCCCAGAGAAGGCAAGCCACTTCTCCACAGTCACAGAATGACTCATTGCAGAAACCAGAACCATACATTCATTGCTTCAGCACAAATTAAGGAAGCACCTATTCCGTGCCACGCGCTGTTCCAAGAGCACAGGGTACACAGCCGTCAACAAAACAAAGATCGTCTGCTCCAAGTGTGGGCCATTGCCAAAAATGTTAATTATGTTTGCCTCTAGGATTGCAGCAGAAGGATGACCATTAAACGTCAGGGTGTCCCAGGCCCTGCAGGTTTGCTTTTAATTATGTGTCCACACACAACCCCTATTTCAGATTTTTTTTCCAAAGCTGCATGCATTTGGCTATGTCAGCTTCTACAACGTGCTTTAGGTTGTCCAGGCGGCTATATGGAGTGCCGGTTCACCCACTTTCACTGTTGTATGGCGCACCCTCCTGTGAAGATGCTCAGTTTAGTTGAGTGGCTCAGTCGTGGCTGCCTCTTTGTGACCCCATGGACTGCAGCACGCCAGGCTTCCATGACCTTCACCATCTCCCAGAGTTTGCTCAAACTCACGTTCACTGACTCAGAGATGCCATCCAACCACCTTGTTCTCTGTTGTCCTTTTCTCCTTTGGCCTTCTATTTTCCCCAACATCAAGATGCTGCAATCCGTTTATTCATGCCCCCCGCAATGAACATATTTCCCGTTTTTCACCATTAGGAACACCCCCATCACAAGCATTCTTGTACTTATCTCTTTGTTCACATTTTTGAGAGTTTCTCTAGGGTGTACAGCATGCAGGTTGAAGGGCTGTACTTTTAGATTCAGGTGACACCCTGATAGGGCTTTCCTGGAGATCTGAGCTTTTTTTGGCGGTGGGGGGCGTATGCTTGATTTGTAGTGTTGTGTTAGTTGAGCTGAATTTTTCATCGACCCCTTCCTCCTGAGACTGCTTCTTCCAGAGCAGTAGCCATCCTTGGGGGGAGGGGTGTGCCTAGGTTGGAGGTGTCTCAGAGCTGAGCTTAAGTCCCAGTTGGGGAAAGGACAGTAAGAACAGAGGGTGAGAGCCTGGAAACACGGATGAGACACTCTTGGGAGGGTGTTAAGGAAGACCCCTCAAAGAGAGGTTCTTGTCTTATAGATGTGAGCCTGAGGCCCAGAGAAGGCAAGCCACTTCTCCACAGTCACAGAATGACTCATTGCAGAAACCAGAACCATACATTCATTGCTTCAGCACAAATTAAGGAAGCACCTATTCCGTGCCACGCGCTGTTCCAAGAGCACAGGGTACACAGCCGTCAACAAAACAAAGATCGTCTGCTCCAAGTGTGGGCCTTATTATTCTGACCGTAATTATGATGAATTG
The DNA here is from genome assembly GCA_022376925.1 of Tragulus kanchil. NCBI lineage: Eukaryota > Metazoa > Chordata > Mammalia > Artiodactyla > Tragulidae > Tragulus > Tragulus kanchil. The sequence goes on from JAIOJX010000031.1 coordinate 133,335,858, forward strand.
TTAATTATGTTTGCCTCTAGGATTGCAGCAGAAGGATGATCCCTATTGGGGGCGCAAGAGGAGATGGTGCCCGATGAGAGCGCCCCATGAGTCGAGCTTCCCCTAAAGCCGTGGTAAAGAACGTATTAGGGGCCATTGGATTTACTCTGCCATGGTCCACACTCCGTCTGTGGAGTGTGCTTTCTCTGAATCTGAATAAATCCATTTCTTACCTATAAAAAAAAAAAAAAAAAAAGAACGTATTAGGGAGGGAGGAAAGGAAAAGGCCTTTGTACCGGGCAGGGTTGTCAATAAAGTTTTGTCGCCTTGGCAACCGCAGGTCCAGCGGAGGAGAGTGGAAGTGGGAGTGGTGGTGAACAGAGGTGCGCGCGCATTCACCCTCCTCCGGTCAACCCCTGCTTTCCAGCTTTCTGCTTCTAGCGGCAGGTTTTGTCAGAGAAAGAACAGAGAGGTCGCGATTCTTACGGTGACAGGCGTAGACCTTAGCCAATGGAAGCATGAGTCGCTCCAAGGCCAACCAATCACAGGCGGGAATTGGAGGCGGTGGAACCCGCCCTCTTCCGCTTGGACTCAAATAACCCGACCCAAACCCGAGTTCCTCCCGGAACGACAGCGCTGTCGGCCAATGAGGGTGCCAACTTCGGGCCGTGGGCGGGGTTGCGTTTCCATGGCAGCAGTAGAAGGACAGTGGCGGCGGCCACCCGGTGCAGTTGGCGGCGCTTTGACGGCCGCCCGGGCGTGGCGGGATTTTTCTAGGGGAACGGATTGGGAACGGATGGGGAGGTGCGAACGGAGTCGGACCATTGGCAGCGGCACAAGCGGCTCAGCCACTGAAGAGTGGCGTCGACGCTGGCCAATGGGAGGCCGCCGTGGCCGGG